>OX578272.1:177564658-178764658 GCA_951217065.1 Baccha elongata
GTTTTCTCATATGGTGGTAAATTTTGAGTTGCATTCCAAGGGAGGTGTCGAAGAGCATATAACAAGAAACGTTTTTTGACACTTTCTAGTTTATTGGTTGCAATGTCATAATAAGGACACCAAACACAGCTGCAATATTCTAACACAGGACGAATAATTGCACCATAAAGTGTTTTAAGGATATAAGGATCTTTGAATTCTTTTGAAAATCTCATTATTAGTCCAAGGCTGCCCTTTGCCTTACTAGTTATTTTATCGATGTGAGGATTAAATGAAAGCTTAACATCAAAAAAAAACTCGAAGGTCATTAAACATGTCCACCTTTTCCACCTGATTATCATCAATGAAATAAAAAGAAACTGCTAGATCGCGTCTCCTGAAATAGGTCATCCTTGCATTTATTAACGTTGAGGTTCATTCCGTTTTTAGAACACAATTCGGAAATATTATCAATAACATGTTGAAGAAACAAATATCCATTAAAGTTTTTGAAACCATAAAGAAGTTTAAAATCATCAGCAAATATCAAAATCTTGCTATAAAGGACAGCCGTGCGTAAATCATTGATGAATAAAATGAAGAAAAGAGGTCCAATATGACTGCCTTGGGGAACTCCAGATAAGACATCGATTTTTTTAGAGATGAAGTTATTGACTTTGACATTTTGTGTTCTGTTATCTAAGTAAGATGTTATCCAAGTTAATAACCAGTTCGGAAACCCATAATTCTTCAGTTTATCTAATAGTATTGTATGAGAAACTCTATCAAACGATTTATTTAAGTCACCATAAAACACATCAGTTTGTAAATTTATGGGTTTTCAAGAATTATTCTAGCATATTTAATTTATTTATAAATTATAACTTATTCGAAAATGTTTACTACATATTTCGTCATTAAAAAGACGTAAGTACAAACGTTATCTAACCTTCACTCCATAAATTTTGAAAACGTGCATATAAAAATGAGAATCATTCAGGTCGAACCATTCTATTATTATAAATCAAGTAATAGGAGAAAATCCCGAGTTTTTCGCATTTGGCATTTTGAAATTCAGGATTTTATAATTCTGGATTTTTTTATTTTAGTTTTTTCAATTTTTTGTATTCGATATTCTGTATAATAGCTTTCCACAAAAAATTAATTTCATATTGAAAAACAAAGGGCAGGACTGGATCACACAAACTTTTGTCATATTCGAGTGGCTTTCGGAGGGCCCTCCGAGTGAAAAAAAAAAACATCCTAAATTGGTCGATTATCTGTTCGGAGTGATGTTTGGGAGTGCTAATTTGCCTTCCTGAATTGAAACACTTTTTAACTCGTTTTTATTTCGTTTGAGGTTATAAAAAATAAATGTAAACAATCTTTGGTCAACTACCACATGCACAATTGAAAAAGGGAGTGTTTTTAATAAACCATTAGATTCATATTTCCCTACTCTTCGGAGTGAAACCACTCGAATATGACATTACTATCGTGGCAAATTATGGGCAGCAAATAAAAAAAAAATAACTAGCGAAAAAATTAACGAAAAAAAAAATTATTGAATGGGCTAAATCCATATCTAAAAAACATTAGAACGAAATTCGTATGCAAACAAAAATTCTTCGGTAAACTTGAAATTATAAAAAAAAAATCAAAATCATCGGTGCTGTTAAAAAAAAAACGGTTTTTATTAAATAATTTTTTGAAAATATTTAAAAAAAAAGTAAGTAGGTAAATACATATTCATGTTTTAATAATTAAATTTGTTAGATTTTTGAAACAAGTTTTATAAAACTCCGTCAACAGGTTTTCAAATTATTGAATTAGCAAAAAAAAAGTCTTAGAAAAATTATTTGAAACTTAATAATAGAATATTTTAAGAAAAATATTGGTACGCCATCATATTTCAAAAGCTGGGTTGATATCAGTATTTTTTTTCATTAAGATCGCTATCGAGAAAGTCAAACTTAAAAAAAAAACGTTATATGGAAGGTACCGTTGAGCGGATTCTTCAGAAAAATACGTTACCACTGACTAATAGAACTGTCATGCTTCATTAATCATTACTACACACGTGAATGTGAAAAATGGTTGAAATCGATAGAGATAGTGAGGTAACGTTATCATCTCCTAATAGTTTGATTTTAGTCAATGATATATAAAAAAGAATTAAAAAAAACGACCTACTTTAATTATAGTGATTTTTCTTTATATAAAAACAAATCTTAAAAGTAAGACACTGCCTTGAGAAAATCATAGCTTTTTTAATTCTTAATCCATCCCTTTTATTTGTATAACAAGATTTAATTTTCTGGTATATTTATTTATGTAAAATGTGCCTTTCCTTAAAAAAAAAGACCTCATATAATATAAAATTTATTTTTGTCCGATTGAATAAACTCTTTCTCACTGATGACTTACTTTGTTCGGGTAAGTATTAGGGTTTTTCATTTCATGCATCACCAGTTCAAATGATCTTGATTTACCTCATTAACACACTTCAATAGCTCCCCAGGATACAACCCATTCACTGTCAATTAAGTTAAGTTAAGCCCCGGATTTGATAACACACTGGATAAAAATTTTAAATTTGAATTTTTCTTATAGTTGAAATAGAATTTCAAATTGTCAATTTATTCCCGATTTCATTGTCATTGTCACTCGAAATGCTTTGTTTTTGAGTTGAAAATCCTTTTATTCCACTTGACTGACCGGGTGTATCTCTATGTCTGGTGTTATAACAAAGGCTCGAAAATTTAGCCTTCCTAAAAACGACATACTATATACACGTTTGCCTTTAACACTATTGTCAGTATAGACTTTTTTCCTGATAAGGATTCGGATTCGGATTTATCTCATAGTCCTGTTCCTGTATAAAATAAGATAACCAAACCTGACAAAATAAGATAATACTTGACCGCTTACAAGGAATGTCGTGCTGTGCGATAATCTTCTTGTCTTTGTTATCCTTTTTTTTCCAAACCCCTTTTGGTTTATCCTTTGTTTGTTCTTTGAATGGTGTCAT
Organism: Baccha elongata; assembly: GCA_951217065.1. Lineage (NCBI taxonomy): Eukaryota > Metazoa > Arthropoda > Insecta > Diptera > Syrphidae > Baccha > Baccha elongata. Next base: position 177,567,669 of record OX578272.1, read on the forward strand.
TGAATTTTGTTTTTACTAAGCATCTATGTAGGTAGACATGTTATTTTTTTTCAAATATTTTTATTGCTAACGGTTGAAAGGGCAACCCGAAAAAATAGATGAATCTGCAAGGACAAAAAATATCCTTATGGGCATAAAAAAAAAACATGAAGAAAATTCATTCGGAAATAATTTTTACGGGTGATGATTTTATGGAAAACGAATTTTATTGCTTTGAATTATATTTTTCCGTTGAATTGTAAGAGAATTTCTAAATTAACTCAATATGGGTCAAGGTAGTCGTCTATAGAAAGTTTAAGTAATAAGATTTATAGTTTATTGTTGTTTGTAAGTCTATCCATTTTATGATAGATTTAAATACCTTCGTGAGACGTATTTACTTTAAAAGTCTACGACCATGGAACTAGAATTTTTAGACATAAGTATATCACCCATAAAATCATTCTGAATTGGAATCAATATGCATACAACTTATATGGTTATGGAGAACTTTGAAACTTACAACAAGAACTATAGCAAGAGGTTTTATTGGGGATTACACAAGAAGATTTTTCATTAAAAAAAAAATAACTCCTGTAAAACAAGATGGACAAAAAAAACACTCACATAGATATTAGTCCAAAGAATTGTAAGATAATGAGCTGGAAAATCGTTTTGAACGACTAAATACTTATTGGAGTTCTAAAAATTGTCTGCAAAGTCGCATAAATTCTCGTGGGTAGCAACATAAGTAATTCAAGATCAAAGGTCACAAAATTGTTTTCGATTATCTCAGTTTCTACGGCTTCAAAACCGTTAACATCTTTTACAATAACAATATCAAAAAATAACACCTTGTAGTTGTTAGCTTAGGTCAGAATACGAATTTCAAAAAAATGTATGTATGTACAGACAATTTGCGTTCCAGACAATTGTTTTTTGTTAGCTTTTTAGAATTAACGGTTGTACATCTCGGTTAATTTTCTGAAAGGGAATTTAATACTCTATAACACCCTCAATAGAGATCTTGTTTACATTAAAACTTTTAGGAAAAATTTGAGGTTAAAATTTTTTTTTTGAGAATTTTTCGGTTGCGAAATGAAATTAAAGTATAAGCAAAAAAAGATATAGAATTACATGGTCTTTTATACTTTATAATAGTTTTTAACCAGATTTCACCTTTTTTTTAAAAAGTGCTTTTAGTAATTTTTTAATTTCTCAAAAAATAATGCATCCGGTTTTCTGTTTTTGACTAAAAATTAATAAGACCATTGAATTTTGAAAATAAAAGTAATAGTTATATACATAAAATTTTGAAAAAAATTAGATTACATTTTTTTTTAAATTTTTTTTTTCAAAATGTTGAGTTTGAAAATTAATTTTTTTAAAACTGTTTATTTAAACAACTTAATTTAAAAATAAAATGAAAGAGTAGTTTTCTGGTTTTAAAAAAAGATATAACAAGGCTTTGTATCATTCGCCGTTGTTTTTAAATATTTTTTTTTTTCTGATTTAAGTCAATTTTTTAGAAAATTTCCCCTAAACGGGGAAAAATAGACCCCCCTCTCATACGATTTTTTTCTTGTCTTAACCCCACCTACACGCTCAAGCTTTTTGGTGGACCTTAAACCAATCACCCTGTATAACCATAAAAACTTTTTCTTTAAACTTACCTTTTCCGAGATATAACCGTTAATCCCAAAATAGGGAACTTCTTACCCCTCAGCAGGACTTTTAGTATGTCAACTCCCGAATCATACTGACCAAGTTTCTGAAGGAATGACTCAGGCTCCTGCTCACGCACTCTACGCAAACTCTTGATTGATTATTACCACATATATTTTTCAATTGTAAAATTATGACTTTCTATTTTTCAAATGACGTGATTTTGGTCTTGTGCATTCAACAACATAATTTAAATCTTGTGGAAATTAAATACACGAAACTGCATACAGTGTGAAAAATATACAACAAAATATTTTTGAAATTTACATTTACAAGTATTAAGAAGAATAAGAAGCTCAAAATGTTAAATAGTTATAATGTGAATGTTGTCAAAATTTTATCTTTATTTGTCAATTTCGATATTTTAAAATATTTAATTAAATATCACCCAAAAATACTTTTGAGATTTATTGCGATACACGATGAATGGGCTGCCTTTGAAGCAAAAATGGATATGTAGAAGATCATCATAAGAAGACTATCAAAGATATCATCGCAGCCTCCAAAATTATTTATTAAAGTGTATAAAGTGAAAATAAAGTAAAGTAAATGTAATTAATCAATATTTATTTCAATTCTCATGAACCAATGTTGTTTTTATTTTGAACTTACGTTTGAAAATTTCTTATACCTTTGTCAGCAAATTATGTGTATACCGAAAACATATCTTAGATACATTTTTCATAATGGTGAATTTCTCATTGCTCCTTTGACTTGGCGTATTTTTTATATCAATTATTTGGATTGAAACAAATCCGTGAAAATGTTGCACAGTTTCCAGTAAAAAAAATGTACCGAAAATATAATATGGCATATGTCTTGCACAACTTTGTATTTTTCGTCTTGCTCTTTTAAATTGGTGCATTTTTTGTTCTTAATTAATAAAACAGTGTATATTTTACACGACCGACATATTAAAAAAACATTGCATTTGGCCAAATAATAAATTATTTCTTTATAATATCAAATAACCTTTTTTTCAATATTTTTAAATATAGTTTTAAACAGTAGATACCTACGTCTTTAAAAAAATTTAAAAAATCAAACAAAAAACTAAAAATTCTAAAAAAATAATTTTAACGCATCGACTTTAAAATCTTTAGTTTATTAGAATTTTATATATGCTGGATTTTGCTGGAGACCTTTGTTTTTAAGACTTGAGCAAATCCTCAAAAGTACCCATGATTTGGGAAGGCAAATCTTCGCTATGTTAATTTTTAGCCGAAATCCTGAAATTCACTTATATTCAAAATCTTCCAAGTTTTATCAAAATCTTATTAGTCGTCTTCGAGGAAATTCGGAAAAACAAAAACCTTTTACAAGAGAGGTACCCACTATAGTATTAGTTTTTCCTACTATAAATTCTTTTAAAAAAATAATATAAATTCTTTTAAAAAAAAAAGTATAAATCACTTTTACCAAAACAATCAAACATTACTTTTTTCAAAATTTGTTTTTACACTATTGTTGAAGATTAACAGTAGTTTTAGAACATTAAGTTTCATCAAAATCATTGCACCCCTTCAAAAGATAGTCGGTACAATAAAAAACGGTTATGTGGCATGTTCGCGTTAACAAGCTGATTCTGAAAAAAAAAATGCGATGAAAGGCATCATCTTGGCAATAAATCACTTATCAAATTTTATCAAAATAAATAATATTAATGTCATGTTTGATTGTTATTTGAAACGTTTTTTTTTCACGAATACATAACATGCATTAATTGTACCTGTAATCGCAAGTAAAAATGATTTGTTTCAAAATATAGAAACAGAAATAAATAAACAAAGAACATTTAAATAAATAAATATAGAAAAACAAATAAATAAACTTTTACGGTAATTAATGTATAGTTTGTCAAGGGTTTTTCAAAGAATTGATAGAGGTTAACTTGTAACAGGACATGCTTTTAAATAAACAAAAAAAAAATTATATTATTGTCGCACCAGTTTCCGAGTACCAAGTACGCAAACCTTCAACTTAGATTTTATCCAAATAATATGTCTATTATCTATGGCGGGCATCGCGTTAGCTTTGGTAAAAGATCCATTTAACAATTGCACTGAGTTAACAAATTGTTAACTTTTTATTTAAAAAAAAATATATTTTATTAACAAAATGTTATTACATTAGGTTACAATATTAAAAATAAGTTACTCTTATGGAGTCGGAGTGTGTGCGTCGAACCTAATCGAGGGTAGAAGTCGTTCTGCCAATTCGTCGCTATGATCTCCTTCATGAATCCTCGGTTGATCCTAGGATGCTGTACTGTTACGTTCGAAAAGTCACGTACGCCTTTTTGGTTAAGTGGCTTCATCGTCAATTGTTTCTATCTTATCTTCTATGTACGGTTATCTTTTAGTTTTAATAGTTTCCAGATAAATTGCACGCATTTTGTATATCATTTGGGTGTGTGGCTATTTATGTCTAAGTTCTTTCGAACGCTTTTTGTGTTTCAGACAAGAATATTCCTATGTCTATCTGATTATTCTTTCTGTTGTTTATTTTGAAGGTGATTAATTTATATATAGAAAAAGATACAAGTATAACTATTATATTTATTGAAAGTCCCCAAATTATTGGATGGTCTTTTACATTTTTGACGTATATGGTTGTAAATAATCGGCATTTGTAAATTTCAATAATTCATCACTTAATTCTAGATATTTAATAACTTTAATTTCCGACTCCTTTTTTGTCTTAATATTTCTATTTAATTTTACATCAAAATTCCTTATCATTAATAATTACAGTGTCAGAAAACTGTTTTGGGAGTGTGGCTATTTTAGGGTTTTTATATTTTTTCCAGATGTCATTTTCTATGGAAAATTCCCAATTTGAATGGAATTAACTCACTGCGTAACTGGGAATCCCTTGACTCGAGACAAACGACTGGCTTGTCAGTTGCTTTGTAGTCGATTCAAATCCAACTTTTTTTTTAGTCGTGTTGCATCAATAAGCCTCGGGGATTATTTATTGTACTTCCTCCACTCCCACCCTTTCAATTATTTCCGAAAAATTGGAATGTTATAAATCATATGATATATTTGTCAATTCCTGGACTAAATAACCTTCCGAACTATTTTGATTGAAAGTTCCATGTTATAGTTTTCGAAAAAATTCTAGCCGATTTCATGAGCTGCTGCCATATCCACCCGTTCTTTTTAAGACACCCTTTAATACATACTTACAACAATCCAGTTAAAATAGATATAAAAACCCATAAAGTATTATTCGTACCTCCGTAACAATAATCAAGGAATTGTCTTGACTTAAAATTGTCAATACTCGTAGCTCCTAAGTCGGTCAAGGATTTTTCTTCATTTAACAAAGGCAATTAATGTTAATTTACAATTATTTATAGAAAAGATGTATGGTGTAGCAATACATTTATATAATCGTTATCGTATCCTCATGTCGGTTTGTAACGGTTTGCCAAATCCCGCCAGGTACAAGTTAATTACATTTTTTTTTCGTTCCCATTAGTGTCCGCATTATTTTTTTATTAGTTCAATGAACCAAATAAATATTTATATACGATACAACATACAACATACGTGACTAACGACCTTCGTTACTGGAAAGCAAGATTGTTCACAGGCAATTTGCACGTAACATTTATTAAACGTGTTGTAAATTATTATTTCACACATTTGGCAAAATATAATATGTTTGCAGGTGTTGCTACCCTAACTCACTTCTACTTCAAAATGCTGGTATCTAACATATATTAATATATAATGTATATGTAATAATAACACCTGCAATTCAGTATTAAATTTACTAAGGATAAATGTTGGGTAAGGTAGGATATACTCTGTATTGATATGGTAATTTTCTGACAGATGTTATAGTATTCAAACAGCCCATACACAAATAAATTCGATTGACAACGGAAATGTCAAATTGTATTTTTTTTGCGGATCCGAGATGCATTTTAACAGGACGGTTCTCTTGGAGGGTTTATCCACTTAGACTTACTTGCAACATTGCTTTAGAAAAAAAAATATGTTTTTATCAGATCGGAACTCAGAGGGTCAAAGGACATAAGTCCACAGATTTTCTCAAAACCAACCACTGACTTACAACTTCTACTCTCACCTTCACGTGGTGAACATTGGGTGCCTAATACCATAACCAGAGATCTGGGTAACCAATATCTTTGGAGGATTCTGGGGGCAGCTAACGTGAGAGGGGGCAGGAGGAATGTGACCACTAGGGCACTTATTCTTTCATCAAGACGGCAGCGGAGGAATTCCCCAGATGAAATCAACGGTTGCGTCTTTAGTTCCAGTCAGGTTGAACTATACTTAGTGAACACCTTAAACGGGCTACTACGACATTCGAAGCTCAGGCCAATAAGGGGGTGACTTTCCGGCCACGTAAAGAATTATTAGTTGCGAAGCAACAACAAGCCTCGGATACGGACGGATTTACTTTTGACGAACCAAGCAAACGAAATAAGGAAAACGAACTTCAGATCTAGCACGTGGAATGTCCTACCACGTGCAGCCGAACTTTTAGAGGAGGCCCTAAAATTCAGCAAAGTTAATATAACCGCCATCCAAGAAGTGCAATGAGATGAGTAGGTACACAAAGTCTTTTACCACCTCAAAGTTATAGCTGTCTATGGTGACGTTTTGTCCAAAATTAAAACGTCAAACCCATCTTTCTGGCTTCCTTTTTAATGCTCACAAAAGCACCACTGGCATCACGCTTTGTTCTTCCCGTTATGTCAATATCGTCGGCGTACGCTAGGAATTCGATGGACTTTTGAAAAATTGTGCCTCTGCCTCTGGTGTTGACAAGAGAATTTTGCACTTTTCTTTGATGATGCTGAAGAAGTCGCATAACAGCACATGAATCCGTTTTTGAAATCAGAGATATCGGTGAGGTCTTTACCGACTTTGATGGAGCATCTCCATCGTATATCATCCTGCACCAACGGACGAGTTTGAAAGGGAAGCCAAAACTAGACATTGCTCTGTAAAGTTCGTCTCTATATGAAAAACTAACAATATGTTTAGTAAAGTCATTAACCGTACACGACATTCGTTGACTGTTATATAGGCGGTACAAAGTTCGCCGGGTCCGCTATAGTAAATTTTATAAAATTGTTTTTTTTTTTACTTATTAGAAATATGTCAATTTACAATAATAAAAAAAAATATTCTGGACGTTTTCCAAATATTGAATTTACAAAAAATAAATCATACAAATATTTTAGATTAGAACTTAGCAATTTTGCAAAATGAATATTGAATTTTGATGAGGTTATCTAGATATTTCGAAAAAAATATTTGTTGATAAAATCGATTAATCCGTTTACGAGATAGCTAAAAAAAAATAACGGTTCTATGGGAGTTTGCCATATTTTTTGCAACCTTAAAAAAAAGAGTTAAATTATATGAAGTATAAAATCTGTAAGACAAGAATAATGAACAAAAAAAAAAAAAAAAAAATAGTTTTATAAAGTTTTTTTTTTTGAAAAAATCGTTGGAGCCTTTTTTGAATTAAATGGCACGACTGGGTCAGACAAACTTGCTTTTGTTTCTTATAAATAATAATTATGGATATTACAGTATTTTGAATTATTTTTTTAGAGTTACACGCAGCTATCTTTTTTCCTTTAAAAGAGCCTCAGAGCTAAATTAAAGACTGATGTAGAAGAAATCGCAGCATACAAAAGATTGGGTACCTCTGACTTAATGCAATTGTTTTTTAAAATAATTTATTTTTTGAAGTCAATGAATATTAGAACAGCTTGAGAAAAAACAAATATAGTTGCCGAAGAACAAACAAGTGTACAAATATGCTCAAAACATTCAAAACAATCTTCAATCGAAAACATATAAAAACCTTCAATTTCTAATATTCAGTCAGTATAGTGGCGAAATTCTCGCAGTTGAGTGCGGAATTTCTTAAAATATTAAAAAAAAAATGAAGTTCAATAAATATTGTATCAGTTTTCTGGTTTGTGTAGTTTTTCTTCTACCAACCGAATCAGCCTTTACAGATGAGGACAATCAGGTTAATATTCTTAACGCTGCTCTCCCAAATCTTGCTGGATTGAGTTTATTAATACCACCTCCCGTTGGACCCATTATGGCTGGATCAATAGGAATGCTTCATGTAGCTGGCGTGATATTGGCTGATATAAATGCAGATAGTAACAAGGGAGTATCAACTGCCATATCACAACTTGATCTTTTAAAGTCACAGCAGGTGATTGAGGCTGGCATAAAAAATGTCGATAAACATGTTATTGAATCTTCTGAAAGAGTCATTTTTGAATTGACTCATGTTATGCAATCGCATCCGTTAATGGAAGATTTACGTAAACAACTCGAAGAATTCCGAAAATCCTGTGCTGATAACATGCAACTTGTTTTGGATGTTGAAGCAACTGGAAGTCAAAAGAACTCATCTCTTGACGCAATGTTGAATTACTACAGTCCCTTCAGAGAGGAATTGAGGTCATTCATAACTACCTATATCAAGCCAAGGTCCGTTTTAGCTACATCAGGAGCTGTTAAATTATTTTACGATTATGTATTGGAAAAGGATCAGTCATTGGTAAGTTATTGATTTTATAAAGCTCTAAGTTCCTCTATTATCTAATATTTAAAATTAATTTGTTTGCCTGTGTGCCACTTAAAAACTTGATTATTCGAACGTTTGAGAGTTCTAATTTATTGGTTATGTTCGTCACAGTACTCTGAAGGTTGAGATAGTTTCTCAGTTATCCGCTTTAAGGTTTCAAAGGCTCTTAACTCCTTCTTTGAAGTCAGTCCAACTAACCCAACTCTCATGAATCATAGACAAACATGACTTAGGAATAAAAAGATACGACCTTTATAGTTAAGAAATCTTAATTTTATATTTTTGTTAAGTAATTAACAAAAGAAAAGGTTGCCGTTAACTTTTCTTTAATCTTTTTCTTAGTATTCTTTTTTTCCGACGATATTAATGACCTAGAAAGGAACCCTGACTTTTCCACTTTAACACTTCAGCTAAGAATCTGATTATGATGTTCGCCGAGTTGGCCGCATCAGGAATCCTTAGACCTGTTCTCAGCGACTGTTCCTTGTACATGACAGAATATCGTAAAGTTCATGATGTTTTATTTTTTTTTTACGTGAAGGTTTCTTTGGATATCTTATAAAATCAACATTGAATAAAAACTAACGTTTATCAAAAATAGATATTTCGATGATGGAAATAATGTTTTTTTTCATTTCCATTTATGATATTTCCGTTTATAACGACACGTGTTATAGTCAAGGAAAAACTAAAATGAACGCAGTTTTGGAGTATATACAATGGTGCAAATTCAAAGGCACTGTCTAAGTTGTTTTAAACAGAAACTCGAGTTTATCCTATCTAAATTACATTGCTTAAACCAAGGCTAAGAAAAACTGTAGTTCAAAAATAACTATGAATATGCCCCAATATGTTTTAATGGTTTCTATATGATTACGTTATAGAAAAAAACTAGGTCGTTTCGGGATTATGTTTCAGCTGTTTTTTTTTTTTAATAATTTCTCTTGAAAATAGCTACAGCACTTAAAAACAAACAAACATAAATTTATTATTTTAAAAATTATAGTCTGATAAAAAATACACAATATTTATTTAGTACAGGTTTACTTAGTATAGCGTTAATCGGCCTATAGTATAAGAAAATTGCGTTTTGCCCAAATGCTGTATAGTGGGGTGTCTTAAATGAGTATGTGATTTCGCGATACACATGCGCGCATGACCTCTTAAAATACGTGTTTCACTTTTAGGACTGAAATCGAAATATCTTTCGAACACTAGGTTAACATTTTCTTTTTCTAACCTTTGCCATATATATAGGCTTCGAATGCACTTAGGTATGATCGAACAGTTTGTTGCTTCGGGCAGTTGATTGTCCACATAATTGGACACTAATCTATAAAAATAGCTTGGTTAATATTTCGTTCGTTACAAAGAAAATAAGATGATTTTACTTGTAGTGCATGTTTGATTGCAGACTTAGTTTTTTCTTAGTTTCGAGTTTAACCCATTTCAGCAAAAAGAGATTGCGGTGTTGCTGCTTGTTCAAAGTTCATTATGCGTAGACGATTAACTTGAAGTTAGGAATGGATGAGTTTTTTTTTTTTTTTTTTTTTGTGGCTTAAGCAACTGTGGCTTATAAGACACTGTAACTTTTTAATAAGTGATTGCATCGGCTTGAGAATCGAACCAATCAATGCAGCATTTCAAATTACAAGGAAACTACTATCTTTAAAAAAAATTAAGTTTTTCATTAGTTGTCCCCCCTACCTTCTTAACCTCCCTAAAAAAATAAAAAAAAATTATTACTTGGGGACATAAGACGCATTTGTAGCTTCAAAATCAACCTATAATTTAAATTTTCAGATAATGAACACTAGTTCCCCTTTTTCATTAGAAGCTATTTTTCATGACGTCATAACTAAAACTGCTAAGCTTGTCAAAAGTATACCCTCGATTTTCGTACTTAGCATCGTTTTTTCATAAAGAAACCATCAAAACATATTGTATATACTCCAAAAATTGGTTCAGCCCAAATGTCAATTTTTTTTCCCAGACAAGAAAAGTGACAAATGGTTTATGTTTAGGCTTTATGATTTTTCTTTGTAAATTGTATAACATTTGTGTCTATATATTTGTTTTCATGTAACATGTTTGTTAACACCCAAGAAATTAAACAGAAACACTTTGAAATATTTAAATAAACAAAAGTTTACATTTAAAACAGCAAAACAACTGAACTGAAAATCTAAAGCAAACACCAATAAGACATAATACAATGTTTGCCCTTTATAACTTTTAGCTTTTGTAAATTCTTTTTTTTTAACATTGTTTGTGGATTTTTGTTTTGTCATTAAAATTTGTTGATTATAATATTATTTTTGATAAAAATCATGATATCTTGGCATTTGTCTTTATAAATTTTTTTATGAAAATATATAGGAACGAGCATAAATATTAGGTGACACGTTTTGCCCAGGTCATCGTTTCTCGTTAGGTCGCAGAAAAATATACACTGTACCGAATTTTTGAGGATGTTTTTAAGATAGTTTATAGTTGTTAGAATATTAAATAGTGTAGTGCGAAACCTAGTTTAGAGTTAAGAAAAAGCTCTGCTAACTGCTTAATGCTTACAAACAAAACATCAAACAGGTTTGCATTTTCTTTAGTGTATTATAACTTACTATTCTAAAAAGTGCACTCTAAGAAAAGTAATTTGGTAAAGTTTTGAAATAGAAAATATTTTTAACATTTACTAAGCGCAACTTTAGTTTTGTATCTTTTATATTTTTCCCAATACATAAAGCACTTCGAAAATTGACCACTTTTTCTGAAAAGTTTTAAACTATAGTCTTCGTCTTCGGGATAAAATATCGACAAAAATACTCCACCTTTCGACGAAAGTAAATCGAGATGACAATTTATTTATTTTTAACAGTTTTATTTATATTATTATTCTTTAAATATAATTTGGATTTTTGAGAATTAAAGCGCCTTATGTGCCAACATAACTTATAAAACCACAATTATAATATTTGTAACGTGGAATTAAGAGACAAAATTGTAAATATGTACACTAGTCGGCATAAAAATGTAATGTTTCTTTCAACGATAATATTAAATAACGGGTAAAGTTTAAAGATTAAAAATTAACAGTTATTTAAAGACTATGTTATGATGAATTAGTAGGTGTTTAATTTCAATCATTTGGTAAGCTTTGTGCAGAAAAGGGCGGCTTTTGTTTGATTGAAAGTGCTTTTTTTTAGTGGCAAAAGTATTTTGACAAATATTTTTTGTGCTATCTTCGTAAGATTATATAATTTATTTTAAATTTTGATGATGAGATCATTATGTCCAATTCATACAGATTCCATTTTGTGCAAAATATGACAAATCTACAAAATCAAGTATTAAAGAGAGAGCATCTTGTTCCAATCGGATTTTTGCTAAACATGTGCTTCTTATAGTCCATGATCATTTTAAGGAGCTTTAGGTGCTTTAAATATTCATCACTGGTGGAACACGAAAAACTTATAATAAACGTGCCTCATTGATGTAATTCACATATTTTTGTTTTGCTCTTTCAAGCTCAAGCGCAGAAGAAATGTTTCCTTTTTTTATTTGGAAAAATGCTGTTTTTCTTAGAAAATGGCTGATTACTGCATATGATTTTTCGGGCTATAAAGGAGTTGGAAAACCCCTTAAGATGGTAAAAATCGATGTTCGTTCTTTTCTCTGGTGTACGTACAACATTTTTCTTTTCTTGCCTCTGGAAATTCTATAACCGTGTGTCTCACTGTCAGTCTGACACTAGAATCTGCAGCCTAAACGGCTGATCCGATTATTCCGATATTCTAAGGATATTAACGCCTGCAAAATTTTACTATTTTTACCCAAGGTTTAAAAAAATGTTGTTTTGCTTGAAGACTTAAAAAGTGTTATTTAAGGATTTGATGATTTATTTTAAAATATCTTTGATTTTTGAAATAATCTGAATAATTAATAGGCTAAGGACAACGATGATTGTTACACAGATGCAGTGGAATCCAAAGTTTTTAGATCCTATATGTACATTTTAAAAACCCTGACTGACACCTATGTTATGGTTGTATCAGCTCACGTAATGAAATTCCAACAAGACATCAAAGATGGCCGACTCTCAGGTATATAACTATATCTAAATTTTAAATCTATGATAATTTCAATAAATAACTTAACACAATATTTCAGATGCCAAATCAACCAAGAAGTATGCAGAAACAATTATCAATGACTTCAAAAAAGACATGCAGGAACTCTCCGACAAGACCAAATGGGCTTTAGATAATGCATCTCGAGACATAAAAAATTGTGGAGTATTTACTAACTTCGAACGAGGTAAATTTTATGAAAAAATAAAAATTTTATGAAATGAAAAATTAAAAAATTTATATTTTTTTTTATAATTAAAGGAGTTGATTACGAGCGTCTATCGTTTGCCAAGATTATCCCTAGGCCCATGTATATGCCTGAAGATGTATGCACTGAAGACAAAGATGCTATTAGTTTTAAAAGTTATAATTTTCTAAACTGCGATTTCGATGCCGGTCTTGTAGAAGGATCCCACTTGTCAATTTTTTATAATGTTTGTTATATTGTTTCATTTTAATTTAATGGATATTTAACTTAAGATCTTGCTTCTACAGACCAGTAATCTTGACGGACCATATCAATACATGAAAGTTGAATTACCAAATTATGCTTACAATGGCACATACGGACACGAAGATACACTTGTATCACAATCTAGAACTAATGGGGGATGTAAAACCACTTTCTGTACCATTTTTAAGGACAGAGCCGTCGCTATTTCCACTAAAAGAGTTAGTGCCAAGCCTGGCAAGTAAGTATTTTGTTCATATTTTTTATAAACCTTACATCCTTTTCCTTTTTTGACAATTAAATTTATTGAAGTGTGCCACGTGGTGTAGTGGTTAATGTGTCGGACTAGCACGCCGTAGGTCTGGGTTTGAACCCTGAGTACACTTTATATTTTCGTCCAATAAACCATTCTTTAGTTATTTAAGACAAAGCGTTTTTCAAAATGAATGCTAACACAAACCTCAGACCATCCCGCAATTTGTTTTAATACTTCTAATAGACTTAAGAACTAGGTAGGTACCAGTGGCGAGTCCTGGTCCTTACTTTAGGATTAGCTACGTGCCCTGGGGTAGTTTAAAATACATAAACCGCTAATAAATATATAATGACAATCTAATGGACGAAAACAATGTTTTTAAGGGTGTTAAAAAAGTTGCAAATAACAATAAGAAACAACGTAACTGTAAAAGACCATGTTCACATTTCAGACATTTACTTCAATTAGTAACAACATAGAAAAGAGGTTTGTAGAGACACTTCAATCGGCTTATTTTTGTGTTGAATAATAAGTAGTTTCAGAGAATTGTACCAGTAAAATTGTATAACATTAGCTTAATTAGAATAGAAGTTATAGTAACAAATACATCTAGCGGGCGCTGCAGTCGGTCAATTTTTGCATCCGAATATTAGCCGCACTAGAGTACTATACGTACAAATTTTCAAAGCTTTGTCTCAATAAGAAACAAAATTAGAAATAAAAATACATGTTCGGTCAATATTTACAACGGCATATCAGTAGCCGTGAGTTATATACGTTAAAAACCTACCTCAATCGGGAACAAAATTAGAAAAAAGCATTAGGGGCGCTCTAGTCATTTAAATTTTTTAGTGAATGCTCAATAATAAGAGAGCAAGAAAATTTCAAATATCGAGCTCCATTAGTAGAAAATTTATAATAAAAATACAGGTAGGGGGCGCTGCAGTAGGTCGAATTTTACATCGCAATATCACTAGCTCTAGTGTTGTGAACGTACCAAATTTCAAGGCTCTACCTCAATTAGGGACAAAATTAGAAAATATGCATATAGGGGGAGCTACAGTCGTTTAATTCTTATACTGAATACTCAGTAATCAGAGAGCAACACACATACAAAATTTAAAAGCTCTAGCTCAAGTAGGAATGAAGTTTCTCTCACTATCTTCTTTCAAATTTTTGTTGCATTTTGTTGAGCTAACAATTTCGTTTATTTTGCTGGGCTTTGCTTACGACAAATGTATATATTGTCCAGTCGATATGTAGGAAAAAATTGGTCTACCTGGAAAAAATTGTGAACTTAAAGAAACTTACACAGGTTGTTCGGGGTTATACTAGGAAGAACCCCTTAATTTCTTGACCTCGAGGACCCTGTGCTAACCCCTACTTTTTCCGACTTATTTCAGTTCTTCGCTTATATTTCTTAAACTTAGCACATTTTGTGTTCTACATTCTACATTTCATAACCAGATCTGTTGGCCTAATATTGACAGATATACAGCTGATCTATTTTGGGGGTATTTTGACCCTGCAGGTTTGCAATGTACAGTAATTCTATATATTTTATTATTTGCATAATTTGTAAAAACAAACAAAAAGTAAAGCTAGTAGGTTGGGTCAAGATGAACCAGAAATCTCTTCTTTTGTTTTCATTTAAAAAAAAACAGTTTTTGAAAAATAATTTTCAAACTAAATATCTATTTTGAAAAAAAAATATTTTTTTTTTTTAAATATTATGTAATTAAATATAATTTTTGTCTTTAAATTTTAACGCTCTTGCTAGAGGAATCGCCACTGGTAGGTACATATATCAAATCATAAAATTGGATGGTTATTGTGTTGTATTATGGAATCTTAATTTTGTATCTGCCGACTAGCCTAAAAAAAATTTATTAATTAGGTAATAAAAACAAAAATCCCGAAATGCAGAATCCTGACAACAATCATCCCCTATCATTCAATATTTTATTTTTGTGTCATTCGTATATCACGATTTTTTTTTTCTTTTTGTGGAGAAACCGCGGTTTCCGCTCGGTGTGAAAACCCTATTATTTTGGTTTGATTTAAATTGAGTGCACTTTCAAACTTGACCTCACGTTCAAGCCATTTTTTCTAAATTTTTCGCATTTGAATTTAATAAATTCAATTTTTTGTGGTCACATATTTGGCGCAACAATTAATGAAATTATGTATTTTATTACTTTCTCGTTAATTACCACATTTCGCATTTTTTTTTATAATGAATCTTTTGTGTACAAATAATTTTTTTCTTTCAGTGTCATCACTGGACTGCGTTTCAGAATAAGGAAAAATGTCCTCTACATTGATATTCAGCAAGGCAAATTCTTAGATGCTATTACGGTTGACCCGAAAACAGTCTTTTGGTCAGAAACACCAGAAAGTAATGTAGTAACTTACTTGGATCACACCGCAAGGAAGATCGAATTGGGTGATTTCACACTGAAGGATGGCTTTTTGACAGGTAGATAGATATAAGTTATGTTAC
Source organism: Baccha elongata (assembly GCA_951217065.1). NCBI lineage: Eukaryota > Metazoa > Arthropoda > Insecta > Diptera > Syrphidae > Baccha > Baccha elongata. Next base: position 177,583,313 of record OX578272.1, read on the forward strand.
GTTATTTATTAATTCTAATTACAACAAAATTATTTTTTACAGAAATTCGAATGCATTTGTTAAGTGGGGAACGATTTGATTTGGTTTTCCATCCATTTATCGAAGGCACAACTAATCCAGGGGATCCCTATGGTCCATTTTTCTATGGTCCATTCCAACCCGTTTCTGAATTGTAATTATAAAAACCAAAAGAAGTTATTTTTTCAAATATTTAATCAGAAACAATTTCTTTCACAATTATTTACAGAAATGAAGTTAAAATTAAAGAAGCCGATGACCCAGAGATACTTGGCATAACTTTGAAAAACTTAGTTTCAAAGGCTCCTAGACCACAACAGCCTCATTATATAACTTTCCAACCATCTGATTTCCAGAAAGATTTTGGTCGCACAACCGTTCCATTTATTGACACTAGAGAAGTTGTTTCTGACCCACCAGCTCCATTAGGTGGTTTTGGAATGTATCACCAAGCTGGTAAGGGTTCCGGTGGTTTCCTTTCTCTAAAATTGCTCGCACCGAAGTTAAGTTACTTGGTCGATTTTAAACAAATTGAACAATTAATCAACCCTATAACTAAGGCACTAACTTAAGTATAATAATGTTGTTCATATAATATTGTTATTTCAATTAAATTTTGTAGTTTGCATTAATATAATATGTATTTTTGGAAATTTGTTGCATTTGCAATAAGTATATATAGAAAATGTCTATTTTTACTGATTTGGTCATTTCGTTGAAACTGAGTGCTTTTTTTAAATAAAATTGGTTTATTAATTATTTTCTGACACTCGAAATTTTGAAAAAATAAAATAAAAAAAAAATAAAATAAAAAAAAAAATAAAACTTTTTTGTTGTTTTTTTCGGATAAAGTATAATTTTTGTTTTCAAAATGAAACACCCTTAATCATTTTTAATCGAAAAGAAAAAACTGAAACTGAATGCTAAAATATATGTTTTCGAATGTTTAAAAGAAAGGAATTTTTTTCCAAGAAAAAAATCAGGGAAAAAATCATTTAAAATTGGCCAATTACCATGTTGTTAAAAAAACGCTGTTTTCCTGTTAAAAATTTAACAAAATACCAGGTTCTCTATACAATATACAAGATACTCTGGTTACTTTTGTAAACATATTGTAAGATGAACATATGCTTTTAGGTCAGAAAGGAATTTGTGCAACGGTAAACTTACTTAAACTAACACTAATTTAGTTAATTGTACAGATATACTGTTGAATTAACATTGTTTTTTTTTAATAATTTAATAGGAAAATATGGTAAATTGGTTAAAAATAGTGTAAAATGAATACTTGCTCAAAACTTTAAAGGGATCATATGAAAAAAACACAAACAAGTTAAAAATAACACTGCGGTCATGAGCAGCTTAGCTATTTACGAGATTAAAATATTAAAATGACATATAACCAACTTAAATCAACAACAAATAATGTCCAATTTGCAGTCAATGCACTCATGTTAATTTTATAATGCATATAATGTTACAAAAATCATGTAAGTTTTACAGATTTCTGTCATTTTATATGAGAAAATCCATCCTGCAAAATTAAAATTAGTCTTGTTAATTATTTACCTGACGTGTTTCTCTGAGTGTATCTGATGTATAGCAAAATGCGTATGCTGGTTTAATGTTCACTAAAATCTCCACCTTAAACTTCCTCTTCATGATTCATCAATTGATAATATAGGAAAGGATTTCTTTTAGTACTTTTTAAAGCATTCCTTTTTTCTTAGTCTACCGATATTGTTGCCTGAAAGTCGTTATGTTAAGCAATTTGAACGTTTCTTTTAACCAGGCTGAGTTTTTATCTAAAAAACGGCTGGTATGTCTACCGCTTTTCACCCTCTTATCATCCATTTTGGACAACAAATTTATTTTTTATCAAAGTATATTCATTTTCTTTTTTGAGCATCTGGAATAAGCTCTAAAAGTTCAATATTATCAATTAAAAAACACTCTTGCCACATCAATTTTTTTTGTTTTATTTGTTTGTCGCAAAATCTCAAAAAAAAACTGTAAACTTAACTGGATATTAAGAAGAAGAAGACCAAAATTGAAGCAAAGACGTGCAAAAAGTGTTAAGTTTACCTTAAAGTCAACACTCCATAGAACTTGCATTAAATTATCCATTTCATAAATAAATCAATCAATTTAACAATAAATTATGCATTTTAAACACAATTGGAAGAAACTAAAAACAAACGATTTTCACATTTTTCACATGTTCATTATTTTGTATAAAAATCATGTTTGTATAAACATGACGATGGAGCGCGCCGAGAACATCCAATTTGGGACTTGTTGCCATTGAACCTTTTGACCGAACTTTCTTGCTTCGTTTTCATAAAATTCCTGTTATTTTTGTTGGCATATGTTTTTGTACTCTTTTGTAGTCTCTAGTTACCATTTCTCCAAACCTCCTGAAAAGCCTCAAACGACTAAACATCTTGCGTCTGTAAGTAGAGCAACTTTCATCGAACCAGATCTCATCCTTACGGTTTGGTGTGCGTCTACTGTTCTCGGTTACATCCTCTGTTAGATATTTTGTTGATGTATGCTACAAAAGCTCTAAGTTTAGTTCTCTTCATCGAATGAAACAAAAAACTCTACACACAATGTTAAAAATGTATACTTAACCAACAGCTTAAAGTTATAAAGGGCAAACATTGTATTATGTCTGATTGTTGTTTTTCTTTTATTTTTCAGTTATAATGATTTGCAGTTTTTAAAGTAAACATTTGGTTATTAAAATATGTCAAAGTAATATTGTTTAATTTTTTGGATGTTAGATGATAGCAAATATATACACAAATGTTGTTAAATTTAATGAGAGTTCATAAAACCCACACCCGATACAAAAAAACTTTTTTCACTATTTTTGAGTGCTTACCCACCTAATCCTAACACGTGGAAATAGAAATTCATAAATGATAATGAAAAGAAATATTATTTCCATCATGGAAATATTTGAAACGTCAAAAATTTATTGTTTCATGGACTGTAGTAGTCTAAACTCTAACATGGCTTCGAGAGTTACGTTCTTTAGATTTCCAGTTTTTATTAGAATTTATCGAGTTTTGAGTTTTACAAGTAAATTTTCGATTAACGTGCGCGATTGCATGACATGAGACAATTCACGGATGACTTTTTCAATAGCTTGGATAACATGCGAATATCGCCATTTGTTATGCTATACTCTCAATCACCTGCTGTGACTTCAAAAGATAAAGTTGGGTTAAGGCAAGTACGACGGCCTTGTAACTATCTACTTAAATATCAGCCAATATAACGCTAGCTTCAAAACATTCATATTGCCAGCCAAGATGCGTCCAACGAAAGGTGGTATTAATAAACTCCATCCAGCTAGAATCGAAAAATTAAAAATAAAAATATTTTTTTAAATTTGATACAAAGTTTTATTTTTATTTTTTCAAGGCAGCGAAATTTTTAAATTTCAAATTACGCATGATAAAATTGTTCATAAAACTGCATACTTTTTTATACTCATTTTTTTTTAACTGTGGTCTTTAAACTGTAAACTATAAACAAACAAAAATCAAAAAAATACACTTTTTCAAATTTGGCCCGCAACATTATACTTTCTTCACTGTGTTACTTACATAATAAAAATTAATACACTTAGTAATAAAATATTTAAATCATATTTAATAAGCACAAAATTTCGGTCTTTATTTTATCAAGATCGGATAATTTACAAAAAAGTTGTGTGGAAGCTTTATATAAAGTTAAAACAAACTTTAATAAAACAAAAAATAAAAGAGCATAAAAATCGCGAATAAAAAACATAAATAGCACATAATTGGCACATAATTCTATGCGTTGGGTACCTCCATAAGATTGGGTACCTATGCCTTAAGGCAATTTTTATTTTTAACAAATTCATGGTTGAAATTCATGAATATTAGAACAGCTTGAGAAAAAACAAATATAGTTGCTGAAAAACTAACAGGCGTACGATTGTTTGAATAAGTGTACGAATATGCTCAAAACTTTCAAAACAATCTTCAACTGAAAACGTATAAAAACCTTCAATTTCTAACATTTAGTCAGTATAGTGTCGAAATTCTAGCAGTTGAGTGCGGAATTTCTTTAAAAAAATAAAAAAAAAATGAAGTTCAATAAATACTGTGTCAGTTTGCTCGTTTGTGTAGTTTTTCTTCTACCAACCGAATCAGCTATTACCGATGAGGACACTATTGTTAATACTCTAAACGCCGTCGTACCAAATCTAGCAGCATTGAGTTTATTAATACCACCTCCCGTTGGACCCATTATGGCTGGTTCATTAGGATTGTTTCATGTTGCTTGCGTTATATTCGCTGATATTAACGCAGATAATAACAAGGAAGTCTCAACTGCCTTAACTCAACTTGATCTTTTGAAATCACAGCAGGTGATTGAAGCTGGCATAAAAAATGTCGATATTCATGTTATTGAAGCATCTGAAAAAGTAATTCGTGAATTAACTTATGTCATGCAATCGCATCCGTTAATGGAAAATTTACGTGTTCAACTCGATAAATTCCGAAAATCTTATGCCGATAATATACAACTTATTTTGGATACTACAAAAACTGGAAATCTAAAGAACGCAACTCTCGATGCCTTGTTTGACTACTACAGTCCGTTAAGGGAAAATTTGAGGTCTTTCATCACTACTTATATTAAGCCAAATTCCGTTTTGGCTACATCAGGAGCGGTTAAATTATTTTACGATTATGTATTGGAAAAGGATCAGTCACTGGTAAGTTATTGATTTTATAAAAGCTCTAAATTCCTCTTGTATGTGATATTTAAAATTAAATCTTTTGCCTGTGCGTCACCTTTGAGTTAAAATTTGTTGGTTATAACCGACACAATACTCAGAAGATTGGGAGAGTTTTTCAGTTACCTATAGGGCTTTGCTGATTCAAAGGCTTTTAACTTCCTTTTTAAAAAGTCAGTTCAATGTATTAACTTCATATTCACATGAATCATATTATAGGCAAACAGAAATTTAGAATACAAAATTACGACCCACTACTTTAGAAATTATATCTTGAAGTTAATGATGTTCTTTTTTTACGTTGAAGTCTTTCGATTTTAAATTCGATTGCGATGTTTTACTTCTGTTGTCTTTCGACAGCAAAACTAACTCAAAAATATTGGTAGGGGAGAGGTTGAAACAGTGAGAAATTCAATTTTTCTGCTTCGCCATCATAACACACACAGATATTTCGATGCCATCAATATAAGTTCTTCTTCATTGCGTAACTTTTGTTTCTACACCGAACAACATCCCGTTGCGCGGTTGCTTTCAATAAAGTAAAGACTGGAAAAAAAGGGCAAAAGCATTTTTTGTTGTGTTTCGAAAATTTGTATAACACCTTGCGATTTGCAGGTAGATGAACCAATTTTTTCTGTATGCAGGTATGCTCTTTCTTCTGTGTTTTTTTGTTCTCAAAAAAAAAAAAAAAATAACGAAAGCATTGCCAGCTTGTCGTGCAGTTCATTTTTTCTTGGAAATAACAAAAAACTGAACACTGAGACAGATGAAAAGAACGAACAGTGAGACATATGCATTTACATATATGAATCAGATATTTATGATAAAAACATGTTTATTTTGCTTTTTGTTGTTTTTTAAAACATAAATATATAAATAGATGTGGAGATCATGTAATTTTGTGTAACGGTTGTTAGAAGAATATTTATTTAAGTTATTGTACTGTACCACTTTTCGATCGAAGCTGATCCCCCAACAAACAGTGAGACAGTTTGACCTTCTGCAACAATTTAACTGATAAGTATTTTTTTTTTATTTATGCAGAACACTTTAAATGGCAAAATGTAGGAGAAATGTGCCTTAATAAACAACAAAAAAATCATTTTGAAAACTCAAAGGAGTTCGGAGATATCACTGTTTAAGAAAAAACTATTTTTTCAAAAATCTACATCTATTAAATACAAATTGGAAAAGTTTGGAAACAATGCACTGTCTGCTCACCATGAAATATTCGATAAATATTCGATGTCCCAAAATGGTTGTACAGGTGTAAGTAATATTTCTTTTCATTACCATTTATGAATTTCTACTTCCGTGAATAACGACACGTCTTAGGATTAGGTGGGTAAGCACTATGAATTCTCAGTAAATTGTACAAAATTTGTGTATTAGCTATCATCTACCATATTTTTTCAACATTCAAAAAGTAATACAATAAAACTATAACATATTTTAAAAACTGCAAATCATTATAACTGAAAATTTCAAAAAAACAACAATGAAACGTATAAAGTTTGCCAAATATATATTTTATTTTTGGTTTGAGAATATATGGGAGAGCGGGTACGAAAGTAACATTTTTTGTTCTTCTTTTAATAATTTGGAAACGAGTGAAGGTAATAAAACTAAATGGATACAAGTAAATGATTTATTGGAAAAATGCCAACCAACATATACTAAGAAAGGTATTTTTTAACATACATAGTTCTAGATCCGATTGTAAGCTTTGAAAATCAAATTAATTTTAATTATTACAAAGCGAATGGTCACTCCATTATTGAAGGTGACTTTCAATTTGTTGTTTTAAGGTCGCAATTGCAGCTGCAGCAGCTGCAGATGGTTATATTATTATTTTTACTATCGCTTGACGATTACCTTTGCATAAATGATTTGACAATGGTATTTTGTTTTATGGGTTCATTTTTTATTTGCTCAATAGGACAATTATTGAATTTTGTAAAAAAAATAGAGGTTTAAATCAAAAGTGACATTACGATGATAAATAAATTAAATGCGCGCACCTACAGCTCCGAGGGGACCTAAAATTTTTCTTCGAATCCATACAACTAAAATGAGATGCATTTTTGATAACAATGATTATTTATCATTTCTCGTGAAAACAAATTTGGTGTCCTAAGGGCTCACCAGGCCACTTGCGGCGTGACATTAGGATGATAGAGGAAAGAGGAGCCTTAAAAGTAGGTTTCGTCTTGCGCCCACCAGTGTGGCTGCGCGGATGTGCATATGTTACGGTGTGCGGATGTGTGGTTGTCTGTTCACCTAGCTTACAGCCTTAAAGGTATGCCGGTTTTTCCTCAAAATTCGTGTCCATTACTTTTTGGTGATTCCTTCGTTTCGAACGATTAAAATACTGTCTTATATTTCAATAATTTATTCTTAATTAATTAAATCTTCTTCTTCGCTCTTTTTCTTCTTCGCCTTTTCCGACGATGTTATAATCTTTAGTGGGATCACAACTTTCCCACTTCTCCACTTCACCCTGTGATCCGCTTGTGGGGTTCGTCGGGTTGACCTCAGAAAATGTCGACAAGCTTCCCGGTTATGGATTGTTTCATGTCTGAGGCCAACTGAATGCTGGTGTCGCTGAATTTGTTTTTTCCAGGAATTCTTTGGCCTGCCTCCACTGCTGTTGTATCGAAACGTTGTATGAAAGTGCCATTTGGTTGGAATTCTCGGCATCTCTCCTAAGTACGGGAAAGTACCAATTGAGTTGAGTTTATCGTGAAGGATTGTTATATAATAACTAGGCAGCGGCCAGTTTTTATATGCTTGGCGCTGGCCGCCTAATGGGCGTACTTTAATGTATTGAAGAAGAACTCGTGGCCGTTGCGACCTGGCCGCTGTCATGCGAAGCATCATCATCTCAGTGTCAGTAGCCGTCAATTTGCTCTCATTTCTTGTTCATTCTCCAATATTGTGAACCATATCTAAGCGACGGACGAACTACTGCAGTGTAGAGCTTTCTCTTCAGCTTAGGGGCATTTTTCGGTCACAGAAGATGGCAGAGTTGTCACGTTACCTCATCAACCCTACGTTTACGCGATGGTTAATGTCGTCATCAAAAAATGCTTTATTGTTGATCGTAGAGCCAAGATATTTGAACTTTTCGAACTTGGGAAGCAATGTTCCGTTAAAATAAATGTCCGGGATAGGCCTGTGTTTTTAGCGCTTATGCGATATCCATTTCCCTCTAAAACGTCCACCCATACATCAAGTGTTCGTTGAAAGTATGAATCATTTTCACTTATGATGGTTCCATTTAAATGTTGGGTTCCCAGTAAAAATGCTAGGTTCCAAGTACTAATACTGTGGTATACAGTATACTGCGATTGCCAGGAAAAATCGCACCAGCGACCACTCAATAAACATATCCACTTCGAGACTTGACCCCAGTTTCTCAATACACATTTTTAAATACTATAAGTCTCATTGCTTGCTATTCACATCAGATTGACGATAATATACAAAAAATATCATTCATAACGAATAAAACGAACAGTATCAAGTTACCCTGATGGCACGCGAGAAAAGGTAAAGCAATTGAAATGCATTTACGATGGCTAATGGATTGAGAATTACAAGAACCGAGAGTTCATTTATTTATACTAACAAAAGTGCCAACTAATTAGTAATGAACTCCAAACATTTAATTATGAATATCGTTGCCTCTTACCATTAATGCGAAACTGGAAGTCCAAGCATTATTAAAACTCTTATCAATTTGTAAAGGCAACACGCCTAGGATCTTTTTGTTTTTTATTTTCTTGTACTTGTACCTACACTGCCATCCTAACACAGCCAAGCTGTAGGATATTCTCAAATATAGCCACAAGCTGTGAGAGTGCAGTAACTCACAAGACCAGACGAGCAGTTACGCTAGGCTTCGCAGGCTTGACAAACTTGTCATTTGTTTGACAAGCTGATCAGGGCTTTCCAAAATAGAAAAAAAGAGGAAAAAGGAAACGAGCCATAGGGCCTACTAATGGTTAATTCGTATAATTTTTGTTATACTCATTTCTTTTATTTTAATATGATTTGCTTAATAGGGGAAGTATTGGTTTCGTTTAAAAGAAAATCGAGGTTTTAATCAAACCTAACATTGCGATGATACAGATGCCTAAAAATGTAGATAAGTTGTAAGTTTGATTTTACTGCAATTTCATCAAACCAATCTACATAAGTCATTTGTTTTAGCTAAATATGTATGTATGTAGATATAGGTATTCAATATTAGGCGTGTTTTATTGAAAAAAATTATTTTACTTTATATAAAGTAGAGTAAAATGTCCATGCATTACAAAAACAACAATTTTTACTCTTACTTCTCCTTTTATCCCTAGTAAATCTTATTGGGGATAAAATATTCACAATAGTTATGAGTTTTATTTTTCAAAGTTGGTACTAAGTAGTACGTGGTAAACCAATTTTAAAAACGAAAACTGAATGTTATACTGAATCGTTTTATTGAAAATTTCTTACTATACTTAGATTTTCCTAGTAAGATTTTCAATAAAACACACCTATTGTTGGTTTTAAACTTCAAACAAAAATTATTGTTGTTTGACATCTACCTATATGAAAACCTCGGCTGCGGAGACTTTTTGTTTCTAATGGAGAGAAGATTCTATTTTATTAATTCTATAGAGTTTAGCAATATTAAACTAGAGCTTAATAGAATCAACAAAAGTCAAATAAGGTCCTTTAACTTTACGGTTAGGATTTTCGGTAAATTTAATTTTTAGCAACTTGTTTTGGTGCTTGAGTCTAATAAGTATATCTTCTCCAAAGCATTAGTAACGCCATCTGTACATCATCATTTTCAAAACTAAAAATGAGTTATAAGTGAACATAGCCGTTTAGTGTTTGCTATGCGTAAGAACATTACGCCGAAACACGCCTAATGTTCAAACACATTCTAGCATAATAACTAGAACTATTTTTTTACGACTTAAAGCTTCCAAACTTCTAACTTTGTCAAAAGTAATGAATCCACTCACATATTTTTTAAGGAATTTATAATTTTGTTTACAAAACAGTTCTAGCATTTCTGAATTTTAATCTTAATAATCTCAATAATTAATAGGCAAAGGAGAACGATAACTGCTACACAGATGCAGTGCAATCCAAAGTCTTTAGATCTTACATGTACATTTTAAAAACCCTGACTGACAGCTATGTTATGGTTATATCAGCTCACGTAATGCAATTCCAACAAGAAATCAAAAATGGGCGACTCTCAGGTATAATTATACAAATTATAAATCTGATCATTTCAGTCAAATACTTATCAACAATATTTCAGATGCCGCATCAACCAAGTCGATTGCAGAAAAACTTATCAATGATTACAAAAACGACATGAAGCAACTCTCCGACAAGACTAAATGGGCTTTAGATAATGCATCTCGAGACATCAAAAATTGTGGAGTATTTACTAACTTGGAACGAGGTAAATTTTTATTAAAAAATAAAAATTTTATGAAATGAAAAATGAAAGAAAAAACTTAAATTCAAAACTATTCAAATTAAAGGAGTTGATTACGAGCGTATATCATTTGCCAAGATTATCCCAAGACCCATGTATATGTCTGAAAATAATATATGCACTGAAGACAAAGACGCTATTAATATTGGTGGTTATAATTTGATAGACTGCGATTTCAATCCCGGTTTTGAGGAAGGAACTCACTTGTCGATTTTTTATAATGTATGTTATTTTGTTAAATTTTATTTTAATATATGGATTTATTAAACTTGTTTTCCCATATGTTATCTACAGACCAATAATCCTGACGGACCATATCAATACATGAATGTTGAATTACCAAATTATGCTTTCAATGGAACATACGGACACGAAGATACACTTGTATCACAATCTAAAACTCATGGGGGATGCAAAACCATTTTCTGTAACGTTTTTAAAGAAAATTCAATCGCTATTTCCACCGAAAGTGTTAGTGCCAAGCCCGGAAAGTAAGTATAATTTTTAATTGTATTCTTTATATTTAATAATTGTGGTATTGTCAGCAAGATATTTAACAAACTATATCGAATACATTTCATCAGGCTGCCCATCATCAGCGTTTTCCAGAATATACAAATTAGAATTGGTGGGGTTTTACTTAAGCCGCCATTTTGAATAACGCGTTGCCTAATATACCTTTAGAATGGCTTATCATAAAAGGATCACCATCAGCATCAAAAGTTGCTTCGTTATTGATCCAAGATATTTTCATTCTTCACACTTGGGAAGCACTTTACCGCGCATTCAAGTTCAAGTAATAATAGCCGGAATAGGCCTGAGTAGATCAGAAATCGCTAGAGGAATCACGATATTTGTCATTTTGTCACGGTTAATGAGTTTGAAAATGAAAATCGTAAAAGCCATTTTAGCCCGATGAACACCATCTTTTTGCAGAACAAAGAAGAAACTCGGCCCCATCGCTTTCCTCTTTGAAATTTTGACCGCCGCCGCCGCCGCACTGACTTTTTCTACTGTGATCTCGGACACTTCTTTGTTGTTTTGTTCGGCTGTTGGAAAGTATAGTCCGGGAAACTTTCGCCAACATTTCATGAAAAATTACTTCGTAATCCACAAGAATTTAACCATGAGCATTATTTATGAACTTTGGTGAACAAACATTGACCATCAAGCCTTAAAAATCGTTTTTTCGGACATCGGACGATTCTACCAATACGCATGTAGTCAAGTTACTTGCGCCAAAATAAACCAATTGAAGAAAAAAAAATTAAAACTTAAGAAGAACCGTTTGACAATACAAAAATGCCAACTGAAACGGTTTCAATATTTTTTCGATCGATATAGTGAAAGCTTATAATAGCAATGAATTAATATTCAGCTTTTGCTTACCAAGTTGTAGCTTCTTCTTACATTCATAGCCAAGTAACACATACAAAAACCGTAGTGCTATTTGATGTTAGTGTTCTCTTTCCTGTTCCATACTTTCGCACTTCCTGGAAGGCAGTATAATGGCTGCTTTATGGGTAACTTTGCTAGTTGCTGGGCAGGCACGTAGTTCATTCATATTTCTATAGTATCCCAAGTCCAAAAACTTCAATTCGTCCATAAACGGTTAGTAGTTTCTGAACAACTATAATTGCTCCACGCACCCTGGAAGTTATCCCTATACACAGCCCATAACTAGTTCTCGGATCTGGACGAATAAAAATCATTTTTTTTAAATTATCTTTTTCTTTCAGTGTTATCACTGGAATGCGTTTCAGTGTGAGAAAAAATGTCATCTACATTGATATTCAACAAGGAAAATATTTGGATCCCATTACGGTTGATCCAACAACAGTTTTTTGGTCGGAAACACCAGAAAGTCAAAATGTAGAATACTTGACTTTTTTAGCAAGGAAGATCGAATTGGGTGACTTTGAACTGAAAGATGGCTTCTTGACAGGTATATTATCTAATACTAACAAGTCTTGAGAAAGTGATTTAATATTTTTTTTTTAGAAATTCGATTGCATTTATTAAAAGGTAAACGATTCGATATGGTTATTCATCCATTTATCGAAGGCTCAACTGCTCCAGGGAATCCCGTTGGCCCATTTTTCTATGGTCCATTCCAACCCGTTTCTGAAATGTAATATGAAAACGAAAAAAAGTTTTTTTTTCAGACATTAATAACTAACAATTTGTTTTACAATTTTTTACAGAAATGAAGTTAAAATTAAAGAAGCCGATGACCCAGTGATACTTGGTACAACTTTGAAAAACTTAGTTTCAAAAGCTCCTAGACCAAAACAGCCTCATTTTATAACTTTCCAAGCATCTGATTTCAAAAAGGATTTTGGTCGCTCAACCGTACCATTTATTGACACAAGACAAGTTGTTTCTGACCCACCAGCACCATTAGGTGGTTTTGGAATCTATCACCAAACTGGTAGTGGTTCCGGTGGTTTTATTTCTCTAAAATTGCTCGCTCCGAAGTTCAGTTCCTTTGTAGATTATAAACAAATTGAACAAATTATCAACCCTTTAACTAAGACACTACTCTAATTATAGTTCCGCAGAAATTAAGTTGAAAATATTGTTATATCAATTAAATTTTGTATTTTTTTTATATATAATATTTTATAATATAATATTTTTATTTGTCAATAATAAAATGTATTTAGGATTTTGTTGCATTCGCAATAAGTATACATGTACGACGTCTCTTATTGTTAATTTGGTCGTTTCGTTAGAACTGCAATTTTTTTTAATAAAGTTGTTCTATTAAATTTTTTTTAAAACTAAAATTTTTGAAAAATAAAATTAAATTCTTTTTTTTTGTTAATTTAATAGTCCAGTCGATATGTAGGTACTTTTTTTGCGAACTTATAATGAAACTTGCACAGATTGTTCGGGGGTATACTTGGAAGACACCCCTAATTTCTTGTCCTCAAAAACCCTCTTCTAACTTGGGAAGGGGCGAAAAACCGCTTATATTTAAGACTTTTTTCAGTTCTTCGTTTATATTTCTTAAACTTAGCATTTGGTAAACCAGATCTGTAGCCCCAATATTGACGGAGATACAGCTGATTTATTTTTAGGGTATTTTGACCCCTACAATAAAAGTAGGTGGTGTATGTACAGTAATTATTACTATATACAACGTTATTAGCATAATTTGTAAAAAAGAAATTAAAGCTAGTAGGTTGGGTCAAGATGAGAAAAAATAGTAATGGACGGGGGTTTATTTACCCCCCCCCCCCCACTTAACCGGGAGGGGCAATTCCCATAAAAAATCTAAAAAAAGCCAGAAATTTATTCTTTTGTGTTGTTTTTAAATAAAGTTGTTTTTGAAAAATTAATTTTCAAAACTCAAAATTTTGAAAAAAAAAATTGAAACTAATTTCTTTCGAAATTCTTCAAATTTAGTTTTCTTAATTCAAAGCTTTTACTAGTTTTTTTTAGTCAACAAACCGCATGCTAAAATGTCTTGCACTTTTTGAGAAAATCAAAAATATCAAAAACCACCATTTTTTAGTACTCACCTGACTGGCTTTTATATAATTTAATAAATATTAAAGGATTAATCTTTAATTTTACTAATTCTGAGTACTAAAACAATTTTTTTTTTAAAAGGACATAAAAAACAGATTTCTGGCTGTTCGAAAAGGTAAAGCATAACATTGTAAGTTGTACCGTTGTTTTTTAAAAAGGAAATAAAAAACAGATTTCTGGCTGTTCGAAAAGGTAAAGCATAACATTGTAAGTTGTACCGTTGTTTTTTAGTAATTTTTTTTTCTGCTTCAATTAATTTTCTTAGAAAACTGCCTCTCCCGCCTTTAAGCTGGGAGATAGACGCCTCTCTCGTAGGATTACCTACTTACACGCTCTATCTTTTTGACACCTCATGTGAATCATCCTGTATAATTACTACATGAAGTTTTGTAAAAAAATTGTTTAAATTTTTTTTTCCAAAATTTATAGTTTGAAAATTAATTTTTATAAAAGAAACTTTATATAAAAAAGAAGACAAAAGAAGAGATTTTTGGCCTTTTAAAAAGGTAACACATGTCATTAAAGGCGTTCCGGTCTTTTTGAAATAATTTTTTTCTTTTTTAATTTTTTTTATGAAAATTCCCTTCTTGGTTAAGTGGGGGGTAATAAACTTAGGTCCGTTACCATCTTTTTCTCATATTGACCCAACCTACTAGCTTTATTTAATACTAATTTATTGGTCTCTAACTATGTCATGCAATATAGCACACAAAATGTGCTTAGTTTAAGAAATAAAAGCGAAGAACTGAAAAAAGTCGGAAAAATTAGGGGTTTTTCGCTCCTACCCAAGTTAGCACAGGGTTCTCGAGGTCAAGAAATTAGAACAATCTGTGCAAGTTTCATTAAGTTCGCAACTTTTTATAGGTAAACCCATTTTTTTCGACATATCGACTGGACTATATTGGATAAAACATAATTTTTGTTTTCAATATGAAACGCCCTTATGAATTTTTAATCGAAAAGAGACAACTGAATGCTTAAATTTATCTTAGTTTTTGAATATTTAAAAAAATAAAAATATTAGTTTTTTGAAGCTGTATTTGAGTTGGCATTTTAAACTAGCGCGTTACATTTGACAAATTCCTGAATAAATGTATTTATTGAATGAAGTTGGAGACATCAATAAATTAAATATTGATTCGGTGATAGTGATTTTAAAAGACGCAACTCTTCCATTAGATTTAGTATTATTTTTGCATTTGATAACGTTTTGGTTGGTGGAAATGTTATTCTGATTTAAGTTTTTTTTAATGTGATTCAGAATATCTATATGAGATGTTGAAACATCAAATTTTAAATAAATATGCTCTTTGGAACAAGCACCGCTGTAGTGGTAATATTTCATAAGGAACATCTGGGAAAATAGGGGTAGGTTTTTCGATGTCATTATTAAGTTAGTGACAAATTATGTTTATGTATGTTAATTTGAGAAACTAGTTCGTTATGAAGAGATTGGCAGATAGAAGCATCAATATCACTTATTTTTACCTGACTAAAATTTAAATTAGAAACAATAGTATTCATTAGTGTGGCTGATGTTTCTCGTATTAATTACTTCTTCCTACAAATTAACAAAATACCGTTAAATTCATAAAGCTTCAAATCCATCAAATCGTTTATAGTTTGTCCTCTATAAATTGGCAGTACAGGCCTTATGGGGAAGCTTTTTCAAAATCAGTAGCGCGCCTTATTTGTGCACCATACTGAATTGAAAGAAACCCCATTTAAAAAATGTTTACCCGCCAATGATTTTTCGATTGCATCCGACATAGATCCCACAACGACCTGCCTAGCGTACAGTTGAATACGCACTGATTGGCTAATGCATTTCAACCCTCTTTTAACATCCATTCGAACAGAGATACCTTTGACAATTTGGTAACTCGGTTCATATTTTTTTATATTGAGTTTCTGTTGAGGAACTTTTGATTTTAGAGCTTAAAAAATACCTTTTATTGATGAAATGATAATGAGATATTGAGATGAGCATATTACTAATACAAAAGTGTTATCGTGCAGTGTTTTTGTTGATCATGTTTGTGTTTTTATGTGGGGAAAATCTTAAAATGCAGTTACAAAAATGTAGGTAAGCTGTTGTCTTTAAAGAATTTATTTGCGTAGATTCTCGTGCCGGTCGGTCGGTTGATATTTCGTGTATATTTTTTCTTATTTGCGTAGATTTTTAAAGCGCGCGGGCGGTCGGTATTGACGTTTCGTGTACCTATTTTTGTGATTGGTGAGAAATGGCACCGGTGTGTCCAACACGTCGAGCAGGTAATTGAGCCGAAAATGTGGGAAATTGACGTTTTTTCGGAAAACGCTGTAGAAAGCCTTATAATAAATCTAGATGAAGAGAGCAGCAACAGCAGCAGTAACTTCTCAAGTGATAAAAATACATTTACTTATATATAAATGTACATATTTTTATTTAATAGATGAATTTATATTTATTTTTGTTATGCTTGTTTATTTATTTTGCTTGTTATATTAATCTTTATGAATATTTTTTTTATTTTTTGTTTGTTTTTTATTTAAAAGGGATTAGGCCTACTGGGGATACCCTTCAAAAACGCGCCTTATCTTACCTCTTGGTGGTGTTGAAAAAGATAAATTTCATTTTATTTTTATAAATAAAAATTAAGAAAATAATTTTAATTAAAAAAGAAGAAAGGTAACCCTACATCATATTTTTTCAGTTTTTTTCCAATTCAAAATGCTTACTACGGCAACCCTGTTATAGCTTTTGAAAGAAGATAACCTTATGGAAAGCAAAGAAGTGCGAATAAGAGACAAACATCCCTATCTTTCCTGTACTGCCAATTTTTAGTGGACAGACATAGGTTTTAGTTCGGTAAACATACATGCGAAATTTTTTTTGCACGAAACCAATACTTGCTCTATATTGAGCATTCGTTATAATTTGTTAGTTGGTAATAAAAGCAAAGGAATCTTCGCTGCACGGCTTCTTCTCTAAGAGAGTGAGTAGTATGATATGGAGACCAAACTTGGCAGGCGTACTCAAGAATAGGTCTGACATGTGGTGAAGACGGCTTTGGTAACGTAAGGGTCGGAAAATTCCTTAGACCAACGCTTCATAAAACCAAGAGAAGAATTCGCTTTTGCAATTATTTGATCAATGTGTGAACGGAAATTGAGTTCTTTATCACAGATTATGCCAAGATCGAGAATAAGGGAGACAACAGGAATAGGTATGTTACATGAAAAAGTCATAACTTGGCATTTACTAACATTTCGAGGAAATTTTTATTACACCAAATGAAGTAAGAATTAAGGTCATGTTGAAGCAGGGAAGAGTCGAAAGATGAAGATATAAATTTATGATTTAAATGTCGTCGGCATAGATAGAAAGATCGGAGAAAGAAATGCTCACATCAACATCATTTATATAGAAAACGAAAAACAGTGGACCAAGATGACTTCCCTAAGGAACGCCAGAAGTGGCTAAGATGGGGTCTAATACTGAGCACGTAAACATTACTCTACGAAGACACACCGTCTTTGTGTCTTAAGTAGGATTTCACCCATTGGATGAATAAAGGTGGAAAACGAAATGCCTTTAATTTGATGATAACAATTTGGTGAGAGATCTTATCGAACGCTTTACTGAAGTCAGTCGTAATTACATCGATATCGTAACCCTTTTCCAGTGGACACAGAGTCGTAGATACAAATTGAGTCAGGTTCGTTGTGGTGAATCTGCCCTTTAAAAATCCATGCTGTAGTGGTGACACAATCGCGACTTACAGTGGAAACAAAGAGAATCATAAATAATGCTTTCAAAGAGCTTAGGTATCGAGGAGAGCTTAGCAATAGGACGGTGATTTGAAATCTCTCCCTTACTGCCTTTTTTATGAATTGGAAAGATGAATGACTTTTTCCATAAAATAGGGAAAACATTAGGCATAGAAAATGAACTTTCAGCAGTGCATTGAAAGTTAGAAAAAAAGTGTTGTGTACTTTTTTATTAAAAAAAAAAATATGACGCTTCTCTCAACATAACATTTTGACAAATCTTGAAACTTACGGCATATTCTTGTCATAAGCAACCAATTGTTAACGGTTAGGGATCAGTTATAGCTGTCCAACAATTTTGGTGTTAATTGGTATTAAAATTAAGGTAATGAATAGAAGATTTTTTCTTAAAAAAGTATAACTAAATTTGATTTTCATTCGCGTAATGTTATTATTTTTGTGATTTCAATGATCATTTAAATTTCAATGGTCATTGAAAAAACAAACATTTTACTGTTATTTTACCCGAAATTGCGTTTTTTTTAATAGAAAAATTCTAATATTCACAATCCTTATTTTCATACCATTTTACACAAACTTAATTAGATAATTTGCCTTAAACTTGAAAATGAAAATTTTTGCTGATACGTTTTACTTATAGCTACATTAACTGGCCCCTTAAATTTGAAACTATCACTTCAAGTTCTGCTTGTACATAGATCATTATGCTTCCCCATATGACCGACAAACCTTTATAGCAATCGTCTGCTATAAAAAATATCCGCTTTCTAAAAAAATATTATGTGTTAGAAAACACTAGCCTAAAATTATAGTCAACTTGCTTGAAAAAAAGGCAAATTTAGTTTTACAATAATACGACTATACATATATGTACATTTATTTTCGGCAATAGTGTCAAATTAAATTTGTCTTAGTTTCGAGTTAAGTTGACTATAATTTTGTGCATTAATTGTTCATAAAACTATTTCATCATCAAGAATCGAAGTAACGAAGCACGTTAGAGACAGACGCTTGGCAAAATTGACATTTCACGGAACATGTTTTTCTGTGATTATTTTCATTAATAAAATGGATTTGTTCATACATTGTTGCAATTGCAATTATTGATGCTCGAACAAATTATGTTTTACGCCTATATGGAAGTGACTATCGATTAGCAATTAAAACACCCCAAATGCATCGAATTCAGTGGTTGGGAAAAAGTGTACTGATAAAAGTGTACTTGTGTACTCAAGCACCTTCGATTGTATCGAAAGAAGTACAATTGTATCGACTTTTCCAGTTCAACCAAATAAAAAAAATAAATTAGGATTAACATAAAAACGTTTTTACTGTAGAACAAAAAAGAAGCGAGTGAAAAAATAAGATGTTTCATAATAATACAAAGTGTATTTATAACAATAACATAATACAAATGTTTTTGCATGTATTCTAACACTCTTCCCTATATTCTTTAACCAAATATAAAATATATATTTTGAAATTATTTAAAGTATCATAACAACGATTAAAGTCCAGTCGATATGGCGGAGTAAATAAAATTTGCAAAGATTGTTCGGGGGTATACTAGGAAGACTCCCTAAGTTTTTAACCCCGCGGACCCTGTGCTAACTTGGGAAGGGCCGAAAAACCCCAAAGTTTTCTTTATGAACTTTATTGCATTGAAAAGTTAAAGACCATTTAATTGCCTAAAAATATGGTTGTTAAACCAGATCTGTATATCCAACATTGAAGGAGATACAGCTGATTTATGTTTGAGGAATTTTGACCCTAACAAAAAAAGTAGGATCATATTGTACAGTAATTCTATATACCTAGGTACATAATTTGTGAAAAACCAAGTAAAGCTAGTAGTTTGGGTCAAGATGAGAAAATAAAATCGTAATGAACGAAGGTTTATTAACCCTCCCCAACTAACAATTTTACTTGTGTAAGGTACAATTTCAAAAAATTAGTAAGCTATTATTTCTTTAGTGTTGTCATAAGGCTTATTTAAAGATGTTAACTGTTTTTCATTTAAATTTTTAAATAATAGCTTTCTTAAAGCATTTGGCAGAAAATACTCGCAAGCCATACGGAGGGACGATACAATCGCTTTTCATAAGGTCGCTGTAAGGTTTGTCAAAGTTAGTCAGACAAAATCTAAATGTAAAGGCTTGTATAAAGCTTTATACTCGAAATCAATGAAGAGGCTTGTTAATCGAAGCAATTCGAACAGTCAAAATAATTTCTTCCAAATTAAAAACGTGTGATTTAGAATTTTATTTAACGAAGAAAATATGGTCTCAGAAAAAATTAATCGAAATAAAAGATAAAGAAAAAAATTTAAGAAAAAAGGCGTTAAAAAAATTAATTTAAATTTTATTTGAATTTTTTTATTTCGGTAAGATTTCCGTAATGACTTTTGTTAGTCGTTAGCGAAATACTTAAAAAGAAACTATTGCCTTCTTAAGGAAGTCTTGTGACAACTATTTAGCGAAACAAAAAGCCTTTCGTAGCAAAGTATTGTTTCCATTGCAAAGCCTTCACCAGGCCTTATCCAAACTGTTTATGAAGAGTTATAACTTCGCTTATGTGCGCCAAATAGGTTTCTAAAAGATTGATTACAGTTGTTATAGAAATAAGAAAATAGCTTCTATTGGCCTTTATAAAAATTAAATTGTTACTTGGGTCCCCCCTACACCCGCCTAACCAGGAGGTTTTTTTTTTAAACAAAAAAAAAGATATTTCAAACAGACAAATTTCTTCCAGGTAAAAGTACATATCGACTGGACTAAGTTTGAGTGACAAAAAAAACTGTACAAACATAATGTTAAAAATGTATACCTACTTAACCAACAACAGCTTAAAGTTATAGAAGGCAGACATTACGTCTGATTGTTGTTTTTTTTTATTTTTCAGTTCTATTAATTTGCAGTTTTTAAAGTAAACATTTGCTTTTTAAAACATGTCAAAGTTATATTGTTTAATTTTTTGGATGTTGACAAAATATGGTAACAATAACCAATATAGACACAAAAATGTTGTATAATTTATTGATAATCTATAAAGCCTACACATATATAAAACCTTTTTCACTATATTCATGTGTGCTTACCCACCTTATCCTAACACGTGTCGTTATTAACCGAAATATAAATTCATAGATGGTAATGGGAAGAAACATTATTTCCATCATGGAAATTTCCGTACAACCATTTTGGAACGTCGAAAATTTATTGTTTCTTGGTAAGCACTGTCTCATTATTCCCAATCCTTTCCAATTTTTTTATTTAATAAACGTTAGTTTTTATTCAATGTAGATTTTTGAAAATTAAAAAAAAAATTTCGGAATCCAGATCCGCATACAAAGGGTCGCCATTTCGAAAATAGTTTTGACCTAATTATCTCGAAAACGGTTCGTCTGACAAAAAAAATGCCTGACACGAATTTGTAGAAAATAAAATTTGTTATCTTTTTTATAAACACTTTTTGAATGTATCTTTAATATTTTAAGAGTTATTAGCAAATAAAAATCAGTGTTTTATTTGCATAGCATTCGGAGAACTTTTTTTTTTCATATTACATAAAAAATATTCATGGTCATTTTTTTTCTCGTTTTCCTGTCAATTTAATTTGAAATAAGAGGATCCGAGGAAGCCTATACACGTTAAAAAAGAACATCATAAACTTCACAAATCACGATATTATATTATACTGTCATGTCAAGAAGAGACTATTACAACAGGTCTAAGGATTCCTAACATTCCTACAAACATAAGCTCACAAACAATTTCTTTTTTTTTTCAATGTACACCAGACGACAGACAAAAATGTTATGTTTATGAATGCAACATGATATCTTCGAATTATTTAAAAGTATACAAATACTGAAACTGGCTTTTCTGCAGTTCCAGTACCTATAGGTAATTAAGCCTAAATACAAATCAGAAATTAAAAATTTTGAAAAAGAAATGAGTTAAGCAAATTTAAAACTTCAACTTTGATTAAATATATTTAAAAACACAAATTTTCATAGTTTCTTATAAATAATTAAAAATTATTTATAATACAATATTCCGAATTGTTTTTCTAGAGTTTCACACAGCTATCTTTCTTCCTTAAGAAGTGCTTCACAGTTAAAATAAAATGCACGATTGGGTCGCACGAACTTGTTCTTGTAACAAAGTATGGGTCTACAAAAATTTAAATTTATCAAAAAATGGCCTAAACGTGAGTGAGATCAAGTTGTATAGCAGCTATCATTAAACGGTTCTTCATCAAAAAACTGTAAATGCCATCTTGTGGTAAATGTGAAGTTTAAAGAGAATCGACTGAGCCGTTACCAAGTTATGACCAAATTTGTACAAAACGTTAACGCAATATGAATTTTTAGCCAAAAACCTGAAATGTGGTTATATAAAAACTACTGAAATATTACGTTCACCAAGTTTTATCAAAATCGTTGGAGCCGATTTTGAGACAATTTGGAAAAACTAAAACCGTTATATGACAGGTACCCGTTATAGCCGGGCTAAAACGAAAATTCGAATTTATCTTCTAGGGAATTACCAAAAAGTGCTATGTACGAAATTTGAACTAAATCCGTCAAACCGTTTAGGCTGTAGGTCGCTGTACAGACAACCAAACATTACGCACATCCGAAAATCCGCACAGCCGCACAGACAGACAGACTGACGGCATGACGAAACCTACTTTTTTAGGCTTCTCCGTCGTCGTAATGTCAGTTTTGATTAAAATCTCATTTTTTTTTACACGAAACCAATACTTGCCCTATTGAGCAAGTAAAAAGATTGGGTACCTCTGACTTAAGGCAATTCTTTTTTAAACAATTTCTTGTTTGAAATCCATGAATATTAGAACAGCTTTGAGAAAAAAAAACAAATAGTTGCTGAAAAACTAACAACATCCAGGGTTATTTTTTTGAAATTCATAGTTTGTTGTTAAACATTCTTAGATTGTTTGAACAAGTGTACGAAATATACTCAAAACTTTTAAAAAAATCTTCAAACGAAAACATATAAAAACCTCCCATTTCTAACATTCAGTCAGTATAGTGGCGAAATTCTCGCAGTTGAGTGCGGAATTTCTTAAAATATTAAAAAAAAATGAAGTGGAATAAATATTGTATCAGTTTTCTGGTTTGTGTAGTTTTTCTTCTACCAACCGAATCAGCCTTTACCGATGAGGACAATCAGGTTAATATTCTTAACGCTGCTCTCCCAAATCTTGCTGGATTGAGTTTATTAATACCACCTCCCGTTGGACCCATTATGGCTGGATCAATAGGAATGCTTCATGTAGCTGGCGTGATATTGGCTGATATAAATGCAGATAGTAACAAGGGAGGCTCAACTGCCTTAGCACAACTTGATCTTTTAAAGTCACAGGAGGTGATTGAGGCTGGCATAAAAAATGTCGATAAACATGTTATTGAATCTTCTGAAAGAGTCATTTTTGAATTGACTCATGTTATGCAATCGCATCCGTTAATGGAAGATTTACGTAAACAACTCGAAGAATTCCGAAAATCCTGTGCTGATAACATGCAACTTATTTTGGATCGTGAAGCAACTGGAAGTCAAAAGAACTCATCTCTTGACGCAATGTTGAACTACTACAGTCCCTTCAGGGAGAATTTGAGGTCATTCATAACTACCTATATTAAGCCAAGGTCTGTTTTAGCTACATCAGGAGCGGTTAAATTATTTTACGATTATGTATTGGACAAGGATCAGTCACTGGTAAGTTATTGATTTTTTAAAATCTTCTTGTATGTGATATTTAAAATTACATGCGTGTCACCTAAGAATTCGATTTTTCGAACTTTTGAGTTGAAATTTGTAGGAAAACACCTTTGCACCTACATAATTGATAGGTACATCTTCATACCCCAAGTAACATTTTAAGCTCGTTGTAAGTTGTAAAGAGCTTGTAAAGCTATTTTTAGTAGCTACATATGTTTCACAATCAACTCTATATACGCTTCTAGAGCCACTGTACGACTAATTTGGAGTCAATTTCATGAGTTTGAGAGCACTATTTTGCTCCTTATCAAATTTAGTAAAGCAGTTTCACTGTATGTATGCTTTAATGTCAGCTCTAGAAGTGCTTCTCAAGCTGGTGTCTTGCTTATTTAAAGCCATATGCACATTTTTGACAGTTGTTTACCTAGTTCTTTTCATCATTCGTGGTGTGTCGCGTCGTGAATAGAAGTTTACAGTGTAATAAATATTTTGCGTCAGTATATGTTTCCGATGTCCGATGACCAATTGAGAGATTTTCGCGTCCGGTTAGCGGAGATTTTTATTAGGTTTGCTCTTGTTTTACAAACAAAAACAGAAACTGTACTGAATATTTGTCTATTTTATCTTTCTGTTTCTTATTTTTTGATACAAAAATAACATTGAAATATGTCTGCTTATAAGAATTGTCCGCTCTTAGGAGCTGTCCGCAAGTAGAGCTTTCACTGTATATGAAAGGAATCAGTAAATAAATAAAAAATAATAATTGCACAGTTTATATTTTCAAAATCTCCCAGATCTCCGTATATGCTCAGAAATATAAAAACACAATTTCTGAGTGAAATTTAACACTATTGCTGACAAAAAACTGAGCTTGAAAATTTTTGGATTCGTTTACTCAGGTGTCATATAAAATTTAAAAAAATTGACATTTATAATTCAAAAAAGGAATGCTATAGGGTTAGATTGGCTCCTGACAAGACTATTAACTTGAGTTTTAATTTCACTTAAGTAAAAGCGGTGGCTTAAGTTTTCAATTATGTTACGAACTGAGGACATCCTCAATTAAATGCGTCAGCATTCCCTCAAGTGACCAGAAATTACCTTAGACGTTTATTTGAGAAAAAAAAATTGACTTAAGACGATTATGCATTCCGCCATAAATGAAAGAAAAAAAATTAATTATTTATTTTAAAATGCTTTTTTAAACATCTCTGATTGTTAATTGAAAAACTTTAAATAATTTATAGGCTAAGGAAAACGATGATTGTTACACAGAGTCAGTGGAATCCAAAGTCTTCAGATCTTACTTGTACATTTTGAAAACAATCACTGATACCTATGCTATGGTTATATCCGCTCACGTAATGAAATACCAGGAAGATTTGAAAGATGGCCGATTATCAGGTATAACTACTTATATCTTAACTATAAATCTGATAATTTCAATAAACAACTAACAACAATATTTCAGATGCCAAATCAACCAAGGTGTTTTCAGAAAAACTTTTCAATGACTACAAAAGCGACATGCAGGAACTTTTCGAGAAGACCAAATGGGCTTTAGATAATGCATCTCCATATATTAAGAATTGTGGAGTATTTACTAACTTTATACGAGGTAAATTTTGTTAAAAAAAAAATAGTATTTGGTAAAAAAGCAAAAAAAAAACTGGTATTAAAAATATTATTTACTTTCATAATTAAAGGAGTTGATTACGAGCGTGTAACATTCGCCCAGATTATTCCTAGACCCATGTATATGCCTGAAGATGTATGCAGTGAAGACACAGACTCTATTGCTATTGCTGATGGTTATGAAATGCTGGACTGCAACTTTGATCCCGGTTTTGAAGAAGGAATCCATTTGTCAATTTTTTATAATGTATGTCAATGTAGTTCAATTTTATTTTAATGAACGCATGTGTTGCTTAAGATCTTACTTATATGTATAATCTACAGACCAGTAATCAAGACGGACCTTATCAGTACATGAAAGTTGAATTACCAAATTATGCTTACAGTGGAACATACGGACACGAAGATACACTTGTATCACAATCTAGAACAAATGGGAACTGCAAAACCACTTTCTGTAACGCTTATAAAAAAAATTCACTTGCTATTTCCACCGAACCTGTTAGCGCCATCCCCGGCAAGTAAGTATTTTTTTTTGTGTATTCTTTATTATTTCCAGGCGGTCATCCAATACCCGCTTAACGATCTTCATGGTGTGTGGCATCAGCATCACCTTTCTCCTTGTAAATTGAAAGAAGGTAACATTCCCTCCACTTTTATATAATACATATGGTCACCGTTTATAACTTTGGTGATGAAAAAACCGTAAAGCCATCTTACCCCGATGTCCAACATGTTTTTCCAGAACTTATCTGGGCCCATCACTCTTCCTCTGTGAGACTTGCACCGCGCGCTGCCAACGCCGCACTGACTCCTTCGACTGTATATGACGTGGGCATTTCATTGTTGTTTAATACGGCTGCTCTTGGAAAGTATTTATAGTCTGGGAAAAAGTTTTTTCAAAAACCCTTCACCAATACAAATTGGTGACTCAGTGAACTTACGCGAAAAATGGCAGGTATGATAAGTGGTCAGTTGCGCATGGGACAACTGGCACACTTTTTTGACAATTGCGTCAGTTAACTGACAGTGTCCTACAACTGACAACCCCCTGTTTTTCTGGTTGTGCCAGCGGTCAGTGAACCCCGTCAGTTAACAATTTTTTTTTTTGATTCGGTGACAAAAATAAAGAAACAAAAAATATTTGTTTCCAAAATTAAAACTTCAAATTTGTTTCTTTTGGTAGGTGCATTCCAAAAGATAAAACATTTACATTTTGTTTTATTTGTATGTTTTCACAGCTTGGAACAAAACCCTTCCTTTTCTCTGCCTGCGCTTTAACCATTTTGCCAAACAACGCACGCTTCACTGACATGAAAACCACGCCAATTTACGTGACGTCACAGAATTTCAGTGGTCAGTGAAGTTACTGACCGTCTGATATGGCCTTTATCTCAAATTCCTTTCAAATAAAAAGTTGACTTCTTTTGGAAATCAATCTCAGGGGAATAAATTTCAAATAATAATGATTAAATTTCCAAAAAAGTTCATATCAAGTTTTTATTGATGGTTCAACCATCATGGTCGCTAAAACTCGCTGAAAAAGCACGCTTGTTACTCGAAAACTATTGCGGTTGAGAAAAGGTTGTAATTTTTATAACGCTGTGGTTTCTGTGGTTCATTCATGTATTTCTTTTACCATAATATATTACTAACAGAACGTTAACTTCAGGAATTTGTTCAAAATAAGGAAAATTGATGCACAATGATTAACACAATTTTAATTTTTTCCAGTGAGCAAAAAAAAAAAAACAAATCAGTGTCATCAGCGTAAAGGCTGACAAATCAGTCATTACCCTGGTTTTATAGAGCCAAATTTGGTATGAGGAAAGCTGGTGCACCCCGATTAACACCCTGTAACTTTTTTTTCTCAGGCAACAAAAAGAAAAGGGAAATTATTCTTCGCTCCTACGACCTGAAAAAGTCGTAGTAGCTTTGAAGTTTTTTTTTTACAAATTAATAACACCGACTGACTAGAAATTAGGGAGCAACCCCAACGGTGGCTTCATATAGGAGCTGCTATCTGATATACACAGAGGAGAAAAGCGGAAGACCCGATCGCCCTCGCACCTTCTCTTTTTCCCTTTTTACCGCGAGAGGAGAGAATCGACCAATCGTTCCTAGGATAAAAATATATAATATGGTAGAATAAAAATTAAATTTTTTTTAAATTATCATTTTCTTTCAGTGTCATCACTGGAGTGCGTTTCAGAGTGAGGAAAAATGTCATCTACATTGATATTCAACAAGGAAAATATATAGATCCTATTACGGTTGACCCGACAACAGTTTATTGGACTGAATCACCAGAAACTAAAAATGTTAGATACTTGGAACCTCATTTAAAGAAGATAGAATTGGGTGACTTTGAACTGATGGAGGGCTACTTGACAGGTACACTATCTTATACTATTTGTAATTCAAGTGTTTTAATTTTTTTTTTTTTTCAGAAATTAAAATGTTTTCTGTTAGAGGAAATCGATTCGATGGAGTTTTTCATCCATTTATCGAAGGAACAACTAATCCAGGGGATCCCTTTGGTCCATTTTTCTATGGTCCATTACAACCCGTTTCTGATTTGTAATTATGAAAACGAAACAATTATTTTCAAATATTTAATCAAAATTATTTACAGAAATGAAGTTAAAATTATCGAAGGCGATGACCCAGAGATACTCGGTAATACAGTGAAAAACTTAATTTCAAAGGCTCCTAGACCAAAACAGCCTCAATATATAAATTTCCAACCATCCGATTTTAAGAAGGATTTTGGTCGCTCAACCGTTCCATTTATTGACACTAGAGAAGTT
This sequence comes from Baccha elongata, assembly GCA_951217065.1. Classification (NCBI taxonomy): domain Eukaryota; kingdom Metazoa; phylum Arthropoda; class Insecta; order Diptera; family Syrphidae; genus Baccha; species Baccha elongata. The sequence continues at coordinate 177,611,123 of OX578272.1, forward strand.
GTTTCTAACCCACCAGCACCATTAGGTGGTTTTGGAATCTATCACCAAGCTGGTAGTGGCTCTGGTGGTTTCCTTTCTCTAAAATTATTAGCACCGAAGTTCAGTTCCTTCGTCGATCATAGACAAATTGAACAATTTATCAACCCTTTATCTAAGAGACTACTCTAAATATAGTGTAGCAGATTTTTTTTTTATTTTTATATTAATTAAATTTTGTATTTTGCATTAATAAAATGGATGTTTGTTAATTTGTTGCATTTGCAATATTCATATATTGGTAAGTTGGTTTAGTAATTTCGTTACAACAAGAAGAGAGAACCAGAGGGTCAAATCCCGATCTGTGAACATATGAAAATAAATTTTATCACGCATAAGCATTAAATTCGATTTTCGATTTGTGAAAAAATTAAAACAAACGTAAAAAACTTTTTATAATAGATAAATATCTTATCACAGTCGAATGGTTCCCTGAAGAGTTGTGAAAACGCGCTAACAGACCTTACACTGAGAGAAAAAAAAAGGGAAATTAACACGTTATCTATCCAATGTATCATGTTTGCACAAATTATAAAATTTGTAAATGGTGCTCCACGTCTAATGTATCATTTTTGATACAAAACCAAAGTGATTTTTCATTGTGGCCGTAGGGGTGTAAAAAATATTTTTTTTTATAAAGTGTTTGGTATACAGATGTATCAAAGTGTTTGGTATACAGATGTATCAAAAATGATACATAGAGAATTAGGTACAAATTGTGTGATGTGTGCAAAAATGATACATTGGACAGTGAAGCTATAGTCAATTTTTATTGTGGACGTAGGGATAAAAAATTAAATTTTGTATGGGGACCTGTTAAAATTTAATGGATCGTATTTGATTTTCTAGTCCAGGAAATCTCTGATGAACATATGAGCAAAATTGTTACAGAGGCTTTTTTAATTGATTAATAAAATAAGAATCCGTTTCTAAACATTATATCCACAAGCAGACAAAATCCGATCATGGGAACACCTTGAAAAATTTATTTCAAAATGTTGGATTACAGTTATTATAAGGTACTCCAGTCAAACGGTTTTTCAACCCAGGAAAAAAATATTTTTGTCACTTGTTATTTATGTTTTGGGCGTCGCTGAATCCAAATTTCAACTTTGCTACTTCGCACGGATATGGCTTCACAACGAAAACCGTAAAAAAACCTAAATAAGTTCGATTTTTTTTTCAGTGTTTCGTCATTCATAGAATAATCCCTTTTTCGAGGTTGACTGCCACTACAAAATTAAATTGCGTTAAATATACTATGAAATATTTTTCAAATGTTTTTTCGATTGAACCATTTGGCCGCAAGGGCAACAATTGCACTGGAAAAATGTAAAAATTTCCGTTTTCGCGTAAAACCCAGTTTTCAATATCAAATTCATGAATTATTTTGTCCAAATTAAAAATGTACCTTGTACACATATGCATCGAATTGCAATAAAGACTGCATTATTACTACATTCTATTACAAATTTAAATATCAGTATACTGAAAAAAATGTATTTATTGAGTTATAGATATACTAAACATCAAAATATAATATTTTATTTATTTTGTCGAAAATTAGCTTGCATTCATACTTGTAGAAGATAAGATTTCATTTCGAGTTACATTTTCCAAGATAAACGTGAATTTCGAAAAAAATAAGTGTTCCTCTTACCTGCCGATAGATTTATTTTATAAACTTTTACCTAAAGAAGTTTTGGTTCCGACCTAATGGCGTCTTGTTGAACAGAGCTTTAACGATCAAACTGAAATTGTCAACATTTTTTGAAACTGAATTTATCAAATATTATAAAAGATTATTAAAAATGCGTTGAAGTCAGTTTTAAATATTTCTTTTTAATTTTATTTTCATTTGAAACTAAAGTGTTATACATTTACAATTGTTTAAAACCACAAATTTTTCACAATTGTTGACAAAACAATATAAATGTCAAACAAAAACGGGTAAATGTGCAGTGTGAACAAATTTCGGGTTTTTATCAAACAGTTTTTGTGTGACAAGGCTATTGAGGTGATGCAATTAATAAATTATAGTAATTATTCCACACATTTTAGTTCAGTATGTGTTACAGATTTAATTCAGTCTTAGTTTCTCCTTCCGACTAAACGTGTAAAATGGAATTATTTAAATCGAATAAAGGTGGTAAAAACTCTTTTTAGAGATGGCTACGACTATCATTTTCATTCAAAGAACAATATCGACAATTTTAGGTGGTGTTGTGATAAAAAAAAAATGATTTTTGCAAAGTATTAATGTTATCATTTTTTGTTTTATTTTTTTTTGTTTTGTTTAGAAAATTCTTTTTTTTTTTGGACAAGTTTTTTTCATATTTTTTTGTTTCATTCTTTTTGTTCATTAAAAGAACTGTTTTTATTTCATTAAAAAAGAGATATTACAAAATATTAAAAAAAATTAAGTATCAGGAATATGCATATCAGGAATATGCGTGAATCAAGCAAAAGCATACCAGAAGAGGATTTTCTCTAGGGAATTTCGTGCCTTTGGATATTTTCTCTTTGGGATTTTGATTTTGCAACATTTTCACTTGGGTATTTTGTCGTTTAACCTAAACGAAGCATGTTACCGTTTTTCCTCACAAAACAATATTATAACATTAAAAATTTAAATAAAAGGTAATTACCTAAGTCAGTTTTTGTATAACTTATAATTTTTTTTAATTTTTATTTAAGCCTTTTTCCTGCATCTGTTTGTCTAAACAAAGTGAATAATATCATTATTTGTGTATATTTTATTTAGGCCCCCATTACGGTTGTCAAATTTTAATACAATCATTGATGCTAGTCAACAAAATTGATCCATCGGTATTATCGTTGTCAATTATCAAATTTTTTGATAAACTGTTAGTGCTACTCAGATTTGAGATCTTTTGTGAATAGTTTTATTGACTAACTTGGTATTATCGTTGTCAAAAATATTGGTGTTTATCAAATTTGCAGCAAACGCAAATTCGCTGTTGATAAATTAGTTTGCAAGAACTAATTAGTTTTTTTTTTTGTAAGAATACGCAGTGTATTGTTCACTTTTATATTTATTTATACAATATACAATTAATACTGTTTGGTATTTTTATAAAAATTCACTTACACTGGCTGTTATTCTTTTTGTTGTTTGGTGTGCAAATAGGAGGTACATACATGTATGTACGTACATTGTATACCTACATAATGCACATTTCTTAATCCGTGTTCCATTATTTCCACAAAATGTTTTATCACTTTTTTATTGCACTTTTTTACAACACAAATACCTATAATAATAAAAAGACAAGTGACATTTACTTTATTTACTCGAAAATAAATTAAAACAATAAAAAAAACGCAGTACAAACACAAATGAAAAGAATAGAAAACTGAAACATTCACAATAGATCAAACATTTATCAAACGACAATCATAATACCGAAATTTTGTTTGTTTGATAAATGTTATCGTTTATCAAACAATTGATCATTGACAACCGTAATAAGGGTGTTAATAAAATAATAAAAATAAAGTTATTTCAAACGTATGAATAAATGAAAACCTAACGAAAAAACCTTTTTTTTATTCTAAAAAGTTCAAATTTTGAGATCAGGTAGGACTAAAGACTTTATCCAAATTAATTTTTTGTATGCCAAAATTAATCTACTAATCAAAAGAAAATAGACCACTTCGAAGTTCATACAACAGGTTTTTTGTCTCCATATAGTGACGCTCGACCCTAATATATACCCAACTATTAAGTGGCCGAAAACGTAGATATATATTCATATGTAATATCAGCTAGAGAAGAAAACTTTTATAACACCAATAATTTAAAATCAAAAGCATCGGAAATTATATCCATGTATTATTTTAGACAATTATTTGCGACACTCATTGAATATTAGCACAGCCTGAGAAACAAAAAAAAAAACAAACAAATACTTAGTAATTAAAAAACTAACATTATTTAATTTCAATTTTTTTTTTGTTTGAAAAACATCATAGTTTGTTCTTCAACAGTCTTAGTTTATTTAAACAAGTGTGTACGAATATTCTAAAAAACTTCCAAAATAACCTTCAACCGAAAACATATAAAAACCTTCAATTTCTATAACATCGTCGTCAGTTTCGTGGCGAAATTCTCGCAGTTTAGTGCGGAATTTCTTAAAGAATTAAAAAAAAATGAAGTTCAATAAATATTGTGTCACTTTGCTCGTTTGTGTAGTTTTTCTTCTACCAACCGAATCCGCTTTTACCGATGAGGACAATCAGGTTAATATTCTAAACGCTGCCATCCCAAATCTTGCTGGATTGAGTTTATTAATACCACCTCCTGTTGGACCTATTATGGCTGGATCATTAGGATTGTTTCATGTTGCTTGCGTTATATTCGCTGATATTAACGCAGATAATAACAAGGCAGCCTCAACTGCCATAAGCCAACTTGATCTTCAGAAGACGCAGCAGGCGATTCAGGATAGTATAAAAAATGTCGATAATCATGTTATGGAATCTTCTGCCAAAGTCATACGTGAACTGACTAACATCATTGAATCGCATGAGTTTATGGAAAATCTACGTAAACAAATCTTTACATTCCACAAATCCTATAATGATAATATGAAACTTATTTTGAATCCTAACAAAACTGGAAATCTAAAGAACGCAACTGTCGAAGCCATGTTGAACTACTACAGTCCCTTCAGGGAAAATTTAAGATCATTCATCAGTACTTACATTAAGCCAAGTGCTTTTTCGCCTACATCAGGACCTGTTAAATTATTTTACGATTTTGTCTTGGAAAAGGATCATTTACTGGTAAGTTATTGATCTTATATAAAAAAACATTCATTTGATATTTCATTTTACATTTCATTTTATATTTAAAATTATAATTTTTACACAGACAGTATCATCTAAGTGAGTTAAAATTTGTTGGATTTTGCATCATTATGTATAAATAGCGCTTTTTATGGTACATAGTTTCTCAGTGACCCTTACATTCAAGGGATATTTTCTCTCCTTCCGTTTCCGTATATATAGGCAGTTAGACTTCCCAACTTTGTTGCTCCACTCATATATCATGGACAGACATAAATAAGAAGTACAGAATTATGTTTTATTTAGCTCCTTAAGAAAGGAATAAGTTTCCGTTAATGTTTTAATATCTTCTTTTTGTTATTCTTCTTTCCGACAATGATGATCATGGATCAGTTTGTTGGGTTTGTATAGTGTTGGCCTTAGAAAAAGCCAACCGAATGCTGATGCATTGCATTTGTTTTTCAGGAATTCTTCTTCGCTTCTCTTCATTGTAAATTACATTGATGTGAATGCTTCCTCGGATCTTAAGCTTTGTCACTCCTGCTATCATACGAAGAATTTTCATCTCATCTGCCGTTATTTTAGTCTTATTATTGCCGTTTTAATCATTTCATTGGTGAAAATTTCACTACCGGATTTTTAAAACCAGCCATTTCAAGATTATCAAATTCGTTAGAAAATGTTCATATACCCAAACTTGCGGCCACTAAAAATTATATACATATAGTGAGGTGAAGCAGTGGGGTTGCAGGGAGGAAGCATGCCTCCCTCATACCTTTCTAACTGTTTCTACGCTGTAAACTTAAACTATACTTTGGAACTGAAAAGGTGACACTGTAAAATCCAGCTATAAAAAATGCGTCCGGCACTAGAATATATACATATACATATATAATAAATAATTGTGAAAGGTCTGCATAAATGTTGGTAGAACAACTACGCATTGTTGACCCTTTCTTTTAACTCAAGGAGTTAAAAGAAAGGGTCCTTCTTCTTAAATACTAGCAAACATAAAATAAACTGTATAACTCAAACAGTGCTTACCATGAGACAATGCACTTTTTACGTTCCTAATGATTGGAATAACTTTCGCGCTTAGCGACCATATTGTATTAGCCACAGAGTTTTTTTGGTTGAACACACAAAAGCAAAAGGTGTTTGAGTTTATGTAAACAATGAAAATGCTCAAACATTGTTTAAATTTGTGTCCATATTTGCTACAATATACTTTTTCAAAAATACAAAAAATTAAACATAACAACATATTTTAGTAAACAAATGTTTACTCTAAAAAACTGCTTATAACTGAGACAATAAAACTAAAACAAAAAACCAGTAAGACAAAATATTTACCATGTTTGCTTTTTATGATTTTCAGTTGTTGCTTAAGTAATTACTTCTTTAAGTTTGTTTGAACAGTTTTTTTTGCTTTGTCATTTCAACTCCGTTATTTGAAAACTGAATTATAGTTTGTCAAAATATCAATTAATAAATTATAAATTGTTTCTTTTATTTGATTTAAGAATTTAGGGCAGAGTTGGTACGAAATTAACATTTTTTGCATATCTCTTAGTAAAATATTTATTGGCGAAAACAAAATTTTAAAAAAGGTTACTAAATTAAACCAAATTTTGTTTGTTGAACCACGTGAAATCCGATAACAATTATTTAAATATTAAAAACTAATAATAATTAATTAATAATTAATTAATTATGTAGGTATATAAAACACTATAATTTAAAATTTAAGCTTAACCGAACCTTGAATGCATTTCGAGACCCATTCGTCTCATCATCAGCATTGCACTACTAAAGCTGTGGATGTAGGCGGCAGTGTGCAATAGAGCAGCTTCAACGACGAAAAATAAATAAACACACAACGGAACACTTATCAAACAAACAAAAATACACAAATCGCATACAAAGGTTGTTATCCTTTTGAATATAGAAGCTTTTGTACGCATCAAATTGTAGCTTCGTACTTGTTTTTTTATGCGTACATTATCTATGCTAACATTGTGCCCTGCTTCTTCTATTACATGCACTGCAACTGTGGTCATTGAATCTCATTTTTATGCTTCGTTTTGTTTGTCCAACATATTCTTTTTCACAAATTTTGCATTTGGGTCTTGAAATGCATTCAAGGTTCGGTTAAGCTTACGCAGCGTGGTTTACAAGGCAGTTACAGTTAAAACTGTTTTTTTTAAGAAAAATGGTTTAAACATTTAAAAGGCCATCATTGATGTTTATCACTCATGTCAAGTTTATTAAAAATCGAAAAAGCCATTTTCGAGAAAAACAGGCTTTTTCATGACGTTTATATGACAGGTACCGTTAATTTTAAGCTTAGAATAGAAACTCGAAAAACACCCCTGAGGCTTACCCTAAAAACCCTATATATTAAGTTTAAAGGATAGGACCAACCGTTTAGACTGCCAGGTGCGAATGACAGACAGACTGACAGACAGACTGACAGACAGAATTGCCAAATCCACTTTTTTCGACTTAACAATCATCATCATGTATGATTGTTATATCAAATCTTTTTTTTTTGCACGATCGCAAATAATATTTAAAAAATAACGGTATAATACCTAAAGTGCCTTGCTATACCTCTTTGAAAAGTCAGAAATCACATCTTTTTTCAGAGTCTAAGAAAAGTCGTTTAGGTAAATGCTTTTTGAAAAATTAATTTTCAATCTGAAAAATTTAAAAAAAAATATACTAATTATTTTCATAATTTTACTTTATTAAGTATCTTCTATTTTTGTTTTCAAATTTTAATATGCTCTAACTAATTTTTAGTCAAATACAGAAAACCGGATGCTTAAAACTTAATTAGAGCATTGAATTTTGAAAACAAAAATATTAGATACTTAAAAACTTAAAATGTTAAGAATAATTAGTTTAAATAATTTAAAAATTTTTTTTTCAAAAAATTACGTAAAATTTTGAAAAAAAAAAATAAAAAAATTGTTAAAATATTTGTTTTAATTTGTTAGGGTAACAATTTAAACACTTAAAACAGCTTTGATTCAACCGTCGGCCACAGCCTGCAGAATCATAGACTTCGCGGTGGGGCGAAAAATGTCATCACCTTGGTATACACAGAGGCACTTTGCGGAGCAGAAATAAAAAGACCGTCAGTATCCTGGATGTTTAAGCATTCTGTGGGTCAAACATGGACTCTAAACACTACTTGGTAGTATCCCGAGTACGTATGCGGATATCCATGGCGCCACAAAGACGCGCCGAGCTGATGCCGTGAAAAAATGTGTTATCGCGAAACTAAAATCGCAAGAGACCGCAAGAACCTTTTCTGACGATGGAGAAACCACTCTGCTCTGTGAAACTCGGTTAGAACACCACCGAACCATTTGATTTTGAGAAAAGTCTAAGGTAAGGCGACGCTTTATCATGCAACCTATTTAACATCGTTCTTGAAGCAATTGTACGAAAATTGGAAGTCAACACCAATGGTAAAATTTATCAAAAGTCCCTTCAACTACTCACGTATGCAGATGATAGACATAATCGGCTGAAACAAGCGAGCTGTGGCCAGTATTGAATCAGAAGCGGCAAAAGTGGGATTGGATGTTAACGAAGACAATGCTTCGCATGACAGCAGGAGTGACAAAGCTTGACCGAATATGGAGTAATTTAATTTACTTAAAATTTGTAATGACAACCCTGTTTGCAATGATTGCTCAACAACAGAGACGGGGACTTTTTCTGAAATACTCCTCTCAACTAGCTCTACAACCAATACCGAATTTGGTTACCATATTCAAATTTGTTTGTACTTTTGTACAAAATTCCTGGGCTAAGTTCGTTGCTGATAATTCCACATATTTGATAAATTGGCGTAGTAAATTTTTCATGTTAGAGATTAATTGTTTGCCTTTTGATTTGTCCAGATTGTAACTCTTCTTCTTCTCTATTTCATCTGAATACAAAATTTTGTCACCTTGCTATAAATATGGTCTTGGCCGTGATGGTCAGACATATGTACATACTGTCTTATGAATTTAATAAATTTTATTAAAATATATAAATTACATTGTTTTCTTATTGGAATAATAATCATTAATTAATTTATAGGCTATAGAAAACGATGATTGTTACACAGATTCAGTGGAATCTAAAGTCTTCAGATCTTACTTGTACATTTTAAAAACCTTAACTGACAGCTATCTTATGGTTATATCAACTCACTTATTGCAATACCAACAAGAACTCAGAGATGGGCGACTCTCAGGTATAACTATCTGAATTATAAGTCTGATAATTTTAATCAACAACTTATTAACAATATTTCAGATGCCGATTCAACCAAGACAATTTCAGAAGAAATTATCAATGACTACAGAAACGACATGAAGGACCTTTTCGAAAAGACCAAATGGACTTTAGATAATGCATCTCGTGATATCAAAAATTGTGGAGTATTTACTGAGTTAAAAGAAGGTAAATATAGTTGACAAATTTTATGAATTGAATAATTAAATATATGTTATATATGTATTTATAATTAAAGGTGTTGATTACGAGCATCTATCATTTGCCAAGATTCTTCCTAGACCCACGTATATGGGTGAAGAAGGATGCATTGTAGATGATAATGCTCCTAATTGGAGTGAATATCAAGTTGACAATTGCGATTTTGATGCCGATCTTCCACAAGGATCACACTTGTCGATTTATTATAATGTATGTTATATTGTTTAATTTAATGTTTATGAATGTATTTTATACGATCTTGCTTATGTTATATCTACAGACCAATAATAATCACGGACCATTTCAATCCATGAAAGTTCAATTACCAAATTATGCTGACTATGGTACATACGGGCACGAAGATTCACTTATGGTAAGACAATCTAAAACTGATGCTCGTTGCAAAACCGTTTTTTGTAATGCTTACAAAAAAGAAGCCTTCGCTATTTCCACTGAACGTGTTTTTGCCCAGCCTGGCAAGTAAGTATTGTTTCTTGTTATTTGTAATTAATAATTACCTAGGTGCTAGTTTATATATGCAACATCATAAAATGATCGAGTATCCATATGAATATGTAATATATAAATTAAATTTTTTTAGTATTTCAGCAAATGAGTTGAAAGCTTGAGGAGTTGATTTGATTCCAAAGAAGTTGATATGACAGGACAACGCCTGCATTGTTTTTTAGATACATATGTATGTGGTAGCAAATATTGGTTTCGTTAAAAAAAAAATCGAGATTTTAATCAAACCTGACATTTCGATAATAGAGAAACCGAAAAAAGAAGGTTTCGTCCTACCGTCCGTCGGTCTGTCTGCGCTGAAGTGCGGATATGCGGGTGTGTGGATGTGCGATTGTCTGTTCAACGAGCTACAGCCTAAACGGTTTGATGAATTTTCTTCATTTTGATTTATAGCACTTTTTGGTGATTACACAGAGGGTAAATTTTAATTTTTGTTTTAGCCCGGCTATAACGGGTACCTGCCATACAACAGTTTTAGTTTATGATTTTTCTCAAAATATCAACTGGTTTTTAAAATATTAAATCTAAAAAAAATTCGTTAATATTTTTTTTTTTAGAAAAGCTATTAAAAAATTAAGTACGAAACTATCATTCCGCTGGTTAAAATCGGCTAAATTGTTAACGAGAAAATCAAAATTTAAAGAATAACGGTTTCTACCTTCTTAAATGCCTTACATTTTGTAGAACTCGTGTCCAATTTTATCAAAATCGTAAGAGCCGTTTTCGAGAAAAACAAGCTTTTTCGTTACCGTTATATATGGAAGGTACCGTTATTTTTAGGCCTAGGAAAAAAATTCCAAAAACCACCCTGATGGTCACCATAAAAACCCTACATACCAAGTTTAAAGCATATCGGCCCAACCGTTTAGGCTGCAGGTACGAATGACAGACAGACAGACTGACAGACAGACACCCAGGCAGAATGTGCAGATCCACTTTTTTCGACTTCGCTATCATCGTAATGTCATGTTTGAATTTTTTTTGCACGAATTCATAACTTGCCTTATTACACACAAACAAAATGGCAAAGCTCTAGCTTAATTAGGAGAGAAGTTATAATAAAAATACAGGTAGAGAGCGCTGCAGGCGGTCAATTTTTACATCACAATATCAGAAGCCCTAGAGTTGTGTACGTTTCAAATTTCAAGGCTCTACCTCAATCAGGAAAAATATTAGGAAAAAATGCATATAGGGGGTGCTGCAGTCGGTTAGTTTTTATTCTGAATACTCAGTAATCAGAGAGCAACACACACACACACAATTTTAAAGCTCTAGCTCGTCAATTAAGAACGAAGTTGCTATCACTATCTACTTTCAAATTTCAAAGAATTTCTCGTATTTTTTATCGCATTTTGTTGCACTAACAATTTCCTTTATTTTGCTGGGCTTTGCTTACGACATACAGTCAAACACAATTATATAGATTTTAGGGAATTAATTATCGCAAATTTGTATTAATTACATATTTTATGAAATTCATAGAATTTATTTATTTAAATATTTGGTTAAGCTGTGCTAAACCAGCTTACTGAGAGGAATCGCAACGTTGTAATCATACTCTTCATCAATTGCAAATAAAAAAGAAGCGTACCGATTGATTTGTTTTGTTTGTGACTCAATCCCTTAAACTCTTGACGTTTCTCATTTTAATAAGATTAAACTAGATTACCTTAATATTATATTAACAGGACATACGTTGTTCACAGCGACATTTTATATTTTTTTTTATTTTTCTTTTTTCTTTTTTTTATTTCCATTTATTTCAAATAATTTTTTTCTTTCAGTGTCATCACTGGAATCCGTTTTAGATTGAGAAAAAATGTTTTATACATTGATATTCAACAAGGAAAATACTTGGATCCCATTTCCGTAGACCCGAAAACAGTCTTTTGGTCTGAAACACCAGAAAGTAAAAAAGTTGCATATTTGGGTTCCAAAGTAAACAAGATCGAATTAGGTAGCTTTGTACTGGAGAATGGCTTCTTACAAGGTACACATAATTTGTAATTCAAGGTTCTACCGTAATATTAACATCATTTTTTTTTTATTTTCAGAAATTCAATTATCTCATTCAAGAAATGACAAAATTTTAAATAATGTTATTCATCCACTTATCACAGGCTCATCTGATCCCTTGAATGAGTATGGTCCATATTTCAATGGTCCATATGAACCAATTTCAGAATAGTAATATGAAAACAAAACAAGTTTTTAAAAAATTTAAACACATACAATTTTGTTTTTTTTATTTACAGCAATGAAGTTAAAATTAAAAAAGCCGATGACCCAGTGATACTCGGTGGTGCAGTGAAAAACTTGGTTTCAAAGGCCCCTAAACCAAATCAGCCTCATTTTATAACTTTCCAACCATCGGATTTCAAGAAGGATTTCGGTCGCTCAACTGTTCCATTTATTGATATTAGAGAAGTTGTTTCTAACCCACCAGCACCATGTGGTGGTTTTGGAATCTATCACCAAGCTGGAAGTGGTTCCGGTGGTTTCCTTTCTTTAAAGTTGCTCGCACCTAACTTGAGTTACTTGATCGATTATAAACAAATTGAACTATTTGCTAATTCTTCAACGAAGGCACTACTCTAAGTATATATAATGTATACTGTCGCTTATTCAAAATATTGTTAAATTATTTAAATTTTGTATTTAGCATTAATAAAACGTATTTTTGCTACGAATAGTGGAGAATGTTTTTGAAAATTAAACTTTTTTTAAAGATTAAAATGACGATGTTATCAGAGAAAAACTGGGCATTTGGCAAACAAGAATTTGCCCAGCTACCAAAAAGTCTGAATTTCTACAAAAGAGCACAACTGGGTCGCACAAACTTCTTTTTGTGGTAAGTTATCTAGAGCTTATATAAGGCTTAACAGAAAAAAAACCCAAACAATAATTAAACATGTGAATTTATTACAATCCAGAGTTATCCTATAGAAAATGATGGTACGACATTAATTTTTATATATATGTATATATATTGCGATATATTTTAAAATAATTTTTTTACCAAAGTCATCCAGTTTTTCAAGAAAAATATTAATTAAAAAAAGAAATGGCAATTGAATTTAAAAAAAAAAAGTTATGAAAAATCAAAGAATGTTATAAATAATAATATAATATTTTATTTTCATTCAGCTATATCTAGACCTTCTCATATATTATATGTGCTTAAGATAGAACCATAGCCATAAACCGTCCGCAGAACTTTTCTCTCGAACACTCCAAGTTACTTTTCATCCGATTGGGAGAAGGTCCATGCTTCTGCACCATATAGCAGGACCGGGATGATAAGTGTTGTATACAGTGTCTCCTTGGTTCTTCTCAATAGACTTTATTCCTTAACTGATTATTCAGCCCAAAACAACAGCGATTAGCAAGTGCCAGTCTAAGTTTGATTTCAGCGCTGATGTTATTGCCTGTGTTTACAGCAGTGCCCTTGTAGAAAAATTCACTGACTACCTCGAAGTTATTCCTAGACCTACAAATATTCACGTTATGGCCAAGCCGGTGATGGGATTGGACTTTTGTTGATTAAAGCATATACTTCGTCTTATCCTCGTTTATTCTCAGTCCCATTCTGCTTGCTGCTGTTTTCATAGTCGTGAAAGCACCGGTTACTGCTCACTTGGTTCTTCCTACAACGTCAATTTCGTCCGCAAACCCAAGTATTGTGTCCATTTATTAAAAATGGTGCCTGATGTACTGGCATGGGTGTTCCGAATTATATTTTTAAGCACAATGTTAAAACAGCTGCAAGACAGTGCGTCACCTTGTCTCAACCGTCTGGCTTCAGTATAGTGTTCCTACAAACTTTGACGGAACAGCGAGGATTTTTCAGGAATTCTATAAAGTTGGTATAGTTAGTATAGTACACATCTATCAACTCTGTCATAGGCTGCTTTACAATCGACGAGCAGGTGTTAAGTATCGATGTTAAATTCTTGGGGTTTCTTTAGGATTTAGCGCAATGTAAAGATTTAATCGTTCGTCGATTTTCCAGGTCTGAAGCTATTAGATTTTCACCAAACGGCTTCAGACGTTCACATAAAACGCTGGACAGGATTTTATAAAAGATGTTTAAAAGGCTTATAACTTTATGGTTGGCGCAGAGTAGCCGGTCTCCTTTTTTGTGAATCGGGCAGATGGTACTGAGATTCCACTCATCGGGCATACTTTCCTCCAATCATATTTTGCAGATGATTTGGTGTACGTTCCTGACCAGGTCATCTCCAACGTGTTTAAAAAGTTGATCTTGGGTGGGATCTTGGCTGTCATCGCCATTTAACAACTGTTTAAAATAATCTCTCCAGATGGCTAACATCGCCTGTGTTTCTACTATGGTGTTGCCATCATTACAGGGCCCAGACGACTTGTGAAACCTGATGTTGATTGCTTCACTCTTCTTTAGAAGTTCCGTACCTCTTTCCTGCAAAAACATCTCTGTATCTCCTCGACTTGACGTCGTTGGTGATCTTTTTTCTTTCTCCTGAGTAAAGCTTGTTGACACAGCTGATATCGGTCTTCCGGATTCATATCAACAGTTGAAGGATTTCTTGAAAGATCAAGAGATACGTATCGGCATAGGCAGCGGCGGTCTCTTTGAAGACGTCCAATATTGTATTTTGTCAGCGTAGTTGATGTTCGCCTATAAGAGCCTCCCCCTCCATGGACATCCGTATTCTAAGTTTTGTACCAACCAGTTAGTGGTCCGAGTTTGCTGTTCGGAATGTTTGCAGTTCGGAATGTACGAAAATTCAGAATGTTAGAGGAGCGTCTTCCGTCAATGGCAACATGTTCTATTCGGTTGTAGGTTCGACCATCTGGAGGTCGTCATATGTGCCCAGAAAACATACCACATCCAATAATCATCTTAATAATAAAAATAAATCATTTTAAGTCTCACTTCTGTCGAGGGTGCCATGCCCATGAGCCATGAATGACCAACAAAGTTTTTTTTTTCCTTTTTGTGTGATTTCCGGGAACTTTGTATAAAGAAATATTTTATTTTGAAAAGTGAAGTTACCCAACTGGTTTTTAAGAATAAATGTCGGTAACGTTGTTCGTAAAATTGGTATAACTGAAAACGAAAGGCATCCGCACCACATCCGCACTCCATAAAAATGTTGGAAAAGCAAATCCGCAGTAAAATTGGTGCGGATGAAAGTGATTTTTATGAAAAAAAAAATTCAAGAAAAGCAGATAGTTAACAAATCTGAATTTTTTGAAACATAAATAAAAATTTTTGGATCGCCGAAACGCATAAAGTTTTTTTTTTCAGTATTTCTTATAATTTATTGACAATGGCCATTTTCGAAGACGTCATCTGCGTTTATTTTTAGGAAGTGCAACTTTGGTGTCGTTTTTTAGCCAAACCGTGCCCATCTTCCCAGAAATATAGTCCCCACGACCTAGTTTGACATTTTCTAGATCCAACAGCAAATGAACCTTGTAAATCGGTCCAGTGATTGCTGAAACACAGACGGATTAAGATTGGTCGTTAAAATCATTAAAAAAGGTTTAATTTGCGATATCAAATATTTTACGATACTAAAGTATCTTGGATTGCTTTTCTCGTGTGCAATTGAACGCGCCCAATGTCAACTTTTGACATCCCCAATAATACAGTTTCAAAAATGGAAAAGAAGTTCATGGATCGATAATGCATCTCGTTCATCGGATTTAGTAATAGAATTTTATGCGAATGCGGATCCACTGCGGATCCACTGAGGATCCAACCGACTCCCGGGGAGAGAAATTTTGCGAATTCAGTAATAGGCATGATTTTGTTTCTTGCTGACTTAAACGAAACCAACTGATGTTTCGAATGTTTGAATTTCAATGTTTTTTTTTTTTGACGATGAATTGATATATAACGAAAATGGCCGCATTTTCATCCTTGATCCGCCCGGTGGAACTGAAAAAAACATTCATGATTTCATGAGGAGTTTATAATGGCTTTTACACCGCGCAGTAGAAGCTCTAAAACGCACGTTGAAAGCAATATTTCGCTGTCAGGCGATTTTCGTCATTACAAGATCAACTCCAGCAAATGAATGATTGCCTAAAGCCATCGTTTGGCTCTCCCTAATGGCGATATGTGAACAAATTTCAACTGAAAACGAACATCCAAATCGCTTTACGATATGACTAGTCTATTACACAGTTTTTCAGGCAATTGTCGACTATATGGGCAATGGTCGATTCCAGTAGACTTAATAACCGAAATGATTCATTGTATCCCATAATTTTTTTTAGTTTCTTAGATGTTACGACAGTTATAATTTTGTTGTGCATTGTATATGCCTGTGAAGAATCTAAAATCAAATATATATAATTATTAAACACACGATTTTGAAAATTCAAAGGCCAAGACATTCTCATACCGAGGATTCTGCTTATTCGGAACGATTTGTTTCGCTTTCACTACGGACAAGGACAATCGCTTAATGTTTTTTGGCATCAATCTGGAATTCCTTTGTTACTCACATGTATGTATAATGAATGTATATGTTTGTGTTTATATTTATGTATTTAGCGTGCTCACGTGTCGGCAAACCTACAGCTCTGTACGTGTACGCGCCCGAGAATAGAATTACAAATTTTGTGTACCAAAAAGGAATTCAATCAAAAAAAGGAAGATTGACCAACTATCAGTCATTCATTACAGTTCGGTTGAATTATATTTCATAACATTGTACTTCAATTATTTTCATTGCATTTAATAGAAACTTTGAATAAAGAAGTTGAATTGAACAAAACCAAATTATAAAGCCACGTAATCAGATCTCGTGCAAGAATTTATCGGTTTTGCTAAGAATCTATATTATTTGCTACAAACTATTTTAAAGCCTTGATGATTTTTAATTTTTGACAAACTTAACTTATTACATATGAACCAGCAATTTTTAATCTCAGTGTAAAACAATTCTTTTGCGAAAATATTAACACAGCTTGAGGACAATAAAACAAATAGTTTTTGAAAAACTAACAATAAGTATGATAATTTTTTTTTTAAATTCATTGTTTATTGTTAAACGGTCTTAACTTGTTTGAACAAGTGTACAAATATGCTTAAAACTTCCAAAATAACATATAAATAACTTTAATTTCCAACATTGTCGTCAGTATAGTGTCGAAATTCTCGCAGTTTATAGTTCGGAATTTCTTAAAGAATTTTAAAAAATGAAGTTCAACAAATATTGTTTTAGTTTACTTGTTAGTGTAGTTGTTCTTATTCCAGCCATTACCGCTGAGAACGACAAGGTTAATCTTCTTAAGACAGTAATTCCAAATCTAGATGAATTGATTGGGTCGTTTGCAAAAGCAGAACCTATTGGACCAAACATTGTTGGTAGCTTAGGACTGCTTCATGTAGCTGCTGCTATTTTGGCTCATGTTAACGCAATTAATAGCACGGAAGTTTCAAGTGTCCTTACCAAAGTGGATTTGGATAATATAACAAAAATTGATAACCATGCTATGGAATCTGCCGCCAAAGTCATTCTTGAATTGACTTACTTCATTGAACCTCATAAAAATCTCAAAAATCTAAATTCAAAACTCGAAAGCTTCCGAAAATCCTATGCTGATAACATGCAACTTATTTTGAATCCTGAAATAACAGGATTTGAAAAGAATGCAATTATTGCGACTTTATTAAAGTATTCTAGTCCGTTCAGGAACGATCTAAGATCATTTGTAGATACCTATATTAAGCGAAGCACTATTTCACCTTTATCAGGACCGGTTAAATTACTTTTCGATTTTATCTTGGATAAGGATCGTTCATTGGTAAGTTATTGATATTATAAAAACACTTATTTCATGTGGTATGTATATATGAACTTAGATCTAATTTATTGACTATGCTCCACAAATTGTCGAGAAGGTTAAAAGAGTGATTGTAATTGAAATCATCAGATGGTATCATTATTGTATGTTTGGAGCATTTCATGGGCACCTACAGACAAATCCAACTACTTTTATTCTATCATACAGTTCCTAGTTTAAGATTCAAAAGTTAAACATGGCTTGTATTTAATTCATTCAAAAGTTTAAACATTTGTCTTTGATTGTATGCAAAAACTTAAAGATAGCTCTTTGATTGCCTTAGAAAAAAAAAAAATAAAAGAAAAGCAACGTAACAGACGAATCGGGTCAACTAATATTCTGAGTTGTTACCTTAACATTCAAATTTCAGTGAAACTTTTAACCACAGTTAAAAAAATTAAAGGTTTTTACTGTTTATTTTTTTAAAACCATAATTAAAAAGCTGCTAGAACCAAATAATAAGTAAGAAAAAAATTACAAATAAACGAATGGAACGAATTTTTAGCAATTTTTTAATACCTATAAAAAATCTAGACCTATACGGACATTTTATGATACTTGTCTGACAGAGTTGACTTTAGTAGTTCTTTATTAGTTCCATTTCAATAGCTAAACACGCTTTTATGTTTTAGTAGGCTTAGAAACCTCAACTCTACTATTTTCTTGTCAGTTTGAGGGAGATTTTCCAGGTATGGCTATGCCTGTCATTTTTCCATGTTAACACATTCCTAATTTTGTGTGTAATTTCTGAGCCTTGAACAAAAATCACTCAAATTTCGGACACAATCCGCATTTTAAATTGATAAATGAGTCTAAAAATAAGAAAGATGACTTAAATTTGTATTTTTCGTTTAAATTATTGTACATTCAAAGAATCAATAAAGGTTGCGAGTTCCTCTTTTTCATAGAATGCTGCATTTATGTAAAGGGTGTTTTTTTAAAGGTATAGAACTTTAAATTGCAATAAAACAACGACGGAATATTCGATTGACATGATTTTTTATTTATTCGAAAGATAATCTTGTGGCATTCCATTTTAAATATGATTTCTGGCATATGACTGCCACGCCTGGCTCGGATGTAGTCCAATCTGGACCTCCAATTTTCGATGACTTTTTTCAACATTTGTGGCCATATATCGGCAATAACACGGCGAATGTTGTCTTCCAAATGGTCAAGCGTTTGTGGCTTATCCGCATAGACCAATGACTTTACATAACCACACAGAAAATAATCTAGCGGTGTTAAATCACAAGATCTTGGAGGCCAATTCACAGGTCCAAAACGTAAAATTAGGCGGTCACCAAACGTGTCTTTCAATAAATCAATTGTGGCACGAGCTGTGTGACATGTTGCGCCGTCTTGTTGGAACCACAGCTCCTGGACATCATGATTGTTCAATTCAGGAATGAAAAAGTTAGTAAACATGACTCTATACTGATCACCATTGACTGTAATGTTGTGGCCATCATCGTTTTTGAAGAAGTACGGACCAATGATTCTACCAGCCCATAAAGCGCACCAAAGAGTCAGTTTTTCTGGATGTAACGGATGTAACGGTGTTTCGACATTCACTCCAAATGCTGCAGTTTTGTTTGTTGACGTAGCCATTCAACCAGAAGTGCGCTTCATCTCTAATGGACGTAGTGCGCGATACGTATTCCGCACAGAACCATTATTTTCGAAATAAAATTGCACAATTTGCAAGCGTTGTTCAGGCGTGAGTCTATTTATGATGAATTGCCAAACCAAACTGAGAATAAATCACTTGACAGCTGTTAAATCGGTTGCCGTCTTGTAAAGTAATGCCAACTTAAAGTTCTTTACCTCGAAAAAAACACCCGTTACTAATAATGTTTTTGTTATGGTTACGAACAACAGAGCCGCTTTGCGGTTCAAGGATTTTTAACTCTCTGTCAGTCAGTACAAGTAACCCAACTTTGTTGCTGCACTCATGAATCATGGACAGGAATTTCAATTACAACCCACTCGTTTAAAAATCTATTTTTTTTTTGCTGTGATTAAGGAAATAAAAGGAAGAGATTACTGTTACATTATATAATCTGCGCCGAGTTAGACAAGAATTCTTAGACCTTTGATAAGTGTCTTTTCTGAAGTGTACATAGTATCGTGCTATACATCGTCGCGTTCATGCTCATGTGAAAATTTCCTTCATAATGATCTAAGTTGCCATTAATTTACTTTAATTCTTTTTGTAAGTTGCTGTTGTGTATGTTGTGTGGGTACTTATACTTACTTCCAATCAAATAAAAGATATACTCAATATAATATAAAAGAATTCAGGTTTTATTAAGTGTTAGGAAACTGATAAATGTATGACCAGATGGGTTGGAAGTCAGCAGCAGAAGATAAAACCTCGTTGGCTAGAAGATAAAACCTCGTTGGCTATTTGACACAAGTTGAGATTTTTGACGTCTCGCATTATTTCCGACAGGCTCGCAGCTATCTTCTCTTCAAACAGTGGAGCGCGTTTTGAAATACTTAACAGTTGCCTAGTATTGTGAGTCGTTTGTAAACGTTGGACGAGCAACTCTGTATAGTGTAGAAAGGTTTCCTTACAGATCGAGATGAATTCGTCGATTCCTTTTTCTAAAAAGCAACCTTTCAAAATACGTGTATACTGTATGTTGAGATCAACGTTGCATTTCATATCTTTTTATGAATTTTTAATTTTTACTCATAACGGTAGTGTTATATTTGGTAAAACACTCAAAAGGACCAACATTAATTTTTTGTGTGAACTTAACGCATTTATATGTATATAGACAACCAGTTTTTCAATAAATTGGTTAAAATTTGTTTCTTTTTGTTGTCATGTCACTTTTTCAACAAAGAACAAAATTTTTTTACTGAACAAATTTTTACTCCATCAAAAACCGCAAATACTTCAATATTTGCTTCTTTTAATTTTCAGCTGTATAAGCATAAGAAACTTAACTTAACTTTGTTTGAACAGTTTTTTTTCACGAAAGTGAGTAGGTATAGTTTGCCAAAAATTGAATTGATTAGTTTGAATTGGTTCCTTTTATTTGATTAAAGAATGTTTACACATATTTACATATGATACCTACTTTGTAAATGGCCTTTTATCCAAATTCTCATATAGACCAGCCATACTGAGCCATATTCATAAATGTTTCATAAATTCATCATTTCGAGGTTATAAAACGACAATCAAACCATTTTTATCTTTGTATATTTATCATTGTTAAAAGAATTTGGCTTTTTTGTTTGCTTTCATTTTTTCACAAATCGTAAATCGAATTTAACGCTAAGGAGTAATAAAATTTATCATTTATCATTTCACAGATCGGTAATTGACCCACAGGTCGAATTCTGTGAATTCTTAATTATTTCATAATGTTAAATATCTTATGAATTATCAAAGTCAAATTTTTCTGTGAAGAGTTGTGAAAACGCGGTGAAAGACCTCACACTGAGAGAAAAAAAGGAAACTTAAAATTTAATTGATCGTATTTCATTTTCGTTTTACAATGGTATCTTAGCTCTAAAACCAACATTTCATTTTACGATACTTAGTTCTCAATTATGTTTCTCAAACTTTTATTTTTTAAACTTTCGTATTTGAAGCTAAATAATTTTTGAATCTACTTATGTAAAAAAAAATTATTTTCTATGATTGTACGTTGGTTTACCTCTGGGTGTATCATTTAGTACACACTTTAGTATACACTTTGGCTGACATTTATCATACTAGTTCGAGAATCGCATTATAGAATCAAGTTCATGAATAGTGTTGTCACTTCCATTTGGAAAAAACGTGGTAGATTCAGATTTTGATTTTGAAATGTCCCTTAATAATTCCAAACAACGAAACCAACTTATTTGGTTTCGTTGTTGGCAATTTTATTTGTTAATTTAAGAAAAGTAAAAGTAAGTAATTAGTAAATTTGTACATATTATACATATAAACAAATGAGCCAATAAATATTTATTTATTTAATTAAAAGTTTATTTGCACAAGTTGCAACAAGAGGCTACAGCGAGTTACTTAGGTCAAGACAAGAAAAAATCGTATGGAAGGAGGGGGTCAATTTCCGGCCGTTTAGGTGTGAGGGGATGTTTTCTTAAAATATGACTCAAAATGAAGGAAATCATAAACAATTATGTTATAGAGCCAAAGTTCAATTATTTAAGGTTTCCCATAATGAAGTGCGAAACTGGTTTGCACTAATTTTTGTCTGTTCTGGCAAGTTGCCTGCCCACACAAAATAATTTAATATAAAAAATAAAGACAAAACTCAAGAGAAAAATATTTTTAGGCAGTTATTGTTAATATGATTGACACATTTTTTGTTTCAATCACAATAAAGGCCACCAAAAAACTATATCCAATTTTACAATTTCACAAATACCCTTCTTCACAACAGCTTTATTTGAGGCACCGTTAAGTTTTGTTAGCTTAAAAAAATCGTGATCTATATACCCTACATATCAAATTTGAAGCTGTAGTATCGTACACTGTACGATATAAATTTAACAGTATTGTATTAAGAAAAGTCGACAATGAATAAATAATTGTAAACATCCGGCTAGTGAATACTACAGAAGCAAATTGGTTTTAGCCGTTTAGACTTTAGATTCTGATACAAACCTACAGAATTTTATACTTAAACTTTTATTTCTAACGGTACCTGCCACATAAATTTTCTTTTATTTTGACTTCTCTTTACCAAGTGAGTGGATCTTAACCAAATTGTATTTTTAAAAATATATTATATTCATTAAACTATTTATTTTTTAATATTCAATAGCCAATTGATGATTTTTTTCAAATTTAGTTTTTGCGTGAAAATTATTAATTTTTTTTAATTTGCCAAATCGACTCAAAATTTGTCTTGAAAATATTTTGAAAAAGTTGTTTAAACTGGACGTACGATTTTGATAAAAAAAAAAGTAAAATATATTTTAATATACTAAAATTACTCGCTTTCGCTTACCCCGATTTTTTCGGAAAACTCTGGGTTTTAATAAACTGATTTTCAAAGTAATTTTTTTTTATTAATTTTCAAACAAGACCTTAAAAGTCCAAACATATAAGTAGGTATAGATAAAACCAAAATTAATTGCTTACTGGAGAGAAACTAACTTTCATTTTTGTTAATTTTTCAAACATTTTTAACGTCTGGTTTTCGGCATTTGACTATAATTTAACAGGAGCATTGATTATTCTATATTTTCGTATGAAACGCACGAGCATGCGTGTTTTTATAGTTTTAAGGTAAAAACATAAAAAACTAAAATACGATGAAAAATTCCGAAAAATAGATTTTGTAACAATTTAAGGAGTTTTTCTCGAAATTGATTGATGGTACGATACAAATTTTGAAGTTCTTTTTTGCTACAATTTTCTCCTTAACATTAAGTCCCGGTTAAAATTAAGGGATGATGCTTACTATTTTAAACGTTAAAAAATAGTGGTAAATTTTTCCACTACCGGGGTAGATGTGGTAGATTCTGCAAATCTTAAAAATATGTGGTAGATCTACCACGATAGGTGTAAAGTGACAACACATTTTTAATAATTAAAAATCATGAAGTTATAAAATGAAAAGTCTCTGGGACAAGTGAAATGTTAAATTTTTTATCACTTTTCAGTTTTACAGAGGTATAAATTTGTTTAAAGAAATATTTCCCATGACAGTTTTTTTTTATTTCGTGCAAATTATATTGTTAAATGCGTTACAATTTTTTGCATTTAAGAAAAAACATAGGTAAATCTTTGTTTGTGAAATTTTGAAATTTGATAAAAAGTTTTTAATTTGTCTTACAAAGATTGAAAACAAAATCAAAGTATGCAAACAATTTCCTTTATCGAACTTTTATTTAGAGTTTACGAAAAAAAAAATTCAAAATCGTTCGAATGGTTTTCGAAAAAATCGATTTTTTTAAAATAATTTTTCAACTTTTTTTTTTTTTTAAATATAAAAGTCACAATGCAATTTTTTTGAACTTAATTTATTATACCTTGAACTTCAATTTTATAAAAATCCGTCAACAGGTTTTTGAAATATTGAATTCACAGAAACTTTTTTTTTAAATTATTTAAAACTTTACAACATTTTTGAAATTTTTTTTATGCCATGTTATTTAAAATAGCTAGAACAATTTCTGTATTAAATTTCGTTCAAATCGCTTCAGCCATTTGATTGAAATCGTAAGAGCCGTTTTTGAGAAAAAGAAGGTTTTCGATAACATTTTTTAACAATTTAAAAAAGAGGCAACTACGAAAAACTGCCTTAACTTTTTAACGGTAAGTCCAAACTATTAAGTCACAGTAGGTATGTTTTTTGTTGAAAATGTTTAGTTCTACAAGATGGCGTATACTAACTTTTTTTCAATTTTTTTAATAAAAGAAATTAAATAAAAAAACCTGTATTGGAAATTTTTTAATAACATTTTATGCTTAAAAAAAAAAGCGGTAGACTTTTATCCCTATTTCTACTCACCAAAAGAATATTTTTTATTAAAAATTAAAATATATAAAAACCTATGATTTATAATTAGAACAATCTTAATAATTAATAGGCTATGGAAAACGACAATTGTTACCCAGATTCAATGGTATCAAAAGTCTTCAAAACTTACTTGTACATTCTAAAAACTCTGACCGACAGCTATGCTATGGTAATATCAGCTCACGTAATACGATTCCAACAAGAAATCCAAGCTGGCCAACTCTCAGGTATCTAAACTAAAGCTGCATTTTATTATCCCCTCTGATCTGATCCGGGTTGGATTTGCATCGCGAAAGATTCAGCTTACAAAATTAATTTCCGTTTCGGATCAGAGGGGTTAATACTATATAAATCTTAATCTCAATAATTTAAAACAATATTTCAGATGCTGCTTCAACCAAGACGAGTTCAAAAGAACTTATAATTGAATACAAAAATAACATGAAGGAACTCTTCGAAAAGGCCAAATGGGCTTTAGATAATGCATCTCGTGATATCAGAAATTGTGGATTATTTACTAACTTGGAGCAAGGTGAATTTTGTTGACAAATAAATAACCAAATTTTATGAATTGAAAAAATTTTAAATATGTTATATTTATATTTATAATTAAAGGTGTTGATTACGAGCGTCTATCATTTGCCAATATTATTCCCAGACCCATGTTTATGTTTAAAGACGAAGAACGAGATAACCAAAAATGCATGGAAGACAAAGATGCTGTTAATTTGCTTAATTATCAAGTTGAGAACTGCGATGTCAAAACCGGTATACCAGAAGGATCCCACTTATCGATTTTCTATAATGTAATATTGTTTAATTTTTTTTTTATATGAATGTGTTATTTAAGATCTTCCTTATGTAATCTTCAGTCAAGTCGTCCTGATGGACCTTATCAATACATGAAAGTTGAATTAGCAAAAACAAAAGAAGAATCTGGAACTGGTGCCATAGAAATATTCGGACACAAAAATTCTCTTGTAAGGCAATCTAAAACTGATGGGCGATGCAAAACCGTTTTCTGTAACGTTTTCAAAAAAAAAGGTGTAGCTTTTTCGGCCGAACGTGTTAGTGCCCAGCCCGGCAAGTAAGTATTTTTTTTTCTTTATTTTATTATATGTATTTTATTATCCTCGCTGATCTGGAATGGATTAGAATTTTGCAAGATCTATAGAAACAAAGCTGGATCGTGTGTTGTGTTTTTTGTCAAAACGTTTTTCAAATATTGATTTTACAAATAATAGATTGAAAAATTAATTAGAATTAAAACAAATAATTTTTTAAAATGTTGGTATTGAAGCTTTATCAAGTCACCTAGATCTTTCTAAAAAAAAAAATGTTTGCGTTGGTGAATGCTCCTAATGCGTTGGTGAATGCTCCCTCCAATTCATCGCCAGCTGCTTTGAACAGCTCGGCCGCAAAACCATCAGCTCCGGCAGTTTTATTGATCTTAAGATTAGATATAGTTATCTTTTCACTTCACCTAAGTCGGGTGGGCAGATTGATTGGCCTGCGTCGTCCTGGTGGAAAGGTGCAATCTGTATAGGAACGGAATTCGGTTCATCATCGTCATTGTATATTTTGCAGAAATGATCTTTCCATATTTAACACCGACTGCGATTCTACTATAATGTTCTCATGATGGTCTTGCAGGCTTCGGTTCGGGCCTCGTAGCCTTGTGATGTTCTTTCTACCTTTTGGTAAAACTTCCGAACTTCATTCTTGTTATGGCATCGCGCGCTTCTCATGCTCCTTCATTTTTCTTCTGAGAATTCGGTGTTCCTCTCTCCTCCTTTGCGCGTAGAGCTCTCGAGCTGCTCTTTAGTGCCACTTTACACACTTGTTGTTTGGCTGCATGTACTTGCTAACATTATTCGCAAACCAATGGTTTCGCTGTGGTGGTTATGTAAGTCCGAGCCAATCAGAAGCGGAATTTCTATAATTACTTCTTGGCAGTGTTTCCACTGGATGGATTTCAATGCTCGAAGGTGGCGGAATACGACTGGTTAAGAGGTTTTGAGTGAATCGATCGGAAAAAACTTGCGACGTTTTCGCTTTGATATTTATAGCATTACATTAGCTACAACGAAGTAGTGGTCCGAGTTAACGTTGGCTCCTCGGAACGTTCGGACATCCATACGCTACTGGAAGAATGCTTTGCGTCGATTGCAATGTGGTCAGATCCAGGATGTCGGAAAGTCCTTTTGTGGATATCAAGATGCGGGATCTGCGTATTAGCTTCCACAACATTTTGCCCCGCAGCAAAGTGGATTAGTCTGAGTCCATTACCGGAGATGTAGGTTGTTCTTATTTCTTTCGCTTTTTTCGTCAACAGTAAATTCATCCATATCCAAGGCTTGTTGAAATGCCTATAAATCAAAAAAAAAAATGTTTTACAGTTTTAAATCTTCTAAATAAAATAAAAATGAGTGATTTATTGCCAATGGTGATGTCTTCATCAAAAACAAAATTTCCGAAAAAGTTTATTAACGGTGCCTGTCATAGAGCGGTCTTTTTTTACACCGGCTATCATTTGATGGGCTGGACCGATTTTGACGCATCAGTTTTATAAGAGTCCTGCTAAACATGATTTATACTGCAAAAAAAATTAAAAAAAATACGATTTTGGAATATTTTTTTTTTCTAGAATAAAAAAAAAAACGATTGATTTTGAAAAAAAAATATAAATGTAAGTTATTTGTTGCCGACGCCGATTATGTCTTTCATATTAAATGTTTTATTCGTAATGCATACAAATAAAACATAGAAAATACCTTTTCAAAAGAAATAGTCAACCAAATTCCCCAGCCGTTCACACAAAAGTAACTTGCCACAAGAGAAATTTTGTGCTAAACAATCGTGCCATTTATTTTAAATAAATTTTATTTTTTATAAATAATAAAATAATTTTAATTTTATAAATAATCTTTTGCTTTCAGTGTTATCACTGGAATCCGTTTCAGAGTAAGAAAAAATGTTGTCTACATTGACATTCAACAAGGAAAATATTTGAATCCCATTTCAGTAGACCCGAAAACAGTCTTTTGGTCTGAAACACCAGAAAGTAAAAAAGTTGTATATTTGGACTCTTTTGCAAGGAAGATTGAATTGGGTAACTTCGAACTGGAGGATGGCTTCTTACAAGGTACATTTTTTGTAATTCATGGCAATGTGATTTAACATTATATTTTTCAGCAATTCAATTCTATCGTTCAATAAATGACAAAATTTTAAATAATGTTATTCATCCAATTATCGATGGCTCGTCTGATCCCTTGAATGAGTATGGTCCATATTTCAATGGTCCATATCAACCTATTTCTAATTTGTAATATGAAAACAAAACATTTTTTTTGTGTATTTATAAACAAATACATTTTTGTTTACAATTATTTACAGAAATGAAGTAACAATTAAAGAAGCCGATGACCCAGTGATACTTGGTGCTAATGTGAAAAACTATATTTCCAAACCTCCTGTGCCGGATCAGCCACATTTTATTACTTTTCAACCATCTGATTTTAAAAAGGATTTTGGTCGCACAACCGTTCCATTTATTGACACTAAAGAAGTTGTTTCTGACCCACCAGCTCCATTAGGCGGTTTTGGAATCTATCACCAAGCAGGAAGTGGTTCCGGTGGTTTCCTTTCTCTTAAATTGCTTTCACCGAAGTTAAGTTACTTGGTCGACTATAAACAAATTGAAAAATTTACGAATGCTTCAAAGAAGGTTGAACTTCTAGTATAGTATAGTACCACCTACACATACAAACAAATATTTTGTTAGCTTAAATAAATTTTGTATTTTGTTTAAAATTATCTTAAATTATATATTTTATTGCTATGAAAAATGGGCTAGCGGAAAAAGAATTTCTATTGATGGTATAGATTTTATTATTGTGGGCAAATCTTTTAAGGCTTCAAAGGGTTCTTTGGGGGTCTCAACAGCTTTGTTGAAGCCGCCTTATCTTTGAAGAAGACCCCTGCAACTGGTATTGATCAGAGTTCAGGATGGACTAACTAGCCGCTTCAAATTTCGGACCGCAAGAAGGCTGAGGTCGTTTTCAACTAGTATGCACCATCTATTGCGTACACCGTTACCATCAGGATTGAACTCGAAGACTCGTCGGGCTGGTGCGTTGGTGTCCAAACACTCCTCGTGACCCAGCCATATCAGGAACAAAAATCACTCGAAGAATCTTTATCTCAAAGTACTCAAGTAACTTCTCATCCGACTCTATTAACGCCCTTGGTTCCGCCAAATACGTCACGACTGGAATGATCAATTTCTTATATAACGTCTCCTTGGTTCTATGAGAGAGAGCCTTACTACTTAAATGCTTTCTCAGTCCGATGAAACAGTGATCGGCAAGAGTAATTCTTCGTTTTATCTCTGCACTGATGTCATTCTGCGTATAGTTATAATAGATCTCAGGTAGACAAAGTTCTTGACTACTTAGAAATTATATCTATCCATCGTGACGTTTTTATTGAATCGTGACGTTTTTATTTAAGGTCTCTTTAGGTGCAGGAGGTTAAAGGTTGTTTGGAAGACCCTTCAGGTATGTTGGAGGATCTGCAGGTCTATGTTGGAATGTATTTTAGATTAAAATACATAGTGAAAAACCAACAACTAAGGTGGCGGCTGGGTAACAAAGACCGAATATACAACGATGGCCGATCCATTCCGTTGCTTAGACCTAAACAGTGAAATAAGGCCAACTTTTGACTGTTAGCCTTATTATATTTGGCCTTATTTCACTGCACCAAAAGAACCATCTCTCTTTTTACGGAAGAAGCTATTTCTGTTTTTGTGCTTCTGAAATCAGAAGTGGATCCATGTATTTCTGTTGTCTACTCTTATGAAGTGCGTTCATTTAGCAGAAAAGTGCAGGAGCTAATGTTTTTGGGACATTTAATGCGGATATGTTTACCGTCAATGTTACCGTCGTAAACGAATTGATTTTCGCACAGATTTAAAATATGTGTTCTACATTTCGTAAAAATAATACAAAGTTTTCATGAATTAATTTGACAGTCAATAAACAAATTACTTATGTCGAATTCCTTTCAAATAAAAAGTTGACTTTTTTCGGATTAAAGTTGTTTTTTCGGAAAAAGATTGATCTGAGGCGACAAAATTTCAAATAATTATGATCCATAGACAAAAAAGTTGCTTTTTCCTCTTTTAGATCAACTTCACGGAGTTCGATATGAATCTCGATTTGTAGCAAGATTTACACATACATACTTAAATGATTTTATTTTCATTCTGTCAGATGAGCATTTTAATTGTGTAGTGTGGTTTATTTTAATGGGAATTTGCAGAATTAAAATGATTGAAAACAATATATTGTGCGTGAATTTTGTTGTAAGTTGTGCAATTTGTCAATAAAGTGAAGTATAGTGAATGATTAAAATCGCTTCTACAGAAATATACACAAAACAATCAAAGAAGAAAAGCAACTTTTTTATTCAAGATTCATATAGGAAGAAAAAATCTGATCTCTTTGTATTTTGTATTTTGTATTTTCAAAATGCCGATAAATAAGTTTTGCGTTCGTATCGTATCGTTTACAGACAGATGAATGGAAAGTCTTAAAAAAGGAGTATACAAAATAATATTTTTTTTGTTTGAAACGGTTAAATTAAAAATTCAAATTTTCAACGGAAGTTAAGACCTTTTTAATGATTACAAGGACTAATCTTAATCCGTCTGTATTTCAGCAATCACTGAACCGATTTACACTATTCACATGCTGCTGGATAGAGGAAATATCAACCTAGGTCATGGGGACTATATTTCTGGACAGATGTGAATGGTTTGACTAAAAAAACGACAACAAAATTGCACTTCAGAAACTCAAATTGTAACGAAGCGTTACAATTTTCCCTTATTAAATATCATTTCGTCCGCCCCCGGTACATATTATAATAGACAGAAAACAGCATTTCTGATACGATTTACTGCATTCGTATTAAAGTACCTTTTCGCAGACCGTCCGACCGCCGAATAGTACTAATTAGTACTATATTCACTTCTTCAGAAGCAAAAGGTACTTTTTGTTTGTTTCTCATACAATTCACACTCTCTTACTCCGGGAAATATTACAAGTAGAGGTGGAAGTTGTTTGAGAAATTTGTCTTCTGCATCCCGTGTTGAGATACCAATCTAGTGTATTTGGAGCAGAATAAGATCGGGCTGATTGGGAGCTTAGTAGTACCCTAACAGTGAACAGGTTGGTGCAGCTTCGGCCTTTTCAAGCTATAGCGGCCTTCCTCTTTTTTTTCAAATTATTTTTAGGTTATTATTAGCTTCCGTCTTATTTCCTCGGTAAATCCTTCAGGTTTGCCTTGGACAAGGTTTCAACGGTGGTTCCACTTGCTTCCGTCTGAATTTCCTCGGTAGATCCATAAGAACTACCTTGGACTGGGTTCCAACGGTGGTTCCAAAAGTGCTTCCGTCTTATTTCCTCGGTAAATCCTTCAGGTTTGCCTTGGACAAGGTTCCAACGGTGGTTCCACTTGCTTCCATCTAAATTTCCTCGGTAGATCCATAAGAACTACCTTGGACTGGATTCCAGCGGTGGTTCCAAAAGTGCTTCCGTCCTATTTCCTGGGTAAATCCTTCAGGTTTGCTTTGGACAAGGTTCCAACGGTGGTTCCACTTGCTTCCGTGATTCGTCCTCGCAGATTCCGTCTATACTAGCTTGGACAGGGTTCCATAGAACGGTCCCCTATTTATGTTAGGCCGATACCCTAAAGGTGTAAAGGGTTATTATAAGAAGTATGAATTATGGTTAGGTTAAGTTATATGAAATACCGTGTTAGGAGAGTAATACAGAAAAAGAATTATATGAAATACCGTGTTAGATTTTTATAAGATTTAATAAAAGATTTATTTATCTATAAACTCAAGACATCGGAGTTTTTGATCCCGAAATACCGAAGTTTTACTGTGCTTTCTCCGGACAGACCCTGGACCCGACGAGCTACCTCAGCCTCGACCAAAAAGCACATCACAAAATAAATAGGGCGAAAAATAAACTTCTCAAATTATTTGTTTTCCAAAATAATAAAAAAAAAGAAGAAGAAAAAAGAAAAAACCTCGAAAAAATGCATTTGCCATTAATTTAACAAACATATTTTTGCTTAATTTTATAGTATAACTTTGCATTCTTATATATTTTCGATGAAAAAAACATAACAAAACGAAATGACACCACCTACTTGGGTGGCGTAACTTAACTCACAGTCCAAAAAAGCTGTTCTGTGTTTATTAATAACGTTTTGACATTAGTTCCGGAGTTAACGATAACTTATCGATAAGTCAAGGATTGATCCGAGTGATAACGTCTAAGCAACGCCCACGAAAGATGAGCGCAGCTTTTCGATCTAGTCAACACTATTAATTGATGATCCTGATACGTTTCGACGTAATCTGACTATTCAACGGTACGGCGAAATCCCCTTGGGGCACGAATTCTGGATTACCTACCTATTCAACAGGCAACAAATAATGAGAATCCTTGTCAGTTTTTTTATAATGGCTGGCGTCCGTTTTGGTAAAGAACATAAAAAAATCGTAGGATGACGTTGAAGGGGTTCCACTATGCTTTTGGAACTGATTTAACTTTATTTTTAGTTTAAGTGTTGAAATACAAAAAAATAATACTACAAATAAATGCATTTTATTTATATTTTGTTTTATTTGCTGGCGAGTTTTTTTGTAGGTATGTACATATATCGATCCGTGGAATAATAATCTTGGTTCTTCTTTGCACGACACAAAAATGTGATGAAAATGGTATGATGTACATATGTAGCAATTTGAAGACATTAAACCACCTCATCATTCCCAAAATTCTTGCTTCATTCGGATGATTAAAACTGTTGAGTTCCAATTCAATTTCTCAAACATATTCTGCAAACCAAATTAAATTCAATAAAATATTTCAAAAAAAGTTCATATAAAAGTTATTTGTCATATTTTTGAAAATTTAAAAAGGCAAAATTACTTTTATATGCATTTTTTTGAAATAGTTGGTCAAATTGAAATTGGTTTACAGAACAACTTAAAGAACTTAAATTGAAATTCAGAAAAGCTTCAATCATCCAAATGAAGCAAGCAACTTTAGAAAGACAAGATGCCAATCAGCCAATTACAGAAAATTTTAAGAGATTTCTTGAGTAGGGTACTTATACCAAGCATTAATTCCAAAACTATTTGCTTCATTTGGATAATTGAAGCTTTTCTGAATTCCACTTTAAGTTCTTTAACTTGTTCTGTAAAACAATTTCAATTCGACCAACTATTTCAAAAAAAAAATTCACATAAAAGTTTTCTGAAAACTTTGAAAATTGATTTCCAGAACCAGTATGAGAACTTCAACTGGAACTAAGAACAGTTCAATCATCCAAATGAAGCAATTAGTTTTCAAACGATCAGTTAGTTTATCGGACGATTTCATAAAATTCCTTACCACGGTTTAATTCCAAAAGTAACATTAAGTGCACAAAAAACTACATCTTATTTTATGGAAAATGGAAATTTAGTTAAAATTGCAGATGATTTTATCAAGCTTCTTCAGACTTCGGAGAAAAAAAAAGTGTAATCTGAACTGGTTCTCATCTAAAAAACAAAATACTTTTTAAATGTATTTAGTTTTTATCTATTTATTTTAATATATTTGCTTACCTTGTCTCTTTTTAATTATTTTGTTGACGAAATGAAGGGTAAATATCGAGTTTTACTCCAAATACATACATGTTTATTAAAATCTTTTATGATAAAAGTCAGAAAAATCTATATTTTATTCTTTTATGATTTTCAACAGATTTCATAACAGTTCTGAATACCAAAACATCGATTCATAAAAGATTTTTTGAGAGTTCAAATTTTTGACAGTTCATAACAGATATCTTAACAGATTTCATAACAGATTTAGCGTGCCGAATACCAAATCTGTTATTCATAAAAGATTTTTTGACAACCAAACTTTTGTATGGAAATTCATAACAGAATAACAGAATAAAAGATCTCGCCGAATAGGCCCAAATTGTTTTGTTTTGTTTGACAGGTGAAGCTGTGAAAGGAAAATGGAAAAATTTTCGAGATTCTTACAACAATTATCTGAAGTTGCTTAAAGGAGGGACTGGTTCGGCAAAGAAATATAAAAACTGGCCTATTGCTAATCACTTGGATTTTCGTCGTGATTCGTTGTCACTTAAAGTAACTACGTCAAACGTCGTCACCGAGGGAATCTTCGAAACATTGAATGAAGACGAATTTTATGAAGACGAAAATGATTTGGAAATAGAACAAGAACAACCGGCAGAGAAGAGAAGTAAGAAAAAAACTGGTAATGAAGATTTTGCTGCCGTTTTAGATTATCTTAAACAGAAGGTTAATAAGGAGAAAGAAAAATATGAACTCGATTTATATGGGTTGGGTACGAAATCCCGACTGGACGAAATCTCGACTGAGAATTAGGACTGCCAAAATCCCGACTGCCAAAATCTCGACTGCCAAAATCCCGACTGCCAAAATCCCGACTGACGAAATCCCAAATGACTAACTACTTGTTTTTGGTATGGCAATTTAAAACTGAATTTGTCAATATAAATTAATTGCAAAAATGTTTCATAATTGTATATAGGTATCGTTTTTACCGGTTATTTTTCATGTATTTAACTTGCTATCCGGGGTAGCATTTATGGTATTCAATATTTTTTGTCAAAATCCTTTCTGTAGTCAGTCCCGCTCACGTAACTTCGTTGCTCAGCTTAGGGTATGTCCAGTCGTCTGGGGGGGTGCCTGAGTCCAAAGTTTCCAAATTCAACAGTACCTGGGACTGTTTCGCTTCCTATTTTCTTTCGATTCAATTCCTATTTAAAATAATTAGTGTAAAAGCAAAAATAAGGTACAACAACGTGCTAAAAGTGCTGAAGACCGGAATTTTTTATTCGTACCATTCGCATTTTGTAAGTCGGGATTTTGTCAGTCGGGATTTTGGCAGTCGGGATTTAGGCAGTCGGGATTTTGGCAGTCGGGATTTTTCCAGTCGATATTTTGCAAGTCGGGATTTTTCAGTCTGTCCAGTCGAGATTTTGGCAGTCGGGATTTTGTCCCTATCCCGATTTATATACAGGGTGAGTCATGAGCAATGCGACAAAATGCTAGGGCGTGTAGGTTGTGTTGAGACAAGAAAAAAATCGTATAGGAGGGGGGGTCTATTCCCTTCCGTTTAGCCGGGAGGGGCAATTTTCGAAAAAACTGACTTAAAATGGGAAAAAAATTATTTAAAATCAACGGCTTCATTCACAATGTTGTGCGATACGTTTTTGAAAAGCCAATAACTTTTTCTTTCATTCTGTGTTTAAATAAATCTATTCTAAGAAATAGTTTTTGAAATATTAATTTTCAAAGTCAAAATTTTGAAAAAAAAAATTGAAAAAAAAATTTCAAATAAATTTTTTTCAAAATTTTACGTAATTAACTATTATTTTTATTTTCAAAATTTAATGCTCTTATTAATTTTTAGTCAAAAACAGAAAACCGGATGCCAAAATATATCTTAATTTTTGATAAATTAAGAAAAACTAGAAGTATTTTTTTCCAAGAAAACCCATTTTTTTCTGGTTTTCCCAAATTTGACCTGCTCAGGCCATTTAATAATTAGGGGATTATCCCTTTTTTATTTTTTATTACATACCATCCGATTTGAATCAAAAAATAAAAAAAAAAAGAATTAACTTTTTACTTTACTTGCTAGTTTTAGTTTTAATTTTTTTTTAATTTCTCAAAAACTAAGATACATTTCGGCATCTGGTTTTCTGTTTTTCACTAAAAATTAATAAGAGCATTGAATTTTGAAAATAAAAATAATAGTTAATTACGTAAAATTTTGAAAAAAATGAATTTGAAACTTTTTTTTCAATTTTTTTTCTTCAAAATTTTGACTTTGAAAACTAATATTTCAAAAACTATTTCTTAAAATAGATTTGTTTGGACACAGAATGAAAGAGAAAGTTATTGGCTTTTCAAAAACGTATCGCACAGCATTGTGAATGAAGCCGTTGATTTTAAATAATTTTTTTCCCATTTTAAGTCAGTTTTTTCGAAAATTGCCCCTCCCGGCTAAACAGAGGGGAATAGATCCCCCCTCCCATACGATTTTTTTCTTGTCTCAACGCAACCTACACGCCCTAGCATTTTGTCGCATTGCTCATGACTCACCCTGTATATACAGGTTTTTATTTCATAAAATTCTTTTTTGGCCAAGCCTATACGGCAGGCATAAACCAATGCTTCATTACAATTCAAAAGAAAACTTAAAGTTGTTAAATAAAACACATTTCTACTGTCTACTACTATACGATTAGAAGCAAGAAGATATTAAAAAATGATTTATTTGAATTATAAAATATCAAAAATGTTATTAATTTCTTTCTTGAGACAATTCTTTTGCGACAACTTGTTGAAATCCATGAATATATTAGCACAGCTTGAGAGAATGAAAACAAATAGTTGTTCAAAAACTAACATAAAGTATGTACCTTAGGTTTTTTTTTTTGAATCTCATAGTTTATTTTTCAAAGCTTGTTTGAACAAGTGTTCGATAAAACTGCCAAAAATATCTTGAATCGGGAACATATAAAGGGCTTCAATCTCCAACATCGTCGTCAGTATAGTGGCGAAATTCTCGCAGTTTATAGTGCGGGATTTCTTAAAGAATTTTAAAAAATGAAGTTCAACATATATTGTATTAGTTTACTCGTTAGTGTAGTTCTTTTTATTCCAGCCATAACCGCTGAGGACGACCAGGTTAATCTTCTTAAGACAGCAATTCCAAATCTAGATGGATTGGTTGGTTCGTTTGCAACAGCAGAACCTGTTGGACCAAACATTGTTGGTAGCTTGGGATTACTTCATATAGCTGCTGCTATATTGGATGATAATAACACTGAAGTCTCAAGTGCCCTTAGCAAAGTCGATTTTCTGACTTCACAGCAGGTGATTCTGGATAGTATAAAAAATTTCGATAATCAAGCTTTGATTGCTTCTGCCCAAGTCATTCTTGAATTGCCGAACTTCATTGAATCGCAAAAGTTTATAAAAGACTTACCTGCAAAACTCGAAAGATTCAGAAAATCATATTCTGATAACATGAAATTTATTTTGAATCCTAAAATAACTGGATATGAAAAGAAATCTATTCTTCAGACAATATTGAAGTACTCCAGTCCCTTCAGGCAAGATTTGAGATCATTTGTCGATACCTACATTAAGCGAAGTACCATTTCACCTTTGTCAGGACCGGTTAAATTAATTTTTGAGCATGTCTTGGAAAAAGATCGTTTACTGGTAAGTTATTGATTTTATAAAGACACGTATTTTACGTTATAATTAAAATTATATTTTGTTTGATGTATGTTAATATGTATACCTATCACTTAAAAATTAGATCATTCAGACATTTGAGTAAACATTTATTGGCTTAGTTCGATTATTGCTGGGAAGATTATAATGGAGTGAATCAATCACTGATACATTTATTGATTATTTTCATCATACATCTTATACATCTCAACTTTTCGGTTATAATAGTGTTTGTATAAGGGAAGGTGGTCGAATGACGGCCATTTAAGGGGAAAGTATGAAAATCCTCTTTAAATTTATTTTGTTTTATTTTATATATTTATAGCATAAAATAAAAATTAATTTTATCATTAGGTTTCTCAAAAGGAACGAATCTCCTATCACATATACTTTTGGAAAAAAAGAAGTTTAAAAAAATGTCCAACTTGCCCATCATAGCAGGCAATGACGGCCAAGACCACTTTCAACTGATTTACTTGACAAAAAAATTAATTCATAAATAATCCCAATTTAATCCGACACGGCTGCGACTTTGATGAAATTCTCGGACAATTTTCAGAGTATCCCAGCGGTTAGCCTGCGAAGTTTGACCGTGATGATTACACGATTTCAAGAGCAATCATACAAATATTTTTTATAAAAAGTTCGAAGTTTTTTTTGTATAAAAATTCATTTTTGGTTTTTTCTTCATTTTTTCATGGCGAATATGGTTGGCCTTCTATATCAGGTGAAAAACAGTCAAAAAACAGTCTGCCTTAACTTTACGTACCAAGAGCCTTGAATTTGAAAGCAGGTCTCAGTATCGCCCGCCTTTCGTGACATGTTAGTGCTTTGCTGAATCTTCCTTTGTGCTTTTTTCCATACTTTATCGGGTCCTTAAGATAGACGAGTACAACAGTGGTGCCTCTTTCAATCTTGCTGGCTATAAAACGGATGTATTTGAAAATTTGAGCTTTCTTCCCGGTAAGCTCATATTTTGCCCATTTCCGCGTTGGTTAATGACTTTCCTTTACACATAGTTGGTGATGATATGAAGTTATCACTTTAACTAAGCTCCCTTACACATACTCCATTACCCTTTCATTTTATTTAAATAACGGGGAATGGTAGATTTAGCTACTGTTCTTATTAAAGTGAAACAAAAAAAGATACATTTTATGACCTTTTTGGTAAAGTGTCATAAAAATTGCAATTCAACTTAATACATTTTTTTTATAACATAAGTAACTATAATACATCCTTCATTCGCTGTGAAATCATTTTTTTTCCCAAATAAGCGAAGGGTTTGAAAAATATCATTAAATTTAAACACAATATTGCGTTTTCTTAATGAAGTGACACGAAGTGTAGATCTTTCCTTTATCAAAACCTATAACTTAAACATAAGAATAATAATACAAATAAATATATATAGGAAAAGGATGTGAACAATGAGACAATGTAAACCATGAGCCAATGCAAACGTACAGATATTTCGATAACAAAACTTACGTTTATTTAACTTAAAAAAATTTAATTTTCGGTCATAACGACACGTGTTGGCCTTATTTGTTTGAACAAACAACAATAAAGTGCCAACGTTTTTTTTTTGTGTTAACTTGATGAATTTATGTAAACAATTGGAATGCTCATAGTCAAGTTGTATAAAATGTCTGTTGATATTGTTATCAAGTACATACTTTTTCAACAATTAAAAATCAAGCAGAAAATGTTTACATTAAAAACTGCACACATACTTACAACATGCGGACATACTTCAATGTTTGTTTTTTAATAATCAGCCTTATTGTGAAGATCGCCCGAACGGCATTCCACCCATAAAAATAGAAATTTCACTTTCCGTCTATTGTAAATAAATATTTAATGTTCGAATGACTCCCCTTTTGTGATCTTTTTTTTGTGACAAAAACCAAATATCATCACAGCTAAAATATTTAAATATTTCTTGAAAGCGAACGATTGAATTAGTTAAGAAAAGAAACAGATTTTCACCAGGCGAAATATTTTCCGGGCGAACTTTACAATAAGGTTAAATGTTTAGCTGTTGGCTAAGTAAATGCTTGTTTAATTTTATTTTGAACAGTTTCGTTTTTCGTTCCAACTGATGAACGTTTGAATTTGTTTCTTTTATTTGATTTATGAATGCACACTGTACAGAACATACAAAAAAAAACATGAATAACTACATATTTTTTGGTTTATACTATTTTTTTTTTTCGATCGTAGGTGTCAAAACCTTTCAAAAGATTCTATGTCCTCTATGAGGACCATAAAACATTTGCTGCTCATATATGTATAGAGGTGTGAGATTCTTACGTGTTGCAGGTTACTTTTTGTTAAAAGTTTCTACTCGTTCCGTAATTTTCTACCACTTCATCGCACCAAATCGAAAGCTTCTCCAAACGCGGAATAATAAGAAAAAATATTTTCTAAACGTTATCTCAATTCCGAGAATTTTTTGTTTCGATGTTTGTCTCTTTTAGCATGTAACGTTCTCTTACATTTGTGTTGTCATCGAAATTAATTTAAGAAAATAATAAAGAAAACGTAAAACCGGAGATTTTTTTCCGAAATCCCGAAAAATTATTTCAAAAATTACGCAAATAACAGGATTTTGTAATTCAGGATTTTATACTTCAGGATTTCCCAATTCGTCGCCATAATAAATCGTCAGTGGAATTAGATCCTCGCTTAAGATATTTCGAAGACTTAAAGAATTTAGAAAACAAATAATGAATATTTTCTCTCATTTAATTTCTATTTTGTTAACGAAAGAAAATACAGTTGCTATGATACGAAAACATATCATTTTTGTTGTTTGAAGTGGAAATTCTGGAATATACAGTGTCGGTCAATGGTTTTCGTATCCTATTATATAGTAATAATGGGATACGAAAACCATTGACGTATTAGATATGGACCGCCAGTAGCCAACTTCACGCGTGTTCAAACATAACTAGGGGTGCCATCAACTACTAGCAGGGAATCTGCGTAGCAGTGCTACTCTTGTTTTAATTAATCATTTAATTTTAATTAGTACACGTATTTAACACTAAAACATGATGGCGTATTTTGGCCGCTTTTAGCTGGAACAACATATTTTGACCGTTTTTATGAAAATTTCCACCGACTGGTGGTCCATATCTAGTACGTCAATGACGAAAACATTACCGTCTCTCTGTCAAACAATTTCAATTTTTGATAAATCTTTTTTGTAAATCGTATTATTGTTGACAGAACCTCGACCCTTTTCAAACAAAATTATCTTCATTCTTTCATTATACATAAAATATCCAAAGTCAAATAAATTTGATGCTAGCTCCGATCCGCGAACGTAACGGTGGAACTAGACCCCAATTCTACTATTGTTTTTATGTACATACATATGTATGTACATATGTACATAGGTACAATGTTTCGGAGTTTGAGATTTTAGAGTTGGAGATTTTAGAGCAATTTGAGATTTTACAGTCGAGATTTTGTGATTCGGGATTTTAGAGTAGGGAGTTCGTTATTTCGGGTTTTATAATTAGCAATATTGTAATTAGAAATTTTCTAATTTGGTATTTTAAAGTCGGGAGTTTGTATCCAGAACTAATTGCTAACCCTCCACAAAAAAACTTAGATGTTTTTTTTTATACAACATGCCGCATGGATTAGCAAAAGAACAAGCTTTTAATAGATACCTTACAATTTTTACTTATGTTAAACGCGCGCCTGAGTCTACATGTTAAATTCTTTCTTAGAATTAAATACATACATACAATATATTTGTTGATTCTAAATGGGAATTGTGTTCGGTTCGGCTCATGAATGTGAATAATTCAAATCCTAAATGGGAATTACTTAAGTTCCTATTTCGGAACTGAGTGGAACAGAAAAAGTTTTGGGGAGGGGGCACCTGTAAAATTTTTCAATAATTTTTTGTTTACTTTTTATTTTTTTGTAGTCCTTTTAAGTTAGTAAAATAAGTGGATCCATTTTATTTCTCATCTTTGGCCCAGTTTTTCAGTGCGAGATTAAAATTTAACCTGGATTAGGTAACTTACCGAATCGGGTGCGATAACTTTGGATTAACTAAACAAATGCTTTGGATTTTGTATTCTCAGAGTTTCTTAGGTCCTTCCGCATGAATCCTCCACCTACTAACATTCAGGTTCTTGGGTCAATTGGAGATAAATTTATGCCCAGAGTTAGCTAACTCTAGTTTAATTCACAACTGAAAAACCCTAAGAAACCTTAACTTGCATAATCCATAAAATTAAACTTTTTGTGAACAACATTTTATTAATTTGTTATTTTAATAATAAAGACAATAAATAATAATGAATTTTATTATGTTAATACAACATCATATTTTGAAAACTTTAATTTGATTGTTGAAATAGTTAATGTTCAATTATTGTTTTTTGTCATTTGAAAATCAAGTCCATTCTCCTATTTTTCGTGTTGGCAAATTGCTCAACAACTTCCTCAGGATCTATATTGATTTCTCTGTGAATATTCATGGATGCTAATCCATTTAGACGTGCTTCGGAAGTTGTTGCCCACAGTCAAGTCTTTAACCTTCTCAGGACGGAAAATGATCTCTATGGTTCTGCTGACCTAACTGGAAGTACACACAGTACTTCTAGTATCT
The DNA here is from genome assembly GCA_951217065.1 of Baccha elongata. Classification (NCBI taxonomy): domain Eukaryota; kingdom Metazoa; phylum Arthropoda; class Insecta; order Diptera; family Syrphidae; genus Baccha; species Baccha elongata. The sequence continues at coordinate 177,652,359 of OX578272.1, forward strand.
TCCTTATATTTGGGAATTGTATATTACTGCAAACGGGAAGAGAAGCTAAAGCTGTTGCTGGGATATTTTCTCCTCCCATGTTTGTTTCCGAAACGTTCGCTGAGCTCTAGTAAGCAATGGTCAAGGAAAGGAATATATAAATTAAGTTTGTAATACTGCTTTACATTTTGTTCTCCTTCCTGGATAGCATTTGCTCTTCTGACTCGTTTCCCACACGTTCTAGGAGCTTTTGGCTGAACCTCAAATCCTTGTGAAATCTCCATTATCTTTAAAAGTAACAAACCAAAAGATTGATCCACCTCATCGCGCCTTCCTTTTAAAACACTTTTTAGAGTTGTAACAGACTTCTTTGCTTGGAACAGGTCAATGTTTCTGGTTTGCAGATACCTTGTCACCGGTAGCATCAATCCACTTACTTCAGAGCAAACAACTAAACTTACTATAGGAACTCGAAACTAAGTATTGCTTGTAATATGGGGGGGGGGGCGAGTATCTGAGCTCCCTCTAAATCTCTAATATTTACGAAAAAGTTTCAGTTATTAATGTACATAATGATGAAATCACCTAAGTAATGACATGATCCTGGAGGCTTGGGGGGGGGGGGGGCCCTCAATACGCCACTGGCAATGAGTGAGTCTAATTGGGAATTAAATTTAATTAATAAACATTCTAACTTTTTTTGAAAACACTTTTTTCAAAAAAAGAAAAGTAATCAAAAGCAAAATAACTTTTTTTTCAATATCTTGAAATTCACTCGTCTGCTTCTTCCATAAATTAGAGAATTATTTGGATAATCGTGTAGTAGCTGCAGTAACGTTTTTGTGTGGATTGACAGATTCCAAATGAGAATCTTCCCAAATAGGATGTTTCTGCACTTGTGTCTTGAATATTTCTTTAATGGTTTCTGGGAACAACAATGTCAAAACAAAGTTTCTTTCTTGTATTTCATTTATAAATTTACAGTACCTCCTATCTATAAACTTAAAGAAATTGTCTTTTTATTATATATTCTAACTATTTATTGGTTCTTATTAATTTATCTTCTATAAACATAAATTATAAAGGGCACGACTGGGTCGCACAAACTTCCTCTTGGGGAAAGTAACTTTCGTGTTTACAACTGGAAAATTCATTTTACCAGCTTTTTTTTATAAAGAAAATTTATATTTTGAAATTTTTGTCTTTTAAACAAATCTTTTAAAAACAAATGTATGGCATGAAAAAAGGTTTATATGTAAGATATAGTTTTCGGTGAAAATGTAACTTCAAATTTTATCAAAGTTTATAGTATTTTTTTCGGGAAAATTAGAATTATCGGTTACGCTTATATGGTAGGTACCGTTATTTTTATTTATTTTTATACCAAGGTAAAAAATAAAAAAACGTCCGGGGATATTTAAATAAGAATAGTTTATGCCAAGTATGAAGAAAATCGGCCCAACCGCTTAGGCTGCAGGTGTCGATACATCCAGAATGACAGACAGACAGACGCTGCTGGTGGCTGTTCTAGTTTTAAGTTATTTTAAGTATTTTTAAGTAGTTTTAAGTTAATTACGTATATTTACGTATATTTTAGTTTTATTTAGGTTAATTTAGTTTTATTTAGGTACAGGGTAGTTTTAAGTTTTTAAATAAAAAATGTCATAGAAAAACAAGTTTTTTTAAGGAATTTTCTTGTTTAGGTTTAAGTAATATAGATTTTAATTTAATTTACATTTGAATTTACGCCGAAAGGCATTTTTAATATATAGCTATAGTATAATTTAGAGCGCCCGTATGGGGCCAGTAAGTTAGTTAAGTTATTCTGTAAGCTAGTTTTTAAGATTTTTGTCTAGCATTTAAGTTAGTTATAAGTTAAATGGAAAATAAAAATGAATTTAAAAAAAAAAAAAAAAAAAAAAAAAAAAAAAAAAAAAACAGACAGACAGGCAGAATTGTTCGACCTACTTTTTTCGTCTTCTCTATCATCGTAATGTCATGTTTGATTGTTATCTCGAAACTTTTTTTTTACGAATGCATAACTTGCCTTATAGTACCTATAATCGCAAGTAAAAATAAAGTGTCTGTTTGTGATGTCAAAATAACGGCTTTTTACAAGAAGCATATGAAAACATATGCACGACTACATTTTAAAAAATTTTTTCTGGCTGTCTGTCTGTTTGTTCTGGCTAAGAGGGTAAAAAAGGCTATTTTATTACTCGCTTGGTGGCGCTCGGATCGCTTTTTTCCCATTAAATGCACATAACGTAGATTTGGTGTTAACGGTTTTTACAAATTTGGCCATAACTTAATAACGACTGAACCGATTTTATTTAAATTTGGTATAGCACTTAATTTACTTAATTAACACAAGATGACATCTAAAGTTTTTGGCTATAAAAGTTTTTAATGGTACCTACCATACAACTTGATCTCTCGTTTAGGTCATTTTCTTATATTTTCCCCTTTGAACATAATTTCTTAAGTTGAATTTTTTTCAATCCCATAGTTTGCTACAAGAGCAATTTCGAGCGACCCAGTCATGCATTTTATTTTATTTATTTTTTATTTAAAAAAAATAGATTTTAAATTCCTGATTCGATGTGTACAATTTTGGGCGTAGATTTCCCTGCCAGCGTGGACTCTGGCGACGGCACACAGCACAGCACAGTAAAAAAATTTCCATCACTGTCGGCATCTTTGCCCTATTTGTAGTTTACATTTTTTATTAATATCTCCACACCGCAATCAATGCCTCCTGTAAGGTATACAGATAAGCCAAAGAATTTTTTTATTTAATATGGTGTGAATTTGAACACGATCACTTAGCGAATCTAACATAAAAAAAAAAATATTTCGTCGTCGTTTAATGAAAATTCCTTTAGTCTAATTTTGACAAGTTGAGATATTTGCATTTGAAGTCGGAAATTTTTTTTTTATATTAATTTAAGCAGGTATTAAAATATAGATAAATATCTCTGATTTTCAATTATAATAATATCAATAATTAATAGGCTAAGGAAAACGATGATTGTTACACAGATGCAGTGGTATCCAAAGTCTTCAAAGCTTACTTGTATATTGTAAAAATTCTGACTGACAGCTATGCTATGGTTATATCAGCTGAGGTAATTCAATTCCAACAAGAAATCCAAGCTGGCCAACTATCAGGTAACCAAACTATAAATCTGACGATTTCACTCGCCAACTTACAAGAATATTTTTCAGATGCCAAATTAACCAAGACGAATTCAGAAGAACTTATAAATGAATACAAAAAAAACATGAAGGAACTCTTCGATAAAACCAAATGGGCTTTAGATAATGCATCTCGTGATATTAAAAATTGTGGAACATTCACTAACTTGGAACAAGGTGAATTGTATATAATAAAAAAATTTATTTAAATATTATGAAATAAAAACTAAAAATGTATATGTATTTATAATTAAAGGTGTTGATTACGAGCGTCTATCATTTGCCAAGATTATCCCTAGACCCATGTTTATGTTTGAAGAAGAAGATCTTATTCACCTGAATTGCAAGGAAGACAATGGTGCTATTAATTTGCTTGATTATCAAGTTGATAACTGCGATGTCAATACCGGTATAAAAGAAGGATCCCACTTGTCGATTTTCTACAATGTAATATTGTTTAATTAAATTTATATGATTGTATATTATCAAAGATCTTGCTATTTACAGTCAAGTCGTCCTGACGGACCATATCAATACATGAAAGTTGAATTAACAGAAGAAGAAGGACTATTACAGGATATATTCGGACGTGAAGATTCACAACCAACACAATCTAAAACTGATGTCATACAAATATTCGGACACCAAGATTCACTTGTAAGCCAATCGAAAACTGATGCGCGATGCAAAACCACGTTCTGTAACGTTTTCAAAAAAAAAGCAGTCGCTATTTCCACCGTAAATGTTAGGGCCCAACTCGGCAAGTAAGTATTTTTACTTGCGATTATAGGTACTATCAGGCAAGTTATGCATTCGTAAAAAAAAAAATTCGAGATAACAATCAAACATGACATTATACTATGATAGAGAAGACGTCTGTCTGTCTGTCTGTCTGGATGTATCGACACCTGCACCTGTTGCCAAAATAGTGATGTCCACCATCTAATTTTTTTTCAGAATATTTTATTTTTATTACTCCGACTATCTTTTGAACGGTTTCACCGATTTTAACGAAATGAAATATTCAAAAACTAATGCTAAATTGATATTAAACTGTACTTTTAAAAAGTACGATCAATTTCAATAAAATTTTACATGAGTGATTTTTAACCAATGGTGATGTCTTTCGTCAGAATTTTTTTTTTAGAATCATCTTATTAACGGTACCTGCCATGGAACAGTTTTTTATTACTCAGACTATCTTTTGAACGGCTTCACCGATTTAAACGAAATTTAATATTCAAATTTTTTTTTCAGTAACAGCTTATTAACGGTAGCTGCCATAGAACCGTTTTTTATTACTCCTACTATTTTTTGAACGGCTTTACCAATTTTAACGAAATTTAATACTCAAAAACTAATGCTAAACTGAAATGAAACTGCTAAAAAAATTGAAAAACGTAATTTTTGAAAAGAAATATGTCGAAAATTTCAAGTTCTACGAAAGATTACGTGAAAAATATTTTTTAGAAAATATGTTTCATCATAAAAGGAAAAACGTAAATTATCATATGACCAACAGAAGTCGAGAAAATCGCATTAACGCCTTTTTCAAAATGGTGGACAACGCAGACATTTTTTTGTGTGAGAACTTTGTGGATTTAGACTCTCCAAATGGTACTCTTTAAAACAAAAATATAATCTGGACTACAGTATGTTTTGCAGATATTTGATAATTTTTCTGCTAACTTGACGGGACTAAATATTTTATTCCCTAAATGAAAGTAATAGCTGTTTGCTTTGCTTGTGAGGAGTTCTAACATTTCGCTACTATTCATCAAAATCCGCAGGATTGTCAACATTCAATCCGTCTATATATATACGAGGCAGTTGGTTGTTTCTGAACAACTATAGTTGCTTGAGAATCTTACCACTAGAATAATATTTTTTTCTTACAAATAATCTTTTTCTTTCAGTGTCATCACTGGAATCCGTTTCAGAGTTAGGAAAAATGTCATCTACATTGATATTCAGCAAGGAAAATACTTGGATCCTGTTTCGGTAGACCCAAAAACAGTCTTTTGGTCTGAGACACCAGAAAGTACCCGTGTTGCATACTTGGACAATTATATGAGGAAGATTGAATTAGGTGACTTCAAATTGAAAGACGGCTTCTTGACAGGTACAATATATTATGTAGCACTAAACATATCTATCTAATCTATGATCTATCTATCTATTTGTAATTCAAAGTCTGACAGTGATTGAACATTATCTTTTCCAGAAATTCAATTGAGTTTGACAAAAGACCGACGATTTAAATATATTGTTCATCCAAATATTGAAGGCTCAGCTGCTCCCTCAAATCCATTAGGTCCACATTTCTCTGGTCCATCACAACCGATATCTATGTCGTAATATAAAAATGAAAAAGTTTTTTTTTTTCAACTATTTCAACACATATATAAATATTTACAGAAATGAAGTTAAAATTAAGGAAGCTGATGACCCAGTGATACTCGGTGCTAATGTGAAAAACTTGATTTCAAAGGCTCCTGTACCAAATCAGCCTCATTACATATCTTTTCAACCATCGGATTTCAAGAAGGATTTCGGTCGCTCAACGGTACCATTTATTGACACCAGAGAAATTGTAACTAACCCACCAGCACCATGTGGTGGTTTTGGAATCTATCACCAAGCTGTAAGTGGTTCCGGTGGTTTCCTTTCTCTAAAATTGATCGCACCTAAATTGAGTTACTGGGTCGATTATAAACCAATTGAACAATTTACTAATTCTTCAACGAAAATCGAACTCCTAGTCTCCGAGAATAGTGCGGCAGGCATGTCGTTCGAAAATTTGTTAAATTAATTAAACTTTAAATTTTGCATAAATAAAATAAATTTTTACTAATTTGTTGCATTTGCAATACCTGCATACATAAGAGTATCTTTTTTTATTTCGTTAGCACTGTTTCGTCTGTAGTCCCGGAATGTATGGCAATTATTATTTTTGAATAAATATATAAGGTATTAGGTCAGGTTAAAGCTTAAGAGAAACCAGGCAGTGGTCGATCTTGAGTTGATCACCTTAACATATTCACTCAGAGAAATAATTTCCCATATAAAATTGACAGAAAGCTGTGGTACTTACATGATTTTTGGCCGCGCGATTTATCTCATCCGATCGTGTTTCAATGCTGGGTACATCATTATGATTGGTTTCAAAATCTCGTAGATCTGAAGCGTTGGTGTCCATACGCCCATCAAAGTGCCGTACACATCTCAACTTCTATATTTTTAGCTTTTTGGTAAGTACAATAATTATTAATGTCGTTATATTACCCGAAGTGCTATTCGTTGAATTTTTTTCCCGGATAGCGTAAAGGGTACAATGGTTGGCACCCCTAAGCATTTTTGCACTTTAAATTGCGAATTACTCTTGCATTTAAGGAGTTAGGAATATGTTTTACATATCAAATTAAAATTTAAAGAATTTCTTACTTGAAAGTAAAAAGAAAAAAATGTTTAATTGACAAAGAATTTCATAAAAATATCAAAATAGGAAAAGCCAGCCAAAAGGTACAATCATTGGCATCCAGGTACAATTGGTGTCACCCAAGGGTACAATTATATTGGCACCATTAAAAATGAAAGAAATACTATTGTTTTTTGCGTAAATTTGTACCAAACTTTAATAAAAAAACGGTTTCTTATAACAAAAACACTTCAATTAACATAATTAAAAAAATAATAATACAAAAAAGTAAATAAATAAAAAATTAATTAAATAATTCATATAAATCTCCCAGACATTTAGAAAAACGATTGGCATTTTTATTCCAGGGAAATAATCCACACGCCTTAAAACCATTTTTTATAGTAGTGGCAGAAATGCTTTTATCCACAACGTCTTTTAACAGTGGAGCAAACATTTTTTTTGTAAGATTTACACCAGGATTTTTTCGCCGCCAGTCGGCCACTGCGTTGTTCCAAGAATTTTTGAGTGGCTTAAAGGCCGCAACATCAGCTGGTTGTAAGATGCGAGTTGAGTTGGGGTAGAGTGCAATGATAATAATTTTAAGTTTGAGACATAACTGGCTCACTTGGAGTGTCAAATGGGTACTGTGCCCATCAACAAAGAATATAACAGGGAGTTCTATTTTTTCCCGAATTAAAAACGGATGAAAAACTTTTGAAATGTACTCATAAAAGGTTTGCTTTGTCATCCAACCATTATCACTAATACCGTATCCCCACGTTTCGGGAATGCTTTGACGAATTTCATCCTTTATTCTCTTAAAAGGATAAATTATCATCGGAGGGCACATTGATCCTAAAGCGTTGAAAGAAAACATAACCGTTAAGTTTGCCTTTGCTTGACCTCTCTCGACTTCATAAATATTTCTAGCTCCCTTTGCCGCTAGAACAGATTTAGCTTTCGGACAGAGTAGAAAATTAGTTTCATCTCCGTTGAATACACAACTAGGGTCTTCGAGAATTGAAAAAAAATTGTTTTTGATTAAGTAGTCCTGTATGGAATCAAACCAATGGAATAAATCAGTCACAGACACATTTGCGCTAGCCGATGAAACAGGATCAACTGTCCTGAAGGTCACAGAGGGATGACGTTTTAAAAAGGATCTCAACCACCCTCTTCCTGGCATTGAATCGACTCCGAATGGAGTTTCTCTCTGGTTTTGTTTCAAGAACTCCTGTACAGCATAAAAGAGATCCTCCTTTCGTTTGGGGAATCCTTTTTCTTGACATACCTTTAACCAATCAACAATTATTAATTCCTCTGCTTCGGTTAAAACAGTTTCTGGTCCAGGACGAGTTTTCGAAAATTTAGAGCTTAAACGAAATTGTAACGTAGATCTGGGCACGTTGAACTTTAAAGAATCTGCTTTTTTGGATATAAACCCTCTTCTTATTTCCGTTAAAGCTTGCTGGATGTTTTCTTCTCCATAATTCTGCGTTTTTTTCCCCATTTTTTAAACTGAAATTTATAACGGATACAAGGTACAATTATTGGCAGTGTATAAAGTAACCCCAGTGCACCAATTGTTGGCACCCCCCTGCCAACAATTGAACCACTACTTTATATGGGACCAATTATTGGCACCCCTTTTTTAACAAATTAAACAACTTGTTTTACAAAAAAACATTTAAAAATATTTAATTTAATAAATTGTTATATTAAAAACAATAAATCTTCATCTAAAAACTCAAAAAATCATCAAAAACTAACGCTTACCAAATAATGTTTCCTTAGCGGGAACACTGTATTTTAAGCACTTTTTCGCGAATTCCGAACGTCTTTACTCTTTAACCGACAAAAATTAACTGAGAATGAAATACACATAAACAAAAATGCAGTATTGTAGAGAATAGATACAGATTATGTAAAAACACATTTTTTTGTTCCAGGAATTAGTAGTTTTTGTAAAATTCCTTATTGCATGAAAGGTGCCAATAATTGGTACAAAAATCGGGGGTGCCAACCATTGTACCCTTTACTACGCACTGGACCAAAAATCACTCGCAGAATATTTGTGTATATGCTTCAACCCCAAAAAGCAGAGTTAAGCTCTTAGTTCTGTGAGATAATACTTAATGAGGCCATCTTCATCTTGAACAAGCGGACAAGTTTGATATTGATACCAAGAAACGACATGATGGCTTAGTATAATGCGTCTCTATCCACACTTTAAAATCAATATAGAGGTGATGTGTGGAACTCGATTGTTTTTTTTTCAGACACACTTTTGGAGTGTAAGCATTTGAACGGCAGTTGACTTGCCTGGTCTTAAATCGCACTTCTAGGATCAAAAAAGATTGTCTGATTTCTCTGGGTAGGGCACGCACTTGATAAAGTTTTATGATATTGAAAAAGCTGCTTATTGCGGACAGAGAAAAGTATTGTAACGTGTCATTTCAAATATCTGTCACTGATAAACCATTATAACTTATGATGATAATCTGACTCGCTGCTACTTCAAAATAGGGATAGATTATATTCAAACTTTCAACACCACCAGAATCTACGAAAAAGAGATGTACTTTCATGAATTCATAAAGTACTATATTTAACAAGTCTATATACGCAATACCTTACGCAAAACATTTTAAAAACGATTATTTCAAAACTCCAACGCATTTTTTTTATAGTTAATTCTAAATTATATATAAACTTAATATTAATATAGTTCACATTAGCTTTTTGTCAAAAAAAGTTATGTAACCTGAGCTAGGAAAATCTTTAAATTGCGTAATTACAAGGTTTTTTGCTGGACGTCATCTGACGAGCCCACAAAGCTAGCACCGGGCGAAACGCAATGTTTTCTTGGACTATATAGGTCGCTAAACGCTTAAATTTTGTATAATAATTCAGAAAAGTTCACTTAAAATAAACTGATGCTAAGTCTTCTACTTGGTGGAATATCCTTAATATAAAAAATAAGCTTTTTAAATTAATTTTCATATTAATATATATAGAATTTGTATCATTAATTATTTTATTTCTTTGTTAATATTAGTAAGTTCCATAAAAGTCCAAATGTACAAAATTTGCCTTAAGCCAACAGTTTTATCAATATGTTATAGTTGGCCTTCTGTAGAAACGAACTGCACATATATTTCCCCATTGTTATGTTGATCACATGTGTAGAAGAACTGCGTATCAATGTGTTTAGTTCTCTTCGATATCGATGATTCCGGATTTTTAACAATTGTTATGTTACGGAAGCCTTCATTGCTGAATATAATGCCACAAATTCTTATTCGGTAGTCGATGTTGCTATAACGCTTCGCTTTCTTTTCTGGAACTCCAAGCTACAGATTCGCCGCCGGCCGTTGGAGAAAACAAACACATCTTGTTCGTATTGCATCTGGTATAAACATCAATTGCCCAATCCAGCATCAGCATAAATATTAAGAGTTGTTTCGTTTGTGACAAAGTTATTCCATTCGACAAAGCTCGTTTTATCCCTTTTTGATGCATTTGTTTTTGGTCTTCCATATAGCGACTCAGAACAGAACTTCAACGATAAAAGATAAATCCGGAATATGCATTCACTTTCCACATTTAACGCTTTCGGATAGTGTCATAAGGCCAAATACCAAAATTTGGTCTTATCCTTATGTCACTTGCCCTTATGTCACGGCACCTCCTAAAACTTATACAATATACACATCATGTAAGGAAATGAGGTCATCCATCACTTTTACGAACTCGAACCGTCAACGGAAAGTTACATTTACGGAAATAGAAAAATAAACTCCCCCATTTGCATAATTTAAGTAGCGTGATAAATTTAAATTATTAATCTGATAAAAAAATAAAATGCACGACTGGGTCGCACGCACTTGCTCTTGTAACAAACCACGGGATTAAAACAAAATTTAATTTAATAAATTATGTTCAAAATGGAGAAAAATATCAGAAAATGGCCTAAACATGCGACCAAGTTGTATGGTAGCTATTATAACACGTTTGTTTAGCCAAAAACTTTAAATCCCATTTTGTGTAAAATAATCAAATTAACTTCCATAACAAATTTAAATTTAAATCAAATCGGTTAACAGTGTAAGAACCGTTAACACCAAATCCCGGTTATATGCATTTTTAGCCAAAAACCTGAAATGCAGTTATATTAACAGTAGTCTAAATAATAAGTACAAAAAGTTTTATGAAAATCGTTAGAGCCGTTATTGAGAAAGTTTTGAAAAACTAAAACCGTTATATGGGAGGTACCCGTTAAAGCCGGGCTAAAATAAAAATTCGAATTTTTCCTCTAGGGAATCATCAAAAAGTGCTATATACGAAGTTTGATGAAAATCCGTCAAACCGTTTAGGCTGTAGGTCGGTGCACAGGCAACAGCACATACGCACATCCGCACATCTGCAGAGACAGACCGACGGACGGCATAACGAAACCTACTTCTCTAGTATCGTAATGTCATGTTTGATTAAAACCTCGATTTTTTTTACACGAAACCAATACTTGCCCTTTTGAACAAGTAAAAACATTATATATATTTTTAGGTGCTAATTTAGTTATATTGTACGTGTCAACGTAGGTGGTCGCTAAAGTGTCATTTAAATTTCGAAGCGATAATTACACGTAAATACAGCAAAAGGGACGTAGGTGTTTTGAAACGTTTGAAAAACACAGGTGGATATTCATACATATAATAATTGAAAATAATTAGATTTATTATCGCGATAACATCATTATGAACGAGATTTGAGTTTAATTTATTTTTGGATGATTAATTGTGTTATTCATTAAATTTCCATGAATTTATATAGGTACATGAAAACTGAATATTATGAATATAATAACGTCATTTATGCTGTACTGAGTAAACTGATGTGTTATTTAATGATTTTAATGTTAGAAATACGTATAATTAGTTTTACAATGGATACTTGGATGTTTACCAATTTCAATCTGCCTAAGGTATACATAGTACCTAATACATATTTGAAAAAAAAAAAAACTTATATGCGTGCAAGTGTTACGTGCCCTATTGTAGCATTGATATATAACTCATAACGTCATCAAAGGAGATTTACGGAGGACCCACAACCAGCATTGCCATAAGTGCAGATTTGTCTGCATTTTGCAGATTTTCCACCCATTTACAGATTTTTCAATACAACAAATCTGCAATTCAGATTTTGTCTACATTTTTGTTTTTACTTTTTTGTTTTTTAAAAAATATTTTTTTCAATAACTCGCCAAAACTATATTGCTAAAATGTAAAAATAAAGTTACATGTTCTGAAATACGAAAATCTTTACCTTTTTCTTTGCAAAATGCTGAAAAATGCAGTTCAGAAATGCTGTTCTATGTAAATGACGAAAATATTTATAAACATTTCTTTCAAGTTTTATTTTGGCGAAGAAAATCTAATACACATTCATGCAGTAAAGGACCTGCAACTATTTCAAAAATGACATTCTCATTAGAGTTATAAGGCGTGTTTTATTAAAAACAATTATTTTACTTTATATTAAGTAGAGTAAAATTGACAACAATTACTTCATAGCGAGTAAATCTTTTTTAACGTAATTCTTATTGGGGATAAAATATTCACAATAGTTCTGAGTTTTATCTGTGAAAGTTGGTACATAAGTAACACGTGGTAAACAAGTAGTGCCAATTTTAAAAACGAAAACCTTATAGGCGATGTTATACTGAATCGTTTTATTGAAAATTTTGTACTCTACTTAGATTTCCCTGGTAGGATTCTCAATAAAATATTGTATATGATCGTATACAGCAGCAGTAGAAAGTTATTATCGTTATTATCTATATCCTGAACCTGAAACCTGATCATCAGCAATGCTCTATTAGTCGTGTGTTTTTGGTAAGTGTTTAGTCACTTTAGCAAAATTTTGTATGGGATACGAAAAGTGGCGATAAATTGGTCAGTAATTAAAGTGAACATAAAAGTGAAGATAAAATCTTGGAATGCCTGGAAATTTTTGGCGCGAAATATAATGTCAATACATTTTTTGCTTAAAGGTTGGTGGCACTTATGACAGCTTAAGACATGGACTCCATATACAATGATTATAAATGGTTGTGTTGATTGTGTTTTCCTTTTGGGCCGCGTTTTGCGGAAAAAGTAAGAAGCTTTCAACCTACGAAAGATGCAAAAAAGTTTTGATGATTTTGAACTTTTCTCTTAAAAACAAATAAAAATTGGTTAAAGCAGATTTTTTAAATAAAATTATATAATTTGAAATTTAATTTGGTAATATTCAATCTAAATAATAATTATTTTCCCGGTTTTTATTTGTTTGTAGTGGAAATTGGGGTACAAGTTGACCAACTCGGCATATACAAATAGTCATACTTTGCAGACACACCCATAAAATTATTTGAAACTTCAGCTTGGCACATAGTCAAGAATACCAACTTTGATATAAAATAAAAAAGTGGATACAAAGGTGAAAATAGCTTTTTATTTGTTCTTTCTAGTGCTGACTAACTAAAAATTACCAACAAAACACGACTATTATAATGATTGTCATCATCTAATTCTCTTAAATTACTATATCTCTTTAAAACTCTTTGTGAATTGTACATAATAAGATAAACTTATTTTCATTCTGTTTTAAGAATTATAAGATTGTAAGATCACTTCAATTTTGTCGTTGAAACAATAAATATACCTTTTCTTAGTTAAGCTGTTTTCAATTAATTTGAATATTAAAAGGGTGTCTATAAGTCGAGCATTTCATTTAAGAAGAAAACCATAACGGATAGTACCTATTATATACTAAAATGAAACGAAAATGGCAATAATATAGCCGTATTTTATTATCCACACTGATCCAAAACGGATTGGAACTTTGCAAGATATGTAAAGAAACAAAGCTGGATCTTGTATTGTTGTTGTTTTCATTTATTTCACGAGGCAAATCTGATCCGGATCAGATCAGAAGGCATACATAATAAAACACTCAATCGATTTAACCATTTAGCCTGTAGGAACTTATACAACCAGACAGCCATGCAGACAGACAGACATAATTTCCGGACTCACAATCTGAAGAAAAATAAAAATAAAAAAAACACAAAAAATATATAAAAAAGCATATTCGAATGTCAAAGAAATTTAATTCTAAATTTTTTGTCGTTTCGTAAAAAATGCAATAGACTTGTGGACAGCACCAGTTTGAATACGTGTGGTTTTTCATTAAAAAGCTATCGCTAGTGGAGTAGGAATTTCTATACAAAAATTCCACTGCGTCTGCGGATCACTGCTGATAAAAGCAGAAGTCGATGTTCATTCGAGTATCGAAAAAAAAAAATGTTGTTGTCATAGTGCTATTACACCTTGCTACAAGAGGCTCGCCTCTTTTTTTTTAATTCTTCTTTGAAAAATATTCGGTGAGGCTTATCGCTATTACACTGTGTCTCAGAGAGTCATGATTCAAATTTTAAAAATCCTCTTTTCCCTCTTAATAACGAACAAGAGAAAAGTAAATGCAAGAAAAATCACAGAAAATTTGGACCGAGGCTCACCCGTCGGATGATTTTGTGTCTCATTGTTTTTCTCTTTCGCAATCATTGTGTTCAAAAAGAGGCAAGCCTCCTGTCGCAAGGTGTAATAGCAGACTTACATTTTAAGAGGTTGATATACGAATGCTCGCTGAGTTATAGACAGTGGCAGAAATAAGTAAAACGACACAAACAGCCATATTTATTAGATTTCAGTAATACTCGGTTTGACCTCGGAGTAGTTAAACCTAGTCGTAGCACTTACACCGTCTTAACGCCACGCCAAACAAATCCTTATTTATATTTTTTTTGTAACGATATTAGTTAAAACGTCCCATCTAAAACTTTAGCTATGATAATCGTCAATATGGTCATGGTGATGTTCACTGTATTATAGAGAGAGAAAAAGAGTCTATAAGCTGTTAAAGGATTATGTGATCGAGTGGAATAGAAGTATTCTTGAAAAAATAAATCATATTTGGTTGTTTGTGTTTTTATTTTAATTTTTTATTTCTTATTTATTTATTTTTTTATAATAAAGTTTATAAATACTCGAACGCATAATAATAATAATAAGGCATTTTGTTCGCAAACAACTATGTTACTAATTACACAAACACTTGAACTTGTTAATTTTTTCGTTTCACAATGTCATTTCAAAATGGCATTTAGATAATAAAACAACTTTATACTACGGCTTTAAACCTCCTATGAACTAGTTTTAGCTTACTTCGCCTTTCTCTAATTCTCGTGTTTATTTTTTATAAATAAGCTTTGCAGGATTAGAGGCGTTGTAAACTAGGAGTAACTTTACTCTGTCTTTAAAACGAGTTTATAAATAAGGCTGAAATATTTTCAACGTTCGATTATATTTTACAACGCATTTAATGCAAATAAATAAAATATAAATGTAGTCCTAACCTTAAAGGTACTGAAAAAACTTAATTCCATATTAGGTGCTCCACTTCAATTTCTTTTCGAGCTCTGCCTCAAAACCGAGATTTTTTTTAACACCAGTTTTTAAAATTAGCCTGGAGGTATACCACTATGCTGGAGTTATACCGCTAAAAAGAAAGATGATATAAAAAACATTCCCATGAAAGACACCTTTAATAAGCTTATTGTATTACAACGATATAAGGTTGGAAAAATTTGTATCGGCATGCGGTCCTTCGATCAGTCTGTGCAAATAGTTTGTATATGCTTTAATTCGATAGGGCATGTATATATGTTTCTAAATGTAAAGCAACCGGAATTTATTATGGTCTGCTTAACCTTATTTAAATAAGTTAAACTTAACAGTCTTAAGACCACTGACATAATTTTAAATTTGGCGCTCCAGTTATCGCAAAAATTAGTATTCAACTGTTGTTTTCTATTCTAAACTTAAACTTTTCTATTTCAAACTAAGTGATAAGACCATTAGTTGGCAAAAGATAAAATAACATTGAACTTTTGAGTAACACCTTGGTGAGATTTTCGCACCTATAAAACCCAGAATATTTTTGAAAGCTAAAAGTCAGTTCTCATCATTTGCAAACATGTTGCGATTTTTATTTTTTGTACTTCTAACTATTGTTGTAAGCGCTTCTGATAATAACAGAATAATTGGTGGTAAATATGCCAATCCTGGTCAGTTTCCCCATCAAGTATCCTTGCAACTGAACGGTCGTCATCACTGTGGAGGATCTTTAATATCCGAAACATACATCGTAACAGCTGCACATTGCACAATCAATCAGACTCCCAGTCAGATGATTGTTGTAGTTGGAACGAATGATCTTAAAACAGGAGGAACTCGAGCTGTCATATCCCAGTTCTTTATTCATCCTCAATATAATCCACAATCGCAGGACTTTGACATATCCCTCGTTAAGTTAAGTACTCCTGTTACATTTGGAGAACATATTAAAGCAATTGATATGGCAGACTCAGATGCAAATTATCCGGCCGACACATTGGGAACAATCAGCGGTTTTGGTGCAATCAACGGAAATTTGGAGCTACCGAATATGCTTAAGTATGCTCAAGTTCAACTTTGGAGCCGTGATTATTGTAATCCTAAGAACATTCCCGGCATTACTGATCGTATGATTTGTGCTGGTCACCCAAGTGGACAAGTGAGTTCATGTCAAGGAGATTCCGGTGGACCACTTACAGTCAATAACAAACTATTCGGAGTAGTATCTTGGGGATTCGGGTGCGGTTCGCCTGGAAAACCAGCAATGTACACATTTGTGGGAGGCCTACGTTCCTGGATTAAACAGATGTCAGAGGTTTAAGTGTATTAGATTATGAATTCCCAAATTGAAAGTACTTAATAAATAAAATTGATTTTGAATAAAAAAAATCTTTCTAATGAGAAGAAAAAATCAAAGGCTATTATTTTAATAAATAAAAAATAACAATTAACATAAATCAAAAGAATTGTAAGCTTAAGATTCGTATTAAGTGTATTAAGGTAAATAATATAGCTTAAAATGAAATATATAACATTTTAAGTTAAAAGGTCAAGAAAGGTCAAGTACCCAACATTTTATTACTGGCACCGAAAAAAAAACTTGTTCTTGTGGCAAATAACCTTATATACGCTTAAAACCTGAAAATAACTTAGTTTTTAAAGCTATGCTTTCCAAACACTTTAAAAATATAAAAACTTACAACATGACATGAAAGTTTTAGCTCTTTCAAGTTTGCAAAATTTAAAATAGGTGCTTATTGTCAGTCAAGCTGGCAAACATACCTGTATTTCTAAAACGTGTGGCTAAGTAGTGTTTCTGGTTTTTTTGTCTAAGAAAACTTATATGGGTTGGCATATTATTTCAGTCAATATCTACAAATCCAAACTTAAAATTCAACAAATAGCACAGTCAATAAAGCATTCAACTTGGACAGCTGAATTTTGGTACATAATCCCAAGTATGATTTTGTACCTATATGTTACAAATTTATTGTATGTCGTTTACAATTCATATACAGTTGCTAAAAAAATTTTTTGTATGTTTACATTAACTAATTGGATGATTGGTAAACAAATTGTAACACACAGAATGTTGTTGAAACAACACATCTTCAAACGAAAACGTACTGTAAATCAAATATCGTTAATGTAAAATGAATATCACGAAACGTTTACATTTGTAGAAGTTGTTTAAAGCCATTATCAAAACTTTACTCTTACAAAACGTTTACAATAAATAGTCACAGCACATCTTCAAAGGTAAGCATACTGTAACACAAAAATCGTCAATATCACGAAACATTAAATTTGTAGCAGTTTTGTAAAACTATTATTAAAACTTAACTCTCACAAAACATTTACAATGCAAATGTATTATAACAATCACCAAACGAGATAAATTTATTTCTATTAAATTTGTTTTCATATGTACATGGATTTTGATACCAAAACCTGGTGGTCGTTGGTTGTGTGTTGTGTTATGTTTTACTAGCGTATACGTTGTTCAAGAACTGTAAATGTACTTCTACGCGATATAAAACAATTTGGAATGTCTACTTTTCATTTACAGATAATGTAACACGTATAGCATTGATCGGCCATTAATGTTTCCATTTTTTATCAAATTAGAAAACCAAAAATATTGAAAATTTATTTTTGTTGATATTTAGTAAAAACAAAGCATGTTTAGGTTTTGATTGAAATAAGACTTTGAATTTTCTCTTAAAAAATATTGAAAAATATGGTTTTTGTGTAAAAAAAAATGCTCTCAAATATTTTTATAAGAAATCATTTCTAAAATAAGAATGTTTTTACAGGCCCCTTATTTATATCGACCTGTTTTAGAAAACTGGTTGAAAATATTCCTCGCTTTCGATATTTTACATTTACTTAAACGAAAAATATAATTATTGATTATTTTTATACATATTATAATAATAATGGAAATTGTTTAAGTTTTGGTTTGTGCACATAATAATAATATGATTTCAAATGGCATTACGTATTTACCTACACAGTTTAATATTTTTCTGTAAACGATTGCACCTAAGTTGGTTTTTATGTTATGAACGAAGTGTTTTTGAACGTTTACATTTGTAAAAGTTCATATACCTATTCCAGTAATAGTATCTATATAAACGATTTGTTACTAAAAAGTATAGTTTGTCTTTTATGTATTTTGAAGAGTTTTTGAACGTTCGCATTTGTAAATGTACAAATCAGGTACATCAAATAGAATTTGTTCATATAATGTCAACACAACATTTCATTCCCCAAAACCGTTTACATTTTGGGAACAGTGAGTAAACATTTCATATAGGGCTGAAACATTACAGCTACGATGTTAATATTTAGTAAATGTTCTGTAGCTCTGGAATGCTTCTTAGTGTAAAGGCTTCTTTATTTCAACAATAATTAATTGGTTTAGGTAATAACAGTTTATTCAGAATAATAAGAATAATAATTGAAAACATCAAAATAAATAATTCTACAAAAATGTATACTAAGTTTTTTTTATATTACAACCTAGTAATAACTAAATACTTATAGGTCGGCCAATCCTGACAATTGATCGCCTGAGCAATAAAACGCAAATGAGAATAGAGGTGAGATAACAGTTTAATTCATCAATATTGTGAGCAGGATATAAAACAGCTATGTTATTTGAACGATCGTGAAAACCATTGATTACAATTATTTGAATTGTCTGTCGCTCATCAATAATTGCACGTTCTTGTATCTTCAATATGTATCCAATAATTGATGATTTTGAAGAGTTGAACTTAGTTTTTCGCATTTTGTCAATTACATAGAAAATTGAGTGAAAATTTATGTAAATTTCACTCGGAATTCTGCATAAAGTCTCGGATCTCGGAATCATCTATGCGTAAAAATAATTCTGCAGCGGAACTTTGTTTCATAAGCTGACGAATACATTTTAATCGGAATGTATAGAATCTCCATCAACTGATTCACAAATTCGTTCAAAAGCATTCAACCACATTTTTTTATCATATGAGTCATCACTAGAATATTCTGATGTGGAATATTCAATATATTTGAAAGAAGGTAGTGAAATGCACTATTTGCAATATTTGCTACACTAGCTTCTTCTAACAATCTTAATTCGTTGGGTAATATTAGTATTTTTTTTTCGTTTCTCTAGCAGACAAATTTCTTTCTCAACATTCTTCGTCATTCGATTGCGTAATGTTGCTCCGAATCGGTATATGTTTGGTTAAAATGTTTTGAATGTCCAGAAATGTCCCTATATTATCTGTTCTTTTACCCTGTTCTGACGTTGACAGTTCAGGAGGCACGGAATGCATCCCATCGAATTTAGTAAGCTTATTATAAAGGTATCGTAGCTTAGCTATGCTTGATTGAACTTCCACATTATGTGCTTCACACCATTTTCATTTTCCAGATAAAATTGGTGTTGGTCTTTTTTCCAATTAGAATTGCGGCATATCCCAATTCTGATATTGTAAAGGCTTCTTTATTTAAACATTAATTAATTGGTTTAGGTAATAACAGTTTATGTTTAATAATTTTAATAAAACAATAGAACGTCTTTTCAGATTCAGCTCTAGAATAATAATAATTATTGAAAACATCAAAAAACTAGAAACTAGAAAAAAAGTTAATGGCAAACTTGTAGCTTAAAGAATTTCCTACAAAAATTGTTTTAATTTTTTTTTTTTTGGTAGAATTAACCGTTTTTGAAAAAAAAATTGATCGCTAGATACAAACTTAACTGTTTTTTTTTTTAAACACCCTCCACCTGGCCTGGCGTTGCTCTTCCTCTCCTCTTGCTTCGAAAACTGACAGGATTACTCGCTGGGTCTATCTGAAGACTGTCTGAAAATCAAAATCGGTTCAGCCGTTTTGGAATCCATAGCGGAAATCCATACACACATCGATTTGTAAGAAAATTTCCTTTGATATTTGCCGTATAGATAAGTCTCTTAAGTAGATTCACATAAGGTGTGCCAGAAAGGTAGGTTGGGTTCAGACAAGGAAAAAATCGTCAATCTCCTTCCGTTTAGGCGGGAGGGGCAATTTTCCAAAAGTTGACTTAAAACAGAAAAAAATTCTTAAAAAACAACGGCTATATCTTTTTGGAAAGCCAAAAATCTGTTCTTTTATGTTCTTTTGAAATAAAGTGATTTAAGTGCATAGTTTTTGAAAAATTAATTTTAAAATTTAATTTGGTAAATAAAAATAAAAAAAAATAATTTTTTTTTTTAAAAATTATGTTTAACTATTGTTGTTGTCTGAATGTAAATGCTCTTATTAGATTTTAGTCAAAACAGGAGACTGGATGCTGAAATGTCTTTGTACTTTCCAAATAAATAGTATGAGTTTGTTTGTTATTACAAAGCTTTTTTTTTTACGAATGCATATAACTTGCCCTATTACGCAAGTTACAAAAACATAAAAATATGTTAACAAGTAAATTAAATTCTATTTGAATTACCAAAAAAAGCATTTATTATTACTGTCAATTTAACTCCCTCGTCTTTCAATAAAAATGTTATTATCCTTTAACGATGCAAGAAATATGAATCAAAAAGAAAAAAAAAATCCGCACCCATAAATTTCGATTCCATCGAAAATACGCAGAAAATAAAATTATTTTTATATATCATGTAACACTAATAAGGAGCTTATGATACATTTGAAGGAATTGAATAGCTCTGTCGTCAGTTTCGCAAAATATGAGTATCCATAGCTATAACGTCAGATTTTGCGCATCGCTATAAAAATACTACACAAAATTTTATTCATCTTAGCAAAAAAAAAAAAAAAATAATCGCCTTTCTCTAATTTTGTGTAGGTACTAAATACCAATTCGCAATTCATATTGTTGATTAAGCCATATATACAATGCCCAATAATTGGCACATCCTTAAGCATACAAAAATATAAAACACTGCAAAGCAATAATTTTCATTCCACCCGAAAGTACGTGGTGTAAATAATTTTTTCGGATAATTAAATTGATAAAGATTCATAAAAGCTGGATAGCTGCGGATGTAAGACAATAATTATAATAAGGAAGAGTATGATTATGTAGATACATCCAAGAATAAGGCTTGAAGCCATAGAAGCAATAAACGTAGGATTTAACGGTAATGGATTTATGTTATTGTCTTGGTTTTGGGGTCGGTATTCAGAATCGAGGATATGTTGTATTATGTCAGGTAATAACCTGTTGACGAGTAATTTCGTGATCTCATTTCTAAAGTGCTTGTAGGTTTAGTGTCAGGAATAAAGCCAAGGTAAGGTAAGGTATAAGGCCTAATGATGCTATATATAAAGGAGAGTGTGCAAAGCGGTTCAAAACCATTGGCTGGAATTAATTATTATTCACAGGTGATTACATCGACCTGCTGGGCTCATTTGAGATAATTCAGGATTAGCAATTTAAGTTGATTGATGTAGAAGGATATTCAGTAGACTATAAGATGAAATTGGTCAAAAGTCGTTAAATGATGGTAAGATGATTGCGTTGTTGTTAGCTTGAAGCCGGTAATGATGTGTTCATTTTGTTTTAAATAGCAACTTAACAACACATAACATACCTATAATTGGATGATTTCAAAATTCAGTTTGTTTTTAGATTTATAAAAAATTTTATTTATAAAAATTTACACATGGGATGACTTAAAAGAAATTGCCGGACTGTAAGCGGAGTAACTAGACTTCACCGCCATTTAAGAAGTGCGATGGGATGGGCCGGGCAAGAGAAAGATGAAGCTACCACGAAAAAAAGCTGCGTCTTTTCGGATATGAATTCTTTATTAGAGATAGACTTAGGGAAGAAGTCTTTAATTTCAATTATGTGAACTAGCGCCTCACGACACTTCTCATCAAGGCTGAATTTCACAACATTAGCCTGATATGCGCTCATGCCCCCCAGAGGAAAGTGATGAGGACACCAAGTACGAGCTCTGCGAGCTCTTGGACAAAACATATAAGCAATGCTCTAGCTATGACATTAAAATTGTCCTTTGTGATTTTAACGCCAAACTATAGGAAGATAAGAAGTCTTTGAATGTGTAATTGGAAAAAACAGACTGCACAACGCAGGCTAGTACGCAATTCCCGCATCTCGATATTCACAAGGGGCCGAAATCTTTATCAATAGACCGTCAACCATCGGAGTGACCATATTGCGATCGACGAGAGGTATTGTTCCAATATCACAGATGTCCGAAAGAATTTTCACAGATGTCCGAACGTTCACTCGGACTAGTGCCTCGTTGTAGCCAAGGTCGTGCTACCGATATCCAGAACAAAGCCGAAACGTAGAAATTCAGTGAGAATTACTGCCAGGAAGCAATTCCTCTGATGTGCTCGGATTAACAAAACCGCCACAACAAAACCCCTGGTTTGACGAGGAATGTCGGCAAATACATGCAGGCAATGAACAGGCATACAAATCGGCCGGCGCTACAAAGAACAAGAAGGGCTAGATCAGCGCGAGAGCTCTACGCACAGAAGAAAAGAAAGGAACACCGAATTCATCGAAGAAAAAAGAAGGAGCATGAGAAGCGCGCGAAATAAGGTCAGGACTCCCGGAGGTTTTAAAAAAAGACAACTATTATTTTTTTTGTGCACCTCTGTGCTACGTTTTATTCATAACTCAAACTTAATTCTACCTTATCAAATACTTTATATGTTATTTATTGCTTAGTCATGAGAATGAAAATGAATTCGTTTTATGGAAATTGCTGATGGCATTAAAGTGACAAAAAGAAATAATTATGAAATTGAATTTAGAGAATTGCTGATGGCATTGAAATGACAAAAAGAAATAATTATGAAATTGAAATTAGAGAATTGATGATGGCATTGAAATGAACTGGACAATGACCTGAGTCGATGTGAGTGCATCTTGGGGTTAGGTATGTAACTCCTCCCCTCTAAGAATGGAGCGACGGCCAGAGGAACTGTTTTGTAGTTCCGGTGCCAGGAGCGATGATTTTTACAGGTGTAATTGGGGTATTTGCTGATGTGTCCGGAGCGATGATTTTTATGGGTATGGATTCTGTAGGTTGTTTTATAATAGGAATATTGAATGATGTTTTTGATGATCTATGAAGTTTGATTAGGTAGATTGATAAGATAAGTACAATCAGACCGAATATTATAATTGTGTTGAGCATCAGTATGTTTGTTTGTGAGGTTCTGGTGTGTAAAGTTTTAATCAGTTCCATATTTTGAAAATGGAAAGACTGAAGTTTTTGTAGATTCGGAGTTTGTATGATTGATGATGAATTTATAAGGTTTAATTGTGATGGAAAAATGTGGACATCCTCCCAGTATATTTGTGAGTTGCTGTCGTAAATAATTTGGTTAATTTCGATTGTACAGTTTTCAAAATGTATGAGTTGCGTTCCTCTGAGTTTTTGGTTGTTTGGTTCACAGGTTGTTGTAATGGATGTTTCGGGAATGTTGATTACTAATATGTAGTTATGTTCTGGTTGCACGATGTCAGCTTTGTATGGTTCTTCTTTGAGGTCACAGTTGGCTGGTAAGTTTTTGAGAAGATTAGCGATGCAGGTATCATTTGGGTTTGGCTGGTATTTCTTTGCTTCCTTGCACAAGTATGTCCCTTCAATTTTTTGGCATTTTTCGTCAAAGTAAAATATTTGTTTAGGGTTGGATAGGGCGTAAGGTTTTGTAATTATTGTTTTAGTATTATTTATGGGAAGAGGAATAATGTGAAAAAAGGAAAATGTTTCGGTAGATATTTGGGGAATTTTTATATTAAATATTACGTTAGTGTGGTTATAGTAGGCTTGTAGATCTAGGAGCTCGTAAATTTGTTCATCTGAATTTATCTGTATGGATTTATTTTCGAAAATCTTGTAGATAAAGTCAAGTTCTTCAGAATTCAATATTTGCTTTGAAATAACGTTAAGTCTAGCGAGAATAATAGCTTCAGCTATATTTGTAAGATGACTGTTTAGCAGATCTATATTGTAATTGATTTGATTCAAGTATTGTGTGTATCTAATAGCATTTTCTTGTATTTTAAATTTTGTGTTTATTTGATTTCGCGAATATCTTAAGTAACCTTCAATAATTTCTTGCTGCTTATTTATATGGTCGGTAATGTTATTAAATCTCTCAGTCATTTGGTTGTTAGCCTTTGTTACTCTATTTACCTTGTCTACTACTGTTGCTTGATTTCTTGATAACTGTTCGATCTGTTCATTTAGATGAAGGGCATCATCCGCATCCATATTTCCCGTTATGCTTTTAATTACAGAGCCTAGCCCGTTTATAATGCCTCTTTTTGGTCTGAATTTTGGCATTAATGTCTTAAGTTTAATTTTTACTTCTTGAATTTTGACGTTTAAGACTGTTAAAGAATCTTTGAATTCATCTAAATTTTTGAATGCTGCTAGTGCATTTGTTATTTTTTCTATGTTGGTTTGGTATGATTCTAATTTAACTACATGTACAAAGTTGTCATAATCCCTTATAGATTTGCCTATACCTAGTTTCATGGGAAGTATTCCTATGTTGTTATTAAGGTCCTGTATCTCCATTTTCTGTCCGTGGGATATGGTCGTCATCATTATTGTTGTTGCTATGAATCTGAAATTTACGTTTATGTTTTATTTTTGATTTATGAAGTTTTTTATCATCACTAGTAATAACTGTAACTTTATTGTTTGATTTAATTTTATGTTTACTAAATCTTGGTGTGAGTTTATTTCTTCGGAATTCTTTTCTATATATAATTGAATTTTCTTTAAGATCTACTGCATCCTTCCTATTTTGATTAATATGTTCAATGTTTTTAGATACTATTTTTTCTAATCTTTCTTTTATAGTAGGGAATAGTTTTTCTTGAAATTCGTTAAGTTTTTGTAAATACTCATGTTCGTTATTAAACGCTATTTCTTTGTCAAACTTATAAGTCCTACCGTAAAAAATCTCATATGGAGTATAATTCGTAGCGGAGTGTATGGAATTATTGTATGTTATTAAAGTTTCGTTTAAAATAGAGCTATGATCTCTTTCTTTTCTTTTGTTGTAGATTATCCTGTATATTTCAGTAAGTGTTGAATGTAATCGTTCAACTGGGCTATTGCTACTAGATTGTTGAAAAGATGTTATGTGCAAGTTAATGTTATACTGAGCACAAAAGTCTTTAAAAATTATTGCAGTGAATTCAGATCCTTGATCTGATATAAGGTGGTTAGGTATGCCGTGAAGGCTGATGAAATGCTTAATAGACCTGATTATGTTAAGGCTATTCTGAACTGCGAGTGTATATGCTGCTGCAAATTTTGAGAATTTGTCGATTATTGTTAAAATTTTCTTGTTGTTTATGCTATATACATCAACGTGAATTATTTCTAATGGTTTCTTGGGAGTTGGTGGAATCTCATGTTTAATTTTTGGGGGGTTTCGGTCATATTTTAAGAGTTGACAGGTTTCGCAATTGTTTATTATTTTTGTAATTTTCATTTTCATATAGGGGAAAAAATATTTTCTTTTTAAATGGAGGAATGATTCGTTTATTCCTCTGTGGTTATTGTTGTTATGGTAGTCGATTATGATTTTGTCTTGTTCGTCGTTGTCTATTATGTCCGTTAGTATGTCGGTACACCGGATTAGTTTGAATGTTGTGCTGTTAGAGAAAAATTTTTTGTAAACGTCTTGAACAATTTTGAATGTTTCATCATCTGTGAATATTCCACAGCATTTATTTGGAGGTAATTGTTGTTTAAGAATTTCCGTAATGTTATTTTCCGAAAATGTTTGTTTGTAGACTGTTTTTCTAAGTTTGTTTTTGAATAACATCTCGATTTTCGGCGACTTGTCTCTATCATTTTTTTTTAAAATTAGTTGTATGTTAAATTCATTCAATGGTTTTTCAGAAATATATATATGGTCATTTAAATTTTCCTCTGCTGAGTGAATGGTATCAGCTAAACTTTCGTTCAAATTTACTTCGACTTTATTGTTTGGTGGTTCTGTTCGAATTCGACTTAGAGCGTCTGCGTTCAAATTTAGTTTACCCTTTTTGTATATTATTTCATAATCGAACTCTTCTAATTTTAAACGCCATCTGATTAATTTGGAGTTTGGGTCTTTAAGACTCATAAGCCATTGCAAGGGTTTATGGTCGGTAACAATTTTGAATTTCTGTCCGAAAAGGTAAGGTCGAAAGTATTTGGTTGCCCAAACAATAGCCAATAATTCCTTTTCGATAGTGGAATAATTGGTCTCTGTGTCGGTTAATGTCCGACTTGCGTAACAGATAGGTTTATCACTACCTATATTGCCTTGAGATAAAACCGCACCTAGTGCAAAGTTACTTGCATCAGTGGTCAGTACGAATGGTTTGGAAAAATCAGGATATTGCAGAATTGGGTCATTAATTAAAAGATCTTTACACATTTCAAATGCTTTGACGTATTTTTCGTTTAAGTCGATAGTCTTACCTTTTTTGAGGCATTCTGTTATTGGTTTTGTAAGTTTTGCAAAATCTCGTATGAACTTTCGGTAATAGCCAAGGAGGCCTAAAAAGGATTTAATTTCTTTTTGGGTTCGAGGTATTGGGAAGTTTTGAATTGCCGAGATTTTGTCAGGATTTGGTTTAACACCTTCGCTTGTCACAATATGACCTAGAAAAGCTACTTCTTTACGGAGAAATTCAGATTTGTCTAGTTGGATTTTAAAATTAGCTTCTCTTAGCCTGTCGAAAACTTTCTTTAGATTTTCCGTGTGTTCTTGCAGTGACGTCGAAAAGATGATAATATCATCCAAGTAAACAAGGCAGATTTTTCCTTGCAGATCTCTAAGAAGGTTGTCCATGACTCTTTGAAAGGTCGAAGGGGCATTCTTCAAGCCAAAGGGCATTCTCAAATACTCGTAGTGCCCGCTCTCTACAGTGAACGCAGTTTTTCCAACGTCTTTTGGATTCATCTCGATCTGGTGAAATCCGCTAGCAAGATCAAGTGTTGTAAAATACATACTTTTGCCAAGTTTATCTAAAACATCTGTAATATTTGGTAAAGGATATTTATCGTTCACTGTTTTTTCATTCAGTTTACGATAGTCAATTACGAGTCGCCATTTAATTTTTCCACTGGCGTCCTTTTTCTTTGGGACTATCCATATTGGAGAGCTCCAAGGCGAATAGCTTGGTCTTATTACACCTTGTTCAAGCATTTGTTTTATTTGGGTTTGGACTTCTTGTTTATGAATATGGGGGTATCTATATGTCTTTGAGTATATTGGAATATCATCGTTGGTAGTGATATTATGTTTTAATTTATTAGTGAAAGTTAGTTTTTGTCCATCTTTGAAGAAAATGTCCTCGTAAGATCGACATAGCTTGTAAATTGTTTTCTTTTCTTCGGTATTTAAGTGAGAAGTTCGAATAAGGTCTGTAATGTCGTCGGAAGATATAGGTTTTGAAATTGGATTGTTGTGATCAATCTCTAAGTTGTTCAGTTCGTAGAAATCTTGATTAATGAATTTTGTGACTTTGAGGGGTTGTTCTAAAAAGAGTGTTTTGTTTGAATATGATTTATTGATAACTATTACGTTTGCGTACCATTTAATTGTAGTATAAATACCTTCTGGAATGTATAATTGAGGTGAAATATGTGTTCTGTTAATAAAAATTTCTCCATCTTCAATATCGACTGGTAAATTAACAATCGTTTTTGAATTTCCCGAAAGGATATATTTTTGGGATATAAAATTAGGCTTGAGTTCGAGAGGTAATTTTGAATTTTGAGTGATTAAAAGTTTATTTACTAGATCGATGTTTGCTCCTAATGTAGTGAGAGTGTCAAGTCCTAGTAGACCATCAAAGTATCCATGAAATCGGAATGCCAGAAATCTGGTCTCTCCAGGTTGGTTGAATTCTAAAAAATTAGGGAGACGAACCTCTTTGTGTATTTTGTGTGTATTAAGTATGGTTTTTATAGTAGTGGGTTCAATAGAAATAAGATCGTCAGGATTTATGAACTCAGGGTTAATAAATGAAGTGGTGGCTCCTGTGTCTATTAGGAATTTTAGTGGTCGGCCAAATGGTGAGGAAATATTTATATAAGGAAGAGTTGTACCGTGTTTATTTATATCTATGTATCCAATTGGTCTGCCGGGGCAGGTATGTGAAAATTTTCGTCATCTAGTTCATGCATTGTGTCCAATAAGTCAAGATCTTGTTGATCAGGAAAGTGGTTATAATCATAATAAGAGTCTAGTTCTTGAAAGTTGCTTGCTACGATAGGGGGGTCTTCGTAAGAAGGGTTGTCTGGAATAACCACATTATGCAGTTCCTGTCTTTGTTTAAAGTTTTGAAATTGGTTTGGTTTAACGAAATTAGATGAGGATGGCTGGGTTAGACGAGTTAGCCTAGTAGAACCGAGTTCCATTGGTTCTGAGGGTCTTTGTTGATTTGATTGCTGGGGTTGCTGATTATAACGTTGAAAAGGTTGGTGTTGTTGGGGTTGTGGTTGAATAAAGGCTTGTTGTTGAAATTGTTGTTGGATAGGTTGTTGTTGAAATGTTTGGTGAGGGTAGCGTTGTTGGTAAGATGTTGGTTGTTGTGGCGGAAAGAATTGTTGTTTAGAGAATTGTTGATGAGGGAAATTTTGCCTATTTACCTGGTTTTGATAAAATGAATTTTTTTGTGAATGGGGTGTATAATATGTATTTTGTGTATGGTAATTTTTAGAGGGTTGAACTGTATTGTATCTTTGTCTTTCTTGTGCATATGAAATGTTCTGCTCTTTAACGCAAAATGAAAAAGCTTCCGGTAATGAAACTGGTTTCATTGCTCGGATGGTGGAACCAAGAGGTTCTTTTAAACCAACTAGAAATGTGTTGAGGCACATTTCTTCATACAAAACATTTTTTGCTCTTATGACATTTAAATCTGTGTCATGTACTTTGATATGGTTGCTGATAGCAGCGAAGATTTCGATGATTTTGCTATAGAATTGTTCTATAGTGCTGTTATATTGTTTAAGGTTGTGAAGATCACGAATGAGAGAAGTTTCATTTCTTTTATCGCTATAGTGCAACACTAGGTTACTACGTATTGCTGTCCAGGAGAGTGGAGTGCCATACATGTTTAATATTTCATTAGCAGGGCCAATGATTTTGTTCCGGATGGCTCGGAGGAGTATTTTCCCTTGGATAGTGCCATCCGATCCAGTGATTAATGTTAGAATTTCTTCTACATTTTGAATAAATTCGAAAAGAAGTCTAGGGTTACCGTCGAATTTAGGTAAATCTTTAATTGCGTCAGGTACCCTTAGTGTTTGAAAAACATCTGAATCGTTTTCACTATGATCTTCGTTGTTAGGCATATTTTTTATTTTTATTGTTTTGCTACTTAAATCACTATTTTTTTCAGTATTTTGTATTTCTATTGTAAGGTTGCTTAAGCTATTATTTATTTCTTCTAATGTTACTTGTATTTTTTCTTGATCGATTTTTAATTGTTCTCCTAAAGTTATGTTACTGTTAAAGCAACTATTTTCTTCGTCTGAACTACTTATATCTATACTATTGGAGTGTATGTCAAAATAATTCGGGAGTCTCCTTGACCTATACATGGATTAGGATACAGGAAAGGAATTAGTTTTACTTTTTGACTTACATGCAACTATAAATTGGGCAGGTAGTGCTCATTTTTCACCGCAAATAAATTATTCTTTAACTTCACTGATTGTTGTAAGGATTCTCTATCTTCACTTCACTGATTGTTGTTATGTAAAGTTATTTCCTGTACGTAATCACACGAATTTTTTTTTTTTTTATTAAGGTTCTAAACTAAAGTGTTGAAACACACCAAATAATTATTTCACTCCGCCAATTAGCCGTTGGCTTACAATTTTTTGTCCCGATATCCCGTCGAGGTTTTGTAACGTGAGATAATTTCTTGTGTTTTAGTTCTTTATCCACAACACTTTTCCGAGGGTTTTTTTTTTTTTTATTTATATTTTTTTCAATAATCCGTTGATATAAATCGATTTATTTTTTCAATAATCCGTTGACATAAACCGATACAAAATTTTTACACTCGAAAAAAATGTGTGCAAAGATACTCCTACGAACGACTGCGCCAAATAAGGTCAGGACTCCCGGAGGTTTTAAAAAAAGACAACTATTATTTTTTTTGTGCACCTCTGTGCTACGTTTTATTCATAACTCAAACTTAATTCTACCTTATCAAATACTTTATATGTTATTTATTGCTTAGTCATGAGAATGAAAATGAATTCGTTTTATGGAAATTGCTGATGGCATTAAAGTGACAAAAAGAAATAATTATGAAATTGAATTTAGAGAATTGCTGATGGCATTGAAATGACAAAAAGAAATAATTATGAAATTGAAATTAGAGAATTGATGATGGCATTGAAATGAACTGGACAATGACCTGAGTCGATGTGAGTGCATCTTGGGGTTAGGTATGTAACTCGCGATCGGGGAAATAGAGGGATTCCATAACAGGAATGAAGTTCGGAAGTTTTACCAAAAAGTAAAAAGAACATTACAAGGCTAGAAGGCCCGAACTGAAGCCTACAAGGACCATAGTGGGAACATTATAGTAGAATCGCAGTCGGTGATGAAGATATGGAAATATCATTATTGCAAATTATACAACGGCGATGATGAACCGAATTCCGCTTTTATGCAAATTGCACCATTCTGCCTACCCGACCTAGATGAAGTGAAAATAGCTATACCTTAACTTATGAACAATAAAGCTGCTGGAGCTGATAGCCTTGCTGTTCAAAGCAGCTGGCGATGAATTGGTTTGGAATATGCACCAGCTTATATGCAAAATATGGTCGGAGGAAAGTATACCCGATGAATGGAACCTCAGCATTGTTTGTCCGATCCTGAAGAAAGGCGACTTTCTGGACTACATCATTAGTCTCCTTAACTTCGCATACAAGATCTTTCTGCCATACCCTGTCACAAAAGTGAAAAGCCAACGACTAAGGTGGCATGATCACATAGAGCGAATGGACACTAATGCTTAAGCCCTGATGGTCTTCAAATCCAACCCCGTGTAAAGGAGCAGTATAGCAGGTGGTGCTTGCAAGTGGAAGAGGACCTCAACCAACTTCGCGTTGGCAGATAAGATTGTTGGTTGAGGCTCTGGTACACTGCAGCGCCACCTAAAGTAAGTAAGTAAGTGAAATATAGTTCGTGAAACTGTTCATACAAAAACTCTTAGCAAAACTGTCCCCACATGTAAATAATTTTGTCGTTATCCAAAAAAAGTTGACATTATTTATAGACTTTGGTGAACAAAGAAATCAACTAAGCATATCTTGTTTTATTGAGCGGAAAGTTCCTCAAAATCCTGGTTTGCATCAGCAGACTGTGCAAATATTTCATCCAGCTTTCTCTGTACTCTCTGCTTTCAGCTGGGCATAGTTCTTTCATATACCTATGCTTATTACTTTTAACGTTTGTTGAGTACTTCAGGACGTGCTTTTTCAACTACGTTATAAGACAAAGCTTGTTATTGACCAATCTTTGAAACGCATTTTTTCCTAGACATCACTGCTTTGGCTTCATCACTCCACCAACATGTTTCTTTGTCTTTTGTAAGTGTGCTTTTGCAGTTCCAAGCAATGATTCTGCTTTATGAAGTTAAGTTCGTTGCAGATAATTCCACATGTATTGTACTTCACACTATGTTCATTCCCAAGCCTGGGCAATTGCTAATCCGTCTCCCAGTTCCTATTACCGAATTGTAGTCAATCTGAGTTTTAATCCCTCTACTTCTGTTGCTGACCCTTTTGTCGCTTATTTTTGATCAGCATATAGTGTTAAACGCGATAATACCATCATAA
Source organism: Baccha elongata (assembly GCA_951217065.1). NCBI lineage: Eukaryota > Metazoa > Arthropoda > Insecta > Diptera > Syrphidae > Baccha > Baccha elongata. The sequence goes on from OX578272.1 coordinate 177,684,326, forward strand.
ATATTATGATCTGCACGTGCTAAGGATGTCTTTACCAGAAGAACTGCTGATGACGAGTCCCAGACCACCATAGCAGTTTTCAAAGTCCTCGTGAAAATTTCCAAAAAGTCCATAAAATTCACATGGAGTTTTCTCTGTAAAAATTATATAATAGTCGGTATCGATCATTATTGCGTTTTATAGACATGGTTTGATGTCATCCTGCTGAAAAGTCTACCATCATACCAGGACAAAACGCAAATTTCGAATGCAGTGCCGGCTTTGGCTCTACCAGCACCCTGGGGCGAGACTTCTACGGCGCCCCCTAAGTGCAATTTAAATCCATACGAACAAAAAATTAAAAGATATAATGAAACAACCATTCGTTGAAAGAAGTAGGTAAGCATTTATTAACAAAAAACTAACAAAATTTTACTTTTCTAGCCTTTCTATCAGCGAACTATTTTATAAGATTATCAATGTCGATGTTTTCAGCAATTTCATTTTCGATTGACAAAGTTGCCGATCGCAGATAGGTTTTAATCAGCTTAAGCTTAGAAAAACTCCTGTCCCCACTAGCAACAGTTACAGGTATAGTCAATAATACTCGCAAAGCTATCCATACATTTGGATACAGTTCTTGTAAGTTACGATTTTTGATAAATTTTTAAATAAAAGCAGGAGTAACCACATTCTGATAAGGCAAAAAAGATTTCAGACTTAGGAGTTCATCACACAACAAACAAGCATCTATATAGATAGATAGATTCTTTATTTTTTCAATTAAATTTGGTACCAATTTTTCTTTCAGAATACCGACGTAGCTAATTTGCCGTCTGCCGGATCTATATATCCGATTTAGAGTTAACAGTTAATTTCAATTGGAGATCACCACAAAGTTTAGGAAGGTCGGGTTTTTCCGGAACTTGTTTTATATTATAAAAAAAAGACCTAGATTCCGAGCGCTCATATAAGTGTTAAAATTTTTAATGAATTGAAATTAGTGAAGTGTCCAAAAGACATTTATTTCAACTGGTAATTTAATTAATTTTTTTTTTTAAACATATCTGTATTACTGATACTGTATATAAATGAAGTAAACAAATCAATACTCCGAGCCGAGCTAATGGCTTAATTAAGTACTTTCTTTTTTAGCTTTCGAAAGTACTTAGCAAAACTAGCTTTTTATTATAGATTGTTTTTTGAGAAGTGGAATTATTTTTTGATGAAGACAAAAAAGAAATATGATGACACTAAATAAAGATGAAGACATAAAAGAAAGACATTAAACTGTCAACATAACAATACTCTCCTCTTTGTGTTATTGGGAAAAAGGTGAAAGTCGTTTGACGACTTCACATGTATTCAGGGCCGTCGAGAGAGTATATGAGCTCAGGGATAGCCATGTACAGGCACTTTTTTTTAACAAATTCGTCATTTTTTCTGCGTCCACCCTGTGTCATAAGTTCACAACTATAATGACAAGTGGTTCGATGAGTCAAAAGCCTTTTTGTTTGTCTAATTACAGGGATAAAAATCCCCCTTTATCGGCGGCCCTGCATGTATTTACAGACAAGAAATCCAAAAAAAAAAGTAAACAAATGGTAGTTGGAGGGACGGACGGCTTTCCATTTACCGAAAAAAATTCCAATTTTGGTAATTCGTAAATAATTTTTTAAGGACTTTTTTCCCCCAATTTTTATTCACCAAAAGAAAATGTTTACAATTGGTTTGTGACAGGTTTTAAAATGACTCGCATATTAGAGGTAACATTTTTTTACTAGAAAATAAAATAAAGTTAAAAATGTTCATTCTTACCATTAAAGAAAGTAATTTATTGACCATTTCGGAAACAAATAGATAAATAGAATTGATGAACAATTTTTGCAAGCAAATTGATGAATACAATGTTTACAATTTGGCGGTAAATAAAAACTTTACAATTTTTCAAGTTGTTCAATTTGCATGAAAATTGACAACTTTTTTCTAGTCAACTTTTGAAGTGGATTTGAATTTTAATTAGGCTAGTAAATTAACGTTAAACTGTAAGAAGTTGTAAACTGTAGCAAGTTGTAGACAAATCGTTGTTTGTAGAGAAACATTTTGCTAAGCAAACTGATCTGGTATTAGGGTAGTAGGCCTCGCTAAGAGAATAAGAGTATGTGAAGGGGCGCCTGAAGCCCAGTTTGCTCACACCCAGGTTTGGAAGCGTGCACTGACAATATTTAATTGTGTCACTATAGACTTTGAAATAGGAAAACGCTACAAAATATCTCTGCGGCGAGAATGATTCCGAATCCGTTCTTATCTTGTTCTAATGTCTAATCGCTAATAGAACATCTTTAACGCTATTGTCTTCGAATAGAAGAAACGGGCCCTATTTCCAGTATTTCATCCATGTTCATTATCTCTTCCAGCAAGTAGCTTCATCGGTCGATACTTCCACTTCCAAACCTTCCAACTCGCCAATCCTATATTATGACTATCTGTTGCAATACTTTAGTAGCATTCGGAATCCGTCTAGCTCTGACCTGGTCATTTCTTTCCGGTCCAAGATCAGTATCTTACACAGCCTGGCCAGGTAAGAATTGTTGTATTAGAAAGTACCTACTTCAAAAATGCTCGAAATTCAGCTTTTGATCAAAATTTGATAATCGCCCATCATTCATATCTCTGTTCCGAGACAAACTTTATTTTTTTTGTAAAAAAAAAAGCTAAGGTTTTGCGACCACGGGCTTATAGCCTATCTATCACGCATGCCATATGCGGCATGCTGTTGGCTGTTATTGCGTCGCTAGGCTGACTTTGGTATTATTTACCTAGGTGTGATGTATCCCTCAGTAGTCGCCTCTATACGACAAGCGGGACACAAAATATAAGCAGAACTTTCAATACACAAAAAACAAATACGATTTTGTTTACTTCTATAGTTCTTGATTATGTACATTATAATATATTTTTGTAATTTTGGGGTCTAAACCACTGAAGTTATTGTTTAAAGTCAAAACTTTGTTTGAACAAGTGATCAACGAGACGATTGAAACCTTGGAAATTTACTTCATTCGAAAACATATAAATACTCTTGTTTTGTAATATTGTAGACAGTATAGTGTCGAAATTGTGCCAGTTTCGTGCGCGAATTCGATTCTTAAAACACTTTCAAAATGAAGTTTAATAAATATTGTATTGGATTGCTAATTTGTTTAGCACTAACAATTCAAAAAACCGCATCAGATGGAATGGAACAAGACGTTATAAATGCTGCTTTGCCAGCATTATCTGGATTGGTAGCTATGACTGTTACAACTTTACCCTTAGGGCCAATACTCGTTGGTGGATTGGGATTGATTCATGTAGCTTCCATGATATTGGCTGATAAATATGATAGTCCCATTCCAGAAGATAATCTATCAAGTGTCGATCTATGGAAGTCACACGAAATGATTATGGAGAAAATAAAAAACGTCGATAACCATGTTATGGAAGGTACTTCAAAAGTTATTCGTGAATTATCTATTGTTGTGGAATCAAATGAGCTCCTGGAAGATCTGCGTAACACACTCGACGGTTTCAGCAGAACCTACTCTGCCAAAATTAAAGTTGTTTTGGATCCTACAGTAACTGGAGTACAAAAAAATAAGACCTTAAGTGCCATGTTGGATTTTCACAGTTCCTATAGGGTAGCTTTGAGATCATTCATCAGTAAATTCATAAAACCAAGTGTGACTTTGCCTACATCAGGACCAGTTAAATTATTATTTGATTTCGTATTGGAAAAGGAACGTTTGCTGGTGAGTTATTGATTCTTAAGCAACTCTCTTAATATTGGTAAAGTATATATATTCAATTTTATTGTGTCACAATTGTTTAGCAAATTTTATTTGGCATTTATTTGTTTCGCAATCCTTAATAATTGGCAATTTAAGTTTTGTTTTGTATTCATTATTTTTGTTATCATTTCGCAAATAACATTCGGTGGTTTTATAGATCGTTTTTACTTGCGATCATAGGTATAGTACAGGAAAACGAGCCAAAAAAACACAAACCGTGCATTTTGGGCTTTCAGTGGGATTTTTTTTATATGTGGTAGAGGAATGCCTCCTGAGCATAAATTTGTTTTCGGAGTCCAGATCTGCGTACTAAGGTCGGAAATTTTGAGGAGATTTGAAATTAATTATCTCGAAAACCGTTAGTCTAACAAAAAACTTGTCGAGCACGAATTTGTAGCAAATAAAATTTCTCATCTTTTTTACATACACTTCTTTAATGTATCTTTAATATTTTAAAAGTTATAAGCAAATAAATATAAGTGTTTTACTTGCTTAGTATTCGGAGTCGCGGAACTTTTTGTTTTTCATATTACATAAAAAAGTGAAGTTCATAGTGGGAGACAATTTTATAACAAACAAATTATTATTAAATCATCTTGCCCTTTTTATTATTTGGCTGTTAGATCATTCCCTGTTTAATTGTTTTAATTGTTTTACCATTCTCTAGAATCAGTTTTACCATTTTTTCTGAGCCTTAGCTAAATTCATCTTTTATAGTTGTTTTTATTTTTTTTTTTTGGAAAATTGTGACAAAATCTCCTATGAGATATTTAAGTCCAATAGGAGTGAAGACAAATTGAGCACAAACGGATTTTTTGCACGATTTTGAAACAATGAATCGCGATACTTATCTTATTTGGAAATTAAGGATACTAAACAAGAAACTAAAAAAAAGTTTAATAGTTGATTATGGTGTATTTCACTATAAAAAGGTCGCGACATTTTTTTAGCGTTTATATGGCAGGTACCGTTAATAAGGTGATTTTGAAAAAAAAATTATAACGAAAAACTTCATCATTGGCAACAACAAATCAGTCACACAAAATTTTATCAACATTGATCGTACGTTTCTCGAGAAAAAATAATTAACTTTAAGGCTTATTTGGCAGGTATCTAAAAACATGAAAAACATTATATGAAGTTTTATTAAACTTCATATAATGAAGTTTAAATATACGATCGCTTTGATCGTATATTTTTCTAGAAAAAAAAAATTGTCTGTTACGTTTATGTGGCATGTAGCGTTATTTTCAGACAGAAAGTATTGTCGGACCTACTTTTTTCATATTCTCTATCATCGGAATGTCATGTTTGATTTTTATCTCAAAACTTTTTTTTTCGTACTAAACTTGCTTTAGTACCTTCTAGGGTACAAGTAAAAATTTACTTAAGCTTAAATTGAATTAAATCGATAAATTTAACCGCAGGCAGTTGAGTTAATAATTGAAATATCTAAATTCCAAATGATATTTAAACCAAGAGTAAACAAAAAGTGCGTACAGTAAAATAAATATTTGTGTAAAATATCTTGAAGAAATCCAAGAAACCTTCTGATTAAACTATGTATATGTTTATCTTTCTCTGCGCGTTTTAACAAAACCCTAAAAGAATATTAATATTATTAAAAAAAAAATTAAACTTTTATTGACACATCTGAAAATGTGTCTGTTCATATCTTTTATTTAAACAAAACAAAAAAACTAACGATTTTTAGTTCTCTATTGATAACATAAGCAATAAAAGTTTTAAAAGAATGTTTTATCGAAAAACTCGAAGAAAATTTTTAATCTTCGGCTTTTTTATTAAATAATAATATCTACTTAAAAAAAGAAACAAAAAATTGAAGAAATTATAATTTCTTTAAATATTGAATGTTTCTATGCGATAGCATTAAAAAAAAAAAAGGAAACAGTAGGCCGCTCTAGCTTTTGAGGCAAATTCCACATTTTATAACAATTAGAGCCAAAATAAGAGTATATAGTAATTGTGATAAATATTATATACATACGTAAAGAATACAAAATAAAAATTTTAAGTACAGCTGTTTTCCATAATATTGAGTTAACTAAAAAAACATAAATTAAAATTAATTAATTAAAACTAAAACTAAGTGTTTTTTTTGAAATATTGAAATTTGATCTTTCAAATCTTTCAAAAATAAAAGGCACGACTTTGGTCGCGTAGCCTTGCTCTTTTCGTAGATTATCGTCCACAGTATTTTGACAAAGCAATTTACAAGCTGTTTTTTTTTTCATAATATTAAAGTGCCGTTTTTAGCATTTTCAATAATATTTTGAACCATGTTGAACCACGAATTGACAACTGGCCCTAACATTTTATCAAGTTTTGGAACCTGTGCTAAAAAGGGTAACCCCTTTCCGATTTTTTCTCTATAACTTTCTTTTCTTTTCTTTTCGTTTTACACCAAAAGCGTTCAGGTATGTTTAGTAGATATTTAAATTTGCTGCAATTATGACTATATCCAAGCATGTTTATATGTCATTTCTTTACCGAGATATGCCGTTTCAAAAAAGGGTAATTTTTCAATTTTTGTAAACAAATTTTTCATATTTTTTTACATCAAAATTGTAGGATCGTTTCTTAAGAGCTTACGACATATATTGGGGTCATAATAAGAAAACCATATCTACTCAGGCAAAAATCTACTGTCTGAATTTTTTTTTTTTGTTCGAGAAGCCAAACCTAGTTTGTTTATTTGGAATAAACAAACTTGATTTTCAAGAAGATTTTTTGAAAATTTTTTCATGATTTGATTTTGAATTATCAAAGGATAGTTGGATATTGAGTTTTTATTAATTGAAAATTTTGTTTGGAATTTGTGTGTTTGGAAAGTACTCGAAAAAAAAACAATGTTTGAATTTTTTGTACAAAATTTGTAAAATTACCCTTTGTTTTGAACGCTTTCGTTATTAAATTAAGTATAGGTATATCTACGCCATTATCATCAGTTATCTTAGCACGTAAATTTTGTTTACTAATTTATAAATTGAAACGTTTAAAATAATATCAAGCCGGATAAGGGTTGCCAGACCAACTCAAAAAACAATATAATTAAATCAAATTAAATATCTATTAAAACATTTAAAAATATTTTTTAGGCTTTTAAACACGAAGATTGTCACACAGAATCATTGCATTCGAAAATATTCAAATCTTTCATGTACATTGCCAAAACTCTTACTGACGGCTATGTTATAGCTATAGCCGCTCAAGTAGTTGAATTCCAGGATGATATCAAGGCTGGCCGAATCTCAGGTACCTAACTTATTAAAAATGCTTAATAATTAATCATGATTTTAATCACAAACATTATTTGATGTTTCAGATGCCACTGCAAGCAAGACAAACTCAGAAGAACTTATCAATGATTACAAAAACGATATGAAGATACTTATCGAAAAGACTAAATGGGCTCTGGAAAAAGCACCTCGTGGTATTAAAAACTGTGGAACATTCACTAACTTTACAAAAGGTAAATTATTTAATTTATATATGATATTTCATATATATTATGATTGTTATTTTCAATTAAAGGTATTGATTACGATCGTATATCATTCGCCAAAACTCTCCCAAGAATCATGGCTATCAGTGATGAACATACTTGCACGGAGCACAAAGGACTTGTTAATATTAACGATTATGATACTGGAAACTGTGATACTTATACTGGTGTTCCACCAAATTCGTGGTTGTCGATTTACCAAAATGTATTACTAAATTTATTAATATAATTTTTTAATGGCGGATTAAATATAAGTGTTGTTTTTGTATTTTATAGCCCACTCAACCTGACAGGCCGTATGAGTACATGATAGTCTATCCTCCAGGGGCACCAGCTGAAACATTTGGACATAACAACACAGACCCCAACTCACTTGTGTTGCCGTTTGAAACTAAGGAACAATGCTACACCGTTTTTTGTAATGCTTTCAAGAAAAATGCTGTCGCTATTTCAACAGAACGTGTTCGAGCCAATCCCGGCAAGTAAGTATAATTTTTTAGTATCAATATTTTTCTAATATTTTATGCATTGGTTAAGTGTAAAAAAAAGTGCCAGACTACTTCGATGGCCATCCAAAACAGAATCAACTGTATCCATGTTTTTTTGACCCTGTAATTTAGAAAAAGTAACTCTGGTTATCATTTTTACCTCCCTCCACTGATGGTAGGCATTTGTCACCGCTGATAATTATTGAGAAAACAGTGTGCTATCTAAGTCCAATGTCTTTTATCTTTTTCAAGATCACATTTTTTTACCGTTCGTCGCTGAACTGACTTCTTTGACTGTTATATCGCTGTTGGAAGGAAGGTATAGCCTTGGTAAAAAATAATTCAAAAGTCGTTCACATTACTGTCGCCAATTGTGAAATTTGTTTGGTTAGTCGTCACCAACAAAAAGTCAGCCATGAGCATTGTTTTTGAACAGTGTTGAAAAAATCTCTAGAGCATTCCGTTCTTACATTGTTTTACCTTGCAACATAAAAGTGGTTGTGTTTTCGTCTTCAAATCCAGTTTTACTGTGCTTCGACACTTTGTTTCGTGATATTTTATTGCCTCTCATCTGATCTTATTTCTTCCAACTCGATCATTTCAGCTCTCTGTCCAGGATCAGTATCTTGCACAGCAATCGTATTGCCTGGTGGGGTATAATGCTTTTAGTATCAGCATAATGCTAGTATCTAGATAATGCTCGAAAATTTTCAGAAATTTCCGAAATGTTTTGGAATATTTTTGACGCTCCTGCGTTTTGTCTTACCGACTCTTCCCACGCTGTTTATCTCAAGTCTTGTAACCCTTAGGCTGGCATGCATGCATTTAGGAAAGTCAACCTCCAGTTCCAGTTAGCTCTGATGCAAACTAACTTTTTACTCAGCTTGAGATTACGAGTTTACTCAGTCAAATTGATGAGTTAACTCTTAGTTGAACTCGGAATCTCAAACTAAGTGTTTGGATAAACTCAACATACATAAATGAATAAGAAAAAATCTACGATTTTCTTTAGGTATAGCTCGAAAAATCAAGTGTTTTTCGGAAATAGTTAAATAATTGAATCCATTACGCTTAATTAAAACATCATCTATAACTAAGCTTTTTAAAAATAATCTTTTTCTTTAAAGTGTCATCACTGGACTCCGGTTCAGAATAAGGAAAAATGTTGTTTACATCGATATTCAGCAAGGAACATACCTGGATCCCATTTCGGTAAACCCGAAATCAGTCTTTTGGTCTGAAACTCCAGAAAGTAAGAACGTTGAATATTTGAGTTCAAGCGTGAGGAAACTTGAATTGGGTAACTTCGAAGTGAAGGACAACAGTTTCTTTACAAGTATGTTATTATTTTGTTAAATAATTCAAGCTACGATTGATTGGAATGTTTTCTTTCTTCAGCCATTCAATTGAAGGTAACAAACCGACGATCAGGATTTATCCAAGTATATGTCGATGGGTCAACTGCTCCAAACTGGTATACTTTTGGACCATATGCTGCCAGTGACATCATATCTCCATCGTAATATTAAATTTAAAGGAATTTTATTTTGTATATTTTATAACAAAATGTTCGTCTTACATTATTTACAGAAATGAAATTGCGATCAAGGGAGGTGATGATCCAGAAGTGATTGGAGCGGACGAAGTTAATTTGATTTCTAAGGCTCCTCTACCAAATAAACCCCATTTCATTAGCTTGCAACCATCTGATTTCAAAAAGGATTTCGGTCGTACAACTTGTCCATATTTTGACTTAAGAGAGGTTGTTTCTCATCCACCAGCACCACTTAGTGGATTTGGAATTTATCACCAAGCTGCCAGTGGTTCCTGTGGTTTCCTTACAATGAAATTGATCACACCTGATTATAATCACTTAATTGATTATGAAGATATTAAATTGTTCACCGATACAGGAAGCCGTTAAGGTTTCATATATCTCACAAATACCTATATTTATTTTGCTCTTTGCAAAAATAAAATATATTTTTGTTTATTTTTTTTTTAATACAATAAAAGGACTTTTTAATGAAATTCTTTTGTCTTTTTTTTAATTAAGTAATAGTGATGTTGATGTATAAGTATTAGAAACTTATCATTTGCATTGAAAGAAATATTGTTTTTTTTTTATTTTGGGTGGAGATATAGCAATTTCAAGGAGTGCCAATTCCTCTCATCAGTCTCCTTATGTGTGGTGCTGAGCTTTTATCCAATTTTATTGTGTAAACCTTTATTTTTTGGTGTGCATCCAATGAAAATTGACGGAATAGAATGGTCAAGTGATAAAGAAATGACCTCATTCACTTTCTCATCTCACTTCTTTGCCAAAAGCGATTCAGATATTTTGGCGAGATAAGAAAGTTCGAATATAGTTTCGAACAAACAAAACGTCATCAAACAAAGAATATCAAGAATATTAATAACCTCACTTTTTATGTGACAAAATATTTGATTGAAAATAATTTTCATTATTATGCATACCTTACCTATACATATTAAATTACGTATATTAATATGCAAGATTTAATAAATAAACAACATTCTTACAACAATCTTTTACCATTTTGCGTCACGGCATGTTTCCTTAAAGTATCAATAAAGTGATTCAATTCTCGTTTTTGTATTTTCATTACTGTGAAACAATTTGTTGAGAAAATAACATATACTTATCCAAAATGATAAATTTACTTACATGTATACAAACTCACGGCCAAAATGAAAGGCGAGTAATCTGACGTTTCATTTCACTCACTGATGGAACATTCGCATTTGTAGGCTGAATCGCTTTTCAATGAAGTGTGACTCATCTCACTCACTCCCTGGAACTTTGAATTAGCTGAATCTCGTCACAGAGCAATAACATATAAGGGGCACAACTAGGTCGAACAAACTTGCTCTTTTGGCAAGTTAATTTCGTAAGGACAACTAGAAAATTAATTATATATAATTCTGGTTAAGGATTTGTTTCAGAAGTTTACATAGTCGGTGTATTAAAAGAAGGGCTTTATGGCAGGTATCACGCGCGAATTTTTAATTTTCACAACCCAAATCGATCATTTGCTATTTTTTTTCGCTACGCTTTTCGTTCTTACCTAGCCACCAATGTATGATTCTTGTTTGAATTTTATTATACTATTATGGGAAAAGGAAATGACCGATTTCAAGAGGATACAAAAATTGCAAGATAAAAACAAAATGTGTTTTTTTTAGAAGGCTGAAGCATGAAGTGTGCAGAGGGTTGCGTATACCTCATAGTTAAATCGAAGTGAAATATGGCCAAATCAGTTTTATTTCACTTTCTGAAATTCGGCGTTATTTCATTTTGGAAAGTGTAATAAGGCCGAATTTTAAGACAACGCTGATATGGTAAGTGCCGTTATTTATATTCAGGAAAAAATGGAAAAAAATATTAAGTGATAATAATTCCCTATAAATAGTTTGTACCAAGTTTTAAACAAAATCGACAAACCGTTAAAGCTGTTGGTGATGATACATTAAGACATAGAGATAGAATTGTCGGACCTGCTTTTTTCGTCTTCTCACTGAGAAAAAAGTGAACGGCCATTAAGCCTAAGTATAATTTTAATTAATGTAATGTAACTGAAAATATCGGAAAAAAAATAATAAATTTTGTTGTAGCTATTTATTTTAATATATTTTTAAGATCACAATACAAATAGTAGGAGAGCTAGCGACCGATTTCGGGACATTATTTTGGCTCGCCTTAATTTTTGTCCAGTTATTGCTTCAGGGCCACTCATTGAAAATTACCGTAATGGCTACCGAAAATGGCCGGAAACCTAAGATACAGCCCTTCGGAGATCACAAAACTAAAACTGTGATAAGTAATTGTGGCATTTTTTCCCCTAAAATGAAGTTGAAACGTTTAAAATAATAATATATAACTGCCATACTTTGAAGGGCCATTTCCGGTAGCCATTATGGTAATTCATTAATAAGTGGCCCTGAAGCAATAAATGGACAAAATTTCAGGCACGCCAAAATAATGTCCCAAATCAGTATGCAATGGATTCTCCACCATCGTTAACCAAACTCAAACCGAAAATTTTCACTTATCTACTTTTCAAACTTGGCCTTATTTCGTTTGGGAGTGTTTCATGTCAACCAAGTGCTTTTTTCAGAATTTTATCCGCAGGGAAATTTTTTTTTCAAAATTTCAGAAAATCGCCTAAACGGGGAAATATAGAATTTTCTGCAATATAAAATGTTTGTTTCTTATCTTGAACTAAACAACTCGCTGGAACCTAAAATTAACGCATCTTTTGCATATTTTCCTGTTTAAAACCTAACTGTCTTTAGGAGTAGGTAGATAGTTTCAAAATCAATAATTTTAAATTACAAATGTCAAAAGTTTGATCAGTTAACACATCAGATATTTGCACAAATTGCTAAACAACAAAAGCAAATACTATTTTTGTTTACTTCTTTACCTACATATCCTATATAATATAGGCTTTTTTTCAATTAACATTACATAAGTTCCTAAAAGTTCGTTCTTACTTCGAGTCAAAACTATATCAATTACGCAAGTTGTTGTCAGTTGTTCAAACAAAAGTGATAATTGAGATTTCCGAAATTCGTTTAAATTGAAAACATATAAATACCATAATTTCAAAAAAATATCAACAGTACAGTGGCGAAATTCTCGCAGTTTCGTGTGAGTTTCTTATAAACTCTTGCATAATGAAGTGCAACAAATATTTAATCAGATTGCTACTTTGTTTAGTTCTAATAGTCCAACAAATCGAATCGGATTCAATAGAGCTTCCAGCATTATCTGAACTGGTAGCTACGACTGTAACAACGGCACCATTAGGACCAATTATTGTTGGTGGATTGGGATTGATTCATGTAGCTTCTATGATATTGAGTGATCGATTTGAAAATCTCATCGAAAATGATACTCTTCCTAAATTCGATCTGTTGAAGTCACACGAGATGATTATAGAAAAAATACAAAATATCGATAACCATGTTATGGAAGGAACAGCAAAAGTTATTCGGGAATTATCATTCGTCGTGGAATCGAAGGAGTTTCTGAAAGATCTTCGTAACACACTGGATAATTTCGAAAAAACCTATCAAGACAATATCAAAGTGATTTTGGATCCCAAAGAAAATGGATATCAAAAAAATGTAACTCTTAATGAAATGTTGGATTTCCACAGTCCCTATAGAGAATCTTTGAGATCATTCGTCAGTAGGTTTATAAAACCAAAAACAACGTTGGCTATATCAAGACAAATCAAATTATTTTTCGATTACGTATTGGATAAGGAACATGTACTGGTGAGTTGTCGATTCCCAATGGCCATATTATTTAGTAGTTTGAAACTTAAATACAGACGTAAGGTATTTGTTGTTTTCATTTGTTTCCATATAAATTGCATAATTTCTAATTGCTGCTTCTTTCAAATATCTTTGTTTATTTTATTTGTATTAACGTGAACGTACAATATTAAACTGAGCTAAGAAACCAATAAAATTAATAATTCATATCTGGATTTAATTTTGCAACTGATGGATTTACCGACTGAATAATATGCCGTAAGATACTCCTGTTTTTTGAGTGCGAATGGGAACACTTATTTAATTATAATGGTAGAATAAAATACACCGGTGGACAGAAAGTGAAAAATGTTTGTTGATTCATATTGTATCAATTTAATTAATTTATATTAATGTAGAACAAAAGTAAAAGGCACGAACGTGTCGCACAAACTTGCTCTTGCGGCAAGTAAGTTTTAGGTCACATCTACTTTGTATTTTTGTAAATAAAATAATTTTGTAAGTTCTTGCAATTAATTTAAAATGCAATAATTAAGAAAATAATTAAATAAAAATAAATACCTCTGAAAATTAATTTAAAACAACCCAGAGTTCGAGAAAATCGTGGTATTATTATTGTTATATAATATAAATTTAATTTAATATATATATATCAATTGTTTTTTTACCAAAAGGTCTAGTTTTAAAAAAAGTGTTTTTCAAATTACTTTTTTAAAATATTTTAATTAAATTTTTTTAAATTTTCATGCGAAAAAAAATTATCAATTTGTTTTCAAAATATTAAATTTTCAATAAAAATATTTTCATCATTTAAAAGGCTTTGAAACACGAAGACTGTCACACAAATTCATGGCATTCGAAAATATCCCAATCTTTCATGTACATTGCTACAACTCTTACTAACGGCTATGCTGTGGCTATATCTGCTCACATAGTGCAATTCCAAGAAGAAGTCAAAACTGGTCTTTACCAAGGTACCTTAATTATTCAAAATATAAAATAATTCAATTGATGGTTTTAATCTTTAATAACTTTTTACAATATTTCAGATGCCAAAGCAAGCAAGACCAACTCAGAAGAACTTATAACTGAATACAAGAAAAATATGAATGCACTTATTGGAAAAGTAAAATTGGCTTTGGAGGATGCATCGCGTGATATTAAAAACTGTGGAACATTCTCTAACTTTACAAAAGGTAAACATTAGTCTAACAGTCTGAGTATTATAAATTTAATGCATTTTCATTTAAAGGGATTGATTACGATCGAATATCATTCGCCAAAATTCTACCGAGAATCATGTATTTTGGTTATGAAGACACTTGCAAAGAAGACAAAGGAGCTGTTAATATTAAGGATTATGATACTGGAAACTGCGATGTATATAATGGTGTTCCACCGAATTCCTGGTTGTCGATTTTTCAAAATGTATTGCTAATTTTATCTAATTAGTTAAATTTTTAATGGATGTTTTAATCTAAGTTTTTTTTTTTTTGTATAACAGCCCACTCAGCCGGACAGGCCATATGAATACATGATAGTCTATCCTCCAGGGGCAGATCCGGAAATATTTGGACACAACAACTCAGACCCTAACTCACTTGTGCAGCAGGTTGAAACTAAAGCGCAATGCTTCACCGTGTTTTGCAATGCTTTCAAAAAAGATGCTGTCGCTATTTCGACTCAAAGTGTTCGTGCCATTCCGGGCAAGTAAGTTTACTACTTACAATTTTAGCAATGCAAATAGAGCACTTACTTGAACCCCCAATGGTTCTGCATTTTTTCCTACATTTTTAACATATTTATTTCATTTTCTCTAAGCTACGCTCTCAAGGTATAATATATCATGCATAACGCAATAACCAATAAAGCCCAATACTAAACAAAAAACTATGGGCGACCGAAATTAAATTTACGGGCAAAAAAGTTCTATCAATCATTGAAACGATCACGGGAATCTAGAATTCTTTTACAAGCTTATATGGTGATTGATTAGCAACAATTCAATCCCTTTCTGTTCCAAACATCCATAAAAATGTATCTTAACATACACGAGAGGTTTTTTAAACTAAGCTTCTCACAAAATATCTTTTTCTTTAAAGTGTCATCACTGGACTCCGATTCAGAATAAGAAAAAATGTTGTTTACGTCGATATTCAGCAAGGAAAATACTTGGATCCCATTTCGGTATACCCGAATTCAGTATTTTGGTCTGAAACTCCAGAAAGTAAGAACGTTGAATATTTGAGTTCAAGCGTGAGGAAACTCGAAATGGGTAACTTCGAAGTGAAGGACAACAGTTTCTTTACAAGTATGTTATTGTTTTGTTTTACAATTCAAGCTTCAGCTGATTGAATATTTTCTTTCTTTAGCAATTCAATTGAAGGTGACAAACCGACGATCAGGATTTATCCAAGTATATGTTGATGGGTCAACTGCTCCAAACTGGTATACTTTTGGACCATATGCTGCCAGTGACATCATATCTGAATCGTAATATTTAATTTAAAGGAATTGTATTTCGTATATTTTATAACAAAATGTTCGTCTTATATTATTTACAGAAATGAAATTGCTATCAAGGGAGGTGATGATCCAGAAGTGACTGGAGCGGATGAGGTTAATGTGATTTCAAAGGCTCCGCTACCAAATAAACCCCATTTCATTAGTTTCCAACCATCTGATTTCAAAAAAGATTTTGGTCGTACAACTTGTCCGTATTTTGACTTAAGAGAGGTTGTATCTTACCCACCAGCACCGCTTAGTGGATTTGGAATTTATCACGAAGCTGCCAGCGGTTCATGTGGTTTCCTTGCACTGAAATTGATCACACCTAATTTTAATCATTTGATTGCAAACAGTCAAATTGAACAATTTATTAATACTACAAAGAAAACTTAAGGCATAAGTTCCAAAAATTGTTTATATAATTTTAAAAAAAATTCTTTAATATAACAGGTTTTTTTTTTTTTTGCATCATGATATATTATGTTTTTACATCAATAAAATATATTTTTATATAGTTTAAAAAACAATAAAAACACACATGCCAAAAGTACAATTTTTTGTATTTATTTAAAAAAATATCTATTTCGACAAAATAACGTATAAATAAATAATATATAAGTAATCGTAAACAAAAATATAACATAGGTATATGTATAAACAAATGTTGAAAAACTTAGTGATTTTTCATAAATTCCATGACAAATGCATTGTCTTTTTAAATATCAGTGTAGAGCACATCGTTGGAATACGAGATGATGGAACTACGAGATGACAAGCTAAGCTAGGCCGAGGAAGCAGCATCATATTTGCTGCTGTTTGCAATTTATTTAATTCGCCCACCATAAACAAAACGCAGAAAAACCAGTATCTTATGTTGTTCTTTTGTCAATAATCTACTTTTTTTTTACTTGCTTAATAAGGCAAGTATTGGTTTCGTGTAAATAACAAATTCGAGGTTTTAATCAAACCTGACATTAGGATGATAGAGAAAAAAAAGTAGGTTTCGTCATGACGTCCTTCGTGTGTAATACTTTTTGGTGATTCCCTAGAGGAAAATTTTGTTTTAGCCTGGCTTAAACGGGTTCCTCCCATATAACAGTTTTAGTATTTCCAAATCTTCTCGAAAACGACTCTAACGATTTTGATAAAACTTTGTGAGCGTTATATTTGGAGTGCTCTTAATATAACTGAACTGCATTTCATGTTTTTGGCTAAAAATGCACATAACGGAGATTTGGTGTTAACGGTTTTTAAACAAATTAGGCCTTAAATTGACAACGGGTTCGATTTCATTTAATTTTTTATGGTTTACAATCTAAGCATTCGCAACACAAGATGGCATTTAAAGTTTTTTGCTTAGCAGCCATTTAATGATAGCTACCATACAACTTTACCACTTTTCACTTTTCAACATAATTCAACAAATAAAATCTTTCCAATCAAATAGTTTGCTCCAAGAGCAAGTTCGTGCGACCCAGTCGTGCATTTTATTTTTAATTGTTTTAGTTAAATACTCGTTGTCGCGAACACACTGTCGTCGTGTTTAAATTAAATTAAAGTTGTAAAAATTGTTCGCGATCGTTTTCTTTTTTTGGAGTAACTTATTAATAAAATAATTAAATTCGATTAAGTTTGTTTCATTCGATCATCGGGCGCGAAAAATTCCAACAAAAGTTAATTGGCCATCGACGACGATGACGATAAGAACGGCGACATCAAATTACTGACGATGCGTATGAAAAGAGTATCGGACCCACAACGACAATAAAGATAACGACTACGAAGAATTCATCATCTTATATCTAAAAGATGAAGATATAGCTTGTAAGAAATGTTGTTAGTTTTAAGAACAGTGCTAAGCTTGATATCAAATAAAGAGGTTCTCCTCCGGAAAAAATAATGAAATTAAAAATGTTCCTAATTTAAATTCGTGATTTTGTGTTTAAACAATTTTAACTATGAAAGTTATTGATCTTTATTTGAACATGTGATTAACGAGACTATTGAAAACATCGAAATCCATTGCACTCAAAAATATTAAATAAAAACTCTTGTTTTGTAATATTGTAGACATCAGTCCAGTGTCGAAATTGTGGCAGTTTCGTGCGTGAATTCGTTCTCGAAACACTTTCATAATGAAGTTAAATATATATTGTGTCGGATTTCTAATTTGTTTAGCCCTAGGAATTCAAAAAACCGAATCAGATAAAGTGAAGAAAGACGTTATAAATAATACTTTGCCAGCATTATCTAGATTGGTAGCTATGAACGTAACAACGGTACGCTTAGGACCATTCCCTTTTAGTGGATTGGAATTTATTTATGTAGCTTCGCTGATATTGGCTGATAAAAATGACAGTCCCATCAAAGAATATAATCTATCCACTGTCGATCTGTTGAAGGTCCACGAGATGATCATGAATGAAACACAAAATATCGATAACCATGTTATCGAAGGCACTGTAAAAGATATTCGAGAACCATCTAGCGCCCCCGTTGAATCGAATAAGTTCATGGAAGATCTACGTATCACACTCGAAAATTTCCGCAAAAACTATGCTGACGAAATAAAAATTGTTTTGGATTCTACAATAACTGGAATACAAAAAAATATGACTTTAATCGCCATGGTGGATGTTCACAGTTCCTATAGGGAATCTTTGACATCATTCATCAGTAAGTTTATAGAACCAAGTTTGCCTACGTCATTCTTTGAATTTGTATTCAAAGAGGAACGTTTATTGGTGAGTTATCGATTCTTAAACTGGTGAAGTACCTATTTAAAAATTTAATTAATTTTGTTTTATATAACGAAAAAATACAAAAGTAGTGTTGTCAATTTTCAAAATCATGAATGAAATTTTCAAATAAGTATTAGAGATTGATTTTGTGCAGTTGGACTTGGCACAACTTTCAGAATTTTGATTTTGCAAAAAAAGGGGGGGGGGTCTGGATCATTTAAAACATGATTTAAGTTTTGTAGGGACTCAATTTTTTCACAAGTATTTAATATTACTTATTCATATTAAAAAATAAAACTTGGGAAAAGTCATAATGGTGTGGAGATATTTGATTTTACAAAAAAAAACTTTAAAATGTTCTTTCTTCGAAAATACAAAAGATGAGACCTTAATTTTTTGGGGCAAAATGGTAGGAACAACTTTTAAATTCTAAAAAACTAAAATTCAAAAAAGGGGGGCTAACTTCACAAATTTTGGTCGAGTTTTTCGGCTCTAAGACCCCCAGTTTTAGATTTTTTTTTTAAATGTTACATCACAGCGCATTACAAGTCTAGCACAAACTAGTACAATTTTGGAAATTTCGAAAGTGTTGATTTTAAAAAAATATTGGGGTAGTTCAAACTTGATTGTTTGGCTCTAGAACTAGAACCCTCATTATAATATTTTTGAAAAAAAAAAACTACGGCACAAACCGGCACAAACCTAGTACAACCTAGTACAGTTTAAAAAAAATCCGGCACAAACTTCTGGCACCACTTAGCACAACTTTTAAAAATTCAATTTTCAAAAAAGGGAGGGCTAGGTCAAAAACTGTTTTGTAGCTCTAAGACCCCCATTAGCACAAGCACAATTTTGAAAAATTCCAAAATGTTGATTTTTAATTTTAATTTTTTTGGGGTACACGTCAAAAATGATTTTCGGCTCTAAAACCCTCATATTTGAATATTTAAAAAAAAAAAGATTTCACTTTCGATTTAAATTTACTATAATTTTGCGTAATGTTTTTTTTCTAAATTCGGTAGAAAATACATTAAATATTTAAGGTATAAGAATAAATATTGTATTTAAAGAGATTTTTTGTACTGGCTCATTTTTATTATTGAATCGTGCTTGCGATAATAGAACAGAATTGCAGTTAAGAGTTTTAATACCTTGAACGGATTATTGCTCGTATGTGTTGGGTTGTTGGCTCTTTCAGTTTCACTATAATGACGATAAATGCATGAAGTAATCTTTTAGTTGCAAACTAGTTACTTATGTTTACAATTTTTATCTGTTTACTTAAGTTGAATCAAATAAAATACCTATCATTAAAATAATTAGAAAACATTTTTTAAGGCTTTGAAACATGAAGACTGTCACAAAGATTCATTACATTCCAAAGTATTCAAATCATTTATGTTAATTGCTAAAAGTCTTACCGAGGGCTATGTTCTACCTATAGCCACTCAAGTAGTGCAATTCCAGAATGATATCAAGGCTGGCCGACTCTCAGGTACCTAACTTATTAAAAATGTTCTATTAATGATTTAAATCACAAACATTCTTTGATGTTTCAGATGCCACTGCAAGCAAAAAGCTATCAATAGAACTTATCAATGATTACAAGAACGATATGAAGATACTTATCGAAAATGCTAAATGGGCCTTAGAGAAAGCACCTCGTGACATTAAAAACTGTGGAAAATTCACTAACTTTACAAAAGGTGAATTAGTAAATGGATATAAAAGAGTCTTATAAATGTAATGTCTTTTCAATTGAAGGGATTGACTACGATCGTATATCATTTGCAAAAACTCTTCCGAGAATCAGGTCTATGAATACAAAACACGCTTGCACGGAGCCCAAAGGGCTTATTGTAAATATTAGCGATCATCAAACTGAAAACTGCGATGTTTATACTGGTGTTCCACCAAATACGTGGTTTTCGATTTACAAAAAGGTATTACTAAGTTTATTTACTTAATTTTTAATAGGGGGTGAATCTAAATGTTGCTTTTGTAATTTCTAGAAAAATGAATTTGACAGGCCATTTGAGTACATGAAAGTCTTTAAATATAAAGACCCAACACTGTCTGATACATTTGGACACAGCAACTCAGACCCCAACTCCAGTGTAATACCGTTTAAAACTTTGGAACAATGCGACATCATTTTTTGTAATGATTTCAGGAAAAATGCTGTCGCTATTTCGACAAAACCTGTTGGAGCCAATCCCGGCAAGTAAGTTAATTTAAAAAAAATATATGTCGCATTGTGAATGTTTCTTCTAAAAAAACCAAACGTACTTAACTCAGCACTAAGTTAACCAAGACTTTATAAAAAAAGAACCATTATCTGGTTTATCAAAGGGCCACCAAAACTAAATTTTCTGCATTACCATCCCCTTGATAGTTTTGTTCGGAAACAGTCATACTCAAATCAAACGCTCACCAACGCTTTGTGCAAGTATAACTCAATATTTTAAAGGAGCTTAGTAGCTAGGAACAGAAATAGCTGGAGACACATGTTGGTTGATGACGGAATCCATCTGCACTGTAAGCGCCATCTAAAGTAAAATAAGCCACAAACAAAATTTCTTATCAACAAAGATGTTCTTAAGAACCTTTTGGAATTTTCACCAAAACGCATCTATTTGCCCACACTCAATTTGGGGAGCGTTAGAGCTAACATATTACCAAGTAACTCTTCCAAGGGATGATACCGATTCAGTTCTTACCTTGTTTTTTTTCTTCGCAACAATTCAGTTAGTGCAATTTCGGCTTCATATCCAAGTTTGCTATATGCTTCGACACTTGTTTTACTTCCGAAATCCAACCAACCACTCCTTGATTTCGACTTATCTGTTACATTTCTTTGCTTTTTGCGTTGCTAATCCTCAAAATCTGTCAGCTCTGACCTGAACATTTCAGCTCAATCCAGGACCAGTATCTTGCATAGCAGTCGTATATTGCCTGGTGGATGGGGTATAATACCTTTTGTATTTGCAAGTATTTCCATTATGGTCGAACATTTTTAAAATTTCCCGAAATGATCGACTCTTATCTCTAGTAGTGTTATCCTTAGGCTGGCATGCACGTGTTTAGGAAAGTTGTAGGGAGACCATTTCTTTTACCTGTCGGTTAAGCAATTAACATACAGAAAATATGTAACCACTTTAACATAAATACATACGTATTTTATACCACTTCCCACCCTTGTCTCAAATACCTACCCAAATTTGCAAATTTCCATCCACTAAACAAATTACATCTTCTTTTCAGTATGTATCAAGATCCCATAAGCAACATCCAAACACAAACCCAACTTTCAAAACCATTCGCAACATTTTTGTAGCAAGATACAAATTATTTTGAATCCACTTTGTTGGATACATAAACTAAATTCATTCAAGAAATGAGCTTACAAGCAAAATCAACGCCCTCTAGTAAGAAATAGAGAAGTATTTTATCACATCTGAAAGCTATTCATGAAAATGAAACAGATGGGGAAAGAAGCTTTTGCCGCCATAAAATCAACCTCTACCAAATGAGCGCGAATGTATGTTGAAAGTTGAGGTTAAGTCTGAACCAATAGGAAGAGTAACCTATGACGACGTCACAACGCAGAGTACTTAGAAACGATATAGAAAGCAAATGGACCACTCCGAAGTTAAAAGTGAAGAAGTATAAAATTCCACAACTAGAGTCATGACTGCCGAAGTAAATTCAAGAAAATTTATCAACCTAATGAAATAGATAGGTAAATAAGAAATGTTATACAAAAAGAAAAATAAACCAAGGTTCAATAATGTATTCAGAATCGCATTAACAAAATTTTCATTCACAATAAGGTTAATGAGTTAGTCACGTTAAAGTGTCATTGACAAATGTCAAAAGTTCTCTTAACGAGGAGTAGTTTATACGAGAAATATTTATGGCAACGGTTAGTGGTTAAAAATTTGAAGAATGTAGTAAACAATAATAATTAATGGATTAAATTCACAAACGCAATACTGTTATTACAACGCGACTTGCATACAAATAACCAGACGACTTTTCATAAACTTTTCAATTGTCAAAATTATTTTGAACAGATTGACAGCAAACTTTTATTCTCAAAACACACACTTACCTCAATACTCACCAATTTATTAAACGACAAGACCATTACGAACACTTACCTTTTCATCAGTAGGTTCAAATAAAACTTGAACACATACAATGAAAAATTGACATCAAAAATGTTAAATAATAATCCTACACGGATAGTTACCAAAAACCATACTTACCCATACTGACAGTATAACAATGAAAAGTAAACTAAATAACAAACGATAAACATTACTAGACATATACATACTTACCGAACTGAAAATTAATCCAGATTAAAATACTTACCTCAAGATACTTACCTCACCTAAGAGTAAACCTGATTAAAAATACTTACCCTAAAATACTCACCATATAAATATACTCTACTTACCTCGAAGAGGAATATAAAATCCGTCTGTAGATTAACTAAAAATAATTGTCATTATATATTCTAAGTTAGAAATTTGGTAGTCCAAACAAAAGATGTACAACTCAAATCAATCTCGATCTGAACATACTTCATTTACGACGCGACCGTAGCGTAACATAAGAAGATGAAATGAATCGAGAAAGGAATACTAAGTTGGCTTCCTCAAGCCCCAATCGACCAATCAGAAAAATACACGTTGGCAGTTTTACCCCTACTCAAAGTTTCAAAATAGGTACGGGCGAAATGAAACAATAACGCGACGTAAGGCAGAAAAATAGTAGCATTATCAAATTCTTTTTCGTTTGAGCAGTCCAGAAGTTAACTCCGCTGCAAAAATTTTAAGAAATAGTTAATAAAAAGTTTAAGTAAGTCGTATTTATTACCAGTACCAGTTTAAGTAAGTCGTATTTATTACCAGAATAAATAATTACTACAAAAAAAGTAAGTTTAAAAGAATTTTTTAAAGAATAAAAAATTCCATGTGATTAGCCATGAAATGAAAAGCCACAAATTATTCGAAATTTTAGAGAATTCCATGGCGGATAGGCAGGAAAACCCCTTCAATCCAAAAATCATTTGTGTCAGGGACATAAACGGGGGCGAAGATCAGCATTTTATGTATACTGAAAGTGCCCCTGAGTCACCGAAAGCTGTGCGCAAGATTTTTACAAACGGCAACAATTTTGTCATCTCGAGAAAAGCCAGTAATATACATCTTAAACCAGCGGGATTCTCGGATGAGGATTTCCTAGAAACCAAGCAATAGTTAAAAATAATTAACAACTCACCAGGTAAGATTTTTCTTTTTATTTTGCACATGTCGTATAGATGAACCTATTGGGAGACTCCTAATGGAGTCTTAAATTGTTACAAAAGAAAAGTTCTAAGATCATACCAATAGGAAAATCTATAAGACATGAGAAATAAGTGCAAAAAAAAAATATATAAAGAACTTCAACACCTTTAAATAAAGAACCATATATAAATTACGTACCTGTAGAAAACACATACTAAAGTCCATTTTCTCCCCTCAGGTAGCAATCGTTGTGTGCAAGAAGCAATCCCAGGCAAACGTGTACGCAGGAATCCACTCGAGAGCGGACTCGACCACGTACAATTTACCCGAGCGCCCTGCGTACCGGTTTTGCCAGCGCACAGAATCGCACCAGATGCTACCTGGTTTTTTTTTATATAATTAAATGTATATTACTCACATATACAAATCTACAATTCATTCATATATTTATGATTGATATATAAATACATCAATTTTGTATAAGCTAAAATACGCTTATACACTCGTCAGCAAATGGATAAGACGGAGTGAAAGTTTTATCTTCGACAACAAAACTTCATCACTTCAAATTGCGTTATTGAAGCTGTACAATTTGGGATATTTTTGTTCAATCACCGTTGGAAAAATCGCAGATTCCCCACGAATTGCGGTATATCAAGAACCGTAGAGAAGTCTTCATCATCTCATCTTTAATACCTACAACAAATCTATGTAATGAAACATGAAATGTACTGTAAGTGATTTATTTTATTTATCTATATGATCCATATACCTTATCCTGTGCTGCAAATATCTACGAAAAAGAAAGTGTTATATTTACATCCTTATTTTGACCTATATTATAAAGTCGATTGAAAAAGTAGAATATTATACTTACCAAGTGTTAATTAATCTGAGAAAAAGAAAAAAACCTAAAAAGAAAAAGAAAGTTATAAACTGTTATACTTACGGGTGAATTTGAACTTGCCTAGAATGAAAAGGAGAATATAATTTGAATATTAATGAAATAAGAAAATACATAGTGAGAATTCAGTAATTAAAATCACTAAACTCAATCACTATTAAACGTTTTAGTAAATGATTACATACCTTTGAGGTAACTCACGAATTTTGTTTTGGTCAGGACATTCTGTTCGTCCATAGTTAATTTTTTTTGAACATTGTTGAAAACATTAAGTGCTTAGTAAAAATAAAATAAAATTTTAGTTTCATTAAATGATAACTACTAAGACACTATAACATTCACTTCACGTTATTTATTTTTGTTTATTTTGAATTTTAGTAACGATTAGTTACAAATTTTTGTTTCTTTTGTACCTAAGTACATAAAAATTTATGAATGTCATTTTGCATTGTATTTGAAATAGTCAACTGACTTTCTTATGAGAGATTTTCTCGAAATAAAGATTATTTAAAAATGAATACTCCATGTATATACTACTAGTACCTTAATTTAACGTACATTCAAACGAATATTATCGAGTGTAAAGGAACTAATTTCAAAAGTTCGAAAAGCAAGTTACTAGTTACAATTCGAAAATACTTAAGGCAATAAGCTGGTCATTACAACATTGGTTTTGACATTGAGATTTTTTTTCTTCTTTACACTTATGTGTGTATTTGTCTACAAAATAGAAAAGAAAGTACAGAAGATTTAAGTGATAAACTATTGGTGATTTTGTTTAGTTACCTTTGAAGATTTATATTATCCGATACTCAGCAGTAGTAATCGAGTACCTACGCCTTAAGGTACCTACCTACGGTTGTATTTAGTTACATACGGTCGAATTAAAATTTAATTTCGTTTTCGCTCAATCCGGTTGGGGATTTTATTTAATAAAGTACCTGTAAAGAAAAAGATAAAGCTGAAACGAAAAATAAAATAAAGTCGGTTTATAATATTAATATATCCAATAACTCGTTGAATACATACTCACTTGGAGATTTTTTTTTATCACGTCGTTGATCTATACGATCCAAAACTTTTTTTTATTTCGGTTATTTCACGGATTTTTTTTTTATTACTCACTACTAATTACTCACGTCGGTTGAAAATTTTTTTTTTGTTTGTCTTATTTATTTTTTTTTTGTTTGATCACTACTCCGAACTTACTACAGCATATCGTATGAAGCTGTGGATCCATATTTGAGTGTATGGAAACTTTGTAAACGAAGTTACTGAGCTTTGTTCCAAAACCTTGAGTACTTCTAAATAAAGCAAAAATAAAAGGAAGTACCTACACCTGAAATAAAAAAAAACCCAATACCCTACCAATCTTACCTTCTTAAGAACCCATTCTGTCTTTGAAAACAACCCCGAATTTTGTTTTAGTCCATAAATTTTTTTTTATTACCACTGACAGGGTGCACCTTTTCTGTAGGTATTGTAGAAACTTTTTAAAATATATTTTTATAAATTTTAATATATTATATTTTTTTTAAATGATTTAAATAAACCTTATTTCACAGGTCATCGTAATATAAATACCTAATTTTAATTTCGCGTCGAGTTGATCCTCTGTTTTTGATCAATCTCGAATTTTTGATTTTGGTTGTCTTCTGGGAAAATTGTGGGAGTGTGTTTTATACTTTAAATTCTGTACTTCTTTCACTTTTGGGAAAAGGGAAATTTTCTGGGAAATTTTTATGAAGACTTTTCTTTTATGAAAATAAGTCGACAAATTTTTGGTAGCTGATCACTTATCGTGTCGCCTTATTTTGTTTGTGTCCGCGAGTCAGAACGAGCATTTATCACTTCGTGACGCATAGATCATTCTTCATTATCCATTACTGGGGTAACTCGTCATTCTACGTAGTGATAGATCATCTGTTCAGTTGTCCGATTAGTATATAGAACCGCGAATCGTTTAGAATAACTTTTAGATTACTAGCCGAAGTAATCTAACGTCGCGAAAGAGGGGTGAGTCGTATCACTACCTACCCATTCAGTTCATTCATTTGGATTGAATTTGCGTTAATGAATTGAAGTTGAAGTAAATCATCATCTTTATCACTTATAGTTCACTTTGTCTTTCGAAATCTCGTAGACGTTATTTTCCGATTGAATTAAAGTAACTTTAAGTTAAATTTTGATCTTTGAGCCTAGTAATTGAAATTCGAAAAGTTGAAATCAGTACCTAGGTAATAATTCAGTTAGCTATTAGTTTTTTTTTGATAAGATAAAAGTAATCAAGAATAATTTTAATGAAGATCAGTAAAGTTTGTTGAAGCTTAGATTAAGTTAATAAGAAGAAAGAATATTAAATTAATACCTTAAGATTTTTTTGAGAAATGTTAGAATTAAGTTTAGTTGAATAAATATTGTGGTTAAGGCTGAAGGTAAATTGAGTCTTTAAATAATTTAGTTGTTGATTTGAAGAAACAGTGTTTTTTTTTTATGGGAAGATTTTCTTTTCTTTCCTTTAGGTTCAGGCTCGGACATTAATTAGCAAGATGAAATGCTAGATTAATAGGTAGAAGGGTCGCGGCTGGAGCCGTCGTTTTCCAGATGTGGTCCATCATCATCGTCAATCATTAAACGGAAGGTTTAGGCCTTCCGTCTTCAATGAGGGAGTTCCAGAACCTAAGTTAAATGCAATCTGGAACCGTATGGGTGATAATTATAGAGGTCATTTCGGTGATGTTTATGATTATCCTAGGTAGGGAAGATAAGCATAGAGGGGATTCAACAACACCTGAATTTCCCCAAATAGTTCGCAGAACCTTACGGATGGCGAAGAGAAGTTAGATAGGTTGAGTAAGGTCAGCCTATGGTAGTATCCACACCAAAGCTGCTGTCGTATGACTTGTCCGTGGTCTCTCTTTCAAGTTTTTCTCTCTGTTCAATGTTACCATCGGGTCCAAAAAGCAAATTTTAATCTAATAAGTTCCTTCCATCTATACTTCAGGTCTGAAACATGTGACACCGGTCGCATTCGAATTGCAAGATCCTACCCCACAACTCGGCGAGCTAAGCAATGGCAACGAGCAGACCTGGTGCAATGGTAGAATGACGACCACCCTGAATTCTGGGGCATGGACGTGCCTAAGTCTAAGTAGAGATAAAGGTACTATATGTCTTTAGGAAATCAGGTGTAGGATCCTTCAGTAAGAGGTTGACCAAACCTGGATAATCCTTGAATGATACAGCGGAGTTCTTTTATGAAATCCAGAGGGGATGCAACCCTTCTCAAAACTTTTTCTAATAACGTTCAAGAGTTACATCAGGTCGTCGGCATCCTCAATAGAATACATTTCTTTTGATAATCTTTTCGTCTCGATTCACCGATAATAGATTTAATAGTTCAAAGTTGTCTGTTGAATAAATTGAACATTTTCGGT
This sequence comes from Baccha elongata, assembly GCA_951217065.1. Taxonomy (NCBI): domain Eukaryota; kingdom Metazoa; phylum Arthropoda; class Insecta; order Diptera; family Syrphidae; genus Baccha; species Baccha elongata. Next base: position 177,712,346 of record OX578272.1, read on the forward strand.
TGATAAAAAGGAATCCTGATCAGACGTAAGGTCAAGGTTTCTGGTGTCTGAGAAATCGCATATATTTCATCTACATATGTCGGTGATTTCATCGGATGAAGAGGAGATTTAAGAATCTCAAGTCCATACAACAATATGTGGATGATATTGAGACTTGAAATTCTGAACATCTTTCTCTTCAGCCTAGGAACGTCACCAAAAATTTTTGTACGATCCTACCCGCTAATAGTAGCCGAATAAAATCCCCACTAGCGTTTTCAATACTGGTGATACCTACGTTTCGTTTTCTCTGGTTGTAGATAATGAGAGTGTTGACAGTGTTGGGTATCTATGGGAAGTCAAACCAGGACGTTGATTCTAGTGGAGACTATTTAAACGGCCCCCTTTTTTAGCGGATATATTTTTTCTATTACTAAAGCAACACAACACCATCATCATCATCATCATCATCATCATCATCATCATCATCATCATCATCATCATATCATTTGATTGAAAGATTAACAATTTAATAACAATATTTCTTCTCCTATAGAAAAAAATATAAAAAAATTCTTAATCAAAGTTTTCTTTCGTTTGATAAAAAGAATTTCAATCTTTCACAATGTGTTGCAAGGTAATGGAAGAAATATTTTTTTTGTCCGTTACAAATGGCGCTCAAACGTGTGGGGCCCGATGGAGTTAGATGTTGTATTAGTTAGAGGAATTTGAAAGAGATTCAGTTAAGATTTAGTACATGTTCAAGATTTTCTAATCAAGAATGTGTGAAGTTTTGGTTTTCTTGTAGTTGAGAATTTTTTGTTGAGATTTTACATCGGGAGGTGAGTGACTTATGTGTCGGCCGATGAGTGGTGATCTTTCCTATTCATGTCCGTTTGCGACAACCAGATCATACATCCTTTCACTCTCGCAAAAATTAATTCGATCCATTTTTGTGGATAACTCTCAGTCTGATGTCCGGATTGGCTAGTTGAAGCCAGTCGCTGTAGCTTTGGAGAGCAGTTGTTCAAAAATTTTTTTTGTTCGAAGTCTTTAGAAGATAAAGTGTTAGATTCTTCGACCGGGTGAGTGGTTGAAGTTGTTCCTACTCAGGTCTGTAGCGAAGAACAATTATGCTTTAATCGAGGTAAAAGACACACCAACTCAAGAGATAGAACCATACCAATTTTTAAAATATCAACTTTTATTGTAGAATCTTTATTTTTGTTGTATTGAGTAGTATCTTGAAGTGGTTTGAAAGGAGATCTTAACCTACTGTCCACTAATCAACGATGTCTTCTTACCTAGGTTTGCAGCTGTAGTATAGATCAATTTTCGAATTATGGATAGGTAGTTTTTAGATGCAGAGAATAAGTCATGCGATCTAAAATGGAATTGATTGAAAAATCAAAAATTTTTTTTTGACGATGATGTTGGAGTTACGGTAGACGATGGTTTTCTAGTCGCGACTCCGAGCCTGGAATGTATAGAGAAGAGTTAGAAAGGAAGAAGTTAGTTTTGATAGATTTTGTTGAAATATTGAAGAATTTTGAAATTTAGAATTTGCCTGGTGGCCATAAATTTAGTTTTTCTAAAAATTTAGAAGTAAAGATTTTTAGAATTTGCCTGGTGGCGTTTTTGAATTAGCAATTTCTGCAAATCTTTGTTTAGGTTTGGAAATTGGAGTGCCTGGTGGCAATAGGAGTTAGCAGTTCTGGCAAATCTTCATTTAGATTTGGGAACTGGAGTGCCTGGTGGCGATTGGAGTGCCTAGTGGCGATAAAGCAACACGTTCTTTTGGTTGCAAGTTTTTTTTTAGATTTTGCCAAGTAGTTTTGGAAAATTCTAGTTTGTTGGTCAGAAGTTGGAGAGGATCACTTCTGAAGTTTTTGAGTTAGTTGGTCAGAAGTTGGAGAGGATCACTTCTGAAGTTTGTAGTTTAGTTTTTTTTTGCAGATAATTTATTTAGTCAAAAAAATCTGGAAAGTCAGGAGGGGAAGAGAATTGCTCCTGAGGTTTCCAGCCTTTTTTTGAAGTTTTTGGAGTTTTTAGAGGGTTTACCCTATAAAGGAAATTAGGTTAAGTTAGTTTATAGGTTAGGTTTAGAAAAGTAGTTCTAGGAAAAAGAGATTTAAGTAATATAGTAGCGTAGGATTAGTTTGAATTCATTTTTTTTAATAGGTTCTTTGGCAAAACAATCATTTGTTTTGAAAAATCTTTATTAAATCTTCATCTTATTATTATCTAAATATCAAATAATATCAGTCCAAGCGGGATAAGTTGTTCAGTCTTATGGGAGGAAGAAAAGACAAACATCCTACCACTGAAAAACCAAAAAGAAAGAATCAGCGAAACCCTAGCACTCCAGGAGATCATCTCACAAGATATAAAAAGGCGTTAAATCCAGCACGCGATCTGACAATGGACGCAGGAGAAGCTGTAGATGTAAGCCAGATGGAAGAAATTCCAGGTACGTCACAAGAACATCAAGCGCTTGGGGAAAGTCCACGAATAGTGGAGGATAATGGACCACCCACCCCGGAGGCACTAAGGCAACGCAGACTTGATTTTTCACCTACGCGAGAAGACCAGATGCAACAATATATCAAGGAAGTAGCATTAGCTACAATTGGGTTCAGCCGAGCTGAAGATCGGAAGAATTTGCAGGAAACTTTAGCTGCTAGTCAAACACAAATGTTGGATAAAGTCAACGAAGCAATTCGGACTGCCTTGGCTATAAGCACGCAAAATACGCAACCTTCCAGACCGGCAATGAATCTTTGTGAGCAACCCACTCCAAGAATATATGCTGCAGAACGAGAACCACCGATAATAAGACATATACCTGACACACCGAACTTTCCACGCGATCTTCCTAGACACCCAGGAACTTTTAGAGCTGAAGCAGCAAGAACTCAAGGAGTCGACTTTTACGAGAGATTGGATCGAATGACGTTCGAAAATCCTTCGGGACATGATCGGACCAGAATGCCATCACCGTCACCAGCAGGCTCGTACTCGCGTTTTCCACATTACCATAAGTGGGGAGTCAAATTTAACGCGAAGAATATGACAGTTGACGAGTTCTTGTTTCGCTTAGAGCGAGTCAAGGATAGCTACAATGTTTCATGGGAAGAGGTCGTAGCAAATTTTCATCACTTCATAAGCGGAGCTGTAGAAACATGGTTTTGGATGTGGCTGAAAGAACATCCACACTCATCTTGGGGATCCCTACGTTTAGGCCTCATAGAGCAATACCGTGGTCTAGAAACAGATTCAGAGCTCACTCGTCAAATGGCTGAACGGAAACAATTGCCTGGAGAGAGCTTTGATACGTTTTATGAAGACATCTTGAGGATAAACTCCAGAATGCGTACACCTCGACCAAACCAGGAGATCGTGGAAATTGTTAAGCAGAACGTGAAGAGGAGGATGGGTGAATTGCTACTTACGAGCAAGGTCAGCAAATTGTCGGAGTTAGTGCACACTTGCCGAGAGATGGAGAAGTTTTTGAATCACTACGATCCAAACCGCTCTCGAGCACCACCACCATATATCGCACAGGCAAGAAAGCAGGTCAGTGAAATTGAAGTTCAGACGGTAGAGACTACACCTCCAGAATTTTCGAACGCTATCGAAGCTTATAACCCAAATTTTAAACGCGAGAGTAAACCTAATTTCAACTCAGACAACTTAAAATGTTGGAATTGTCGAAAGACAGGTCACTCGTTTCGCGATTGTACTGATACACAGCGAAGACTGTTTTGTTACAAATGCGGATTACCTGAAACGGTGACACCCAATTGTCGTATTTGTTCGGGAAACTCACAACGGAGCCAGCTCTCATCCGAGAGGGATCTGGTACGGACGGGGGACTCGGAGAGTCCGTTGTAAAAGACAAGAACACTGAGAAAATTACCATTCTGAAAAACCCTAATTTGAATAAAACCACCAATAATGAATTACCTACCTTACCTTCAAAAATACCCAAATTAAGACATCTTAAACCTTTGCATGTTAGACAAGTTGAATATGATCTAGCTAGACGAAGAATTTATACTTACCCTAAACACCTAAAGAAAATTGAAAAGTTAAGAAATCGTTTCACTCAAAAGCGAATAACTTTTAGAAATATAGCAGCCACCAGAATAGCAGTTAATTCGGGCGATCCTCGCCCATATGTCGAAGTTAACTTCTTTGACAAAAACTGGTTAGGTTTACTGGACTCGGGTGCCAGTGTCAGCTGTCTCGGGAAAGGAGCAGTTGAATATATAGAGAAATCGAACATCCCATATAAAAAGTTCACTACCGACATTTCTACGGCCGATGGTCGAAAACAGCCAGTGACTGGAGTAATAAAGGCAAAAATTCAGTTTAATGATAAACTTTTAGCTATGGATTTATACCTAGTGCCTACTCTTTCACAGGAGTTGTATTTAGGGGTAGATTTTTGGGCTCTGTTCCAGATAGCACCAAATATTATCTCTTCAATTAGTTCCGTTTCCGAGGCAGTTTCCGAACCGCCAAAAATTACGGAATGCAATCTGACACCTGAGGAGTCAGATATTTTAAAAGAAGTAGTAAAGTCATTTCCATCTTTCGCTCTGAAAGGACTCGGAAGGACTCACCTGTTAGAGCATAGTATCGATACGGGAGACGCTGAACCAATAAAACAACGTCACTATCCCATATCGCCAGCAGTACAAAGCCTAGTTTATGCGGAATTGGACCGCATGCTTTCTTTGGGTGTGATCGAAGAAAGTGCAAGCGCATGGTCCTCACCTGTTGTTTTGGTGAGGAAACCAGGAAAAAATCGCCTGTGCTTGGACTTTCGGAAGGTCAACAGTGTTACCAAGAAGAACGCGAGTCCAATTGCGCATATTGAAGGACTGCTTGCACGACTTTCAGAAACACGTTTCATTTCGAGCGTAGATCTGAAAGATGCGTACTGGCAGGTACCCCTGGAGAAAAACTCACGGGAGAAGACTGCGTTTACTGTTCCCAATCGACCACTATACCAATTTAAGGTGATGCCTTTCGGTCTTTTAAATGCAGCACAGACTTTAACCTACCTCATGAATAAAGTAATTCCTTCAAGCTTACGTGAAAACGTATTCATCTACTTAGACGATCTACTAGTAGTATCATCATCGTTCAAAGAACACATTGCAATTTTAAAAATAGTAAGTAAACGACTACTGGAAGCAGGACTCACGATAAATGTCGAAAAGTCCCGATTCTGCTTCCAGGAGTTACAGTATTTGGGATATGTTGTCGGTCAAGGCTGCCTGAAAGCTGATCCTGGCAAAATATCAGCAATTGTTGATTTCCCGGTGCCAACCACAGTCCGTCAAGTCAGGCGATTCTTAGGAATGGCCGGTTGGTACCGTAGGTTCATAGAGAATTTTTCAGGAGTAGCTGGTCCAATGTCCGACACATTGAAGAAGGGAGTAAAATTTGAGTTCGGCGAAGAGGCCATGAATGCTTTTAACAAAATCAAAACAGCATTAACTTCTGCACCAGTACTTCGCAACCCCGATTTCAGCAAGCCATTTATTATCCTTTGTGATGCTTCCGCTACTGGAATCGGGTGTGTTTTATGCCAAAAAGACGAGTCTGGGGCAGAATTACCGATATATTACTACTCCCAAAAGTTGAATTCGGCGCAAAGAAATTATACAGTCACAGAACGTGAATGTTTGGCTGCCGTAAAAGGGATTCACAAGTTTAGACCATATATCGAAGGATACAGGTTTACAGTCATAACTGATCATGCGAGCTTGAAGTGGCTCATGAGTCTGAAAGACCCTACCGGCAGGTTAGCTCGATGGAGTCTCAAACTCCAAGGGTTTGATTTCGAGGTTCTTCACAGACGTGGAACTTTGAACGTTTTGCCCGATGCTCTATCTCGCATTTATGAGGTAGAGGCAATAACGACAAAGGTTTCCACGCCAGTATTAACTTCAGCAAACCCGTCTGAAGTGTTGCATGTAGATTTAAAGGATCCGGCTTTTCAGTCGGAAGAATACCTTCAAATCACTGAACATATCAGTAAAAATAAGGAACAACTTCCAGACCTACAGGTATCTGAAAATTTTATATACAAGAAGGTCCGGCATGTTACAGGCAATCCAATCCAGGATGACGAGTCTTGGAAACTTTGGATTCCATCGAGTCTGGCTGAAAAGTTGATCAATCGGTCTCATTGTCCACCCAGAGCTGCGCATGGCGGTGTGACTAAAACTTTGTATCGCTTACGACAACGGTTCTATTGGCCAGGTATGGCAACACAAGTTAAAGCATTTATAGGTAACTGTGACACTTGCAAGATGGTCAAGGCACCTAACATCACTTTAAGAAACGAAATGGGTAAAGCTTTCGATGTCGAAAGACCCTTCCAACACATCTATGTGGACTTTCTAGGACCATACCCACGTTCTAGAAGAGGTAATACGTTCATAGTGATAGCCTTGGATCAACTTACAAAATTCGTTTTAATTAAACCTCTGAAAAAAGCAAATACCAACGAACTTATTAAATTCTTAGCTGATGAAATATTCTTATTATTCGGGGTACCCGAAACATTATTATCAGATAATGGTTCTCAGTTCTTGAGCAACGACTTCAAGAAATTTCTGAACAACTTCGGCGTTTCACACGTCAAAACAGCTGCATATGCTCCTCAAGCAAATGCGAGCGAGAGATTCAATCGGTCAATTTTGAGCTCCATAAGAGCATACATCGATGAGCAACAATACGACTGGGATGCCAATTTGACATCCATAGGTAGTGCTTTACGCACCACTATACACTCAGTCATAGGTATGTCCCCATATGAGGCACTTTTTGGACAGCGTATGGTGGAGCATGGCGAAGACTATAAGCTACTCAAGAAATTAGGAGGATTGAACCAATCCGAAATAGATTGGATACCCAAAACCGCCAAGATGAATATAGTTCACAACTATTTAAAAACGGCGGTAAACTTAGCTCACGAACAATACGAGAAAGTTTATAACCTCCGGAGTAGAACGGTCAAATACGACATTGGTGACACAGTTTTCAGAAGGAACTTCACACTAAGTGACGCGACGAAGCACAAAAACGCAAAGCTTTGTCCAAAATTCATTAAGGCTTCAATTATAAAAATCATCGGAAATAACTTATACAAAACCAAAGACGAACACGGTTTTGAAACTGTAGTTCATACAAAGGATTTGCGGAAATAGAAATAGTAATATAATAAAGTAGATTAGGCGCCGGCAAGTCAGCTGAGCATGAGACACAGCGGGTCGTGGGTGTTTATCTAACATAGTAGAGATAGTAAAGAGTGAAATTTCAGAGACATTATTAAACATGGCTCCTTTCCTCTTTCGTTGAACAGGCTACGCTCTATTAAACGAATGAGTTTTGTAGGGAGACCATTTCTTTTACCTCACGGTTAAGCAATTAACATACAGAAAATATGTAACCACTTTAACATAAATACATACGTATTTTATACCACTTCCCACCCTTGTCTCAAATACCTACCCAAATTTGCAAATTTCCATCCACTAAACAAATTACATCTTCTTTTCAGTATGTATCAAGATCCCATAAGCAACATCCAAACACAAACCCAACTTTCAAAACCATTCGCAACATTTTTGTAGCAAGATACAAATTATTTTGAATCCACTTTGTTGGATACATAAACTAAATTCATTCAAGAAATGAGCTTACAAGCAAAATCAACGCCCTCTAGTAAGAAATAGAGAAGTATTTTATCACATCTGAAAGCTATTCATGAAAATGAAACAGATGGGGAAAGAAGCTTTTGCCGCCATAAAATCAACCTCTACCAAATGAGCGCGAATGTATGTTGAAAGTTGAGGTTAAGTCTGAACCAATAGGAAGAGTAACCTATGACGACGTCACAACGCAGAGTACTTAGAAACGATATAGAAAGCAAATGGACCACTCCGAAGTTAAAAGTGAAGAAGTATAAAATTCCACAACTAGAGTCATGACTGCCGAAGTAAATTCAAGAAAATTTATCAACCTAATGAAATAGATAGGTAAATAAGAAATGTTATACAAAAAGAAAAATAAACCAAGGTTCAATAATGTATTCAGAATCGCATTAACAAAATTTTCATTCACAATAAGGTTAATGAGTTAGTCACGTTAAAGTGTCATTGACAAATGTCAAAAGTTCTCTTAACGAGGAGTAGTTTATACGAGAAATATTTATGGCAACGGTTAGTGGTTAAAAATTTGAAGAATGTAGTAAACAATAATAATTAATGGATTAAATTCACAAACGCAATACTGTTATTACAACGCGACTTGCATACAAATAACCAGACGACTTTTCATAAACTTTTCAATTGTCAAAATTATTTTGAACAGATTGACAGCAAACTTTTATTCTCAAAACACACACTTACCTCAATACTCACCAATTTATTAAACGACAAGACCATTACGAACACTTACCTTTTCATCAGTAGGTTCAAATAAAACTTGAACACATACAATGAAAAATTGACATCAAAAATGTTAAATAATAATCCTACACGGATAGTTACCAAAAACCATACTTACCCATACTGACAGTATAACAATGAAAAGTAAACTAAATAACAAACGATAAACATTACTAGACATATACATACTTACCGAACTGAAAATTAATCCAGATTAAAATACTTACCTCAAGATACTTACCTCACCTAAGAGTAAACCTGATTAAAAATACTTACCCTAAAATACTCACCATATAAATATACTCTACTTACCTCGAAGAGGAATATAAAATCCGTCTGTAGATTAACTAAAAATAATTGTCATTATATATTCTAAGTTAGAAATTTGGTAGTCCAAACAAAAGATGTACAACTCAAATCAATCTCGATCTGAACATACTTCATTTACGACGCGACCGTAGCGTAACATAAGAAGATGAAATGAATCGAGAAAGGAATACTAAGTTGGCTTCCTCAAGCCCCAATCGACCAATCAGAAAAATACACGTTGGCAGTTTTACCCCTACTCAAAGTTTCAAAATAGGTACGGGCGAAATGAAACAATAACGCGACGTAAGGCAGAAAAATAGTAGCATTATCAAATTCTTTTTCGTTTGAGCAGTCCAGAAGTTAACTCCGCTGCAAAAATTTTAAGAAATAGTTAATAAAAAGTTTAAGTAAGTCGTATTTATTACCAGTACCAGTTTAAGTAAGTCGTATTTATTACCAGAATAAATAATTACTACAAAAAAAGTAAGTTTAAAAGAATTTTTTAAAGAATAAAAAATTCCATGTGATTAGCCATGAAATGAAAAGCCACAAATTATTCGAAATTTTAGAGAATTCCATGGCGGATAGGCAGGAAAACCCCTTCAATCCAAAAATCATTTGTGTCAGGGACATAAACGGGGGCGAAGATCAGCATTTTATGTATACTGAAAGTGCCCCTGAGTCACCGAAAGCTGTGCGCAAGATTTTTACAAACGGCAACAATTTTGTCATCTCGAGAAAAGCCAGTAATATACATCTTAAACCAGCGGGATTCTCGGATGAGGATTTCCTAGAAACCAAGCAATAGTTAAAAATAATTAACAACTCACCAGGTAAGATTTTTCTTTTTATTTTGCACATGTCGTATAGATGAACCTATTGGGAGACTCCTAATGGAGTCTTAAATTGTTACAAAAGAAAAGTTCTAAGATCATACCAATAGGAAAATCTATAAGACATGAGAAATAAGTGCAAAAAAAAAATATATAAAGAACTTCAACACCTTTAAATAAAGAACCATATATAAATTACGTACCTGTAGAAAACACATACTAAAGTCCATTTTCTCCCCTCAGGTAGCAATCGTTGTGTGCAAGAAGCAATCCCAGGCAAACGTGTACGCAGGAATCCACTCGAGAGCGGACTCGACCACGTACAATTTACCCGAGCGCCCTGCGTACCGGTTTTGCCAGCGCACAGAATCGCACCAGATGCTACCTGGTTTTTTTTTATATAATTAAATGTATATTACTCACATATACAAATCTACAATTCATTCATATATTTATGATTGATATATAAATACATCAATTTTGTATAAGCTAAAATACGCTTATACACTCGTCAGCAAATGGATAAGACGGAGTGAAAGTTTTATCTTCGACAACAAAACTTCATCACTTCAAATTGCGTTATTGAAGCTGTACAATTTGGGATATTTTTGTTCAATCACCGTTGGAAAAATCGCAGATTCCCCACGAATTGCGGTATATCAAGAACCGTAGAGAAGTCTTCATCATCTCATCTTTAATACCTACAACAAATCTATGTAATGAAACATGAAATGTACTGTAAGTGATTTATTTTATTTATCTATATGATCCATATACCTTATCCTGTGCTGCAAATATCTACGAAAAAGAAAGTGTTATATTTACATCCTTATTTTGACCTATATTATAAAGTCGATTGAAAAAGTAGAATATTATACTTACCAAGTGTTAATTAATCTGAGAAAAAGAAAAAAACCTAAAAAGAAAAAGAAAGTTATAAACTGTTATACTTACGGGTGAATTTGAACTTGCCTAGAATGAAAAGGAGAATATAATTTGAATATTAATGAAATAAGAAAATACATAGTGAGAATTCAGTAATTAAAATCACTAAACTCAATCACTATTAAACGTTTTAGTAAATGATTACATACCTTTGAGGTAACTCACGAATTTTGTTTTGGTCAGGACATTCTGTTCGTCCATAGTTAATTTTTTTTGAACATTGTTGAAAACATTAAGTGCTTAGTAAAAATAAAATAAAATTTTAGTTTCATTAAATGATAACTACTAAGACACTATAACATTCACTTCACGTTATTTATTTTTGTTTATTTTGAATTTTAGTAACGATTAGTTACAAATTTTTGTTTCTTTTGTACCTAAGTACATAAAAATTTATGAATGTCATTTTGCATTGTATTTGAAATAGTCAACTGACTTTCTTATGAGAGATTTTCTCGAAATAAAGATTATTTAAAAATGAATACTCCATGTATATACTACTAGTACCTTAATTTAACGTACATTCAAACGAATATTATCGAGTGTAAAGGAACTAATTTCAAAAGTTCGAAAAGCAAGTTACTAGTTACAATTCGAAAATACTTAAGGCAATAAGCTGGTCATTACAACATTGGTTTTGACATTGAGATTTTTTTTCTTCTTTACACTTATGTGTGTATTTGTCTACAAAATAGAAAAGAAAGTACAGAAGATTTAAGTGATAAACTATTGGTGATTTTGTTTAGTTACCTTTGAAGATTTATATTATCCGATACTCAGCAGTAGTAATCGAGTACCTACGCCTTAAGGTACCTACCTACGGTTGTATTTAGTTACATACGGTCGAATTAAAATTTAATTTCGTTTTCGCTCAATCCGGTTGGGGATTTTATTTAATAAAGTACCTGTAAAGAAAAAGATAAAGCTGAAACGAAAAATAAAATAAAGTCGGTTTATAATATTAATATATCCAATAACTCGTTGAATACATACTCACTTGGAGATTTTTTTTTATCACGTCGTTGATCTATACGATCCAAAACTTTTTTTTATTTCGGTTATTTCACGGATTTTTTTTTTATTACTCACTACTAATTACTCACGTCGGTTGAAAATTTTTTTTTTGTTTGTCTTATTTATTTTTTTTTTGTTTGATCACTACTACGAACTTACTACAGCATATCGTATGAAGCTGTGGATCCATATTTGAGTGTATGGAAACTTTGTAAACGAAGTTACTGAGCTTTGTTCCAAAACCTTGAGTACTTCTAAATAAAGCAAAAATAAAAGGAAGTACCTACACCTGAAATAAAAAAAAACCCAATACCCTACCAATCTTACCTTCTTAAGAACCCATTCTGTCTTTGAAAACAACCCCGAATTTTGTTTTAGTCCATAAATTTTTTTTTATTACCACTGACAGGGTGCACCTTTTCTGTAGGTATTGTAGAAACTTTTTAAAATATATTTTTATAAATTTTAATATATTATATTTTTTTTAAATGATTTAAATAAACCTTATTTCACAGGTCATCGTAATATAAATACCTAATTTTAATTTCGCGTCGAGTTGATCCTCTGTTTTTGATCAATCTCGAATTTTTGATTTTGGTTGTCTTCTGGGAAAATTGTGGGAGTGTGTTTTATACTTTAAATTCTGTACTTCTTTCACTTTTGGGAAAAGGGAAATTTTCTGGGAAATTTTTATGAAGACTTTTCTTTTATGAAAATAAGTCGACAAATTTTTGGTAGCTGATCACTTATCGTGTCGCCTTATTTTGTTTGTGTCCGCGAGTCAGAACGAGCATTTATCACTTCGTGACGCATAGATCATTCTTCATTATCCATTACTGGGGTAACTCGTCATTCTACGTAGTGATAGATCATCTGTTCAGTTGTCCGATTAGTATATAGAACCGCGAATCGTTTAGAATAACTTTTAGATTACTAGCCGAAGTAATCTAACGTCGCGAAAGAGGGGTGAGTCGTATCACTACCTACCCATTCAGTTCATTCATTTGGATTGAATTTGCGTTAATGAATTGAAGTTGAAGTAAATCATCATCTTTATCACTTATAGTTCACTTTGTCTTTCGAAATCTCGTAGACGTTATTTTCCGATTGAATTAAAGTAACTTTAAGTTAAATTTTGATCTTTGAGCCTAGTAATTAAAATTCGAAAAGTTGAAATCAGTACCTAGGTAATAATTCAGTTAGCTATTAGTTTTTTTTTGATAAGATAAAAGTAATCAAGAATAATTTTAATGAAGATCAGTAAAGTTTGTTGAAGCTTAGATTAAGTTAATAAGAAGAAAGAATATTAAATTAATACCTTAAGATTTTTTTGAGAAATGTTAGAATTAAGTTTAGTTGAATAAATATTGTGGTTAAGGCTGAAGGTAAATTGAGTCTTTAAATAATTTAGTTGTTGATTTGAAGAAACAGTGTTTTTTTTTTATGGGAAGATTTTCTTTTCTTTCCTTTAGGTTCAGGCTCGGACATTAATTAGCAAGATGAAATGCTAGATTAATAGGTAGAAGGGTCGCGGCTGGAGCCGTCGTTTTCCAGATGTGGTCCATCATCATCGTCAATCATTAAACGGAAGGTTTAGGCCTTCCGTCTTCAATGAGGGAGTTCCAGAACCTAAGTTAAATGCAATCTGGAACCGTATGGGTGATAATTATAGAGGTCATTTCGGTGATGTTTATGATTATCCTAGGTAGGGAAGATAAGCATAGAGGGGATTCAACAACACCTGAATTTCCCCAAATAGTTCGCAGAACCTTACGGATGGCGAAGAGAAGTTAGATAGGTTGAGTAAGGTCATCCTATGGTAGTATCCACACCAAAGCTGCTGTCGTATGACTTGTCCGTGGTCTCTCTTTCAAGTTTTTCTCTCTGTTCAATGTTACCATCGGGTCCAAAAAGCAAATTTTAATCTAATAAGTTCCTTCCATCTATACTTCAGGTCTGAAACATGTGACACCGGTCGCATTCGAATTGCAAGATCCTACCCCACAACTCGGCGAGCTAAGCAATGGCAACGAGCAGACCTGGTGCAATGGTAGAATGACGACCACCCTGAATTCTGGGGCATGGACGTGCCTAAGTCTAAGTAGAGATAAAGGTACTATATGTCTTTAGGAAATCAGGTGTAGGATCCTTCAGTAAGAGGTTGACCAAACCTGGATAATCCTTGAATGATACAGCGGAGTTCTTTTATGAAATCCAGAGGGGATGCAACCCTTCTCAAAACTTTTTCTAATAACGTTCAAGAGTTACATCAGGTCGTCGGCATCCTCAATAGAATACATTTCTTTTGATAATCTTTTCGTCTCGATTCACCGATAATAGATTTAATAGTTCAAAGTTGTCTGTTGAATAAATTGAACATTTTCGGTTGATAAAAAGGAATCCTGATCAGACGTAAGGTCAAGGTTTCTGGTGTCTGAGAAATCGCATATATTTCATCTACATATGTCGGTGATTTCATCGGATGAAGAGGAGATTTAAGAATCTCAAGTCCATACAACAATATGTGGATGATATTGAGACTTGAAATTCTGAACATCTTTCTCTTCAGCCTAGGAACGTCACCAAAAATTTTTGTACGATCCTACCCGCTAATAGTAGCCGAATAAAATCCCCACTAGCGTTTTCAATACTGGTGATACCTACGTTTCGTTTTCTCTGGTTGTAGATAATGAGAGTGTTGACAGTGTTGGGTATCTATGGGAAGTCAAACCAGGACGTTGATTCTAGTGGAGACTATTTAAACGGCCCCTTTTTTTAGCGGATATATTTTTTCCATTACTAAAGCAACACAACATCATCATCATCATCATCATCATCATCATCATCATCATCATCATCATCATCATATCATTTGATTGAAAGATTAACAATTTAATAACAATATTTCTTCTCCTATAGAAAAAAATATAAAAAAATTCTTAATCAAAGTTTTCTTTCGTTTGATAAAAAGAATTTCAATCTTTCACAATGTGTTGCAAGGTAATGGAAGAAATATTTTTTTTGTCCGTTACAAAGTCAACCTCTAGTTAGCTCTGATGCAAACTAAATATTTACTCAGCTTGAGATAACGTGTTAACTCAGTCAAATTGATGAGTTAACTTTTAGTTTAACTCGAAATCTGAAACTAATTGTTTGGAGAAACTCGAAATACCTAAATAAATAAGAAAAAATCCACGATTTTGTTAAGATGTAGCTCGCTTTATTTAAACATAATCTATAAGTAAGATTCTTACAAATAATCTTTTTCTTTAAAGTGTCATCACTGGACTCCGATTCAGAATAAAGGACAATGTTATTTACATCGATATTCAGCAAGGAAAATACTTGGATCCCATTTCGGTAGACCCAAAATCAGTCTTTTGGTCTGAAACTCCAGAAAGTAAGAACGTTGAATATTTGAGTTCAAGCGTGAGGAAACTCGAAATGGGTAACTTCGAAGTGAAGGACAACAGTTTCTTTACAAGTATGTTATTGTTTTGTTTTACAATTCAAGCTTCAGCTGATTGAATATTTTCTTTCTTTAGCAATTCAATTGAAGGTGACAAACCGACGATCAGGATTTATCCAAGTATATGTTGATGGGTCAACTGCTCCAAACTGGTATACTTTTGGACCATATGCTGCCAGTGACATCATATCTGAATCGTAATATTTAATTTAAAGGAATTGTATTTCGTATATTTTATAACAAAATGTTCGTCTTATATTATTTACAGAAATGAAATTGCTATCAAGGGAGGTGATGATCCAGAAGTGACTGGAGCGGATGAGGTTAATGTGATTTCAAAGGCTCCGCTACCAAATAAACCCCATTTCATTAGTTTCCAACCATCTGATTTCAAAAAAGATTTTGGTCGTACAACTTGTCCGTATTTTGACTTAAGAGAGGTTGTATCTTACCCACCAGCACCGCTTAGTGGATTTGGAATTTATCACGAAGCTGCCAGCGGTTCATGTGGTTTCCTTGCACTGAAATTGATCACACCTAATTTTAATCATTTGATTGCAAACAGTCAAATTGAACAATTTATTAATACTACAAAGAAAACTTAAGGCATAAGTTCCAAAAATTGTTTATATAATTTTAAAAAAAATTCTTTAATATAACAGGTTTTTTTTTTTTTTGCATCATGATATATTATGTTTTTACATCAATAAAATATATTTTTATATAGTTTAAAAAACAATAAAAACACACATGCCAAAAGTACAATTTTTTGTATTTATTTAAAAAAATATCTATTTCGACAAAATAACGTATAAATAAATAATATATAAGTAATCGTAAACAAAAATATAACATAGGTATATGTATAAACAAATGTTGAAAAACTTAGTGATTTTTCATAAATTCCATGACAAATGCATTGTCTTTTTAAATATCAGTGTAGAGCACATCGTTGGAATACGAGATGATGGAACTACGAGATGACAAGCTAAGCTAGGCCGAGGAAGCAGCATCATATTTGCTGCTGTTTGCAATTTATTTAATTCGCCCACCATAAACAAAACGCAGAAAAACCAGTATCTTATGTTGTTATTTTGTCAATAATCTACTTTTTTTTTACTTGCTTAATAAGGCAAGTATTGGTTTCGTGTAAATAACAAATTCGAGGTTTTAATCAAACCTGACATTAGGATGATAGAGAAAAAAAAGTAGGTTTCGTCATGACGTCCTTCGTGTGTAATACTTTTTGGTGATTCCCTAGAGGAAAATTTTGTTTTAGCCTGGCTTAAACGGGTTCCTCCCATATAACAGTTTTAGTATTTCCAAATCTTCTCGAAAACGACTCTAACGATTTTGATAAAACTTTGTGAGCGTTATATTTGGAGTGCTCTTAATATAACTGAACTGCATTTCATGTTTTTGGCTAAAAATGCACATAACGGAGATTTGGTGTTAACGGTTTTTAAACAAATTAGGCCTTAAATTGACAACGGGTTCGATTTCATTTAATTTTTTATGGTTTACAATCTAAGCATTCGCAACACAAGATGGCATTTAAAGTTTTTTGCTTAGCAGCCATTTAATGATAGCTACCATACAACTTTACCACTTTTCACTTTTCAACATAATTCAACAAATAAAATCTTTCCAATCAAATAGTTTGCTCCAAGAGCAAGTTCGTGCGACCCAGTCGTGCATTTTATTTTTAATTGTTTTAGTTAAATACTCGTTGTCGCGAACACACTGTCGTCGTGTTTAAATTAAATTAAAGTTGTAAAAATTGTTCGCGATCGTTTTCTTTTTTTGGAGTAACTTATTAATAAAATAATTAAATTCGATTAAGTTTGTTTCATTCGATCATCGGGCGCGAAAAATTCCAACAAAAGTTAATTGGCCATCGACGACGATGACGATAAGAACGGCGACATCAAATTACTGACGATGCGTATGAAAAGAGTATCGGACCCACAACGACAATAAAGATAACGACTACGAAGAATTCATCATCTTATATCTAAAAGATGAAGATATAGCTTGTAAGAAATGTTGTTAGTTTTAAGAACAGTGCTAAGCTTGATATCAAATAAAGAGGTTCTCCTCCGGAAAAAATAATGAAATTAAAAATGTTCCTAATTTAAATTCGTGATTTTGTGTTTAAACAATTTTAACTATGAAAGTTATTGATCTTTATTTGAACATGTGATTAACGAGACTATTGAAAACATCGAAATCCATTGCACTCAAAAATATTAAATAAAAACTCTTGTTTTGTAATATTGTAGACATCAGTCCAGTGTCGAAATTGTGGCAGTTTCGTGCGTGAATTCGTTCTCGAAACACTTTCATAATGAAGTTAAATATATATTGTGTCGGATTTCTAATTTGTTTAGCCCTAGGAATTCAAAAAACCGAATCAGATAAAGTGAAGAAAGACGTTATAAATAATACTTTGCCAGCATTATCTAGATTGGTAGCTATGAACGTAACAACGGTACGCTTAGGACCATTCCCTTTTAGTGGATTGGAATTTATTTATGTAGCTTCGCTGATATTGGCTGATAAAAATGACAGTCCCATCAAAGAATATAATCTATCCACTGTCGATCTGTTGAAGGTCCACGAGATGATCATGAATGAAACACAAAATATCGATAACCATGTTATCGAAGGCACTGTAAAAGATATTCGAGAACCATCTAGCGCCCCCGTTGAATCGAATAAGTTCATGGAAGATCTACGTATCACACTCGAAAATTTCCGCAAAAACTATGCTGACGAAATAAAAATTGTTTTGGATTCTACAATAACTGGAATACAAAAAAATATGACTTTAATCGCCATGGTGGATGTTCACAGTTCCTATAGGGAATCTTTGACATCATTCATCAGTAAGTTTATAGAACCAAGTTTGCCTACGTCATTCTTTGAATTTGTATTCAAAGAGGAACGTTTATTGGTGAGTTATCGATTCTTAAACTGGTGAAGTACCTATTTAAAAATTTAATTAATTTTGTTTTATATAACGAAAAAATACAAAAGTAGTGTTGTCAATTTTCAAAATCATGAATGAAATTTTCAAATAAGTATTAGAGATTGATTTTGTGCAGTTGGACTTGGCACAACTTTCAGAATTTTGATTTTGTAAAAAAAAGGGGGGGGGGGGGTCTGGATCATTTAAAACATGATTTAAGTTTTGTAGGGACTCAATTTTTTCACAAGTATTTAATATTATTTATTCATATTAAAAAATAAAACTTGGGAAAAGTCATAATGGTGTGAAGATATTTGATTTTACAAAAAAAAACTTTAAGATGTTCTTTCTTCGAAAATACAAAAGATGCGACCTTATTTTTTTGGAGCAATGGTAGGAACAACTTTTAAATTCTAAAAAACTAAACAAAAAACTGAAATTCAAAAAAGGGGGGCTAACTTCACACATTTTGGCCGAGTTTTTCGGCTCTAAAACCCCCAGTTTTAGAATTAAAAAAAAAAAGTTACATCACAGCGCATTACAAGTCTAGCACAAACTAGCACAATTTTGGAAATTTCGAAAGTGTTGATTTTAAAAAAATGTTGGGGTAGTTCAAACTTGATTGTTTGGCTCTAGAACTAGAACCCTCATTATATATATTTTTGAAAAAAAAAATTACGACACAAACCGGCACAAACCTAGTACAACCTAGTACAGTTTAGAAAAAAAATCCGGCTTCTGGCACCATCTAGCACAACTTTTAAAAATTCAATTTTCGAAAAGGGAGGGCTAGGTCAAAAACTGTTTTATAGCTCTAAGACCCCCATTAGCACAAGCACAATTTTGAAAAATTCCAAAATGTTGATTTTGAATTTTTTTTTTATTGGGGTACACGTCAAAAATGATTTTCGGCTCTTAAACCCTCATATTTGAATATTTAAAAAAAAAGAATGATTTCACTTTCGATTTAAATTTACTATAATTTTGCGTAATGTTTTTTTTCTAAATTCGGTAGAAAATACATTAAATATTTAAGGTATAAGAATAAATATTGTATTTAAAGAGATTTTTTGTACTGGCTCATTTTTATTATTGAATCGTGCTTGCGATAATAGAACAGAATTGCAGTTAAGAGTTTTAATACCTTGAACGGATTATTGCTCGTATGTGTTGGGTTGTTGGCTCTTTCAGTTTCACTATAATGACGATAAATGCATGAAGTAATCTTTTAGTTGCAAACTAGTTACTTATGTTTACAATTTTTATCTGTTTACTTAAGTTGAATCAAATAAAATACCTATCATTAAAATAATTAGAAAACATTTTTTAAGGCTTTGAAACATGAAGACTGTCACAAAGATTCATTACATTCCAAAGTATTCAAATCATTTATGTTAATTGCTAAAAGTCTTACCGAGGGCTATGTTCTACCTATAGCCGCTCAAGTAGTGCAATTCCAGAATGATATCAAGGCTGGCCGACTCTCAGGTACCTAACTTATTAAAAATGCTCTATTAATGATTTAAATCACAAACATTCTTTAATGTTTCAGATGCCACTGCAAGCAAAAAGCTATCAAAAGAACTTATCAATGACTACAAGAACGATATGAAGATACTTATCGAAAATGCTAAATGGGCCTTAGAGAAAGCACCTCGTGACATTAAAAACTGTGGAAAATTCACTAACTTTACAAAAGGTGAATTAGTTAATGGATATAAAAGAGTCTTATAAATTTAATCTGTTTTCAATTGAAGGAATTGATTACGATCGTATATCATTTGCCAAAACTCTTCCGAGAATCAGGTCTATGAATACAAAACACGCTTGCACGGAGCCCAAAGGACTTATTGTTAATATTAGCGATCATGAAACCAAATACGTGGTTTTCGATTTACAAAAAGGTATTACTAAGTTTATTTACTTAATTTTTAATAGGGGGTGAATCTAAATGTTGCTTTTGTAATTTCTAGAAAAATGAATTTGACAGGCCATTTGAGTACATGAAAGTCTTTAAATATAAAGACCCAACACTGTCTGATACATTTGGACACAGCAACTCAGACCCCAACTCCAGTGTAATACCGTTTAAAACTTTGGAACTTGATTTCGACTTATCAGTTACATTTCTTTGCCTTTTGCGTTGCTAATCCTCGAAATCTGTCAGCTCTGACCAGATCATTTCAGCTCTATCCAGGACCAGTATTTTGCATAGCAGTCGTATATTCCCTGGTGGATGGGGTATAATACCTTTTGTATTAGCAAGTATTTCCATTATGGTCGAACATTTTTAAAATTTCCCGAAATGATCGACTCTTATCTCTAGTAGTGGTATCCTTAGGCTGGCATGCACGTGTATAGGAAAGTCAACCTCTAGTTAGCTCTGATGCGAACTAAATTTTTACTCAGCTTGAGATAACGTGTTAACTCAGTCAAATTGATGAGTTAACTTTTAGTTTAACTCGAAATCTCAAACTTATTGTTTGGAGAAACTAGAAATACCTAAAGAAATACGAAAAAATCCACGATTTTGTTAAGATGTAGCTCGCTTTATTTAAACATAATCTATAATTAAGCTTCTTACAAATAATCTTTTTCTTTAAAGTGTCATCACTGGCCTCCGATTCAGAATAAAGGACAATGTTGTTTACATCGATATTCAGCAAGGAACATACCTGGATCCCATTTTGGTAAACCCGAAATCAGTCTTTTGGTCTGAAACTCCAGAAAGTAAGCACGTTGAATATTTGAGTTCAAGCGTGAAGAAACTCGAAATGGGTAACTTCGAAGTGAAGGACAACAGTTTCTTTACAAGTATATGTTATTGTTTTGTTTTACAATTCAAGCTTCAGCTGATTGAATATTTTCTTTCTTCAGCAATTCAATTGAAGGTGAAAAATCGACGATCAGGATTTATCCAAGTATATGTTGATGGGTCAAATGCTCCAAACTGGTATACTTTTGGACCATATGCTGCCAGTGACATCATATCTGAATCGTAATATTTAATTTAAAGGAATTGTATTTCGTATATTTTATAACAAAATGTTCGTCTTACATTATTTACAGAAATGAAATTGCGATCAAGGGAGGTGATGATCCAGAAGTGATTGGAGCGGATGAGGTTAATTTGATTTCAAAGGCTCCGCTTCCAAATAAACCCCATTTCATAAGTTTCCAACCATCTGATTTCAAAAAAGATTTCGGTCGTACAACTTGTCCGTATTTTGACTTAAGAGAGGTTGTTTCTCATCCACCAGCACCACTTAGTGGCTTTGGAATTTATCACGAAGCTGCCAACGGTTCATGTGGTTTCCTTACACTGAAGTTAATCACACCTGATTTTAATCACATTATTGATTATAACGATATTAAATTGTTTACAAGCAGTTTAAATTTTTAAATACAATCAAAGTACTTTTTTTTAATAAAATTCGTTTTGTCTTTATAAACAAAGTAAGAGAAGTACAAGGATTATAGATACATACGTTTTTGCATTTTTTTTTGGATAGAAATTATATAGCATATTGTTTATTTATTAATTATTTCATCTATACAAGCATAGCTTACAGATTACATAATATAGAATATAATACTCTAATGCCCAGTTTCACAGTGAGAGTTTAAACTGTAGTTTAATTAAATCTAAACGAAAGTTTAGATTGATTCTCCGGTTGATTCCCCGTTTTCCTAGGCTATTACTACTAGAAAAATAAAGTGCACTACTGGGTCGCACGAACTTGTTCTTCAGGCAAGTTACCATGAAAATAAAATTAAATTTCAGAAAACTAAATTCAATAATTTTTGTTTATATGTATATAAATAAAAAAAAGTTAATAATTTTTACAATTTTTTTTTTTGCAAATTTTAAGTATGCCAATTTAAAGAACTAAATAGTTTACATTCGTTTTACAATAAATAAAATTTTTTGTTCAAGTCATTTTCCGAATATTGAATTTACTAAAAATATATTCAAAAATTAATTAAAATTAATACTTAGCATTTTTGCAAAGTTTTAGTACTTAAATTTGATCTAATTATTTAGACCTTTCTAAAAATATTTTTTTAATTAAAAGCGAGTTCTATGGGAGGTACCCTTAATAGGCGTGGATTTTGACTAAAACTATCTTCAATTTTTTTGAAGAAAATCGTTGGGGATGTTTTTGAGAAAATTAAGACTTTATTACGGTTATATGGCAGGTACCGTTACTTTTAAGCTAAAAAAAAATTTAATTTCCCTTCTAGATATAACCACTATATATACCAAATTTGAAGAAAATCGGTTCAGCCGTTTAGGCTCTGGTTACTTATACAACCAGACTGACAGACAGACAGACAGATCGACAGAATTTCCGGACCCACTTTTTTCGTCTTCTCTATCATCATAATGTCATGTCATGTCATGTTTGATTGTTATCTCACAACTTTTTTTTTGCCCGAATGCATAAGTCGCCTTGTTATTATTTTCTTTTTTTTTTTCTTTTTGTTATACCATTTTTCTATAAAAAATATATTAAAAATATTTTTCGTAATGTTAAAGAAATATTTAAAAATAAATCAGTCAGTAACAAACCATAAAGTTTACACAGTACACACATCGATATATATAAGATGTAAAGGAAATAGGACTACAATTTGAATTGCATAAGATGGAATAAAAGGCTAGAGCGAGGAGTAGGCAAGAAAACAAGAAAAATATCCTATGGGAGGAGGGTTCTTACTATTGTAAATTTTATTGGCTCTCCATCTGTATTTTAGCTCACTGGAACCTATTATTATTGATTTTGCACAATATCTGGCTTTAGTAATGTAAAATTTATATTCACCTGACGCAAAGAACTTTATTCCGACAAGACGTCTGCCTGTGAACTGAGTTCATAACTGCCCAAATTTAATTTTGTAGATTTTTGGCGCGAAAAACAATAAAAACACCCCTTTGGAATAAAATTATTTATGTTTGTTGTTATTTACAGAATAAATACATATATGCATAAACAAAATATTTTACTCATAGTGAAAAACAGATTTGTTTTGATTCTTAAGCAAAAAAGTAGATAGGGTCGTTTTGATTCTAAGGTCAAAATTAAACTTATACAGTAGATCGAGTCGAAACAAAAAAAAAAAGTTTAAAATCTTAGAAGTTCTCTTCAAAACGAAAATTTTGGTATAACCACACTCCAAATTTAAAAAAAAAATCGAGATAGAACCCTTTTGATTCCTATGGTCACAGTTGGCATGATTATGATAACGACGACACTCAAATTTATGCCATAAATATGAAACAATCGACGACCATGACGATAAGAATGGCAACGCCAAATTACTGACGATGCGTATGGAAAGAGTATCTGACCAAAAACGACAATAAAGATAACGACGACGAAGGTTTCATCTTCTAACATCTAAAAGATGAAAATAGCTTGTAAGAAACTTTTTTAGTTTTTAAGATCAGTTCTAACTTTGACTTTAATCAAAAAGGTTCTCTCTGGAAAAAATAATAAAATGAAAAGTATTTTTTTAATTTAAAAATGTTATATAAATTATTAATTTGCAATTTTATTCCCTTAAATAATGAAATTTTGATAAAATAAATTGTTGGTCGCTAACAACAAGGTGATTGCAACGAACTCCCAAATTCTATTCGCTTTCCTTATACCATTCATATGCGAAGGAATTAATTCCTATCGTGGAAGTTTTGTACGCGAATTCAATTCTTAAAACAATTTCATAATGAAGTTTAATAAATACTTTGTCGGAATTCTAATTTGTTTAGCCCTAGCAATTCAAGAAACCATATCAGATCCTGCTTTGCCAGCATTATCTGGATTGTTAGCTATGAACGTAACAACGGTAAGCTTAGGGCCATTCCCATTTGGAGGATTGGGATTCATTTCTTTAGCTTCTCTGATATTGGCTGATAAAAAAGACAGTCCCATCAAAGAATATAATCTATTCAATGTTGATATGTTAAAGTCTTACGAGATGATCATGAATGAAACACAAAACATCGATAGCCATGTTGTGGAAAAAACTGCAAAAGTTAGTCGTGATCGTGAATCATCTTTTGCCGTTGAATCGTATGAGTTCATGAATGATCTACGTAACACACTGGACTATTTTAACAGTAGCTATGCTGACGACATTAAAGTTGTTTTGGATTCAACAAGAACTGGAGTACAAAAGAAAATGATTTTAGACACCATGTTGGATTTCCTTAGTTCATATAGGGTGTCTTTGAGATCATTCATCAATAAGTTCATAGAAACGGGTTCGTCTAGATCATTCTTTGATTTTGTATTGGAAAAGGAACGGTTGTTGGTGAGTTTTCTATTTTTAATAAACTTTTTTATGCTGGTAAACATTTTAATTTAAAATTTTATTGTATTTTGTTTTATATACCGAAAAAGTGTTGTCAATTTTCAAAATAATATCAAACATTTTCGTAACTTATGGTAAAAATTTTAACTAATTCGATAAATTAAACAGTTCAGTAAATTTAAATAGAATATTTAGACAAATTAAACCAAGAATATAAATAAAAAGTGCGTACAATAAAATAAATATTTCAGTAAATCTCAAATCATGAAACCTTATTCTGCTACGCGTTTTAACAAATTTCAATATTAAACATCACAGAACCAATTGAAGCGCTTAGCTTAAAGAATGAAAGTCCTAAGTGACATTAATAAAAAAATTAATAATCAAAATTTGGAGTTTGTTTTTATAACTTTATTGGTGTGTAAATATTAAAAATACTTTATGGAAAATATTAATTTAATAAATTGTCCATAAAGTATAATTATTAATTTCTTTTGAAGATTAAAAAAACAAAAACAACTTTAGACGCTGGTTACTTTTTTTTTTTAAATGTCACTTAGGACTTTCATCCTCTAAGCGCTTCATGACATGTATATACCTAACACTCTCACGCGGATGAGTACCTAAGTAATATTACTCGAACGAAAGTGTAATTTTAACATTTAAGAGAGACTTTTAATTAGGTAACCGAGCACAACACAGCCGCGATGGGATGCGAATCGGTCTATTGTTGGCTCGTTAACATCATGAAACCTTTCACTTATGACGATAAATGCATGAAGTAATCTTTAAGATGTCATCTATATAATAACTTATCTTTAAAATTATTATATCTGTTTATTTAAATTGAATCAAATTAAATATATCTTTAAAATAATTTGAAATTTTTTTAAGGCTTTGGGACATGAAGACTGTCACACATATTCATTGCATTCCAACATATTCGAATCTT
Source organism: Baccha elongata (assembly GCA_951217065.1). Taxonomy (NCBI): domain Eukaryota; kingdom Metazoa; phylum Arthropoda; class Insecta; order Diptera; family Syrphidae; genus Baccha; species Baccha elongata. The sequence continues at coordinate 177,737,607 of OX578272.1, forward strand.
TCATGTTAATTGCTAAAATTTTTACCGACGGCTATGTTCTACCTATAGCCGCTCATGTAGTGGAATTCCAGAATGATATCAAGGCTGGCCGACTCTCAGGTACCTAAATTATTAAAAATGCTTAATTAATGATCATGTTTTTAATCATAAACATTCTATGATGTTTCAGATGCCACTGCAAGCAAGACGAGTTCAGAAAAACTTATCAATAACTACAAGAACGACATGAAAATACTTATCGAAAAGGCTAAATGGGCTTTAGAGAAAGCACCTCGTGACATTAAAAATTGTGGAAAATTCACTAATTTTAAAAAAGGTGAATTATAGTTAATGGGTATAAGAGTTTTATAAATGTTATGTATTTTAAATTTAAGGGATTGATTACGATCGTATATCATTCACCGAAACTCTTCCGATAATTCGGTATATCCCGATGGCGAGTGATAAATACATTTGCACGTTGCCCAAGGAACTTGATGTTAATAGAACCGTTTATGAAACTGGAATGTGCGATACTTATATTCGTAAACCTCCGATTTCGTTGTCTATTTACAAAAATGTATTTCAAAGTTTAATCATTAAATTTTTAATGGGGGAGTGAATCTAAGTGTTGTTTTTGTATTTTATAGACCAATGAGGCTGACAGGCCATTTAAATATATGATAGTCCATTCTAATGGAAAAGCAGCAGCAGATGAAATATTTGGACACTATAATTCAGACCCCTTCTCCAGTGAGATACCGTATAAAACTACGGTACAATGCAACACCATTTTTTGCATTGCTTTCAAGAAAAATGCAGTCGCTATTTCGACACAACCTGTTCGAGCAGATCCCGGCAAGTAAGTATAATTTTTTTTTACCAACATTTTTCTATTTTATATAATTTTTACTTGTTCAATAGGGCAAGTATTTCGTGTTTCAATCAAACCTGACATTACAATTATAAAGAGAAGCTCAAAATAGTAGGTTTCGTCATGCCCACCGTCGGTATGTCTGTGCGGATGTCCCCTCAGGATTATCCCCTCAGGATCTGTTCCATATTGGAATTGGATCGCGAAATACATGCATACAGCAACAGGATCTAGAAGAGGTTTCTAGATCCTGCAAAATTACAATCCGTTCAGAATAAAAAGCGATACAAAAATACAGATAATATTCACTTTGACATATATTTTAAATTTTGAATACATATGTCAACTGTCTTTTCGTTTAAAAAAGACGCTTTTAAAAGTTATTTTGAATTTGGAATGGTTTATTGGTACATTTTTAAATGGAGGTGATTGTTCCAACAGAAAAATGCCTTTGCAAGATTTATAGCAACCTAATTATTTATTAGGTTGTTATAAATCTTGCAAAGGAATTTTTCTATTGGACCAATCATCTTCGTTTAAAAATGTTTTACAGAATACCTAAATAAGAAAAATCCATAAATTTTGTGAACCGGGAATTTTAAATTATCTTAACAGTATATTTATATAATTAACCTTTTACTACAACCTAATATATTTCTTTAAAGTGTCATCACTGGACTTCGATTTAGAATAAGGAAAAATGTTGTTTATATCGATATTCAGCAAGGAAGATATTTGGATCCCATTTCAGTAGACCCCTATTCAGTCTTTTGGACTGAAACTCCTGAGAGTAAGCAAGTTCAATATTTAAACTCAAGCATAAGGGGAATTGAATTGGGTGATTTTGAAGTTGATGAAAACAGTTTCCTTACAAGTATATTATTATTTTGTTTTACAATTCAAGCTACTATTAATTAAATATATTTTCGTCTTTCAGCAATACAATTGCAGGTGGCATTCCGACCTTCTGATGGTGTACGCTACGGTACGTAGAACGAAAAAAATTAAAATTCTCTGATTTATATTATTCTAAAGCTTCAGCTTTACCTATGCTAGGGCCACTTGCACGAAAACAAAGTATACATTTATAAAACCTATATTACAATTACAAAATATAAGTTAAATAACCAGACAATAATATTGTGATGTACTTCACCATAAAACTATTTTAAATAACTGTGCACGTCTAAAACAGCAGTTGCCAACCACAAGAATATTAACAGTCAATGTGAATGAAAAGAAAGATTTTACTGAAATTAACAAATGCGTATTCCATATTAGGAGCGTGTTCCATAATTGGTATACACTTATTTCTCTATCCGTAAAGGAATTCAATTTCTTTTTTGTTCGTCAGAAGATCGGAAAAGATCGAAAAAGACGACCATATTTGTCGATTCACGATCAGTATTTTACGCACTTGTAAAGAAACTTTCCTTACAAGTATATTATTACATATTTTGTTTTACAATTCAAGCTACGATTAATTGAATATTTCCTTTTTTTTAGTATATCAGAAGCCAAAACCTCGTTCGGGATTTATCAAACCATATATATGTGGCTCAACTGCTCCCGACTGGCACACTCTTGAACCATATCCTGGCATTAAAATCACAGCTGAATCGTAATATTAAAATGAAAGTATAGTTCTTTTTTCTTAATTTTTAATCACAAAATTTTCTACTTAGATATTTTTACATACAAAATGAAATTGCGATCACGGAAGGTGATGACCCAGAAGTGATTGGTGCGGAAGTCGTTAACTTGATCTCGAAGGCTCCTCAACCAAATGAACCTCATTTCATTAATTTCCAACCGTCTGATTTAAAAAAGGATTTCGGCCGTACAACTTGTCCATATTTTGACTTAAGAGAGGTTGTGTCTTACCCACCAGCACCACTTAGTGGTTTTGGAATTTATCACGAAGCTGCCAGCGGTTCATGCGGTTTCATAGCATTGAAATTGATAACACCTGATTTAAATCACTTGATTGAATATAATCAAATTGAAAAGGTTATTAATTTTTCAAAGAATTAAGCTTTCATTTAAGTTTCCAAAATTGTTTTTACCTATTGTAAAAATATTTTTTTTTTTGTTATATTTTTAAGTCAATAAAATATATTTTTTTCTATAAAATTTAAAAAAGCATCTTACATCTTAATTTTGTTTGTATTTATTCAAAAAACAGCAACAGCTCAAATTACAACTCTATAGTTCGCGTACGCGAAATAGTTTTCTATCGCCCCTAGGACATACCCTAAGCGCAGCAACGAAGTTGCGTGAGCGAGACTGAACTAAAGGAAGGGAGTTAAAATGACTTTGAACCCGCGAAGCGGTTCACCCAGGTACTGTTTAATAAGAAAACTGTTGAAAAAGGAGCCTGCAAGACGACTGAACATGCCCTAAGCAAAATATTTCTGTATAGGTGAACTTTTTCGCGTATGCGAAATTATGTGCCTTTATACAGACGCAAACTTTAAATAAGGGGGGGCTGCGAAATTATAGGTAAGGCGCGGCTCCATTTGTGTGTGAGGCATAAACGGGTCCGAGAGGTCAAGTTTTCTGTTAGGGGAGAGTGATGGATACGAACGTTTCGGTGGGCCGGTTGTAATACTTAAAAAATGGACTAAACGTTTTTTATGTAAACGGTTCAGTCGTTATGTAGTTAAATTTGTAAGAACCGTTAACACCAAATCTCCGTTATGTTCAGTTATAGCTACAAAACTGAAAAATTCTTTAATTTAAGAGACGATGACGATTTTATTGAAAGAAATACCCAAGAATGATTTTGTCCATTATTATGTAACTCTTTGTAAGAGAACGATTAAAACACTTATCGATTTTAACAAAGTAAGTTCTGTTGTTGGCATTGTATGAGGATTAAAGATAAGATCACCTTAAAAGGTTATCTGCATGAAGAGATTTGTGTAGCTGTAGTTGAAATTGTATAGCACAAGTACACTCAACTTCAATTTTGCGTATATGTTGCTTGCTACTTTGTGAAATTCGACAAACAAAACCAACAGGTCTCTCCAGACAGCTATGTTCTTAACTAGTTGCTTCCAATTTCACACCGCAAGTTCGCAAGTTGGCAAATTGGAACTTCGAATTTCTCTTTAGAGCTAATTAAATGTAGTGGATGATAATACAAACATTATGTATGTTGCTTAGCAACAATCATCATAATCACAAATAGTTCTTATATTGGCTACTTGTTCTTTTTGAGAGAATTATACTTTTGACTAAAAATTATTTCGACTAAAAATCAAATTGTAATGAATTGTATATAAAAAATAAATGGCACGACTTGGTTGCACAGACTTACTCTTGGGGAAAGATACTTTCGTGTGTACGACTAGAAAACTCATTCGACCAGTTTTTTTTTATAAAAAAAAAGATTTTCAGAATTTTATACACTGAGTTACAAAAAAAGTGGCGCACCTTGAAATTTTGCAACATTTTGAAGTAACTTAAACAAATAAACGTTTTTCTGGTACAGTTTTGTTTATTAACATAAAAGTAAGTCTTTCATGTAATAAAAAACGAAAAAATAGGAAGAACTTAGAAATAAACCATAAATTAAGGAAAATGGGCATAAACTTCAATTTTACATTTTTTACATTTTTTTTTTTTTTTTTTTTAACTAGTCCTTGTTTCTTCAATAGTGGGTATTGCCTCCACGAACATCTAATAAAGCTTTAATTCGCCTGGGCATACCTTGGATAAGGTTGTCAAAATGATAACAACACATCAAAAAGTATGACTGCGCCACTTTTTTTGTAACTGAGTGTATTTTAAAAGTTTTTTTTTCTTTCAAAAAAATATTTTAAAAACAAATCACAATTGATATCTAGTATTTTTTCGAGAAAATTCGAATTATCGGTTTTTCAAAAATTAATTTTTTTGCTAAATTTAGTTTGCAGTATTATTTATAATTAGCAGTTGTTTTTGAATATTTAATTTTGATAAATGATGCTTGCAGCCCTTCAAAAGATAGTCGGAGTAAAAATAAACGATTTTATGCCAGGAACCGTTAATTACGAGATTCTGAAGAAACTTTGCAGACAAAAGACATCACCATTGGCAAAAAATCGTTCATGTAAAAACATTGTCGAAATTGATTGCATTTTCTTCGAGAAAATTAAAATTATCGGTTTATGAAAAAAAAACTTTTTCAAAAAAAATTTTTTTTTTTGCATAAGTATTATTCAATATAGTTTTTGAATATTAAATTTCGTTAAAATCGGTGTTGCCGTTCAAAAGGCAGTCGAATTAACTAACAACGGTTCTATAGCAGGTGACGTTAATAAACTGATTCTGAAAAATAAAATTCAGACGCGGACATCACAATGGGCAAAAAATCACTCATGTAAAGTTTTTGAACCTAGGTCAACAATAAAAAAAAATGTCCGGGGATGTTTCTCTAAAAATATTTTGTTCCAAGTTTGATGAAAATCGACAAAACTATTAAACGCGCAGGTCTAGATAAATTTGAGGTTAGACTCGTGCCGAGGTTTTTGATTTGCCGATGTGTGGAACGCGTTCTGATTTGTGGATTGTAAATTCACGTTTGACAATTCGATGAATAATGTTGTTGATCGCGTAGAAAATATAAAAATGAACATTTACCTGTTTTATGTCCAGTAGCACCAAAAAACACTTTTAAGCATTTTAGTTATCGAAGTAATATAATTTATTAAATTACGAGGTGAATTTTTAAAAATAAGGAAACTAATTGGTGATAACCCAGATTTGTATTCACCACACTTGGGTCTCTTTGATTAGAGTAAGCGAGAGGAGAGCATGTATCAACAATCGAAAAATTTCAACGTTCTTTTTGTCTTTCATTTTTAAGAAGCCTTTAAAATTTATTTGGAACAAAATGGGACTTTAATTATTATTGGCCCTTTTAAAACTGAAATTCATGTATGCAATTGAATAATGCTATTTCAAGATTTAACAACCCAAAAAATATTTTAAAGTTTAGTGTTTGCAGAAATTGCGGGCATTAAACAGAATTTTGTGGTGATTTCTATTGAAATTTATATACATTGGATCACTTATTAATTTTAACAAAAAGTGAAAGTAAACAAAAATTTATTCGCATTCGCAATTTGCAGCTCATGAGCAAGGTTGTTAAGCGTAAAATTGTAGATATAGTTGAAGAAAGAGCATGACGTCAGAAAAGCTACATGAAAGTTTATTCGGTATATGATTTAAAAAATCTTAAACTACATGGTTGGAATGTTTTACTGTAGGAACCTGTTTTATTTTTGATTTTTTTTCGCAATATTCCAAAATGGGTTATCATTCTTTCCTTGTTGGCGCTTTCGGTTTCATTGAGCATATCGAAATTTTTAATCTTCTTGAGCAATAACTTTGTTGAAAAAAGTCAATTGGTGGCTATAGACTATATATTAGCAACCGATAACGTTGCCATTTTCTTTTAATATTATTTCTTACACAAATATATTCAAGTAGTTACATATTCAGGAATTTTTGTACTAAATGTCTTTTTGGGTATTTTAGGCACAGAACAATCTACCGATAGAATTTGGTCAGAAAAAGTTGAAACAAGTAACGTCCACACTCATTCGTTGAAACTTGTTCTAGCTTATTGGGTATGTTGCTTAGTTTAGTTCTCAAATCAGATCTTAATAATGACCAGTTGGCATGATTATGATTACGACGACACTATAATTTTTGACAAAGAGTATGACATAAATATGAGACCTTCGACGACGATGACGATAAGAACGGCGACACAAAATTACTGACGATTCGTATGGAAAAAGTATCGAACTAACAACGACAATAAAGATAACGACGACGAAGGTTACATCATCTTACATCTTAAAAAATGGAAAATAGCTTGTAAGAAATGTTGTTACTTTTTAAGTTCAGTTCTAAGTATGGCTTCAAATAAAGAGGTTCTCCTGCGGAAAAAATAATTTATATAAAAAAAATTTCTTAATTAAAACTCCTAATTTTGCATTCAAACTATATGTTAACTATGAAAGTTATTGCTTAAAGTCAGATCTTTATTCAAACAAGTGATCAGCGAGACAATTGAAACTTTCGAACATATAAATTCTCTTGTTTTGTAATATTAAAGACAGTGTCGAAATTTTGGCTGTTTCGTGCGCCAATTCGGTTCTTAACACATTTTCATAATGAAGTCCAACAAATATTTTATTGGATTTCTAATTTGTTTAGCATTAGCAATTCAAAAAACCGAATCAGATGGAGTGGAGAAAGACGTTGTTAATGCTTCTTTGCCAGCATTATCTAGATTAGTAGCTATGAACGTGACAACGGTACGCTTAGGGCACTTCCCTTTTAGTGGATTGGGAATGATTTATGTAGCTTCCTTGATATTGGCTGATAAAAATGATAGTCTCATCAAAGAATACAATCTATCCACTGTAGATCTGTTGAAGGTCTACGAGATGATCATGAATGAAACACAAAACATCGATAAACATGTTGAGGAAAAAACTGCAAAAGTTAGTCGTGATCGTGAATCATCTTTTGCCGTTGAAACGTTTGATTTTATGAATGATCTACGTAACACACTGGACTATTTCAACAGTAGCTATGCTGACGACATTAAAGTTGTTTTGGATTCAACAAGAACTGGAGTACAAAAGAAAATGATTTTAGACACCATGTTGGATTTTTTTAGTTCATATAGGATGTCTTTGAGATCATTCATCACTAAGTTCATAGAAACGGGTTCGTCTAGATCATTCTTTGATTTTGTATTGGAAAAGGAACGGTTATTGGTGAGTTATCGATTTTAAAAAAAACTTTTTTTATACTGGTAAAAATTTTAATTTAAAATTTTATTGTATTTTGTTTTATATATATATTCTTGTGGTTAGTTGGCACGAAAATAAAATTAAATAAATTAAATTTAATAATTTTATTTTTAATACAAAGGAAAAAAATTAATGAGTGCTTAAACTTCAAAAGTGCTAAAACTTCTTTTTACAAAGATTCAAGTCAAAATCAAAATATGCAGAAAATTTTTTGCCTAAATATAAGTTTACTTTAAAAATTATTCCCAAATCGTTAGAGCAGTTTTTAAATAAATCGATGTTTAATTAAATTTTGCCTCTAAGGAATGGTCTACAAACCCCACATTGCGAAATTGAAGGAAATCGGTTAAGCCGTTTAGGCTGTAGGTGCTGATACATACAGACTGACATACAGACAGACAGACAGAATTTCCAAACCTACTTTTTTCGTCTTCGCTACCATCGTATAATGTCATGTTTGATTGAATGTTTGAAAAACAACAACACCAACTTGTAGGTGCTACCACCAATTTTTCAACGAATTTTATTTATTCGTTTTTTATTTTTGGCTGGAGATATAGATTTTTCAACGAGTGCAAATTCCTGTCATCAGTCTCCTTATTAATGGTGATGAGCTTTAATCCAATTTTATTATGAAAAACTTTTCACATGCACATCATGAGATTCGAACCCACGCATTATCAGATTTGCTCAGTCTTCGAATTCGTATGCACTACGCATTATGACCACTGAAGAAACAAGTCGAGATGTTATGTTTGTTTGTTTTTTCAAACGCATTTGGAGCTTCAGCATTTTTTTAAGCTATTTTGCTCCGCCTCTCTTACCTTATTTTGATAGACTACAATTCGTAGCATATATCAAAGGAGGGAGAAGTTGGAAGATTGGTAACAAACCAGACTATTTAAGTTATTATTGTTGTTATATTGTAATATTCGTACTATACAATGTCAGTTTGATTTTTATCTCAATTTTTTATTTTCACGAATGCATAACTTGCCTTAAAGTACCTATAATCGAAAGTAAGAAGTGCGTGCAATAAGATAAATATTCGATTAAAGCGTTTTGAAGAAATCATGATACCTTATTCTGCTACGCGTTTTAACAAATTTTAATATTAAACATCGCAGAACCAATTGAAGCGCTTAGCTTAAAGGATGAAGGTCCTAAGTGACATTTTAAAAAAATTGAGTAATCAAAATTTGGAGTTTGTTTTTATAACTTTATTGATGAAAATATTAAAAATACTGTCCATAAAGTATAATTATTAATTTCTTGGAAAGATTAAAAAAACAAACACAACTTTAGACGCTGGTTACTCTTTTTTTTTTTGGAAATGTCACTTAGGACCTTCATCCTCTAAGGGCTTCATGACATGCATGAGCTTCTCACGCGGATGAGTACCTACTAAGTAATATAACTTGAACGAGAGTGTAATGGATCATCGATCGCCTATAAATATATCCGTTGTGGTATTCATACTGCGTACCTGCAATGAAAAATCAATTATCAATTCAGCCATCCTGAGTCATATACCAGCAATATCTACACTGGTAACTATAAGGATGCCCGTAGGGGCATCCATATACTTAATCCTTTTTTACTGGATTGAGTATAATTTACATATTATCCACGATAGTGGCTCATGATAATGACAGTTCCATCGAAGAAGATAATTTATCCCACGAAAAGATTATGAAGAGTATAAAAGAAATCGATAACTATCATGTTATCGAAGGAAGTAGTAAAATTATTCGTGAATTATCTTTCACAGTAAAATCGAACGAGTTCCTGGAAGATTCCGCAGCCTCTGCGCTTTCAAAATTAAAGTTGGTTTGGATTCTACATTAAATGGAGTACACAAAAATAAGTTTATAAGCATCATGTTGGATTCCCAAAGTACATATAGGGTAGCTTTGAAGTCATTCATTAGTGAATTTATACAATCGAGTGTCGCTTTTCCTTCAACAGGACAAGATAAATTTTTCTTTTATTTTGTATTAGAAAAGGAACGTTTATTGGCAAGTTATCGTAAGTTATAATAAGTATTTGCAATTATTTACGTCTCATTTTCCGCATAACTAATGTAACTAATGTTACTTATGTAACTAATGTAACAATGCTGAATTATACAATATAAAATATATAATAAAGCTAATGATTTAGATTTGGATGTTTTGGATACGATTATGTGCCTTATCAAGTTGATGGTAATGATGACGTTGACGGAAGTGACCACATTGAAATAGACACTGCTCCAGTTGAACGCATGCCCGTAGAAGTTGACGGTATAAAAGAGGAAGTCAAGGGCAGAGACCAATTGGAAACTGATTGTCTACTGACGCTGAGTTCATGCTGGCTTCAGGTGGAAGAACTTCATTTGTTGAATAGTTAACCAGGATGGATTGTGGAATTGTTGTTAATACGATCCAATTTTATCACATATTGATTCTACATTTAAAAAAAAATTAAGTCATCATATTAAAGAATGGCGTTCATTAACTGAAAATCATCAATAAGATGTAATTTTCATCCATATATGATGCACAAATTCATAACAAATGTTTGATGAAATATTAACCCATTTTAAAACTTTGATTCGAATTTTACTTTGATGTGAAGATTTTCTTTGCATAGAAATGTCAAAATAATAGATAAGTTATACATTAATTATATTAATTACGTAACTTTATTCAATTAGTTACATTTGTTACTTACCAACACTGCTGAGCGGAGGTGAATTTTTAAAAATTTGACGCGACACAACAAGAGAGACGTTTAATTAGGTACCGAGCACAACACAATAGCGGTGCTTTTACGATGGGATGCGAATCAGCCTATTGTTGGCTCGTTAACTCATAAACGCTTTCACTAATGACGATAAATGCATGAAGTAATCATTAAGATGTCATCTATATAGTAACTTATCTTTAAAATAATTATATCTGTTTATTTAAGTTGAATCAAATTAAAAACCTTTAAAATAATTAGAACATTTTTTTAAGGCTTTGGAACATGAAGACTGTAACACATATTCATTGCATTCTAAAATATTCGAATCTTTCATGTTAATTGCTAAAGTTTTTACCGAAGGCTATGTTCTACCTATAGCCGCTCATGTAGTGCAATTCCAGAATGATATCAAGGCTGGTCGACTCTCAGGTATCTAACTTATTAAAAATGCTTAATTTATGATCATGATTTTAATCGCAATCGTTCTATGATGTTTCAGATGCCACTGCAAGCAAGACGAGTTCAGAAAAACTTATCAATAACTACAGGAACGACATGAAAATACTTATCGAAAAGGCTACATGGGCTTTAAAGAAAGCACCTCGTGATATTAAAAATTGTGGAAAATTCACTAACTTTACAAAAGGTGATTTAGATAATAAATATAAGGATCAAATAAGAATCTTATAAATTTTATGTATTTTCAATTAAAGGGATTGATTACGATCGTATATCTTTCGCCAAAACTCTCCCGAGAATGAGGCCTGCCAGTCAAGGATACACTTGCACGAAGCCTGAAGAACTTATTGTTGATACTAGAGATTATGAAATTGGAAACTGCGATGTTTATACTGGTGTTCCACTAAATACGTGGATCTCGATTTACAAAAAGGTATTACTCAGTTTACTCACTTTACTTTTAATGGGGTAGTGAATCTAAGTGTTGGTTTTGTATTTTATAGAAAAATGCATCTGACAGGCCATTTGAGTACATGAAAGTCTTCACTAATAAGGACACAAGATTACCAGAAATATTTGGACACAACAACTCAAACCCCGTCTTAAGTTTGATACCGTTTAAAACAGCACAATGCGACATCGTTTTTTGTAATGCTTTTAAGAAAAATGGTGTCGCTATTTCGACAGAACCTGTTGGAGCCAATCCCGGCAAGTAAGTATAAATAAACAAACAAAATATGCAACTCTTACTGTTTCTGCTTAAAAAAAAAAAACCAAAGGTACTAAACTCGACACTAAGTTGCCCAAGACTTTATCCATTATCCAGTTCATCAAAAACCCACCAAAACGAAAATTTTCTGTATTATCCTATTTTCATGATGGTTATGTTTTCTCGTAATGAAATCAAGGCATCTCCCCCGCTTTGTGCAGGGAGAGGCCATGTTTTTATAGGAGCTAATCGCTAATCCACCGTCCTTCGTCGGACGTGCTAGATTATCAAAATCGCCAATTCATCGAGCTGCCAATAGTGTCGTTGTAATCGTTTCTTCCAGGAGTTCTCTTACGTCTGCATCTCTTTTACCGTTTGTAGCGGAATGTCGCATAACAACATTTTTGAAACGCAGTTTTCAGTGCCTCTTTTTAGTACTAACATGACAGTACAAATTGTGTTAATTGTGGTGTATTTTGATGTATTTTTGATGTCAAGGTTTCTTCAGATCTTCTTACTCCTAATTAGACCGAGCTGTGTTACTCCACCTACTTTTATGTTATTCCATGTTATACCTTTTTTAAAAGCCAGAAAAATGTTCTTTCATTTTCTTTTTAAATAAAGTTGTTTTAGGATAGGAAACAGTTTTGCAAAAATCTATGTTCAAACTCAAAATTTTGAAATAAAAAAAAAATAAATGAATGAAATAAACTAATTTTTTTCAAAATTTTATGTACTTAAGTATAATTTTTTCAAAAATGTTTTTTACTTTCTGAGAAAACTAAAAATAACTAAAAAAAACACCTCTTCTAAAAATTGTAATTTTTTAAATTACGTGATTGGACTTTTATGTAATTTATGGAATATTCAAAATGTTATACGCATACAATTAAGTAAAAAAAAGTAGTGGATAAATGCTATTCTGCATGTTTTTTCACTGATAACACTTTAAATTCGAAGCTTTTAAAAGTTATTTGGAACAAAATGGGTTTATAGGTCTTTTTTAAACTGAAAGTGTTTGGTCCAATAGAAAAATGACTTTGTTAATATTTAACAACCGACAAAATATTTAAAAGTGTTTGGAGAACTCAAAATACCAAAATAAGAAAAAAACCATAGTTTTTGTTAAGCTCGAGAAGTATGGTTAATATTTAAATTAACTAAACATTATTTTATATAATTTAGCTTAAGCTTTCTACTAATAACCTTTCTATTTAAAGTGTCATTACTGGACTTCGATTCAGAATAAGGAAAAAAGTTGTTTACATCGATATTCAGCAAGGAAAATATTTGGATCCAATTTCAGTAGACCCGGAATCAGTCTTTTGGACTAAGACTCCTGAGAGTAAGCAAGTTAAATTTTTAAACTCAAGCTTACGGGGACTGGAATTGGGTGACTTTGAAGTTGATGGTTACCTTACAAGTATATTATTATTTTCTTTTACAATTCAATTTACGGCTAATTGAATGTTTTCTTTTTATTTCAGGAATTCAACTGGATGTGACAGTCGGAAGTTTTGACATTTTATATAACAACGGTTTTGATTCAGGTTCGTAGAATGAAAAAAATTTAATTCGTTCTCTTGTAAAAAAATCGGTCGAGAAAATTGTGTTCGCGATCGAATTTAATTTTGTTGGATCTGAAAAATTAAATTCGCTTGTGAATTTATTACGCGAGATTCATAAAAGATATGATCGCGGCCCATTTAAAAAATATTTTTAAAAAGGTGGCGTGAAATAACGACAAAAATAAAGCCAACTTTTGAAAGTTTTATTTCGCTTTCCAAAAGTGTAACAGAGCCAGTTTTCAATGGTTGACTTTATTTAACTTTACAGAAGTGAAACTAGGCCAAGTCGGTCTAATGGAATACATTCCAGAAATGCTACCAAATCTAAAAATGGTACGTTTTGATTTTACGGAATTGAGCCAACTGAATGCAGTGCTTTTTTCACAATACTTTGGGCCGTGTCGGTGACGTATGAGCACCAAGTACACAAAAGGAATACACCGTTTTGAATTCTGGCCCTAAGTCATTTTCATTTTCAGAGAGCGTAATCGGCCCAATAAGATGGTTGTTTGTTTTTTCTATGTACAATTGCCGATTCTGACAGACTTATTCCCACTAGGCCAATGGCGAACTGTTAATGAATTGTGAATAGGAGCATTGTCTTGCTGTTTTGCAACTAAAGCTACGGTTAATTATATATTTTCTTTTTTCAGGACATAAGGTGACAAAACGACGATTTATTCAAGCAAATGTCGAAAGCGCAACTCCTCCCTATTGGGATTCTTTTGGACCCTATCCTGCCAGTGAAATTACAGCTGAATCGTAATATTAATTTAAGTTTTCTTTTTTTTTGTTTTATTACAATTTTTTTTTATAATTACTTACAGACAAAATGAAATTGCGATCGAGGAAGGTGATGATCCAGAAGTGATTGGTGCGAAAGTCGTTAACTTGATTTCAAAGGCTCCTCTACCAAATGAACCTCATTTCATTAATTTCCAACCGTCTGATTTCAAAAAGGATTTCGGTCGAACAACTTGTCCATATTTTGACTTAAGAGAGGTTGTGTCTTACCCACCAGCACCACTTAGTGGTTTTGGAATTTATCACGAAGCTGCAAGCGGTTCGTGTGGTTTCCTTGCACTGAAATTGATTACCCCTCGTTTAAATAACTTTATTAAATATAAAGATATTCAATCGTTTACGGATATAAAAAGCAGTTAAGTTGCAGAGATATTTCATATGTCATAAAGATTCTTCTTGATTTATTTTACATCAATTTTTGTTAAGTTTTTCAATACAATTAAAAAAGTTAAACCTATTTTTTTTTAAATAAAATTCGTTTCCTGTTTCCTTTTCCTGATCGCTATAACCGGCCCCTGAGGGACATTAAGATTTTGCACTAAACGAAATTGAATAAACTTTAAATTGACGGGGCTGCGAAATTAGGTAATAGGTGGGCCGATTTGTGCGAGACATAAGCAAAATCCTTTTTTTAATAAAAACGGTTCTATGGCAGGTACCGTTAATAAGCTAAGTCTGAAAAAAAAATTCTAACGAAGGACATCACCATTAGCACGAAATCACTCATATAAAATTTTATTGAAATTGATCGTACTTTTTTCGAGAAAAATGGAATTGTCGGTTACGTAATGGTAGGTATCTATTGTTATTTTAATACCGAAGTAAAATATAAAAAAAAAACCTCCGAGGATGTTTCTCTAAAAATAGTTTGTACCAAGTGGTGAAGAAAATCGGCCCAACCGTTAAGTCTGCCTGGCTGGAGGTTTACATCCAAACAGACAGACAGACATAATCGTCGGATCTATACTTTTTTCGTCTTCTCTATCAGCGTAATGTCATGTTTGATTGTTATTTCAAATCTCCAAAATACTTTTCTTTTTACTCATGTCCCAATATGATGGGACATAATTCCAAAATTCGATTTGATTTCCAGTTTGGGAGGGAAAATTCCAGGCTGCACTAAATCCGCAACGCTCTCTTGGCGTAAAGAAGTCCGTCTGATGTCTGTTTTTTTTTTTAAATTAATTTTTCTAAGGCCTGATACATGGTGTTGTTGCTGGTGAGGTCTAGCTTCAGAGACAAAAACCCATCCCGTCCGGCGAGTTGAGCTGCGCTAAGCAAGCAGGCCAAGTCCCTAAACTAGCTAGGCATTCCGACCCTTTTTCGATCCCAATCCTCTTCTGCCTTATCTTCACTACTTCTATCTCTTTTTTTTTTTTCTACCACTACTCCTACACCTCCTTATGCCACGCAACAAATGACAACAATTTTTTTTTTGTGAAGTGAGACATATGTAAGTTCACAATTTTCATAGAAACTATTTTTTCTCAATGCCGAACTCGCACCCACCTCAAATCCTATAGTGGGATAGGATCTAAACTGTTTGCCACCAGGTACTGTGACTCCTTAGGAAATAAGTCCAAAATCATTTTGTTTGGACTTTGTCCGCTTTGAAGGGACATATGTAAGTCTAAAATAAAATTTTTGAATTATGTCCCATCAAAGAATAAAATAAGAATTTTGGACTTATGTCTTATGTTAAGTTTAAGCTCTCAGTTGGCAACAAATAAAATGTTTGGCACACACCTTTGCGCAATCAGATGATACTCTAACTCTATACACAATTTTCGTTACACAGTAAAACTACATAAATACATACATATTTACTAAGCCATTTAAACAATTTTGTGCAATCAGGATAAAATGCTACTCCTTCTTTATCTTGGAGTGTATTAAAACACAGAAGTTATTGGTGAAATTAATAATTGAAAAAACGTATTAGCTTCTAAGCACTGCATACTTCATATATGTATTAAGAAACCCTATGGAAGTTAGTTATTAAGTTGTTGTCCGTTTTTAAGAGCAAAATCTACCTCTTTTTTGGGTTTTTTATTTGAGTTTAAAATATAAATGAGGCTGTGAGTGCAAAAGTGGCGTAACCCATATTTTTTTTTTAGTTTTTTTCATAATAATAACGAAAAGTTAACGATTAATCAATGGAAAACTTATTTTAGCTTTATAAATCAGAAAATGTTAAAATGTTGCAAATTATGCCCTGGAGCATTTCTATAGGAAAGTTCAAAGGGGATAAACTTCCAATTCAGGGAATACCGCTAAATCCAAAAGAATTTCTTTTAGAATTTAATGATGTTCAGATTCCGGTCCGTCTTGCATTCGCAATAACGATCACAAAGTAAATTATTAGAACGATGTGGTTCTCAAATTAAATCTTAATAATGACCAGTTATGATAACGACACTAAAATTTTTGACGAAGAGCATGACATAAATATGAGACCTTCGACGACGATGACGATAAGAACGGCGAAACCAAATTACTGCCGATTCGTATGGAAATAGTATTAGACTATAACAGAGGCAATAAAGATAACGACGACGAAGGTTACATCATCTTACATCTAAAAGATGAAAATAGCTTGTAAGACATTTCGTTACTTTTCAAGATCAGTTCTAAGTTTGGCTTCAAATAAAGATGTTCTCCTGCGGAAAAAAATATAAAATAAAAAATATTCCTGATTAACTCTCTAATTTTGCGTTTAAACTATTTTAACTACGAAAGTTATTGCTTAAAGTCAGATCTTTATTTGAACAAATGATCAACACACGAGACTTTTGAAATCTTCGAAATTCACTACACTAAAAAACATAACATAAATACACTTGTTTTGTAATATTAAAGACAGTCCAGTGTCAAAATTGTGTCAGTTTCGTGCGCGAATTCGGTTTTAAATACACTTTCATAATGAAGTTCAATAAATATGGTATCGGTTTGCTGATTTGTTTAGCACTAGTAATTCAAAAATCCAAATCAGATGGAGTGGGTAAAGACGTTATAAATGCTACTCTGCCTACGTTATCTAGATTGGTAGCTATGAACGTGACAACGGTACGCTTAGGGCCATTCCTTTTTAGTGGATTGGGATTTATTTATGTAGCTTCGCTGATATTAGCTGATAAAAATGACAGTCCCATCAAAGAATATAATCTTTCCACTGTCGATCTGTTGAAGGTCCACGAGACGATCATGAATGAAACACAAAATATCGATAGCAATGTTATGGAAGGAACTGCAAAACATGTTCGTAAATCATCATCCGCCGTTGAATGGAATAAGTTCAAGCAAGATCTACGTATTACACTGGAGTATTTCAACAGTAGCTATGCTGACGAAATTAAAATTGTTTTGGATTCTACAATAACTGGAGTACAAAAACAAAGAATTTTAATCGCCATGTTGGATTTCAATAGTTCATATAGGGAATCTTTAAGGTCATTCATCAGTAAGTTCATAGAAACAAGTCAGCATAGACCATTCTTTGATTTGTTATTGGAAGAAGATCGTTTATTGGTGAGTTATCGATTTAGTATTGGTAAAGTATTTAAAATTATTGTATTTTGTTTTACATTTATACCGACAAATTAAAAAAATACTGTTGCCAATTTTCAAAATAATGTCAAACATTTGCGTAACTTATGGTTAAAAACTAAACTTGCATTTAAATATCAAAAAAGATAAATAGTCTTAAATCAAAATCGAACTAAATCGATAAATTCAACCGAAAAAAACTTTTATCGAAACTGAAACTAAAGACACTTTAGTGTTCTGTTTATTTCTATACACAAAAATATAAATGAAAGTATCTGTTTGTTATGACAAAATAACAGCTTTTTACAAGATGCATATGAAAGCATATCCGGCACTCAGAACAGAAAATACATTTTTAAATTTTTTGTCTTCTTGTTTGTCTCTTCGTCCTGGGAACGGCTGGACTGATTTTTACGTTACTTTCACTGACCAATAGCTTATTTTGTAGCGGGTTACATAGGCTATTTTAATTACTCTCTAGGTGGCGCGTTGGTCGCCTTTTTTACATATTCGTATTTATGAACCGATCAGAAACTACTCTACCGATTTTGACAGGACTTTCACTGACAAAAAGAAAAGAGTTCCAAGTGACTTTGAATATTGTATAACACAAAATAAAATTAGCAGTAGTTTAAGTTTTAATGACTTAAGACTTAGAAAATGCTTGGATTCATATAACGGTGGGCAAAGGAATGCTCGAATTACAAAATCCTGTTATTTGCGCAATTTTTCCTTTTTTTTTTTATGTTTTTCGGAATCTAGGAAAAACTTCTCATTTCTTACAAGAAATGTAAGAAAGCGTTACTTGGTCAAAAAGACAAACATAAAAAAAAAATACTCGGAACGGATAGCGTTCACAAATAATTATTTTAAATTGAATTAATAATTGCTTGCACTTTTAAACTAGATACCTACACAAAAAGGTTTTCTTAAATCTCATCAATGATAGATTATTTTGTTTTTGTTCAGAAATATTGTTATTTTTTTTTTTTTTTTGTTATATTAAAAAAATTATTGTTCAATTTTAATTACCAAGTTTCGTCCTTTCTGGATTGAGTTTTAGGTTTACGAAATTTCAAGTATTCGAAATTTTTTGTTTTCAAGATTGTAGGTTTTTGGGATTCCGTCTGACTCGCATTTATAATATATATTATAAAATTTATATTATATAAAGTAGAGGTTAAAACACAGTTGTTTAACGATATAATAACATAAGTTTAATTTATTTGTAATAATCCAAGTAAAATTATAGGTAAAAGTTATGCAATATTAAAAGATAAATTACATAAAAATAAGGTACGGTAGCGGTATGCGTTAATTCTGAACGTCTAAAGTCTCATTCATCTATATCTGTTGGATGTTGGCGGATGGATTTCACAGACTTAACTTTTAACAATGTTGGACTAATGTGGCCGATTTCGATTGAGTATCCCAAGTATTCTATTTTCTTGGATAAAAAACGACATTTGTTCTATATAGTGTGGGCGGCAATGGTACAATGGATGGAGTGCTTGCTTGTCAGTCGTTCAGCAACCGTGGAAGAGTGCACTTCGTTGGCGACTTTCACTGTGTTCATTTTAACTAGAGGCGCGAGTGTTTAAAGTAGATAGTTTAACCTACCATTTGCAAGTGGCAAGTTATCCTAGGTGGTAGAGTGGCAGACGACGGATCTGAACGGCGTGGGTGCGAGCCCCACTGTGGTCCGGGCTTTTTTTTAAATAATTTCTGGGAGAAGGTGACCAGAAATAGAGAGGACCTAGAAAGAGAGATGGGAAAAGCAACGGGGACATCGAAAGATGGTCCCCCAACAACAAAGAAGGCAGTTGGAGCATCAGGTGATGTGTCATCCGACAACCAAATAGCGGGGCCATCAGGCCAAGCTCAAAGAGCAACTGTAGCCCAAAAAGCTACAACAACAGCAGCAGCAGCAGCAGGACCAGTAAAGCCCAAAGTGGCAACAACAACAGCAACGAAAACTACAACAACATCGTCATCGGCACGTGCCGAGGTCGGAACAAGCAGCATGGCAACTGCAAAAACATCGAGCCCTATTAAAGGGAAAAATCCAGGACCGGCATGTGCCGAAGAACAAGATCCTCTGAAGAGAAGGCGCTATATTAGGTATAAACCAAACCTGGTAGTTAAAAAGCGTACCGCAGATGTGGAAGCAGCGCAGAAAATAGGAGGGCGCGGACGTTCAGCCAAGGCCTCGGCCCAGGCAAAAATACAGAGGCAGCTGGATAGCTCCTCCAACGACGATGACGACAACGAAAACAACGACAAGAACATAGAAGGCGACGATGAAGCTGAGGCGGATAACATGCATCCGATCGCCGCCGACAAACCGAATGATCAAGACGCCAGTCTAACAGGCGAAGAAAACGCCGCTGACGCCAATGCTGATGACATCTCTTACATGTCTGTGGAAGGAGAAGGACATTACGTCAGTGGCGAGGTAGTTGAGCTGTCCGACGAAGAAGAGGACCAGCAAATTGAGGCTTTAACGGAGCAGATCACTTCGCTCATAGAGCTTGTTGAAGCGCTCAAAAAGAAGCAGGAGGCAAGACGGGAGAAGGAGCGCATAGTTGCTCTTGAGCAGCGCACCCGCCAACAAGCGCTCCAAGAGCAAGCTTCGCAACAACAGCAGCCTCCTCAGGAACAAAATCCACTCCCAGTCCAGCAGCAGCCACAGAAGCAGCAGTCAAAGAAGCAGCCACAGAAACAGCTTCAAAAGCCACAACAACCGTCTCAGCAACCACAGCATCAGCCTCAGCAACAGCAAGCAAAACAAAAACAACAACAACAACCACAGCAGCAACGTCAACAGACACAGAAGCAGCAACAGCAGCAGCAACAACAGCAACAGCAACAACCACAACAGCAACAACCGCAGCAGTCACAACAGCAGCAGTCACAACAGCAGCAGACCCAACAGCAGCCGATGCAACAGCAGCAGAGACAACAGCAGCAGTCACAACAACAACAGCAACAACAGCAACAGCCACAAGCAAAGAAAGGTAAGGTGCCACCTATTAATACTTATAAAATGCATATAAAAGACACTATTGAAATATTTAGGTCGGTCATAGGCAACAATTTTATAATTAAGCGGTTAAACGCAGACAGGCATTCCATTTAGTGCTCATCTTTAGAGCACTACAAAAAAGTGAAAGACCTTCTGTCTCAAACTAGAACAGAATATTATAGTTTCACCCCGAAGGAAGACAAGCTTCAAACAGTCCTTCTGAAGGGTATCGAATCCTCTACGGATCCGCAGGCGCTCTTAGCTGAGCTCCGTCAAGTGGCGAGCGACAATCTCGAGTTTATCGGGGTCAGACCGTTCACCACAGTCAAAGCCAGACGGGAGAAACGGAATTTACCATTTTTCCTAGTTCAACTCTCGCCCCAAAGCAAATTGAGTGGTCTAAGGAATATAACAGTCCTGGATTACCAAGTTGTACGATGGGAAAAACTAAATAAGCAGAAAGACATGCTTCAATGCATGAACTGCCAAGGGTTCGGACACGTTGCAGTTAACTGTGGTATGGACCCAGTCTGTGTTAAATGTGGAGATACCCACAAAACAGTGGAGTGTAAACTCGGGGAAGATAGGGTCACAGATATGACCCAGTTAAAATGTGCGCTCTGCCGAGGCTCCGGGCACCCCGCAAACTATCGGGGATGTCCGAAGTTTCAGGAGATAAGGCAAAACAAAGCCCAAAAGAAAACAGTTGAGGTGAGACGCCCTGAAGTACGCCAGAAAACAATTTCCGTTAATCCGGCAATTTCTTACGCCCAAATCGCGTCTGGAAAGGGAAAAACGGTACAGCCTCAACCACAGGTAGCCAAACAGGTCCAAGTGCCTACGGCTCCTGTGCCAGGAGCAGATCTGATGCAGGTGTTGCTGACTATTCATGGTCAGTTAACCGACGGGCAAAAACAGATCAGGGAGCAGGCGGCTAGGGTGGATTACCTCTACTCTATTCTGCCGGCAACGCGAAATGGTTAAAGGCGCGCTGCCTGAGCGACCCTTTAAGATCCTAGCTGTGAATGTAAATTCGCTGATTAGGACCGAACGTAGAGCAAACCTCTTTCATTTGCTGCAAGACCAAAGTCCTGATGTGTTTATGGCTAGCGAAACTAAGCTAAACCAGAAACACAAACTGACTAATAAAAATTACAATATCGTAAGAAGGGATCGGCCCAACTCCTTACAAGGGGGTGGGGTCGCAATCTTCATACGAAAGGGCATTAAACATAAAGTTATATATAATAGTGAAGTGCGAAGATTCGGGTTGCTAGAAGCCTGCATCGTTTGCATTCCTCTCCAGCAGGGGAAAAGAATGTACGCAATCGCAGTATACGCACCTGACGCACCTCAGCAAGCTAATTTTATCGCAGAGCTCGAAAAACTTTTCGAATGCTTAAGACTGAACTTGGATGAGAATTATTATCTCATGGCAGGGGACTTAAACGCTAAACATGTAGATTGGGGAAACCAAATACAAAATCCTAGAGGGAACCATCTTTTTAATTGGATGGGTCGATACAGTGTTGAGTGTAGGATCGACCTTCTGGCTACCGATAGACCGTCATTTCCGAGGAGTGGTAGTTTTCTGGATTTTTTACTGCTTGACTCACGACTAGTTATAACTGACGTAACAAATCAACAGACAAGAAACTGTTTACGAACGATTGAATACGACAGTGATCACTGCGGACTTGCCACCGTAATACAGCTTCCGAGCGAACTTGTGGAGTTGGATGAATTTGTGCCTGTGCACTCTTACAATTTCAGTAAGATGCGCTGGCCACGCTTCTCCAGCGCCTTGGCAAGAGAAATACGTTCCGATGACATTTTTCCACCAAATGACAGAAACCTGACGAACCTCGAGATCGACGGGTTCCTGACTCAAATGGATACGACTATAAAACGAACAATGGACAAAACAATCCCAAAATATAAGGAACAAGACCCTACTGGTTTATACAAGAACGCGACAATCGACGCACTACACCGACAAAAAAGTGGACTGCTGACTAGATTGAAACTTCTGTACAGACGTTTCACGGACACACGTGATCTGGAGATTAGGACATTGAAGTCGTCGATCAAAAACATTAACGTTCTGATTAGACAAAACTATAGATTATCTATTAATTTATATTGGGATAACAGAATTCGGGCTGTTTATTCTAGCGACCCTAGTATGTTTCCCCAAATAAATAAGATATTTAGAAGAAATGATCAAAACGATCTTCCATGTCTTAAACTCCAGAGGACAACAGATAACGAAGACGTACTAACGATTTCGGGAATTGATCCGGAAGGTGCCGTTTTCGATGACAATTTTTATATGATAGAAGATCCTCAGGAAAAGGTAGAAGCTGTAGGGGCTGCTTTCCAGCAAGTGTATAAGGTGAATGCTAGCATTCGTCCGAATCATGACCTGGAGAACAGAGCCTTGCTGCACAATTTCTATTTTGGAAATAACATAACGCAATGGCGATCTGAGAATACTGGTTTCACCGGGTTCAATGACGAAAATTTGGCAAACGCCACCATCGCCGAGCGAAAAGGACCCAGTTCATTGTTAATTTCGAAGGTAGAACTTCAGTTAATTTTTCAAACATTAAAGAAAAAGAAATCTGCGGGGGTCGATGGTATACCCAACATTGTGTTACGACATCTCCCTGAGGAAGCCATAGACATTTATACCACACTGTTTAACAACGCATTGAATAATGCAACTTATCCAGTGAGTTGGAAGACAGCTGTGGTCCATCCTCTCCCCAAAAAGGGAAAGGACAGCTCCAATCCGGCAAATCTTCGGTCGATAAGTCTTCTTCCAAGTATCAGTAAGGTATTCGAAAGGATTCTCAATAGAGCTCTGTTCAAGTGGGCTGAGGACAAGAATATTATTCCAGAAATCCAGACAATCAGTTTGGCTTTAAAGCGGGACATGACACTATTCATGCCGCGTCTAAGTTAGTTTCTGATGTTCAATGGAACAAAGCGAAAAATCAATGCACAGGTGCCGTTCTTGTTGATTTAGAGAAGGCTTTCGACACCGTATGGTTAGAGGGTCTTTATCTGAAATTAACCAGATTTGGCATAAGTAAACCACTGTTGTATATGCTTCATGACATGCTCAATGGTAGAAAGTTTGTTGTCAAAAGTGGCAATGTAACTTCGACCACAACTTTTGATATTAAAAACGATCTACAGCAAGGAGCTGTGAACTCACCGATTCTTTTTAGTATTTACACCAGCGATCTGATAGGTAGTCTCACTCATGCGATTGCGTATGCCGATGACCTTGTAGCGTACAGGACGGGTCCAAAAGTTGAAGTCATCAGAATTCTCTTGCAGCGTGACTTCGACAAGATTCAGCGATATTGTGATGACTGGAAGTTAAAAATTAACTTTCAGAAATCAGAAACTATCCTGTTTAGAACCCCTTTGTCTAAGGCTTCTAGGGATACAAGAAAGAACTGGAGAAATCTAGTGATCGTTGGACCAAGTGGACATCCACTGGCGAGTAAAGATGTAGTAAAGTACCTTGTTATCTGGCTAGATCAGTATCTATATTTCAATCGACATATAGATGCTGCTCTGGCCAGAGCTAGGGGAGCGTTTGCTCTGACAAGACGGTTGTTTTATAGCAGCCGCCTTGAAAACAGGGTGAAGGTGATTTGCTACATGGCCCTCATCCGGCCGATGATTGCCTATGGGTGCCCTGTGTGGTTTAACGTTGCCCCATCTCAAATGGAAAAGATTCAGGTGTTTGAGAGACAGTGTCTTAGGACCTGTCTTGGATTACACAGAACACCAGAGTCGGAGTACAAACATTATTATGCCAACGAGGTCTTATACAACGGGGCCAATATAAACAGGATAGATAACTTTTTAATTAAGCTGATTCGGGGTCACATTGCAAGAGCGATGACCTCAGCCAATGGACTTATTTTCGGGGCTTATTACCCCAATGAAGAATATAGTGAGAGCGTTTGTCTTAACGGTTTCATCCCGCCCGAGACATTCCTCTATTTAGACAGTCGGGGGCTGATACAGGATAGATTGGCGGTTCCGTTAATCTACCACGTCGGCCGTAGAACTGTGGATCGGCGAATCCTGTATGGTCGAGACGTCGGCTCTGGGAACGGAGCAGAGCGTCTGCGGTTCAGTAGAGCTGTGCCCCTTCGGGACAAGGGGACTTTTATAAGCAAGTTCAAAAATACTGGTGGTTGGGTGACCACCTTGATATTGATGGTTAGTCATAGTTGTTGCCTTGGCCGACCTGCGTATTTTTAAGTATTAATAGGTTTATTTTATGTAGGACAGTGGTGGCACCAAAAAAAATATAAAACACAAATTGCATTTGTTGGTGTGTATGTGCATTTGGCGCTGTTCAATATGTATATATATTAATATGTACATATTTATAAGCGTGGTTGCATATATGCATTGGCTGCTGCACCAAAAAAAAAAAAAAAAATATATACTGCTGGTGGCTGTTCTAGTTTTAAGTTATTTTAAGTATTTTTAAGTAGTTTTAAGTTAATTACGTATAATTACGTATATTTTAGTTTAGGTTAATTTAGTTTTATTATTTAGGTAAAGGGTAGTTTTAAGTTTTTATATAAAATAAAATGTCTCGAAAAACGAGTTTTAAAAAATTTTCTCGTTTAGTTTTAAGTAATTTTGAATTTTAATTTAAGTTAGTTTTTACGCCCAAATGCATTTTTAATATATAGTTATAGTATAATTTAGAGCGCCCGTATGGGGCCAGTAAGTTAGTTAAGTTATTCTGTAAGCTAGTTTTTAAGGTTTTTGTCTAGCATTTAAGTAGTTATAAGTTAAATTGAAAATAAAAATTGAATTAAAATGTAAAAAAAAAATGGAGTGCTTGCTTGTTAACCCAGAGGGTGCAGGTTCAATCCTCACTTGGGTACAAAGCATTTTTTTCTTTTCAGCATACCTCCCAGCTTATGCTGGACGTCGCCCATGAGGTTATGCAATGAAAAATAAAAATCAACTAGCTCTCTATCCATTGTACCAAAAACAATTCTTTCCTATCTTTCTATTCCTTCTAACTAGTGTCGTGCAGCACCTGTTGCATTTAAAAAGGCAATGTGCCTTACAGACACATAGTTAAAATATTATTAAAAAAATATTATTATTAAATCAAAGTCCATGTTGCACATAATTAGCACAACATTTTGATCTTTATTTCACTTTATTTCTTTATCGGATCATAAACAAATGAAAGGCCTAGTCATGCCTTCGGACAAACTTGATCTTGTGTCTAACCAACCTTTGGCTAAGGATACTAAACACTGCATCATCAAATAACAGTCCCCTAAATCAATATCTTTGGTCA
Source organism: Baccha elongata (assembly GCA_951217065.1). Lineage (NCBI taxonomy): Eukaryota > Metazoa > Arthropoda > Insecta > Diptera > Syrphidae > Baccha > Baccha elongata. The sequence continues at coordinate 177,763,478 of OX578272.1, forward strand.
AGTATTTTTTCAGGATTGCAACTTGCTGAAGTAAATCAAAGATTTTTAAATATATTACAGAATGGTTTTGCTCTGTATGTTCCCAAATGCAGGAATAGACAAACTTTTAAACTGCCATGGCCAATTCATCGTTTGACTAATTTGAAGACAGCTAAAAACAAGTCTTTCAAACAATTTAAAAAGTCAAACCATTGTATATACATTTCTATAGTACAATCATGGAGCAGCGCCATCTTAAGAAGGTTGTGAATCGCACATTTGGAGGTTCTTACATTTACTAAGTGTCTATTCTGTTACCCTAACAATAGTCGTCAACAAAACAAATTAACAATATTTAATGTATTTTATTGGCTCTAAAATCCATATTTCCTTGACAAGACTCGTAAACAAAACAAAAATCATGCATGTTTACGACTGTTGTTAAAGTAACAGAATAGATACCTAGTAAATGCACGAACCTAAAAATGTGTTACTCACAAGTTTCTCAAAATGGCCAGGCGGTAATTGTTCAGCATGAAAATACTATAGAAATGTATATACAATGGTCAAACCTTGAAGTAGACAAAAAACGTTTCTCTCAGTTGCGCCGTGAATATGAATTTTTAAACAAATTTCTTTATGGACAGTACATAATGAACATTGAGTCAAAAATAACTAAAGATCCAAGAATTTTTTGGACATTTTTGAAAAGTAAAAAAAAAAAGAATATGTCACTCTCCAAAACATGGAATTCGAAGGTGAAGTTTCTAGTAGCATCGATTCAACATGTGAGCTTTTTGCAAAGTTTTTCCAATCGGTATATATGTCGATCACTCTAATGTTTGTTGGCCTCAAGTAGATCGAATTTATGGAGGTATAACTCTTATTTGGAAACACTACATTTTTCCACTGATGATGTTTTGCAGGGCATACAATCATTAGACTCATGTCAAAGTATTGGTCCTGACAAGATTCCTTTTGAGGTATTAAAGAACTGCTAATCTTCATTAGCCCTTCCATTGAAATTTCTTTATAATTTATCTCTGTCGTCTGGTACGTTCTTGGATGAATGGAAAACATCATTAATAGCCCCCATATTCAAAGCTGGCTCAAAACTGAAAGTAAAAAATTATCGTGGAATATCAAAACTTTCTGACATTCCAAAACTTTTTGAGTCAATTGTGACAACCAAACTCAATTTCTCATAGAAAGAACAAATCTCTCCACACCAGCATGGATTTGTATCTGGTAGATCTACAGTGACTAACTTAATGCTTTTCAGTAAATACCTTTTCGATTCCGTTGAATTAGTTTATCAGGTTGATGTTGTGTTTACAGATTTTGTGAAGGCCTTGGACACTGTGTGTCACAATATTCTCATCGAAAAATTAAGATAATTTGGCATTCATTCGTACCTCCTTAAATGGATCTTTAGTTACCTAACAAATAGGAAGCAAATTGTTAAAATTGGTTCATCTCAATCGAGGCCTATTGACGTTTTATCGGGTCACTTAGGCAGTCACTTAGGACCTTTGCTATTTAATATTTTTATCAACGATATTCCAACCATGCTTCAGCATGCTCATTGTCTTATGTATGCTGATGATTTGAAAATATTTTTGAGTGTTAAAAGCATTTTAGATTGCAATAGGCTTCAATCTGATTTGAACACAATCGTCAATTGGTGCAAGCTAAATCGGCTTTCCTTGAAATGTCATTCCTTATCTGTTTATCGTATTTTCGCTCCAGTTATTTATCAATATAAGATTTCAAAAATTTCACTTTCTAATGTAACTGAAGTTAAAGATCTTGGTGTGATTTTTGACACCAAACTTTCATTTTCACTTCACATTGACTACGTTGTGGCTAAGGCTAATTCTATGCTTGGGTTCCTCAAACGATCGTGCGCCGTATTTTCTAGTCCTTATGCTCTTAAATCTGTTTATATGTCCCTTGTTCGTCCTTTTCTTGAATATTGTTCCATTATTTGGTGCCCTAACTATATCACTTCCATAAATCGGTTGGAAAGAGTGCAAAAGTCATTTACAAGATTTGTCATTGCTCAATTGAAATGGAACCTTGATGAAAGACCCTCTTATTCTACTAGATGTGCATTAATAGGGTTAGATACCCTTGAGAAAAGACGTAATGTTCATTGTATATTGTTTGTTCTGGATGTGTTTTCTTATCGTATATAGTGTCTTGATATTCTTAAGAATTTTTTGATTTACGCACCTGAAAGAATACTCAGATCAAGAAATTTATTATTTAATCCTTGGCATATTTATAACTATGGGCTTAATGAGCCTACTACTAAATGTATTAATTTATTTAATTCAGTTTGTACAGAAATTGATTTGTGTGATGACAGAGAGAAAGTTAAATCCTTAATTTTAAATATTCATGTATCATAATATAACTATGCTTCTTGTTAATTAAATAATTCTTATAGTTACTTAAATTTTATTGTACTACTTTATATACTTTTAATTATTATATTACTATAATATATTATATCTGAAATCTGTTAGAGTTAAGCTCGGTAGATGAAATAATAAACAATAAACAACAATAAACAAGAAAGTATAATAAATAAACGCAAGTAAAAATAGAGTTTCTATAGCGTTTATATGGCAGGTACCGTTAATAAGGTGATTTCGAAAATAAATTTATAACAAAAAACTTCATTATTGGGAACAAATCAGTCACACAAAATTTTATCAAAATCGATATTATATTTTACGAGAAAAATTGGATTATCTTTAAGGCTTATTTGCCAGGTACCGTTTATATGTAAACTTATTCTGAAAACTCAAAAAACATAAACTTTTGCTACAAATCCGTTATACGAAATTTTATCAAAATCGATCGTGTTTTGTACGAGAAAATTGGAATTGTATAAAACGCTTGTATGGCAGGTACTGTTAAAAAGTTAGTTCTAAAATTTTTTTTTTATGAAAAACATCAACGTTGGCAAAAAATCAGTCATACGAAATTTTACCAAAATCGATCGTATTTTTTCGAGAAAAGTGGAATTATATGTTACGCTTATATGGCAGGTACCCTAATTTTCAGACTTAGGATAAAAACTAAAAATACGCCTGGAAATATTACTCTAAAAATAGAGAGTACCAAGTTTGAATTAAATCGGCCCAACCGTTTAGGCTGTAGTTGTCAATACATCCAGACTGACAGACAGACAGGATTGTCGGACCTACTTTGTTCGTGTTCTCTATCATCGTAATGTCATGTTTGATTGTTATCTAAATTTTGTTTTTTTTTTTTACGAATGCAAAACTTGCCTTATAGTACCTATAATCGCAAAAAAAAAAGTTGTGTGCTAGCTTCATATAAAGCACTTGTAAGAACCTTTAGATTTTCGCAACAGCAAGTTACAAGCTTCAGTTTTAAATTGAAGGCAGAAATCGCCTTTAATGCCGCTTGACTGCCAATGAAAAAGGTGATATCAGCTTGCCAACGTTGCAGACTGTTTAACAGCTGTTTTCACTGCCAGAACCTCAGCTTGGAAGATGCTGATGTAGTCAGGAGGTCGAATTAAGTTTGCTAATCCAAGGGTTTCTGAGTAGAATTCCGCACCAACACCATTACATTTTCGAACCATCAGTAAAAATGGTAATTGTCGATTCAGAGTATGGAGGTTGGTTTTCATTACAGTTTTCCCTGCTGGGGAAAGATATTTCAAATGGTCTATGAAAGTCTAACTGGGGTGTTGTGTGGAGGGTGAAACTCATTGCCCCACCAGTAGTACGAATGCAGGCCATTCTTTGAATCCTGGTAATTTTTTTAAGGTTGGTGGTTTTGTCATTCCACCAAAACATGTTACCATATAATGTATGTCTGAATCGGTTTAACTTTATAGTTGTGTACATCCACGTGATATTTTGTTGCAAGCATAAAATGCTACCAATGCTTTCTTGGCTCTTTTTTTTTATGTTGAGGCTCCAATTAAATTTTCTGTCCAAGATTACTCCAAGGTATTTGGCATAGTCAGAGACTTTCAGTGGAGTTCCTTCAATTGATGCTAGGTATTCTAAATGCTGTTATTTTTCTTTTGTTAGTGAAAAGAACATGCTCAGTCTTACGCGGGTTTACTGCCAGACTACAGTTTTTTGTCCAGGTGTTGACCATGGACAACCCATAGTCTATTTGTTCTCTAATAGTGGATAGGAATTTTCCTGTTTTAAATATTTTTTTTATTAAAATGAGATAACTTCTTTTTATGGCTGAATCAGTAAAATTGGACGAAAAACACTTTGTAAGATAGACATCTCCCTATTTCATCGAGTACAAGAGTTTTACCCAAAAGAACACGTTTTTATACAGGTTCTTGTTTGAATGTTCTGTCAGTTTGCCGGTTATTTTATTTATTTTTATATTTGTATTGCCCGATATCGGTTTTAGTGAATGCAGATGAGCGTCTGAAGTAGTCGCTCGAGCTGTTTCGACCTGATATCAGACGGCTTCAGTGTACGCGAAGAGGTACGAAAAAAAAAACGGAATAACTATGTATTTGCTATTAACTTTTTTTTATGTTTAGGAAATCCTTAGATTAATGATTATACTGTAAAATTGCTAATTTAAAAAAAAATGTCCAAAGACTAGCTTAATTTATAAATTATGTGTTATTTAGAATATATGTACATTGTACATATATCATTTTACCTTTATATAGCGAAAACTATTATTACGAAAGTCGAGTACGTTTGCGGAACGCGCAGACAGACTTTTAAAAGACGAAGGTCTGGAAACCACGGGCTTTGAGACTACCACACATGCGTTGGGTGCTATTGTGTCGCTAAGCTGACTTTGGTGTTATTTACCTAGGTGTGATAATGTATCCCTCAGTAAATACTTTCACGATAGGTGGGACAGAAAATATAAATACATAACTTAAGTTTTTTTGTTTACTTCAAAAGTTCTTGTTTAATTTACATTATTTTATATTTTGTAAATTCCTAATTTTGCGTTTAAACTATCTTAACTACGAAAGTTATTGTTTAAAGCCAGAACTTTATTTGAACAAGTGATCAACGAAACGATTGAAACCTTCGAAATTCACTACCCTCGAAAACATATAAATTCTCTGGTTTTGTAATATTAAAGACAGTGTCAAAATTATGGGGGTTTCGTTCGCGAATTCGGTTCTTTAAACACTTTCATAATGAGGTCCAATAAATGTTGTATCGGATTGCTTATTTGTTTAGCACTAGCAATTAAAAAAACCGAATCAGATGAAATAGTAAAAGAAGTTTTTGATGTTGCTATACCAGCAATAACTACACTGTTAACTATGACTGTAACATCGGTACCCTTAGGGGCAGCCCTTGTTGGTGGATTGGGATTTATTCACATATTGTCCACGTTAGTGACTCATAAGAATGACAGTCCCATCGAAGAAGATAATCTATCCACTATCGATCTGTTGAAGTCCCACGAAAAGATTGTGGCCAAAATAAAAGAAATCGATAACCATGTTATCGAAGGAAGTAGTAAAATTATTCGTGAATTATCTTTCACCGTGAAATCGAATGGGGTCCTGGAAGATCTACGTAACACACTCGACGGTTTCAACAGTTTCTATGCTGACGATATTAAAGTTGTTTTGGATTCCACAATAACTGGAATAAAGAAAAATAGGATTTTAATCGCCTTGTTGGATCCCCACAGTTCATATAGGGCAGCTTTGAAATCATTCGTCAAGAAGTTCATAAGCCCAGGTTTGAGTTTGGAGAAATCAGGACCAGCTAATTTATTCTTTGATTTTTTGTTGGAAAAGGAACGTTTATTGGTAAGTTTTAGATTCTTAAAAACTCTTTTAATATTGGTAAAGTATTTAGAATTTTATTTCATTTTGTTTTATAACCGAAATAAAATAAAAAGAGTGTTGTCAATTTTCGACATGATGTCAAACATTTTCATAACTTATGGTTAAAAACTAAACTTTAATTTAGAGGTTAAAAAAGATACCTATAGGCTTAAATCGATAAATTCAACCACAGCTAAGTAAGAATTTAAACAGCTCAGTAGATTCAAATAAGATATTTTAGACAAATTAAACCAAAAGTAAATAAAAATTGCGTACAGTAAAATAAATATTTGTGTTAAATATTTTGAAGAAATTCAAGAAACCATGTGAATAACCATGTTTATCTTTTCCTACGTGTTTTATATATATTAATCTTGGTATACTTACCTATAGGTATGGGGTTTTAAGGGTGCTCGTCCGTCAGTGCAATTTTTGGAATTTTTGTTCTAGGCCTAAAACAAACGGTACCTGCTATAAAACGGTTACGAAAAAGCTTGTTTTTCTCAAAAACTGCTCTTTGATAAAACTTGACAAGTATAATATGGTATTATATAGGCCTTCTAGACTGTTGGAGCCATTATTCATAAGAAACTATTCAATCGGTACTTGACATATAACAGTTTTTTTTTCAATTTTATTTGTCATAAATTGACTTTCAAATTTATTTATATATTTTTTATATATATATTTTTTAACTATTGCATTTTAATTAATATTAATATACAAAAAATGAAAGGCTGCAACATTTAAGAGAAGTACGCGAGTCTCATATCCAAAATTTGTACTAGGTGGGGCAATTTTTGTTGTGACGTGATTATGATTATTTTGTTGAGACGAAAATTATGTACCTTCACGTTGCCAAAGTATATAACAGAGCTAAATGTAGTCATTTTCGAAATTTTGTATCGATAATATTTTACAATTTTTTTTTTCTAAAATGGATAAAAACAAAACTGACAAAAAAAACTTTAATTGAAAAAAAGCTTGCAATACTAGAAAAAAAAACTAACTCCTACGAATGTTAAAATATTTTAATAAACAATTACGAATACAATTAAATGTATTTTTCTAGAAAATTAAATGAATAAAAATTAATTTATGGTATTTTTCATAATTTATAGCCCGATTCTCCCCCTTGTGAGGAGTCATAAGTCATAAGCCCTTGTGACAATTTATTGCGAGGATTGTTGTGACTCGATAACATTTATCGAATTCTCCCCCAATCCTCACAAGAAAAGTCTCAAGTAAACTCACCGCGTTATGGTGAATTTTTTTCTTCGACTTGGAACAGCTGATTGTGACAGAATACGATAAATTTTTAATTTTTCTGTGCAAAATTTATGTGAAAAGTAAATAGTTCAATCAAATTTACAAATTTTATAGAAATAAACAACGTATCCGAACTAATATCAGTGAAAAATATGTGTGGTGATGCAAAACTAGCTTTTTGGAAAAAAAAACATGGATAGTCTAAGAAAGAATTTACCTATAAAAAAGATGTGATCACCTAGGAATTAATAAAGAAAAGTTTAACAATTCCAAATTTTTTTTTTGATTCGATATTTTTTAATTAAAACAAACAGTTGCATAACCCAATGCATCATCAAAATAAAAATAAATAAAGAATTACTTTCGTTTCAACTCACAAAAAAAGCAAACAAAAAAAAACAATTCAAATTCTAGTGCTGTGACCTGCTCTGTAGCAGATCACAATTTCGATTGTTTTTATAACTCTTACAAGTTGTGACTACGGGGGAGAATCCGAAAAAGTAACAAACTCAATTTCACCTCTTCTTATGACTTGTGAGGTATCACTGATATTGGGGAGAATCGGGCTATAAGTGTTAAAATAATTTACCATTTTGATACGTTTTTAAACGACTTAGAAATGAGCCAATGTGATATAAAGTAAGGCATACCCACAGAATTAATATTAATTTTTATTTCATATTTTTACCACTAAAAAAAATTCAAAATTAATAATGCTAGTTTCTTATGTTTAGTACACAAAAGTCCTATATCCCATGGAAAAATTAGGTTTTTTTTTTCATTGATTTAGCATTCGTATGAATCAGGGTCCTATATCCATTTCTGACTTTTTTCGAATTTTTTTTTTATTTTTTTTATGATTTCAAATGACAAGAAAGAATTTTGTTCAATTAATATGTTTAAACATTCAAAAGTCATGTTAATTAAATTATTTTTCAAACCATAAAATTCATTTTCTGATGAATAATTTCGATCGATATGAGACACTTAAGCACACAGGTGGCGATATGCCTCAAATGAAATAGACTCAATTATTTGCCTCACACAAATGCACAAACAAACGCAGAATTCTACGAAAAATACACGATTATGTATAACTAGGCGGCAACCAATAATCAGAGAAAATTTCGTTGGTTCAACAAATCTCAATTAATTCCTCTGCTTTTTTTCTGATATTTTTAAGGGAACATTTTATTGGATCAGTTTTCTTTTTCATTGAACAGATGATCAGGTCAAACACAATATCGTGAACTACAGCACGACAAACTCAGCTGCTACTTACTGTCAAGCAATTTTGGTTTAAGAATACGTAGTTTTGTTTTTTACTTATTACCAGCTGTTACCCGGCGCGTTGCCGCCGCCGCAGAAAAAAATAGAAGGCACGACTGGCACGTCGGACAAACTTGCTCTTGTATTAGACTACGAACCTTTGGCTAAGGATACTAACAAGAAAGTATAATAAGAAAAAGCAAGTCAAAATAGAGTTTCTAGAGCGTTTATATGGCAGGTACCGTTAATAAGGTGATTTTGATATTATATTTTACGAGAAAAATTGGATTATTTTTAACGCTTATTTGGCAGGTACCGTTAGTATGTAAACTCATTCTGAAGACATGAAAAACATAATCTTTGGCTACAAATCCATAATTTTATCAAAATCGATCGTGTTTCTTACGAGGAAAATGGAACTGTCTAAAACGCTTGTGTGGCAGGTACCGTTAAAAAGCTATAGTTCCAAAAAAAAATGTTTTTTGACGAAAAACATCACCATTGGCAAAAAATAAGTTATAAAAAATTTTATCAAAATCGATCGTATTTTTTTAAGAATAATTAAATTATCTGTTACGCTTATATGGCAGGTACCGTTATTTTCAGACTTAGGATAAGAATCAAAAATACGCCTGGGCATAATACTCTAAAATTACAGTGTACCAAGTTTGAAGAAAATCGGTGTAGATACATCCAGAATGACAGACGGACAGACAGACAGAATTGTCGGACCTACTTTTTTCGTGTCCTCTATCATCGTTTTGTCATGTTTAATTGTCATCTCAAAACTTTTTTTTGTACGTATGCAAATCTTACCTTATAGTACCTATAATCGCAAGTAATAAGGGAGAAAGCATTGATTTCGAAAGAGTAACTAAGTAAGTAAGTAAGTAATTAGGTGTTTTTATTCAAAATCATCAGTTTAACAATAGATTCAAAAAAATTCAGAAGAGAGTACAATTTTTGTTTTTTATACACAGATGTAAGAAAAAAAAATTAAATTCATAGGTATGTAGTTCAGTGAAAAATAACATAAAAACATGTATTTTGCATCAATAGCTCGGTTGAGCCGTCTGTTGCGATTGAATACCAGTATTTCAGTAGTTCCTCATGTTAGACGTAGTATTGCTTTTATTTTATTGTTGGAGTTGGTGTTGGTGTTGGTGTTGGTGTTGGTGTTGGTGTTGGTGTTGGTGTTGGTGTTGGTGTTGGTGTTGGTGTTGGTGTTGGTGTTGGTGTTGGTGTTGGTGTTGGTGTTGGTGTTGGTGTTGGTGTTGGTGTTGGTGTTGGTGTTGGTGTTGGTGTTGGTGTTGGTATTGGTATTGGTGTTGGTGTTGGTGTTGGTGTTGGTGTTGGTGATGGTGTTGGTGTTGGTGTTAGTATTGGAGTAACTATAATCATATTGGTCCAACATTTTGCCAAAAGTTTTTAAGGTCTTATATAAGAGTTTTCAAAAAAGCTATTTGAGCGCCATATTTGGGATAATTTACTTCATAGGTTACTCCCTACAACAACAGCTATTTGTCAGTGAAAGTCCCGCTAAAATCGGTCCAGCAGTTTCTGATCGGTTCCCGAAAAAAAAGCGACCCGAGCACTACCTAGAGGTAAATTAAAATAACTTAAGTCACTCCCTACAACATCAGTTATCTGTAAGTGGCAAGTCCCGTCAAAATCTGTCAAGCATAGTTTCTGACCGGGCATAAAAGCGAACTGAGCGCCATCTAGGGAGTAAATAAAATAGTCTGAGTTTCGCGCTACAGGATTATATATCTTTCAGAAAAAGTCCCGTAAAAATCGGTCCAACCGTTCTCAAGATTACCCAGGACAAACATACAGACAGACAGACAGACAGATAGACAGAATTTTTTTTTTAAACAGGTGTGTTTAGGGCTGTGTAGTGTATGCTTTCATATGCGTGTAGTAAAATACTGTTATTTTGACATTACAAACAGACACTCCATTTTTATTTATGTGTATAGATAGATTTTGCAAGAGGTGAATATTCACAATAGGCACAACAAGAGGGACTTTTAATTAGGTACCGAGCACAACACAGTCTCTGTGCTTTTGCGATAGGATGCAAATCAGCCTCGTATTCAAACACTTTCACTAATGACGATAAATGCATGAAGTAATTTTTAAAGTGCCTTCCATATAGTTACTTATCCTTAAAATTATTATATATATTTGTTTGTGTTGAATTTTTAAAATAATTAGAAATTTTTTTTAAGGCTTTGGAACATGAAGACTGTAACACATATTCATTGCATTCCAACATATTCGAATCTTTCATGTTAATTGCTAAAATTTTTACCAACGGCTATGTTCTACCTATAGCCGCTCATGTAGTGCAATTCCAGAATGATATCAAGGCTGGCCGACTCTCAGGTATACCTAACTTATTAGAAATGCTTAATCAATTATCGTGATTTTAATCGCAAACAATCTATGATGTTTCAGATGCCACTGCAAGCAAGACGAGTTCAGAAGAACTTATCAATACTTATAAGAACGACATGAAAATACTTATCGAAAAGGCTAAATGGGCCTTAGAGAAATCACCTCGTGACATTAAAAATTGTGGAAAATTCACTAACTTTAAAAAAGGTGAATTATTTAATGGGTATAAGAGTTTATAAATGTTATGTATTTTAAATTTAAGGGATTGATTACGATCGTATATCATTCACCGAAACTCTTCCGATAATCCGGTATATCCCGATGGCGAGTGATAAATACATTTGCACGTTGCCCAAGGAACTTGATGTTAATAGAACCGTTTATGAAACTGGAATGTGCGATACTTATATTCGTAAACCACCGATTTCGTTGTCTATTTACAAAAATGTATTTCAAATTTTAATCATTGAATTTTTAATGGGGGAGTGAATCTCAGTGTTGTTTTTGTATTTTATAGACCAATGAGGCTGACAGGCCATTTAAATATATGATAGTCCATTCTAATGGAAAAGGAGCGGCAGGTGAAATATTTGGACACAATAATTCAGACCCCTTCTCCAGTGAGATACCATATAAAACTACGGTACAATGCAACACCATTTTTTGCATTGCTTTCAAGAAAAATGCAGTCGCTATTTCGACGCAACCTGTTCGAGCAGATCCCGGCAAGTAAGAATAATTTTTTTTTACCAATATTTTTCTATATAATTTTTACTTGTTCAATAGGGCAAGTATTGGTTTCGTGTTTCAATCAAACCTGACATTACAATCAAGGCCGTAGCCAAGGGGGGTTCACAGGGGTTCAAACCCCCCCCCCCCCGTTTTTTTTTAGAAATGCATCTGTAAATCAACCTTTTCCGCATAAGTATGAAACTTGTGCTCAAATAGTTAGTGATTATGTTCAAAACTTTCTGATTTTAGTTTAAAGCCTACGTAGTTAGGTACCAACATAATTTTCGATGAATCTAGTAAGGTAGCTCTAACAGTTTTTAAATTCAACCTCAAACAACACAGCCTCAGGATGCCAGGTTACTTTTGCTTCGATTGCACATGATGAATAACTAAACGCCTCAAGGAAATTTAGTATACCTAGATAGGTACGTGTATGCATCTACATGAAACAATATGTATAGTATAAACGTATATTCTTATTTCCCTTCCAAATAAACCAATGGTGTCCTTGTGTGCATTAGTTTTCAACTTCGTTATTCCACTTATTAAGTTGCAATTGTAACTTGCAACATTTTAGCCGGTTCATTCCATGCGTTTCTATTCTCTTGCTAGCAATAGGCAAAAAGGAATGAGCGATTGTGTCAAGGCAACAGCACAGACAAAACTTGAGCACAACGGATCCTGAAACCTATTTTAGGACAAGTATAATGATTCCTCTTTTAGATGACTCTTTAAGTCAGCTTAAAATAATATTTGAAAATCATAAGTCCATACTTTCCTCTTTGTGCATTTTAATTCCATCGATCTTTGGCGGCAAATATGAACAAAATTACAACGAAGAAAACTTCAAATTTTATAGATCTTTTTTGGATTGGGACACTTTAGAAGCTGAGTTTACGTTATGCAAGACAAAATGCCATAGACAAAAAGATACAGAGCGTTCAAAGAATGCAATAACAGCTCTTGGGGAATGTAATAAGAATCTGTTTCCTAACATCCACAAGCTTCTCAAAATTTTGGTGATACTACCGGTTTCAACGTGTACACCGGAAAGAACATTTTCGACAATGAAACGTACTTACCTTAGAAATTCTACCGGCGAAGAAAGACTAACAGGATTGGCATTCATGTCAATTCATCGACAAATTGAGATTGACACTGAGGAAGTTTTAGACATATTTGCAGCACAGAAGGCCAGAAGATTAAATTTAATTTTATAAAAATGATATACTTAAATGTTATTTAATACTTTTTTTTTATAATAAAATCTTAAAGAGTGATGATAAATGAACCTACCTAATAATTAATAATAACTTAAAATTATTTTTAAAAAATATTGGAAAAATCTTTTAGTTTTTCAAATTTGTTTGAGAGTTTTCTTGAAAAATTAAGTATGCAATTGTATTTTATTAGCAGTACTCTACCTAGGGAAAAATATTGAAAATCGTTAAAGCAGTTTTTTTTTAAAACAGTTTTCTTTTTTAATTTTTGAAAAATATTTTGCAATTTTTTGAGTAGGTATTTCAATAATAAAAAAATAAAAAGAAAAAAATCTGAAAAAATTCGATATTCGCGTTTCCAACATATTCAAAAAATCTAAAAAGTTATGTATATGAATTTGATCATAAAAACCTTCCTTAATTTTAAATTTAATTGAAATCGGTTTTGTTGTTAGCGAGAAATTCTGATTTTAAAAAATCGGTTCTATGGGGGTACTGTTTTAAGATAAATCTCGACTGTTTTATCAAAATCGTTAAGGCCATTTTTAGAAAAAATAAGTTTACACAAACTGTTATATGACATTTACCATTGTTTTAGAGCTAAAATTCCAATTTCAACGACGCCTAGTGCGAGACTACTAAATAAATACTCTGAACCAAGTTTGCAAATCAGCCTATCCATTTAGGCAGATCTGCAAACAGGCAGTCGGACGAACAGAATTTTCCAACACACTTTTGTCTACTTCCCTATCATCGCAATATCATGTTTATTCGTTATCTCAATTTTTTTTTTGACGAATCCATAACTTGCCTTATACATAGAATAGTATCATTATCGCAATTAAAAGTCGTGTTTGGTGGATTTTGGGTTAATGGGCTGTACTAATTCTATTTATTGCATCTACAGAAAGGTACAGATTGATTGGTGTATGTAATAAGTATAAACCCCCCCCCCCCGAAATAATTGTCTGGCTACGGCCTTGATTACAATTATAAAGAGAAGCTCAAAATAGTAGGTTTCGTCATGCCCAACGTCGGTATGTCTGTGCGGATGTGCATTTTATTATTCCCTCTGGATCTGTTCCATATTGGAATTGGATCGCGAAATACATGCATACAACAACAGGATCCAGAAGAGGTTTCTAGATCCTGCAAAATTACAATCCGTTCAGAATAAAAAGCGATACAAAAATACAGATAATATTCTCTTTGACATATATTTTAAATTTTGAATATGTCAACTGTCTTTTCGTGTAAAAGACGCTTTTTAAAGTTATTTTGAATTTGGAATGGTTTATTGGTATTTTCGAAGTGAAACTTTTTTAAATGAAGGTGATTGTTTCAACAGAAAAATGCCTTTGCAAGATTTATAGCAACCTAATTATTTATTAGGTTGTTATAAATCTTGCAAAGGCATTTTTCTATTGGACCAATCATCTTCGTTTAAAAATGTTTTACAGAATACTTAAATAAGAAAAATCCATAAATTTTGTGAACCGGGAATTTTAAATTATCTTAACATTATATTTATATAATATACCTTTTTACTACTAAATAATATATTTCTTTAAAGTGTCATCACTGGACTTCGATTTAGAATAAGGAAAAATGTTGTTTACATCGATATTCAGCAAGGAAGATATTTGGATCCCATTTCAGTAGACTCCTATTCAGTCTTTTGGACTGAAACTCCTGAGAGTAAGCAAGTCCAATATTTAAACTCAAGCATAAGGGGAATCGAATTGGGTGACTTTGAAGTTGATGAAAACAGTTTCCTTACAAGTATATTATTATTTTGTTTTACAATTCAAGCTACGATTAATTAAATATATTTTCGTCTTTCAGCAATACAACTGCAGGTGGCATTCCGACCTTCTGATGGTGTACGCTACGGTACGTAGAACGAAAAATTTAAAAATTCTTTGATTTATATTATTCTAAAGCTTCAGCTTTACTTATGTTAGGGCCACTTGCACAAAAACAAAGGATAAATTTATAAAACCTGTATTACAATTACAAAGTATAAGTTAAACAAGCAGACAATAATATTGTGATGTACTTCACCATAAAACTGTTTTTAATAACAGTGCACTTCTAAAACAGCAGTTGCCAACCACAAGAATACCAACAGTTAATGTGAATGAAAAGAAAGATTTTACTGAAATAAACAAATGCGTATTTCAGATTAGGAGCGTATTCCAAAATTGGTATACACCTCTATCCGTAAAGGTTTTTTTTTTTGCGAGAAGATCGGAAAAGATCGAAAAAGATGCCCATTATATTTGTCGATTCACGATCAGTATTTTACGCACTTGTAAAGAAGCTTTCTTTACAATTATATTATTGCATATTTTGTTTTACAATTCAAGCAACGGCTAATTTAATATTTCCTTTTTTTTTAGTATATCAGAAGCCAAAACCTCGTTCAGGATTTATCAAACCATATATATGTGGCTCAACTGCTCCCGACTGGCATACTCATGAACCATATCCTGGCATTAAAATCACAGCTGAATCGTAATATTAATATGAAAGTATAGTTCTTTTTTATTAATTTTTAATCATAAAATTTTCTACTTAGATATTTTTACATACAAAATGAAATGGCAATCAAGGAAGGTGATGACCCAGAAGTGATTGGTGCGAAAGTCGTTAACTTGATCTCGAAGGCTCCTCAACCAAATGAACCTCATTTCATTAATTTCCAACCGTCTGATTTAAAAAAGGATTTCGGCCGTACAACTTGTCCATATTTTGACTTAAGAGAGGTTGTGTCTTACCCACCAGCACCACTTAGTGGTTTTGGAATTTATCACGAAGCTGCCAGCGGTTCATGCGGTTTCCTAGCATTGAAATTGATAACACCTGATTTAAATCACTTGATTGAATACAACCAAATTGAAGGGGTTATTAATTTTACAAAAAAAACATAAGGCATTTTAAGTTACAATAATTGTTTACATTGTAAAAATATTTTGTTTTGTTTTGCATCATGTTTTATTATGTTTTAACGTCAATAAAATATATTTTTACCTATAAAATTTAAAAAACAATGAAAGCTTATTTAAATTTTTTTTTATTTGTTTATAGTCCCAGTCACGCTTAGTACTAAAATAGGGTCAAACATGTTAAAAATTAATTAATTATAAAAATTTTCTTTTTGTGAATAAAAAAAGGAAAAGAAGTCTACCGTTTTTTTTTTGCAAGCTAAAAAAATATTAATAAATTACGAAAATAATGTTTTTTCTTTAAATGTTTTTTTTCGGCCCGGACATCATGACAAAAATATATTTGTGATCCCCGTACAAAAAAGTTTGAGTATGGCTGGCATAGACTAATCCTTTTCTACGCAGCTCAACCTTGGGGATATACTACAGCTGAAATATCACGAAAAGTTGGCATGATTATGATACAACAACCAACGGACCAACAACGGCAAAAAAGGATATTAATGATGAAGGTTACTTCCTTTTACACCTAAAGATGAAAATAGCTGGAAAGAAATTTTGTTTCTTTTTAAGATCAGTTCAAATTTTGGCTTCCATGAAAGAGGTTCTCCAGCGGAAAAAATAATGAAATCAAAAATATTTCTACATAAAACTCCTAATTTTGCGTTTAAACTTAACGAAAGTTATTGTTTAAAGTCAGAAATTTATATGAACAAGTGATCAATGAGACAATTGAAACCTTCGAAATTCATTCACTCGAAAATATATAAATTCTCTTGTTTTGTAATATTAAAGACAGCTCAGTGTCTAAATTGTGAGAGTTTCGTGGGTGAATTCGGTTCTTAAAACAATTTCATAATGAGGTTCAATAAATGTTGTATCGGATTGCTAGTATGTTTAGCAATAGCAATTCGAAAACCCGAATCACATGGATTGAAGAAACACGTTATAAATGCTACGTTGCCATTATTATCTAGATTGGTATATATAAACATAATAATATAACGCTTAGGACCATTCCCTTTTGATGGACTGCGAATGACTTATGTAGCTTCCCTGATATTGGCTGATAAAAATGACAGTCCCATCAAAGAATATAATCTATCCACTGTCGATCTGTTGAAGGTCCACGAGATAATCATGAATGAAACACAAAATATCGATAACCATGTTTTGGAAAAAACTTCAAAAGTTAGTCGTGATCGTGAATCATCTTTGGCCGTTGAATCGTATAAGTTCATGGAAAATCTACGTAACACACTGGGCTATTTCAACAGAACCTATTCTAACGACATTAAAGTTGTTTTGGATTCAATAAGAACTAGAGAACAAAAGAATATGATTTTAGACACCATGTTAGATTTCCTTAGAATGATCTAGATGAACTTGTTTCTATGAACTTACTGATGAATGATCTCACAGATTTCCTATATGAAGGAAATCTGTGAGATCATTCATCAGTAAGTTCATAGAAACAAGTTCACCTAGATCATTCTTTGATTTTGTATTGTAGGAGGATCGGTTATTAAGGTGAGTTATCGTTTTTTTTGAAAAAAAAACTTCTTAATATAAGTAAAGTATTTAAAATGTTATTGTATTTTGTTTTGAATACCGAAAAAGTATAAAAAAGTGTTGTCAATTTTCAAAAAAATTTCGAACATTTTCGTAACTTATGGTTAAAAACTAGTCCTAGTACCTAGTCCTTAAATCTAGTTAATTCTGTTAATTAAAGAGCTGAGTAAATTCAAATAGAATATGATTGAGTTACAAACATAATAATATAATAATAATGTTTAATGGATTCCATTTTGCAGAGAAATTAAATGTATGTATTGTGCTTAATTGTAGTCAGTAATAAAAAGTATTTATATAAATATATGTATGTTATTTTAATAAAAAAAAAGTTTTATATATTTTATTGTTATGTGCATACTTTTGAAAACCAGTATCTTTAATTATAAGTTTTAAGTTTTAGATACGCTTCATTTAAACTTACATATTTATAAGCATTAATTTGTTTAAATTATATCATTTCCTTATTTAAAAAAGTAAAACAAATTTTAAAAAAAGATGTTTTTATTAAAATAAAAAATTAAAATATCTAATTGGTAAGTTATAAATTAATGTAAGAAGTTCAACGTTTCAAAAGTTTACTTGATATTTAACATTTGCATAAAAAAGACATTTTTAAATGTAATGTTAACATTAAGAATTGTTTTTTTTTTAATATTATTGGTTCAATACTTCTAGTTTACTACTGCTTTGAGGAAGTATAAATTGAAATGCAATAAATATAAAATAAACATAATTGATATGGAAACATAATACAAAATGACTTTATAATATCAATTTAAGTTTTTTTTTTGTTATTAATAGTATGGATAAACATTTGTTAAAAAATAATATTAATACATCAATTTTTGCACCAAGTCGATATTTCATAAATGTTTAAATAACATGGTGACGGTGGGATTTCAAAATATATCATTTTTAATGTTGGACGAGTTTCGTAACCGGAAAATGTTATTTTAACAGTTGGTTTATCAATTTTTTTTTCGTTGACTACACTTTTACTATTCTATAATAGCTACCAGGATTCTCCCTTTGTTCCAGCTTTTTATATTGGTGTGACTTTTGCCATTGTTTTCTAAAAAGTAAATGTTGAGAAACTTCGTGATTTTTCCTAAATTCCATGGCAAATGCATTGGCTCTTTTTATATTGGTGTCGACCACTCCTTGAAATGTTTTAGTGTAGGAATCGGTCTCGTTTTATTTTTAATTATTATCGCAATATTCAAAAATGGGTTATCATTCTTCCCTCGTTCGCTTAGTTTTTGGTTTCATTGAGCATTTCAATGTTTTTTTAAATTCTTGTCCACTAAGTTTGTTGATAAAAGTTACTTGGTGGCTATATATTGGCAAGCGATAACGTTGCTATTGTCTTTAATACTATTCCTTACACAAATATATTCAAGTACATAATCAGGAATTTTTGTAAAAAATGTGTTTTTGGGTATTTTAGGCACAGAACAATCTATACCACTGAGCTTATAGGATTTGGTCAGAAAAACTTGAAACAAGTAAGTCCACACTTTTTTTTCGTAGAAACTTTTATGGGTATGTTTCTTAGTTTTGATCTCAAATCAGATCTAATTAGTGACCAGTTGGCATGTTTATGATAACGACGAAATATGAGACCTTTGACGATGATGACGATAAGAACGGTGACACCATAATACTGACGATGCGTATGGACAGAGAGTATCAGACTATAAAAACGACAATAAAGATAACGACGACGAAGGTTACATCATCTTACATCTTAAAGATGAAAATAGCTTGTAAGAAATTTTGTTACTTTTTAAGATCAGTTCTAAGTTTGTCTTCAAATAAGGAGATTCTTCTATGGAAAATATAATAAAATAAAAAATTAAATTAATTTAAATTCCTAATTTTGCATTCAAACTATGTTAACTATGAAAGTTATAGCTTACAGTCTGAACATATAAATACTATTGTTTTGAAATATATTAAGGACAATCCAGTGAAGAAATTGTGGTAGTTTCGTGCTCGAATTCGGTTTTTAAAATACTTTCATAATGAATTTCCATAAATGTTGTATCGGATTGCTAATTTGTTTAGCATTAGCAATTCAAAAAACCAAATCAGATGGAGTGGATAAAGACGTTATAAATGCTACTTTGCCAGCATTATCTAGATTGGTAGCTATGAATGTAACAACGGTACGCTTAGGGCCATTCCCTTTTGGTGGATTGGGATTGATTAACGTAGCTTCCCTGATATTGGCTGATAAAAATGACAGTCCCATCAAAGAATATAATTTATCCACTGTAGATCTGTTGAAGGTCCACGAGATGATCATGAATGAAACACAAAAGATCGATAACCATGTTATGGAAGGAACTGCAAAAAATGTTCGTAAATCATCATCAGCCTCCATGGAATGGAATAAGTTCACGGAAGATCTACGTATTACACTGGAATATTTCAAAAGTAGATATGCTGACGATATTAAAGTTGTTTTGGATTCTACAATAACTGGAATACAAAAACAAAGAATTTTAATCGCCATGTTGGATTTCCATAGTTCATATAGGGAATCTTTAAGGTCATTCATCAGTAAGTTCATAGAAACAAGTCAGCATAGACCATTCTTTGATTTGTTATTGGAAAAAGATCGTTTATTGGTGAGTTATTGATTTAGTATTAAAATTTTATTGTATTTCGTTTTACATTTATACCGAAAAATATAAAAATAGTGTTGCCAATTTAATAAAAAATGTCAAACATTTGAGTAACTTATGGTTGGAAACTAAACTTGCATTTAAATATCAAAAAAGATAAATACTAGGCTTCAATCGAAATCGAACTAAATCGGTAGATTCAATCAAAATGAAAAAAAAAATGTTTATCGAAACTTAAACTTCATCATACACTTTATTTTAGTGTTCTGTTTTTTTTTTGTCTATACACAAAAAAAAGTGAAGTGTCTGTTTTTAATGTCAAAATAACAGCTTTTTACAAGATGCATATGAAAGCATATCCGGCACTCGTAACAAAAAAATACATTTTTAAATTTTTTGTCTGCCTGTATGTCTTTTTGTAGCGGATAACATAGGCTATTTTAATTACTCCCTAGGTGGCGCTTCTGTCGCTTCTTTTGCTCTACTAGCCCAGGAATTTTGTGCAAAAGTTCGAACAAATTTGAATAGGAACCAAATTTGGCAGGGTTGTAGAGCTAGTTGAAAGGAGTATTTCAGCAAAAGTCCCCGCCTCTAAGTGCTGAGCAATCCTTGCAAACAGGGTTGCCATGAAAAATTTTAAGTTAACATTTTTTAAATTTAGAAAGTATTTTAAGTGACTCAAAATTAAGTATTTAATTGCTTAGCGTATAAATTTTGTTTATATTATACTGTTAAGTAAGTAAAATTTCGGCCCAATTTATTTATTAAAATGAGGTAATTTCTTTTTATGGCTGAATCAGTAAAATTGGACGAAAAACACTTTTTAAGATAGACATCTCCCTTTTTCATCGAGTACATGATTTTTACCCAAAAGTCCACGTTTTTATACCGTTTCCTTTGATAATTAAGTTGTAATAATAGTACAAGTCGGTAACATGAAAACACTGTCGAACACGAGACTATTACGGTTCGCGTACATCGGACATCGTATGATCGGACATCGTCGCCCGAACTCGGCCGAATGAATCAAACATACATAAGTAAACAAATGAGGACACGTACACAGGTTTAGCCTGCATCGGGCGATGACGGCCTAGGATTGCCGATCAACCGACAATAGGAACTTGTTAGAATTTTCTGTCAGTTTGCCGGTTATTTTATTTAAATAAACATAAAAATAATTAGGTATACCCAAGTAGCATTTTGTACCTTTTATGTTACAAATTTATTGTACGTCGTTTACAATTCATATACAGTTGCTGGAAAAATGTTTTGTATTTTTACATTAACTAATTGGATGATTGGTAAACAAATTGTAACACACAAAATGTTGTTGAAACAACACATTTTCAAACGTAAACGTACTGTAAAGCAAATTTCGTGAATGTAAAACCAATATCACAAAACATTTACATTTGTAGCAGTTTTGTAAACCCATTATCAAAACTTTACTCTTTCAAAACGTTTACAGTGAATACTCACATCACATCTTCAAAAGTAAACGTACTGTAAATCAAATATCGTTAATGTAAAATTAATATCACGAAACGTTTACATTTGTAGCAGTTTTGTAAACCTATTATCAAAACTTTACACTTACAAAACCTTTACAGTAAATAGTCTCAGCACATCTTCAAACGTAAGCATACTGTAAAACAAAAATCGTCAATATCACGAAACACTAAATTTGTAGCAGTTTTGTAAAACTATTATTAAAACTTAACACTCACAAAACATTTACAGTGCGAATCTATTATAACAATCATCAAACGAGATAAATCGGCCATTATTGTTTCCATTTTTTATCAAACTAGAAAACCAAAAATATTGAAAATCTATTTTTATTGATATTTAGTAAAAACAAAGCATGTTACGGATTTGATTGAAATAGGACTTTGAAATTTATCTTACAAAATATTGAAAAATATGATTTTTGTGGGAAAAAAAATTTGTACAGGCCCCTTATTTTTATCGACCTGTTTTACAAAACTGGTAGAAAATATTTCTCGCGTTCCATATTTTGCCTTTACTTGCACAAAAAATATAATATTATTGATTATTTTTATACCTCCCATATTATAATAATAATGTCAAGAACAGGATCTCAAATGGCATTACGTATTTACCTATACAGTTTAATATTTTTCTGTAAACGATTTGTACCTAAGTTAGTTTTTATGTTATTTATTTCGAAGTGTTTTTGAACGTTTACATTTGTAAACGTACAAATCAGGTACATCAAATAGAATTTGTTCATATAATGTCAACACGACATTTTATTCCCCAAAACCGTTTACATTTTGGGTACAGTGAGTAAACATTTCATATACGCCTGAAACATTACAGCTACGATGTTAACGTTCAGTAAATGTTCTGTAGCTCTGAAATGCTCTTTGGGTAGAATGTGAAAAATTAGTTTTTTTTCGATTATTTTATATTTGTATCGTCCGAATAACTATTTTGTTATCAACTTTTTTTTATGTTCAGGAATTCCTTTACATAAATGATTATGCTATTAAAAAAAAAAACCTCCATAACGTCCATAGACTAGCTAAATTTATAAATTATGCGTTATTTAGAATATATGTACATTGTATATATATCATTTTACCTTTATATAGCGAAAACTATTATTACGAAAGTCGAGCACGTTTGCGGAACGCGCAGACAGACTTTTAAAAGACGAAGGTCTGGAAACCACGGGCTTTGATACTACCACACATGCGTTGGGTGCTATTGTGTCGCTAAGCTGACTTTGGTGTTATTTATCTAGGTGTGATAATGTATCCCTCAGTAAATACTTTTAAGACAAGCGGGACACAAAATATAAATACATAACTTAAGTTTTTTTGTTTACTTCAAAAATTCTGGTTTAATTTACATTATCTTATTTTTTGTAAATTCCTAATTTTGCGTTAAAACTATCTTAACTACGAAAGTTATTGTTTAAAGTCAGAACTTTATTTGAACAAGTGATCAACGAAACGATTGAAACCTTCGAAATTCACTACACTCGAAAACATATAAATTCTCTGGTTTTGTAATATTAAAGACAGTCTAGTGTCAACATTGTGGGGGTTTCGTTCGCGAATTCGGTTCTTTAAACACTTTCATAATGAGGTCCAATAAATATTGTATCGGATTGCTAATTTGTTTAGCACTAGCAATTCAAAAAACCGAATCAGATAAAATGGCAAAAGAAGTTTTTGATGTTGCTATACCAACAATAACTACACTGTTAACTATGACTGTAACATCGGTACCCTTAGGGGCAGCCCTTGTTGGTGGATTGGGATTCATTCAAATATTGTCCACGTTAGTGGCTCATGAGAATGACAGTCCCATCGAAGAAGATAATCTATCCACTATCGATCTGTTAAAGTCCCACGAAAAGATTGTGGACAAAATAAAAGAAATCGATAACCATGTTATCGAAGGAAGTAGTAAAATTATTCGTGAATTATCTTTCACCGTGAAATCGAATGGGGTCCTGGAAGATCTACGTAACACACTCGACGGTTTCAACAGTTACTATACTGACGATATTAAAGTTGTTTTGGATTCCACAATAACTGGAATACAGAAAAATAGAATTTTAATAGCCTTATTGGATCCATACAGTTCATATAGGGCAGCTTTGAAATCATTCATCAAGAAGTTCATAAGCCCAGGTTCGAGTTTGGATAAATCAGGACCAGCTAATTTATTCTTTGATTTTTTGTTGGAAAAGGAACGTTTATTGGTAAGTTTTCGATTCTTAGAAAACTCTTTTAATATTAGTAAAGTATTTAAAATTGTATTACATTTTGTTTTATAAACTGAAAAAAAAAAAATATAAAGAGTGTTTTCAATTTTCAAAATAATGTCAAACATTTTCGTAACTTATGGTTAAAAACTAAACTTGAATTCAAATCGTAAAAAAAATACCTATGGGCTTAAATCGATAAATCCAACCAGGGTTAAATAAGAATTTAAACAGTTCAGTAAATTCAAATAAGATATTTTAGACAAATGAAACTAAAAGTAAATAAAAATTGCGTACAGTAAATAAATATTTGTGTTAAATATTTTGAAGAAGTTCAAGAAACCATGTGATTAACCCCGTTTATCTTTTTCTACGCGTTTTATTAATCTTTGTATACTCACCTATATGGGGTTTTAAGAGTGCTCGTCCGTCAGTGGAATTTTTGGAATTTTTGTTCTAGGCCTAAAACAAACGGTACCTGCCTTATAACGGTTACGAAAAAGCTTGTTTTTCTCAAAAACTGCTCTAACGATTTTATTAAAACTTGACATGAATGATATGGTATTATAGGCCTTCTATATAATATTAAATATTTTTTTTAATACAAATATTGAAAATTAATTTAATTTTTTTTGAAAACTTAATATTTTGAAAACCAATTGATATATTTTTTTGAAATTTAGTTTTCTCATGAAAATTATCTGAATTTTTCATAAAAATATTTTAAAAAGTTGTTAGGAAAAAATTATTTAAAAAAAAAGGTTCTACGATTTTGGTAAAAAACAAAAATTTTAAAATAAATTGAAATATTTGAAAATACTTGGCATTCCACAATTTTCTGGGAAAACTCTTGTTGGTCATAAATTGACTTTCAAATTTATTTATATATTTTTTTTATATATATTTTTTAACTATTGCATTTTAATTAATATTAATATACAAAAAATGAAAGGCTGCAACATTTAAGAGAATATACGCGAGCCTCATATCTAAAAGTTGTAATAGGTGGGGCAATTCTTGTAGTGACGTGATTATGATTATTTTGTAGAGACGAAAATTATGTACCTTCACGTTGCCAAAGTATATAACAGAGTTAAATGTAGTCATTTTCGAAATTTTGTATCGATAATATTTTACATTTTTTTTTTTTCTAAAATGGATAGAAACAAAACTGACAAAAAAAACTTTATTTGAAAAAAAGCTTGCAATACTAGAAAAAAAACTAAGTCCTACGAATGTTGAAATATTTTAATAATCAATTACGAATAGAATTAAACGTATTTTTCTAGAAAATTAAATGAATAAAAATTAATTTTAGGTATTTTTCATAATTTAGTGTTAAAATAATTTATCATTTTGATACGTTTCTTAACGACTTAGAAATGAGCCAATGTGATATAAAGTAAGGCATACCCACAGAATTAATATTAATTTTTATTTCATATTCTCACCACTAAAAAAAATTCAAAATTATTAATGCTAGTTTCCTATGTTTATTACACAAAAGTCCTATATATCATGGAAAAATTAAGTTTTTTCTTCATTGATTTCGCATTCGTATGAAACAGGGTCCTATATCCATTTCTGACTTTTTTCAAACTTTTTTTTTATTTTTTTAACCGTAACGATTTTTGACCCAATGATTTCAAATGACAAGAAAGAATGGTTCAATTGATATATTTAAACATTCAAAAGTCATGTTAATTACATTATTTTTCAGATCCTTAAAATTGTTTTTCTTTTTAAATTATTTGCCTCACACAAGTGCACAAACAAACGCAGAATTCTACGAAAAAATACACGATTGTGTATAACTAGGCGTGAACCAATAATCAGAGAAAATTTCGTTGGTTCTCAATTGATTCCACCACTTTTTTCTGAGATGTTTAAGGGAACATTTTATGGGTTCATTCCTCAGTTTTCTTTTTCATTGAATAGATGATCAGGTCAAAAACAATATCGTGAACAAAATACTGCACGACAAACTCAGCTGCTACCTACTGTCAAGCAATTTTGGTTT
This sequence comes from Baccha elongata, assembly GCA_951217065.1. Classification (NCBI taxonomy): domain Eukaryota; kingdom Metazoa; phylum Arthropoda; class Insecta; order Diptera; family Syrphidae; genus Baccha; species Baccha elongata. Next base: position 177,789,092 of record OX578272.1, read on the forward strand.
AAGAATACGTAGTTTTGTTTTTTTTTTATTACTAGCTGTTACCCGGCACGTTGCCACCACCGCAGAAAAATATAGAAGGCACGACTGGGTCGGACAAACTTGCTCTTGTATAAGACTACTAACCTTTGGCTAAGGATACTAACAAGAAAGTATAATAAGTAAATAAGCAAATAAGCAAGTAAAAATAGAGTTTCTAGAGCGTTTATATGGCAGGTACCGTTAATAAGGTGATTTTGAGAATAAATTTCAAAAAAAAAACTTCATTATTGGTAAAAAATCAGTCACACAAAATTTTATCAAAATCGATATTATATTTTACGAGAAAAATTTGATTATTTTTAACGCTTATTTGGCAGGTACCGTTAATATGTAAACTCATTCTGAAGACATGAAAAACATAACCTTTGGCTATAAATCCATTATACGAAATTTTATCAAAATCGATCGTGTTTCTTACGAGAAAAATTAAACTGTCTTAGACGATTATAAAAAAAAAACATTTTTGACGAAAAACATCACCATTGGCAAAAAATTTGCTATTCAAAATTTTATCCAAATCGTCGTATTATTTTTGTTACGCTTATATGGCAGGTAATGTTATTAAAAAAAAACAGAGTACCAAGTTTGAAGAAAATCGGCCCAGCCGTTTAGGCTGTAGGTGTCGATACATCCAGAATGACAGACGGACAGACAGACAGAATTGTCGGACCTACTTTTTTCGTATTCTCTATCATTCTTATGTCATGTTTGATTGTTATTTCAAAACTTTTTTTTTACGTATGCAAATCTTACCTTATAGTACCTATAATCGCAAGTAATAAGGGAGAAAGCATTGATTTCGAAAGAGTAACTATAATCATATTGGTCCAACATTTTGCCAAAAGCTTTTTAGCTGATAATTTACTTCATAAGTTACTCCCTATAACAACAGCTATTTGTCAGTGAAAGTCCCCCTAAAATCGTTCCAATAGTTTCTGATCGGTTCATATATAAGAATATGCGAAAAAAAGCGACCCGAGCACTACCTAGAGGTAAATTAAAATAACTCAAGTCACTCCCTACAACATCAGCTAATTGTAAGTGGCAAGTGCCGTCAAAATCTGTCAAGCATAGTTTCTGACCGGGCATAAAAACGATTTTTCTAGAAAAAAAAGCGACCTGAGCGCCATCTAGGGAGTAAATAAAATGAGTTCCGCGCTACAGCATTATAATATCTGTCAACAAAAGTCCCGCCAAAATCGGTCCAGCCGTTCTCGAGATAAGCCAGGACAAACATACAGACAGACAGACAGACAGACAGACATAATTTTTTTTTTTAAAAAGGTGTGTTTAGTTATAAGGGCTGTGTAGTGTATGCTTTCATATGCGTGTAGTAAAATACTGTTATTTTGACATTAGAAACAGATACTCCATTTTTATTTATGTGTATAGATAGATTTTGCAAGAGGTGAATATTCAACTTTGATGCGGCACAGCAAGAGAGACTTTTAATTAAGTACCGAGCACAACACAGTCACGGTGCTTTTGCGATAGGATGCAAATCAGCCTCACATTTAAACACTTTAACTAATGACGATAAAATGAAGTAATTTTTAAGGTGCCTTCCATATAGTTACTTATCTTTAAAATTATTAAATATATTTGTTTAAGTTGAATCAAGTTACATATCTTTAAAATAATTAGAAATGTTTTTTAAGGCTTTGGAACATGAAGACTGTCACACATATTCATTGCATTCCAACATATTCGAATCTTTCATGTTAATTGCTAAAATTTTTACCGAAGGCTATGTTCTACCTATTGCGGCTCAAGTAAAGCAATTCCAGAATGATATAAAGGATGGTCGGCTCTCAGGTACCTAACTTATGAAAAATTCTTAATTTATGATCATGATTTTAATCACAAACATTCTATGATGTTTCAGATGCCACTGCAAGCAAGACGAGTTCAGAGGATCTCATTAATGACTACAGGAAAGACATGAAAATACTTATCGAAAAGGCTAAATGGGCTTTAGAGAAAGCACCTCGTGACATTAAAAATTGTGGAAAATTCACTAACTTTACAAAAGGTGAAGTAGATAATAAATATAAGGATCAAATAAGAATTTTATAAATTTTATGTATTTTCAATTAAAGGGATTGATTACGATCGTATATCTTTCGCCAAAACTCTCCCGAGAATCAGGTATATGACTTATAGACAAACTTGCACGGTCCCTGATGGACTTATTGCTAATATTAACGATCATGAAACTGGAAGCTGCCATGCTTATAATGGTGTTCCACCAAATACGAAGTTGTTGGTTTACAAAAATGTATTACTAAGTTTACTCACTTAATTTTTAATGGGGGAGTGAATCTTAAGTGTTGCTTTGTATTTTATAGACCAATGACGCTGACAGACCATTCAAGTACATGATAGTAAAATCTAATGAAAAAGCAGCAGCAGATGAAATATTTGGCCACAAGAACTCAGACCCCAACTCAAGTGAAATACCATTTAAAACTAAGGCACGATGCAGGCCTATGTTTTGTAATGCTTTCAAGAAAAATGCTATCGCTGTTTCGACAGAACGTGTTCAAGCAAATCCCGGCAAGTAAGTAAAATTTTAGTAAACCAATATTTTTTTGGATTTATTGTAAAAAAATGTGCCACTCTGAATTTTTCTTCCCAAACCCATTCAATTTTTTAGCAATTTTTTCTCTACATTAAATTACATGCAAACAATATTGATCCGATTTGAAGTCGGACGAGTTTGGCTGTATGCAAATATTTCGATGTGCATGGACATTTATGTCCATTTTTACAATGGACCTTTCCTATCGGTTTTAAAGTCCATGGACATTGTATCCATTTAAAGCAGCCATAATGTCCATGAACATTCTTCCTCATGGATAACACCGATTCGGGTCATACCTCTTATTACATCGGAAAATTTGGTGTGGTTTCGTCTTCACATCCAAGTTAAGAGTGCTTCGCCTCTTTGTTTTTTCATGTCTAGTCACCTTCTCTTCTTCATCTCTTCCATCTCGTTGCGTAGCTTCGGCTTTGTTCATACTTCCAACGAAGTTTTTAACTAACAACTCCTTGATTTTGACTACGAGTTTGGCTGTATGCAAATATTTCGATGTGCATGGACATTTATGTCCATTTTTACAATGGACCTTTCCTATCGGTTTTAAAGTCCATGGACATTGTATCCATTTAAAGCAGCCATAATGTCCATGAACATTCTTCCTCATGGATAACACCGATTCGGTTCATACCTCTTATTACATCGGAAGATTTGGTGTGGTTTCGTCTTCACATCCAAGTTAAGAGTGCTTCGCCTCTTTGTTTTTTTCATGTCTAGTCACCTTCTCTTCTTCATCTCTTCCATCTCGTTGCGTAACTTCGGCTTCGTTTATACTTCCAACGAAGTTTTTAACTAACACTCCTTGATTTTGACTATAGTCTGTCCACTAAAAATTGGCAGTACAGGGAAGATAGGGATGTTTGTCTCTCATTCGCTTTTCTTTGCTTTCCATAAGGTTATCTTCTTTCAAAAGCTCTAACAGGGTTGCCGTAGTAAGCATTTTGAATTGGAAAAAACTGAAAAAATATGATGTAGGGTTACCTTTCTTCTTTTTTAATTAAAATTATTTTCTTAATTTTTATTTATAAAAATGAAATGAAATTTATCTTTTTCCACACCACCAAGAGGTAAGATCGTACGCGCGTTTTTGAAGGGTATCCCCAGTAGGCCTAATTTCCTTCGCCATGTGATGATGTCACTTCTTTCTAAAAGAATACCCTTTCGCTGACGTTGGGCAAATTTAAACCCTAGAGTTTTTCTTAAAATCGTATGCAGGTAAGATCTGCTTATTTTTGTGATATTTGCATTGAGTCTTACCTCATGCAGTATTTTATCAAGCGTTGGAAGTTCATTATTTGAAAAAAACTGATGCACGATTTGTCTGATGGCGCACTTATCAAAATCATCTATTTTCCTTCTGAGGCCAGATTGGTTTTTCTTTTTTGGTGGTGAGTTGTGACCTTTGGTATTATTTTCGCTGAGAAGTCTGTAGACTGTTCGCATAGACACCGAAAAAATGCCTGCTACTTGCTTCACAGTTTCCGTTTTATTTTGCAGGTTCTTGTAAATCTTTTTTGTCGCTTCTACAATTTCTTTTTTTTTCGGCGCTTAAGTCTTTCGATGTTTTTGAATCCATTATAAACTAGATGAAGGAGCACAACAGTAGCAAACTTCTCAAAAAATTTACGTTTTTAAAAAAAGGAATATTTACAACACTTTACTTCACATTAATTTCAAAACACTAATCACAAAAATAGGTACACGAAACATCAATACCGACCGCCCGCGCGCTTTAAAAATCTACGCAAATAAGAAAAAATATACACGAAATATCAACCGACCGACCGGCACGAGAATCTACGCAAATAAATTTTTTAAAGACAACAGCTTACCTACATTTTTGTAACTGCATTTTAAGATTTTCCCCACATAAAAAACACAAACATGATCAACAAAAACACTGCACGATAACACTTTTGTACTAGTAATATGCTCATCTCAATATCTCATTATCATTTCATCAATAAAAGGTATTTTTTAAGCTCTAAAATCAAAAGTTCCTCAACAGAAACTCAATATAAAAAAATACGAAACGAGTTACCAAATTGACAAAGGTATCTCTGTTCGAATGGATGTTAAAAGAGGGTTGAAATGCATTAGCCAATCAGTGCGTATTCAACTGTACGCTAGGCAGGTCGTTGTGGGATCTATGTCGGATGCGATCGAAAAATCATTGGCGGGTAAACATTTTTTAAATGGGGTTTCTTTCAATTCAGTATGGTGCACAAATAAGGCGCGCTACTGATTTTGAAAAAGCTTCCCCATAAGGCCTGTACTGCCAATTTATAGAGGACAAACTATAATCTGTTGCATTGCTTTTGCTTTTTATTTTGCTAGTCCTCAAAATCTGTCGTGCTCTTGACCCAATATTTTCAGCTCCAGATCTTGCAAATGTCCAATCCGTACAGAATCAAAACGGATAATAAAATACCTACAGCTAATCTCAACTGGTATAAAAGAAGCTTTTAAAAGTTAATTGGAACAAAATGGGTCTTTTTCAAACTGAAAGGTTGGCCCAATAGAAAAATTCCTTTTTAAGATTTAACAATAAATATTATTATAAATATAAGAGTATGTTTGCAAAAACTCGTCGAACGTAAAAAAATAAAAAAAAAAATCTATAATTTTTTAAAAATTAATAAAAATTTAATGTTTTTATTAATAACTTATTTCTTTAAAGTGTCATCACTGGACTTCGGTTCAGAATAAGGAAAAATGTTGTTTACATCGATATTCAGCAAGGAAGATATTTGGATCCAATTTCGGTAGACCCGAAATCAGTCTTTTGGACTGAAACTACTGAGAGTAAGCAAGTTCAATATTTAAACTCACGCATAAGAGGACTCGAATTGGGTGACTTTGAAGTTAATAACAAGAGTTTCCTTACAAGTAAATTATTATTTTCGTTTACAATTTAAGCTACGCCTAATTGAATTTTTTCTTTCTTCAGCAATTCAATTGAAGGTGACAAACCGACGATCAGTATTTATCCAAGCATATGTCGATGGCTCAACTACTCCTAACTGGTATCATTTTGGGCCATATGCTGCCACTGACATAGCAGTTGAATCGTAATGTTAAAGTTAAAAGGTTTTTTTATTTTTCGTAACATTTTTTTTTTTACAGACAAAACGAAATTGCGATCGAGGAAGGTGATGATCCAGAAGTGATTGGTGCGAAAGTCGTTAATTTGGTTTCAAAGGCTCCTCTACCAAATAAACCTCATTTCATTAGTTTCCAACCGTCTGATTTCAAAAAGGATTTTGGTCGTACAAGTTGTCCATATTTTGACTTAAGAGAGGTTGTATCTTACCCACCAGCACCACTTAGTGGTTTTGGAATTTATCACGAAGCTGCCAGCGGTTCATGTGGTTTCCTGGCACTGAAATTGATCACACCTGATTTAAATCACTTAATTGAATATAATCAAATTGAAGGGGTTACTAATTCAACATCAAAAGCTTAATGCATTTTAGTTACATATTTAAATATTAGGAGGAAGTGTTTATCAATTATGGAATACCACAATGTAAAGTCATTTTTTAAATAAAAAAAAAATATTTTTAAACTAATAGTAAAACAAAAACAGAAATAAAAATAATAATTAAATTAACAAAAAGTAAAAAACACAAAATGAACACATAAAACAAACAGATTCAGATTCAGCGACCCAAAAAACATAGAATTCGAAAAAAAATCCATTTGTATATGTTTTTGTAACATGAGGGCGATTTTAACTACGCTTTGACTAGACTGCGATGAATAGGAAATGAATTGATTTTTTGTTTTAAAGTTAATTTTCACAAATAACTCGTTTACGATAGTTTTTTTTTTAAGAAAAAACAATTGTATTACTTAAAATTCAAACGAATAATTTACAAATAATAGATATAATCGGAATGAAAATTTCTTACATGTATCCGCACACTTATAAAACTGAACTCAATTATATTTCAGTGGTATATGAGAGTTTTATATGAGTTGTGTCTAATTTGTTAAAATTAATGTTGCCTATTATTTATTAACCATCCAAATTTTCTTTTTTTTGGTAAATGATTTTTTAAACACCAACACCAAATGTTGAAAATGTTATTTGCAGGTAAAAAAATTTGTTGACGCTATGTTCCAAAAAAAATAATTTTTTTTCAAAACCATGTGATGAGGCTATTATGGACTGGTAGTCCAAATTACCCTTCTTAGCTATTCAAGTATATTTTATTTTATATTACCCTCCACTTTAAAATTTTTGAGTTATTCTAGTAATTTTTTATAGTTTTCTATTTATATTGCGTTCATGTTTTTGTGTTAAGGAATTAATAAAAACTAAGCAGTCTTAGTTTTAAAATAAACTGCCATGTTAAAGTGTAGATAATCTGGATTTTATTTGCAAAAATATGGATGGTGGTCCATATTCGCCGGCCTTACTCTAATTGATTTTATGATAGGGGGCTATTACATATATCATTTGCTTTTGAAAATATTAAACCTAGAAAACATCAACGTATGATCCCTCTGGTAGGGGCACCATTTATCTTTGCCGCCCCCCCGGGCCTCAAACAGACTAAGTCCGCCACTGCTTAGTTCCCACTAAGTGGGAACTTAATCCCTTACTAAGAAAACTTATAGAATTTCTTGTGCAATAAGTTTCTTGAAAAAAGTAAATTGTTGGCTTTATATTGGCAAGCGATAACGTTGCCATTATCTTTTCATATTATTCCCTACAAAAATATAGTTTTCGTATAAAATGTCTTTTTGGGTATTTTGGGCACTGTACAATCTACAGAGCTTATATAGGATTCGGCCAGAAAAACTTGAAACAAGTAATATAAGTCCACACTTTTTTTCGTTGAAACTTTTATGGGTATGTTTCTTTCTTATTAGTGACCAGTTAGAATGATTATGATGACCACGAAATATGAGACCTTTGACGACGATAACGATAAGAACGGCGACACCAAATTACTGAAGATGCATATGGAAAGAGTATTAGACTAACAACAATAAAGATAACAACGACGAAAGTTACATCATCTTACATCTAAAAGATGAAAATAGCTTGTAAGAAATTTTGTTACTTTTTAAGATCAGTACTAAGTTTGGCTTCAAATAAAGATGTTCTCCTGCGGAAAAAATAATTAAATAAAAAATATTCCTAATCTTGACAATCCACAACAATCCAGTGAACAAATAGTGGGAGTTTCGTGAACGAATTTGATTCTTTCATAATGAAGTTCAATAAGTATTGTATCGGATTGCTTATTTGTTTAGCACTAGCAATTAAAAAAACCGAATCAGATGGAGTGGAGAAAGATGTTATAAATGCTACTTTGCCAGCATTATCTAGATTGGTAGCTATGAACGTGACAACGGTACGTTTAGGGCCATTCCATTTTGGTGGATTGGGATTGATTAACGTGGCTTCCCTGATATTGGCTGATAAAAATGACAATCCCATCAAAGAATATAATCTATCCACTGTTGAAATGTTGAAGGTCTACGAGATGATCATGAATAAAACACAAAATATCGATAACCATGTTGTGGAAAAAACTGCAAAAGTAAGTCGTGATCGTGAATCATCTTTCGCCGTTGAATCGACTGAGTTCATGAGAAATCTGCTACACACACTCAATGGTTTCCGCAGCATCTATGCTGACAGAATCAAAATTGTTTTGAATTCAACATTAACTGGAGTACACAAAAATATATTTTTAGGCCACATGTTTGATTTTCAAAGTCCACATAGGGAATCTTTAAGATCATTCATCAGTAAGTTCATAGAAACAGGTTCGACTAGATCATTCTTTGATTTTGTATTGGAAGAGGAACGGTTATTGGTGAGTTATAGATTTAAAAAAAAAAACTTTTCAATATTGGTAAAGTATTTTAAATTTTATTGTATTTTGTTTTATATACCGAAAAAGTGTTGTCAATTTGCAAAGTAATATCGAACATTTTCGTAACTTATGGTTTAAAACTAAACTTGCATTTAAATATAAAAAAAAATACCTAGGCTATAGGCTTAAATCGAATCAATTCGATAATTTAAACAGCTCAGTAAATTCAAATAGAATAGTTAGACAAATTAAACCAAGAGTAAATAAAAAGTTCGTACAATAAAATAAATATTTGAGTAAAACGTTTTGATCCTATATTCTTGCCATCATCGGCTTTTTCATTGCAACCTGTTAAGCAGGTGTTGCCACTGCCAGAACCTCAGCTTGGAAGATGCTGCTGTATGCTTGCTAGGTGCAAGGATTTCTCAGTAGACACCCGCACCACAATCTTTATCCATTTTCGAACCATCAGTAAAAATGGTAATTGTTTATTTAGATTATGGAGGTTGGTTTTCATTCCAGCCTTCCCTCCCGGGAAAAATATTTCAAATGGTCTATGAACTGGGGTGTTGTGTAGTATGTGCATGACCTGTCGGGTTGGGCTTCCAACTAACAGTTTGACTATGCCGAACTGCACTGTTTGCTGTTGATTCCTTAACAAACAGATCAAGGGGTTTAAGGTTGAGTATAGTTTCCATTCCCGCTGTGGGGGAGGATTTCATTGCCCAGTTTCATTCTATGAATCCTGGTAATTATTTTAAGGTTATTGGTACTTTTGCATTCCAACAAACCAGATTACCATATGTCAGAATCGAACTAACTATAGCTGTATACCTGTACATCCACATGCTTATTTTAGGGCAAGAAGCCCAGAACCCTCAAGGTTTTACCGAATATTCTGTTGCAAGTATAAAATGCTACCAATGCGTTCTTAGCTCTTTCTTTTATGTTGAGGCTCCAATTGAGTTTTCTGTCCAAGATCACCTCAAGGTATTTGGCATGGTCACAGACTTTTGAGTGGAGTTCCTTCAATTGTTGATAATCTAAATGCTGGTATTTTTCTTTTGTTAGTGAAGAGAACTTGCTCAGTCTTTTTCGGGTTTACTGTCAGACCACAGTTCTTAAACATGGATAACGTATTATCTATTTGTTCGCCAATAGTGGATAGGAATTTTCCTGTTCAAAAAAAAAATATTAATAAAATGAGATAACTTAATTTTATAGCTGAATCAGTACTGAAATTGGATGAAAAACTCTGTGAGATCTTTTTTCTATACATCTTTCTATTTCATCGAGTACACGATTTGTAGACAAAACGACAGATTTCTTTCATTATTATAAGTTGACATGACAACACTGTCGGGCACGAGACGACACCTATTACGAACAAACTCGGAATAATTATTTTGTTATCGACTTTTTGTATGTTCAGGAAATCTTTAGTACAAATGATTATATTGTAAAACTTGCTAGTTTTAAAAAAATGTTCGAAGATTAGCTTACAAAATACGAAGAATAAATGCATATAGGTAAGCTAGTTTAAAATTAACTGGACTTCAAACTATCTAAAGATATATTTAATATATATATTTTTACCTTAATATAGCGATAAATATTTATATAAAAGTCGGGTATATACGTTTAAATGGAATGCACATGTTACTCTGACAGACAAACTTTTAAAAGACGAAGGTCTGCCTTTGAGACTACCACACGTGCTATTGTGTCGCTAAGCTGACTTTGGTGTTATTTACCTAGGTGTGATAAAGTATCCCTCAGTAAATACTTTCACGACAAGCGGGACAGAAAATATAAATACATAACTTAAGTTTTTTTGTTTACTTCAAAAATTCTGGTTTAATTTACATTATCTTATTTTTTGTAAATTCCTAATTTTGCGTTCAAACTATCTTAACTACGAAAGTAATTGTTTAAAGTCACAACTTTATTTGAACAAGTGATCAACGAAACGATTGAAACCTTCGAAATTCACTTCACTCGAAAACATATAAATTCGCTGGTTTTGTAATATTAAAGACAATCCAGTGTCAAAATTGTGGAAGTTTCGTTCGTGAATTCGGTTCTTAAAACACTTTCATAATGAGGTTCAATAAATATTGTATCGGATTGCTAAATTGTTTAGCACTAGCAATTCAAAAAACCGAATCAGATGAAATATAGTAAAAGAAGTTTTAGATATTTCTATACCAGCAATAGCTACACTGGTAACTATGACTGTAACAGCGGTACCCCTAGGGGCATCCCTTTTTTCTGGATTGAGTATAATTCACATATTGTCCACGATAGTGGCTCATGAAAATAACAGTCCCATCAAAGAAGATAATCTATCTCACGAAAAGATTATGAAGAGAATAAAAGAAATCGATAACCATGTTATCGAAGGAAGTAATACAATTATTCGTGAATTATCTTTCACTGTGAAATCGAATAATTTCCTGAAAAATATGCGTAGCACTCTCGAATTTTTCCGCAGTCTCTACGCTTCCAAAATTAAAGTTGTTTTGGATTCTACATTAAATGGAGTACACAAAAACAAGTTTTTAAGCTGTAGGAAAATCCACTTCACCATCTATTAAAGTATGCTTACGAAATGTCTCCTTAAACATTTATACATGTATGAATGTTATCTGTTATAATAGCAGAGAAACAAACCAACTTGAAAATTTTCATACTCACCAAATAGTCTCGCAAAACCAATAAAATCCCTTCTCCGAAGGAAATAAGTTTAGGTAAAGTTATTGAAGGAAAAATTCCTTAGGAAAAATAGTTCCTATAATAAATATTCGAAACATTTAATACACCAACCTTGCAATAACTTAATACCGAAACAACGAAACAACCATCTGAGAGTAGGCAACGAAAATAATAGATTAGCAAAGACACCCCTCTGTCAACGAACAAAGTAGGTACCTCGACTAATAGTACTTAGGTTCACCAGTATGAATTATTATCGTAGAAAAGAACATCCCGAAAGCTCATCTAGTTAGAAATAAACGCAAAAAGAATCTCTGACTAACAAAATAATATTTCTTACAAGATACATCGAGTGAAAATATCTATCAATGTTACGTAAATGTTACACACATTAAGTAATTAACGAAGAATAACGACCGAAATGAAAACACTCAAGATAGTAAAAATAATGTTTTTATTGTAAATAAATAAAACGAAAACAGTAACTTTAGGTAGTGACATAAAAATCAGGTACAAAATTCTATGCCATAATGTAGCTACAAACATATTATAAAGTCTGTAATAATAATATAACATAAAACAGCTCCAAAAGATAACCTTCGAAAGTAATCAAAACGTTTACTTTGTTGAAAGTACTAAAATATTGCTTACCCAACGAAAACACTGATCCAAAATATAGGTCTAATAATTATCCATCATGTCTGTACATAATTATACTTACCCCTTTTTATAAAAAAAAATAAAATATCAGCAACATCTAAAAATATAAAGAAAATAAATGAATCTCATACTTACGCAGTAAGTACGAACAAATTATAATGTATCTTTTCATCACGTCCGAACACTACTCATGACAAAACAAAAACAATGAACAGCAAAGAACAGGACAAGTCATGAAGAAATTAATCGCACCAACAATCCTATTAGGAAAAAAAAGAGAGAAAACAATTCAATGAACATACAAAAATACATACGAGTATCGACAGACCAGAAAAAAAGATGGACGAATTAAATTTCGAGAATCTACCTATCATTTTAATGAGAACGAAAAGGACTTACACTCATTAATAAGTCTGTTTCACGTAATTTAAATTGTTCAAACCGCCAAAAAGGCAGATGTAAAAGCTCCATGGTACGTAACGTGATACGTAAACGAGCCGAACAACCCCATTATATTTTTGCTCTTCGAAGATATCAGACGCGAAATAAAATTGTAAGAACTAAAGAAAAGTAAAAATTATGAAAAAATTGTTTAAACAAAAGAAAATCAAAAGTAATAGTGTGAAAGCAAAGTGAAAATTACCAACTATAAAATAAAAACTGAAAGTCCAAGGAATAACATAAAATACAAGCAACCAAATAAAGAAACAAGGAGCAGAACAAAAATTTGCAATTAGTGGATTAAATTCCAGGTAAGATTTCCATATTTTTTTTTTATAATTATACGAGTACCTACTCCAAGTGAAAGATTGAAATTCCTTAACTAAACAAAAAGATAAACGAAAAATATTAAAACAAAACTATGAATGTGGGATACCACATTTTTCAAAGAAAATTTTCCGACAGAAAGCACATGTGTTCACAAAATACCACGAGTAAATTGGATCCAAGGAAAAGTCGAGTGTTGCTAGCTGATGAACAAAGCACCAAAATCGCTGGTCGCCCAGTTATCAGTCGTAGTTTCACCACGCCAAAATCGTACCCCCAAAAGATCCAATTATTCAAAAGACACCACGCTAAGAGGAAAAGGAATTCTATCCAAAGCAACAAGTCACCTAGACAGAAATCCTATCACAAAGATCGTCTTCCAATTAAGCAGAAAAATAATCACCGAAAAAGACCAGGTAAAAAGAAATAAAAGAAAATTTCTAATACGAAGATAAAAAAATCTTTGTCTTTGTTCTGATTAAATTAAATCTGTATCTATGAATCTATCAAAGATCACAGACACATGGAATAAAATACTACAAAAATTAAATAATTTGCAAAAAAATTACCTTCTTTTCCGTCATCTAGCAAAATTACAAAAAAAAAAAAGTCACAAACTTATGTGTCTTTAACAAAATTTTATTATAAAATTCTAATGCATTTTTTTCACTCGTTAACAGATACGCACCGAGTGGGATTCGTCGAGTCGGACGAGACTGCGACCAAGGCAAGGCTCCAAAAAGTCTTTTGTGTCGACGTCGTTAACGGAACCTACCACTCGGTCTGCGTCATCTGGTTTCCTCCGGGAAGCCTGAAAACATCGAACAGTAAATCAACAGTAATTCAGAAATTTTTGGAATTCAATACCTATTGTATTGTTGCTGAAACAACGTACGACATATCATCGCTGGAATCGATCATACATCCTGATTACAAAAATAAATCATTTCTTCAAGCTGAACAATCAAAGAACATACCTGTTGGAGTCACCTATAGACAGGATGGATAAAGTATATTATGTATAATAAAGGCTGAGGTATGGTAGTTTATATTATTTTATTTATTTTTCCAATCTAGTACAAAAATTCCTTGAGAAAAAGTTATTAATATTTAAAACCGTCTGATCGCTAAAAAACAAAAAAAAAAAGGTCACCCTATACAAAAATACAGAGGTGACATATAAATTTGATCGTAAAAATATAGTTTATTTCAAAAATACAATTTAGAACTGCAACATACTTTAAAATGGACATAACTAGTAAGAAACAACAAAGTCACCTAATACAAAGTACAGAAGTGACATAAAAATTTGAATATATACCCCATATCTAATTTATGACTTGATTTAAAACTGAAAAATACTTTAAAACAAGAAAGAGTGTAAAATTGAAAATATTTTTAATTTGAAGTGTCTCTGAGGACGCATGTCTGAATCTGGTACTGTGTGTTAAAAAAAAAAATATGATATCACAATATAAGGTACCTACCAAGTTAAATATCACAAGTTAAAGTACTCAAAGAAAACATAAACGATCCTGAGGGATAAAGTCAGATAAAGATTTTTTTTTGTTACTTACCTACAAAAATACTTTGTTAAATTTCTTTGTTACCTACAAATCATATGGTAATTTACAAAATTAATGCTTTGACATAAGCAACTATCCGTCGTCATAAAAGAATATTTAGCTTAAAAATTTTGTTGGGAATAAAATCTTACTTACCTGTATCTACCTACGTCCGCGGTAAATTATTACGATTGATAAAATCGGTAAAGAAAAAATAAGTTTAAAGAAACTGAAAGTAACTTGCTGTCGATCGAGTTTTTTTTTTATTAAAGTAAAATATTTGAAGTTCATTCGTGTGATTACATTATGAAATAAAGTGTATTTACCAAAAGTGTCCTGAGTGTACATAGGTTGCAAATGACCTGTAATAAAAATCAATAAGGAATATTTGTGAGAAAAATTCATTCAAGTTCGCACTAGAGGTTTTTGAATACCGAACAAATTGTTGCCTAGTGAAAGTTTGAATTAATTTTAAATTAAAGTAAATGATATTTTGGCTGAAATAGATGGCCAACGTAAAGTTTTTTTTTTGTTTGAATAAGAGTGTAAGTGAATTTAACTATACTATCACTCTTGAACCTTCAGTACAAGAAAGAGTTAAGTTCAGTTGCTATCTTATAGTTTTGAATATAAGTACCTACATGAATGGTAAATACGCTGAGATTTGAGTTTTTGTTTGAAAAATTTAGTTTTTTTTTTGTCCGAGTCCGTGTGTTAAGAATTAAGTCACATCAGAACCGATCTGAAAAGACTTAACATAAAATTTTTGGAAATTAATTTTATAAATTTTGAAGTCAAGTAAAAAGTAGATGTACCTACATTTACACCCACTGGTCCCATCAGTGAAATTCATCACATCGTCGAATCCTGAAAAAGAAATAAAAGAGTTATTAAAGTTGTTTGATAATCTAAATTATAACGTACCTATTTTGTCTGAATCCATCTATCTGGTTTTGTCCATGGTAGGGTGCACTCTCCCCTCGTCGAACCATTTATTTGTAGATAAATTTTTATTATTGATTTATAAAATTTTAATGACTATTGATAACATTTTGAATTTTAATTAACCAAACGCTCTTTTCAGCTAAGGTAAGGTTTGGATGTACCTACCAACATTCACAAAGATCCTTCTGATCCACTTAGTAAAAATTTTAATTGCAATTTTTGAAAACTTTTAACAATTCTTTATTCTTACATTCGGGTGGGATATTCGAAACAGTGGAGGCGTCCTACGCAATTCTTTTGAAAATTTTTCTGATAAAACAAAACTTTGTGTTTTGAAATTTGTGATTTGAATTTTTCGATATCGTGTAATAGGTGTTGACCTATCGGTTTAGCTCGCGTTAAATTCTATGCTAGTGAATCATTAGCCGCGGTGGAGTATCTGTCAGTCCTGTTAATCTGGGGCTCGTTATTCGTCGACCTTGTCCAAGATTGTATTTAACAATTCAAGGATAAGAGGCCTGAACAAGATTATCTAGGAAGCGGACGATCCCTGGACGTTTTGAAATTTCGTGTTAGGCACTTGCGTCTTAAAACGATAACTCATCGGAGGTATCGTTTCCTAACGTGGTAGAGGGGATGTGAAATTATTCGCCAACCCTCATTCAAAAATTTCTTTAAATTATTTGCAAACAAATTTTTTTTTGTTTGCTGATAAAAATAAAATTCAGAAACAGTCACTTTGAGAAATGTACCAGTTTTTTTTGTTGAGCATAAAATTTTCTTTTAAAATCATAACAGAAACGATAGTGAGATAGGTCAGTTAGTTTTTTTTTTGATGGAGATTTATGTAGAGAGGTTATTAAGTAATTATTTTTAACCAGAGATTTTTATGAAGATTAAATAATAGCTTTGGAGATATTTGTTTATTGGCATTTGAAAATCTAGTAAGAATAATAAAGTATTTATAAATAAAACGGATTCTCATTAAAAATTAATGTATAAGCTAAAGTCCAATGAAATTATCGAGATAAATACTAATGTAAATTTGTCGAAATCATTTCTTATTAGAAGTAAATTGTAACCTTTAATGAAGAGTTTTATGGAAATATTAAGAGTTAATTTATTTCAAATAAGATTAATAATTATCCAAAATGTTAGAATAAGTTATATGGAATAAAATTGTTTAGAGATTTTTTTGTTAAAAGAAATCCTGAGTTTTTGAATAATTGCAAGGTTGAGACGAAGGCAGATGTTTTCTATGGGAAGTTTATTCTTTTCACCAAGGATTTATTTCAGATACCATGGGTAACTAAAGACTTTTAGTGGAGAGGCGTGGCTGTAGCCATCCTAATGAGCAGATAGCAGCAACAACCGACGACAAATCCGAACAATGTAAGGGTAAAGTTAAAATTTGATCCTCACTTCATCATTATTTAACTATTTGCGGGATGTTTTCACATAGAATCAGTGTCAGTGAAAATATCAAAGGGTAGTGGCCTTGAAGGACTAGTCTCCGACAAGACACTTAGGTAGGGAAGTTAGACACTAAAAGGGAAATCATCATCACCTGATTTCCCACTACAATAGGGTCCTAGTAGACATCAAGGATAAAATAGGACATAGGAGGGCAGGGTTAGGTAATCCTTCGAGATAATTACACCGTCGTCTCGACTTTCTATTAACATTCTACTTCCACCTTCACATCTATCATCATTTTTTTTCAAGATTACTATCTATTCTCGCCACTCGGCCCCTTTGCTTTTTAGCATAGCTTTCAATAAAATTAACAGAGTCAACTGTCAGCAAGACTCCAGGTCTAACAAATGTAACACCGGCTATCACTCCTGCAGCACCACCCACTTCCCTGTGCCGACGAGCTCGGCCCCGGCAAAAATCACAGACCTGACGCAGCGGCGTGGTGGTAGCCACCCTATTCGTTCAGGCTTGGACGTGCCTTATCGTGAGAGAAGGTACTATAAGTTGATAGAACGAATAGGTTTTCGGATCCTATAACAACGGGGTTGATTTAAGGGATAGTTTCGAAATATTTTCAAAGTCTATTGTTGATAATGGATAAGGGGATTAAAAACTCTCTGGGGATATTATGAAGTAATTTCGAAGTTTCCTTCCCTATTGATTTCTCGTGTCTCTGAAGTCAGATGGACTTATTCTCGAGTTAGTATGAACTAGGCGTTAGCATAGTTCAGAAATTTTGAGATTGTCTGACTATACTCGATTACGAATCAGACGAAGGGTTTAGTAATCCGTGGTGTTTTTAATTACGTATATACCGTCGACATACGTTGAAGTGTACTTGCCTACGAGAAGAGGGTGACGAGTTCTTTCGGATCGTCTGCGACTGTAGAGCCGCAGACAACTGAAAGTACCTCACCAAACCCCCTCTTTTCCTAGTCGACTACTACTTCAAATCTTTTTGTGAAATAGGATCGGAATAGGGATTTGTCTGTCCGCTAAATTAACAAAGATAATAATGTAGGTGATGTTGGGAATTTGAGCATTAGTCCAGCTTTGAATAATTTTGGTGCAGTGCCTGGTCCTTTTTTTCGGTCTTCGGTCATTTTCAGTCGGTCAATTCTGGTCATCAGTTGTAAGCATCCACAACCCCCTCCCATTCTCATCTTTACATTAATTATTTGATTAATAATTATTATTCTTTAATTTATATTCAAGAAAACTAAACTCCAAATCAAAAAAAATTATCTTTATAATTTTATTTGCTTTTCTCTTTCTCTCTTTTCTTAAGTTGAGATTTCATATCATATAAATTAGTTTTTTTTTTATTTCTTCTTTATCCTATCCAATAAGAAGAAATCTTGAATATAAGTTGAAGATATAATTATTTTTCAATTTTTTTTTGTTTATTATGTAGTGGGACCATCCCATTCCTCCCATTACATAATGGCGCCCAACGTGGGGCCCGAGTTGTTGAGTTAATAGTAATTTTTGAAATTTTTTTTTTTGAGATAGTGTGTTTTAGTAACTTTTCGAAGTTTAGTATTTTGAGTATGTAGTATTATGTTCATACGTCAGTCCGAACTGATTAAGACATTTTTGAATTTTTTTTATAGAGTTGGTAATGTGTAGGAGATTTATCATCGGAAGGTTTGATGACTTAAGTGTCGACCGGTATTTGGTTGAACCAGTTCCTGAGTACGTCTGCAGCGACAACCTGTCAAAAATCCATTTCACTCTCTTAACATTCAGTAAGTAGTTTTCAGTAAAGTTAGTTTACTTAGAGTTGTCCGTATTGGATATGTTTTTAGTCCAGTAGTCCGTTGCTTCTCATGAAAGCTAATCTCAATCCTGAAACTACAATCTTTTTAATCTGTTTAGTTGTTTGCAACTACGTCCGGTGAATAGTCGAACTCATTCCTGTTCACGTCTGCAGCGCAAGCCAAATAACGACGGCTAAATAAAAGATCAACCAATTCCAAACAACATATTTATTTTTGAAAAATTTATGAGTTATACTACACGTCGAAAAGAGTAATTTAGAAAGTTTATTGAGTAATTCGAATTAGTTAGTTTGATGATATAGTTCTGGTCTGATGTCCGCTAGGGGATGTTAATTTACTTCCTTAGGTCAGTAGCAGCAGGGAGAATTAAGAACGAGCTAATATGATAAGAAAAGTAGATGAATTTTCAAGAGTGTTAATATAGAAATTTTTTTTTGTGGATAATGAGAAGTGTGGAACGAAGAATCCTTCATATTGTTGCGGAGTTGCTCTTCTGAAACATTGGGATGCTTCAGTCACGTCTCAAAACTTGCAATGATTTGAAAAAAACTTTTAGAATAAATTTTTGAGAAATTTTGGTAAAAATTTAATTTTTGGGAAAAAATTAAATAAGATTAAGAATTTAGTTTTTGAGAAAATTTTGATGCCTGGTGGCGTATACGTAACATATGTTACAAGTTTATTTAGTTTTGAATTATTTTGCCTGGTGGCACGCATATTTTGAGTATTGAGATTATTTAGTTTGCCTGGTGGCGTATATTGAGTATTGAGTTTTGCCTGGTGGCACTTATTTTGAGATTTAGCATTCAGTATTGCCTGGTGGCACCTTTTTTAAATTTAGTTGTGTCTGGTGACAATTTAGAGTTAATTTAGCCTGGTGGCACCCTTATTTAGTATTTAGATTTTGATAAATTTTTTTTGAGTTAAATTTTTGAATATCGCCTGGTGGCATCTATATTAGATTTAGTTATTTAGATATTGAGTAATTTAGTTTTTTTTTTGAAATTATATAGTATATTTTTGATTTATTTAGTTAGTATTTTTTTTGAGTATAGATTTAGTTTTTTTTTGAAGTTTTTGTAGATCAAGTATATCAAGAGGGTTTACCCTACGAAAAAGTAGGTTAAGCTAGGTTAAGATTTAGTTAGTAAGTTTTAGATTATAAGATTTAGGTAGTAAGAAATAGTGAGTAAGATTTAAATAGTAAGTTATAAGTATTGAAAATTAGAGATTAGAATAGTTAGTAGTTTTTTTTTGAAGCAAATAGGTAGTAAGATTAGTTAAGAAATAAAACATTTGTAAGCTAGAAATAGTATAGTTATAGGTATTATCTTTTGTAAACATTTTTTTTTATATAAGTTCTCAATTACAAAAATATTTGTTTTATCTTTGAATAAAAGATTATATTTTTTTTTTATATATATAATATCGGCAATTTCCTTAAAAACAATGGTAAATAAAAACAGAAATGATTCTACGGAGAAGAAGAAGGGGGGTAAACCTCCTAAGCCTCCAACTTTAAGCAGAGCGCCTGTGCTGACAACACCTGAACCACACAATACTCGTTACAGAAAAAATCTCGACATGTATCACAACATGACGATGGATAATAACGCAGTGGTAGACACGAGTCATGTTGAAGATGCAGCGGGACCATCACACACAGAACGAGGTAACGACGAAGAAGCACCATTAGTAGATTTGTCGAGACAATTAACACCCGGAGGAGACCAAGAAGAAACTTTAGACCAACAAGCTGACAGATGGGAAGATTACATCAAGGAGATAGCTTTAGCAACCATCGGACTCAACAGGGCAGAAGATCGCAAAAATTTGCAAGAGACATTAGCCCAGAGTCAAAAACAAATATTGGAAAGAGTGGATTTGGCTGTCAAAAATGCAATAACACAGATAAGCGAATTGACACGACCAACTGCTGCAGCTATACCCTTGTGTGATTTACCAACTCCGGATACACGCAATTACGAAGTAAGAAGAGAACCTAATCCTGAAACAACAGCCAGAAACAATGAGCAAGAAACAACAAGCGAAAGAACAAGAGAAATACCTCATGAAAGATTAAGAGAAGCGGTCAGAGAAGCATTAGGTGAAAGGCAAAGGCGAAATGGCACTCCACCTAGAGTTGATACCAACCGAAACAACCTACCGGAATTCCCTAGGGAGTGGCCAAGACGCAATGCATCTCCACCTAGAGCTGAACCTTCTCGAAGGTACGACCCGAATTTCTATGAAAGACTAGATCAAATTCAGTTCGACAATACGTCGGCAAATCGAAATATAAGAGCTCCAGCACCATCGCCTGCAACTTCATTCATACGTTCTCCGCACTATCATAAGTGGGGCATAGTATATAATGCCAAAAATATGCCAGTAGACGAATTCCTTTTCCGACTTGATCGGGTAAAGGATAGCTACGGTGCATCTTGGGAAGAGATAGTGTTGAATTTTCACCATTTTGTGAGCGGAACGGTAGAGGTGTGGTACTGGATGTATATGAAGAACAACCCGTATTCATCTTGGGCAGCGCTAAAACTAGCACTTATAGAACAATACCGCAGTCTGGAAACGGATTCTGAGTTGTCCAGACAAATGGCAGAGAGAAAGCAAGCTCCAGGCGAAAGCTTTGACTCGTTTTACGATGCCATACTGAAGATCAATTCTCGCATGAAAAATCCTAGACCTAATGAGGAGCTAGCAGAGATAATAAAGCAAAACGTACGCAGACGCATGGGAGAGCTGTTATTGACATTTAAGTCGACTCGACTCGCTGATTTAGTTTTCACTTGTCGGGATATGGAGAGATTTTTGGCTCAATATGATCCAATGAGAGCTAGAGCACCTCCAGTTTATAATAACCCTCCAAGGAAACTAGTTCACGAGATCGAGATACAGACTGATTCGCAGTTAACTGAGATGTCAACAGCCGTCGAAGCTTTCCACCATAACAGAAATCGCGATACGAAACCGAGTACAGAAAACGTCAAATGCTGGAACTGCTTGAAAATTGGTCATACTTTCAGAGATTGTGCTGATCTACAGAGAAGGATTTTCTGTTATCGTTGTGGCAAACCTGAGGTTCTGTCACCAAACTGCAAAATGTGTCCGGGAAACTCGTCAAAGAGCCAACATTCGACCGAGAGGGAGTTGGCCAAGATGGGCAACTCGGGGAGTCCTCTGTAAACGTAGAAAAATCTGACAAAATTACCATCCTGAAAAACCCTGAAACGAAAAATATTTTAAAATCATCAGTCACTAATTCTAGAATTCCTAGGCTTAGACCTTTAAAGTCTTTACATCAAAGACAAATAGAATACGAAATAGCTAGAAAAAGAATATATACCTATCCCAACCATTTAAAAAAAATAGAAGCTTTAAGATCTAAATTCACCAACAAACGTAAACTTTACAAAGTAGTATCTTCGACAAAATTGTCTAATTACAAGGACGATCCCCGTCCTTATGTTCAAGTAGAATTATTCGATGAAGAGTGGTACGGTTTGCTCGACTCAGGAGCAAGCGTCAGTTGTTTAGGTAAAGGAGCGTTAGAGATTTTGAAAAACAAGAACATCACGTTTCAAAAATTCGCTACCAATATATCTACTGCTGACGGCAAACAACAACCAGTGGTAGGAGTAGTTAAAACGGAAGTTTCCTTTAACGGCAAATCACACGCCATAGAATTATTTATTGTACCTTCGTTAACGCAGAAACTCTACTTGGGAGTAAATTTTTGGGCCATCTTTGAGATAGCGCCCCATATTATACCTTTTAAAAATTCAATTTCTGAGATAGTTCCAGAGAAACCTAATTTCTCTGAATGCGAGCTAACTGCAGAACAGTCCGTTGTGTTGAAAAACACCGTAAAACTTTTTCCGTCGTTCGCTGAGCGGGGACTTGGACGAACACACCTAATGGAACATAGCATAGATACTGGCGATGCGTTGCCTATTAAGCAACGACATTATCCTATCTCTCCAGCGATACAAGCCTTGGTGTACGCCGAAGTGGACCGCATGATTTCTTTGGGAGTGATTGAAGAAAGTTCAAGCCCATGGTCCTCACCGGTTGTGCTGGTGAGGAAACCCGGCAAAAATAGAATGTGCTTGGATTTTCGGAAAGTCAACTCCGTAACAAAGAAGGATGCGAGTCCGATTGGGCATATAGAAGGTTTGTTAGCACGACTTTCGGAGACACGCTATATTTCTAGCGTGGATTTGAAAGATGCGTACTGGCAAGTACCGTTGGAGAAGATGTCAAGGGAGAAAACTGCATTTTCAATTCCAGGTCGTCCATTGTATCAGTTCAAGGTGATGCCGTTCGGGCTCTCCAACGCCGCTCAGAGTCTGACGAATTTGATGAACAAAGTTATCCCGTCCAACTTGAGAGATCAAGTTTTTATCTATTTAGATGACCTATTGGTCATTTCCAAGACGTTTGATGAACATGTGGCAGTTTTAGAAATCGTAGCGAAGAAGTTAGACGAGGCAGGGCTAACGATAAATGTGGAGAAGTCACGCTTCTGTTTCGAAGAACTGCAATACTTAGGTTATGTCGTAGGGCGTGGCTGCCTCAAAGCAGACCCGTCAAAAATTTCTGCAATTCTAGATTTTCCGGTACCAACGACTGTACGTCAAGTACGTCGATTCCTTGGAATGGCTGGTTGGTACCGGCGATTTATTGAGAATTTTTCTGAGGTGGCCGGACCGATGTCTGACACTCTGAAAAAAGGAAGTAAGTTTGAGTTCAACGAGCAGGCGTTAGAAGCTTTCAATAAGCTTAAAGTAGCTTTGACTTCGGCGCCAGTTCTCCGCAACCCCGATTTCAGTAAGCAATTCGTGATTTTGTGCGACGCTTCAGCCACTGGAATCGGGTGTGTTCTGTGTCAAAGAGATGAGACTGGCGCAGAATACCCCATCTATTATTACTCGCAAAAATTAAATAGTGCGCAGCGTAATTATTCAGTTACAGAGCGCGAGTGTCTAGCAGCCGTAAAAGGCATATATAAGTTTAGACCATACATTGAAGGATACAGGTTCTTGGTGATCACTGATCATGCAAGCCTGAGATGGTTGATGAGTCTAAAGGACCCAACCGGACGTCTAGCTCGGTGGAGTTTGAAGCTTCAAAGCTTCGAATTTTCGGTGGAGCATAGAAAAGGAACTTTAAACGCTGTGCCTGATGCCCTATCAAGAGTGCATGAAGTGGAGGCCTTACGTTTATTTTCCCTAGAAACGCCCATCGAAAATTCAAGTCCATCTAAAGCGTTGCATCTGGATTTAAAGGATCCGTCTTTCAAGTCGGAAGAATACCTTCAGATCGTGCAACACATTAATAAAAATAAAGATCGTCTTCCTGACTTGCAGGTATCTGATGGTTTCATATACAAGAAAGTCAGGCACGTAACAGGTAATCCAATTCAAGACGATTTGGCTTGGAAGATATGGATTCCATCGCAGCTGGGCGAAAGTTTGATAATTGCGGCTCATTGCCCACCTCAGGCAGCGCATGGTGGTATCACCAAGACTCTGCATCGCCTCCGTAACCAATTTTATTGGCCAGGAATGGCAGCACAGGTCAAGATGTATGTAAACAACTGCGAGATATGTAAAACAACCAAAGCGCCAAACTCAGTTCTGAGAACCGAAATGGGAAAAGGATTCAATGTGGAAAGACCTTTCCAACATATATACATTGATTTCCTAGGTCCTTACCCCAGATCTAGAAGAGGTAATACATTCATTATTATCGCGTTAGACCAGCTAACGAAATTTGTATTTATCAAACCTTTAAAGAAAGCAACTACTTCAGAAGTAGTCAAATTCTTAGTGGATGATGTATTTTTAATATTTGGAGTTCCAGAGAGTCTACTGTCAGACAATGGCTCACAATTTATTAGTAATGACTTTAAAACTTTCTTGGAAAATTTTGGAATAAACCATGTGAGAACTGCTGCATACGCTCCACAAGCGAACGCAAGCGAACGAGTTAATCGCTCTATTCTGAGTGCTATACGTGCCTATATTGATACTAAACAACTCAATTGGGACGAGCATCTCTCGTGCATTAGTAGTGCTTTACGCACCTCATTGCATAGCGCCATCGGAATGACCCCTTATGAGGCCTTATTCGGTCAGCGCATGATCGAACACGGGGCAGATTATGCGTTATTGAGAAAACTCGGTGGACTTAATCAGTCCGAGATTGACTGGTTACCCAAAACGGCTAGGATGAACATTCTCCATTCTTACCTCAAAACAGCACTTAATCAAGCTCACGATAGTTACGAGAAAGTTTACAATCTGAGAAGTAGAGTGGTTACATTCAATGTAGGTGACGAAGTATTTCGTCGGAATTTCGTATTGAGTGACGCAAGTAAACATAGAAATGCTAAGTTGTGTCCGAAGTTCGTGAAAACTAAAGTAACAAAAATTGTAGGCAACAACCTATATAAAGTCAAGGATGCGAATGGTTTTGAATCGGTGGTTCATACCAAAGACCTTCGGAAATGAAACAAATTAAAAAGTCATAGACAATTTCTTTTGCGTAATTTACATTTTCTTTGTGATAATAAGTGTTATCACCAGCTGCTCAGCCTGTGCATGAGACATGAAAGGGTCGTGGGTAGCGAATAAAATTTCTGAGATTTTTCGAGGAGTACATACTAAAAGTTATATCTTGATGGATAATTTTCTTTTCATCATCCATGTACCTGATTGGCACCAGGAACATTGAAGATGCTTTGTAGGAAAATCCACTTCACCATCTATTAAAGTATGCTTACGAAATGTCTCCTTAAACATTTATACATGTATGAATGTTATCTGTTATAATAGCAGAGAAACAAACCAACTTGAAAATTTTCATACTCACCAAATAGTCTCGCAAAACCAATAAAATCCCTTCTCCGAAGGAAATAAGTTTAGGTAAAGTTATTGAAGGAAAAATTCCTTAGGAAAAATAGTTCCTATAATAAATATTCGAAACATTTAATACACCAACCTTGCAATAACTTAATACCGAAACAACGAAACAACCATCTGAGAGTAGGCAACGAAAATAATAGATTAGCAAAGACACCCCTCTGTCAACGAACAAAGTAGGTACCTCGACTAATAGTACTTAGGTTCACCAGTATGAATTATTATCGTAGAAAAGAACATCCCGAAAGCTCATCTAGTTAGAAATAAACGCAAAAAGAATCTCTGACTAACAAAATAATATTTCTTACAAGATACATCGAGTGAAAATATCTATCAATGTTACGTAAATGTTACACACATTAAGTAATTAACGAAGAATAACGACCGAAATGAAAACACTCAAGATAGTAAAAATAATGTTTTTATTGTAAATAAATAAAACGAAAACAGTAACTTTAGGTAGTGACATAAAAATCAGGTACAAAATTCTATGCCATAATGTAGCTACAAACATATTATAAAGTCTGTAATAATAATATAACATAAAACAGCTCCAAAAGATAACCTTCGAAAGTAATCAAAACGTTTACTTTGTTGAAAGTACTAAAATATTGCTTACCCAACGAAAACACTGATCCAAAATATAGGTCTAATAATTATCCATCATGTCTGTACATAATTATACTTACCCCTTTTTATAAAAAAAAATAAAATATCAGCAACATCTAAAAATATAAAGAAAATAAATGAATCTCATACTTACGCAGTAAGTACGAACAAATTATAATGTATCTTTTCATCACGTCCGAACACTACTCATGACAAAACAAAAACAATGAACAGCAAAGAACAGGACAAGTCATGAAGAAATTAATCGCACCAACAATCCTATTAGGAAAAAAAAGAGAGAAAACAATTCAATGAACATACAAAAATACATACGAGTATCGACAGACCAGAAAAAAAGATGGACGAATTAAATTTCGAGAATCTACCTATCATTTTAATGAGAACGAAAAGGACTTACACTCATTAATAAGTCTGTTTCACGTAATTTAAATTGTTCAAACCGCCAAAAAGGCAGATGTAAAAGCTCCATGGTACGTAACGTGATACGTAAACGAGCCGAACAACCCCATTATATTTTTGCTCTTCGAAGATATCAGACGCGAAATAAAATTGTAAGAACTAAAGAAAAGTAAAAATTATGAAAAAATTGTTTAAACAAAAGAAAATCAAAAGTAATAGTGTGAAAGCAAAGTGAAAATTACCAACTATAAAATAAAAACTGAAAGTCCAAGGAATAACATAAAATACAAGCAACCAAATAAAGAAACAAGGAGCAGAACAAAAATTTGCAATTAGTGGATTAAATTCCAGGTAAGATTTCCATATTTTTTTTTTATAATTATACGAGTACCTACTCCAAGTGAAAGATTGAAATTCCTTAACTAAACAAAAAGATAAACGAAAAATATTAAAACAAAACTATGAATGTGGGATACCACATTTTTCAAGGAAAATTTTCCGACAGAAAGCACATGTGTTCACAAAATACCACGAGTAAATTGGATCCAAGGAAAAGTCGAGTGTTGCTAGCTGATGAACAAAGCACCAAAATCGCTGGTCGCCCAGTTATCAGTCGTAGTTTCACCACGCCAAAATCGTACCCCCAAAAGATCCAATTATTCAAAAGACACCACGCTAAGAGGAAAAGGAATTCTATCCAAAGCAACAAGTCACCTAGACAGAAATCCTATCACAAAGATCGTCTTCCAATTAAGCAGAAAAATAATCACCGAAAAAGACCAGGTAAAAAGAAATAAAAGAAAATTTCTAATACGAAGATAAAAAAATCTTTGTCTTTGTTCTGATTAAATTAAATCTGTATCTATGAATCTATCAAAGATCACAGACACATGGAATAAAATACTACAAAAATTAAATAATTTGCAAAAAAATTACCTTCTTTTCCGTCATCTAGCAAAATTACAAAAAAAAAAAGTCACAAACTTATGTGTCTTTAACAAAATTTTATTATAAAATTCTAATGCATTTTTTTCACTCGTTAACAGATACGCACCGAGTGGGATTCGTCGAGTCGGACGAGACTGCGACCAAGGCAAGGCTCCAAAAAGTCTTTTGTGTCGACGTCGTTAACGGAACCTACCACTCGGTCTGCGTCATCTGGTTTCCTCCGGGAAGCCTGAAAACATCGAACAGTAAATCAACAGTAATTCAGAAATTTTTGGAATTCAATACCTATTGTATTGTTGCTGAAACAACGTACGACATATCATCGCTGGAATCGATCATACATCCTGATTACAAAAATAAATCATTTCTTCAAGCTGAACAATCAAAGAACATACCTGTTGGAGTCACCTATAGACAGGATGGATAAAGTATATTATGTATAATAAAGGCTGAGGTATGGTAGTTTATATTATTTTATTTATTTTTCCAATCTAGTACAAAAATTCCTTGAGAAAAAGTTATTAATATTTAAAACCGTCTGATCGCTAAAAAACAAAAAAAAAAAGGTCACCCTATACAAAAATACAGAGGTGACATATAAATTTGATCGTAAAAATATAGTTTATTTCAAAAATACAATTTAGAACTGCAACATACTTTAAAATGGACATAACTAGTAAGAAACAACAAAGTCACCTAATACAAAGTACAGAAGTGACATAAAAATTTGAATATATACCCCATATCTAATTTATGACTTGATTTAAAACTGAAAAATACTTTAAAACAAGAAAGAGTGTAAAATTGAAAATATTTTTAATTTGAAGTGTCTCTGAGGACGCATGTCTGAATCTGGTACTGTGTGTTAAAAAAAAAAATATGATATCACAATATAAGGTACCTACCAAGTTAAATATCACAAGTTAAAGTACTCAAAGAAAACATAAACGATCCTGAGGGATAAAGTCAGATAAAGATTTTTTTTTGTTACTTACCTACAAAAATACTTTGTTAAATTTCTTTGTTACCTACAAATCATATGGTAATTTACAAAATTAATGCTTTGACATAAGCAACTATCCGTCGTCATAAAAGAATATTTAGCTTAAAAATTTTGTTGGGAATAAAATCTTACTTACCTGTATCTACCTACGTCCGCGGTAAATTATTACGATTGATAAAATCGGTAAAGAAAAAATAAGTTTAAAGAAACTGAAAGTAACTTGCTGTCGATCGAGTTTTTTTTTTATTAAAGTAAAATATTTGAAGTTCATTCGTGTGATTACATTATGAAATAAAGTGTATTTACCAAAAGTGTCCTGAGTGTACATAGGTTGCAAATGACCTGTAATAAAAATCAATAAGGAATATTTGTGAGAAAAATTCATTCAAGTTCGCACTAGAGGTTTTTGAATACCGAACAAATTGTTGCCTAGTGAAAGTTTGAATTAATTTTAAATTAAAGTAAATGATATTTTGGCTGAAATAGATGGCCAACGTAAAGTTTTTTTTTTGTTTGAATAAGAGTGTAAGTGAATTTAACTATACTATCACTCTTGAACCTTCAGTACAAGAAAGAGTTAAGTTCAGTTGCTATCTTATAGTTTTGAATATAAGTACCTACATGAATGGTAAATACGCTGAGATTTGAGTTTTTGTTTGAAAAATTTAGTTTTTTTTTTGTCCGAGTCCGTGTGTTAAGAATTAAGTCACATCAGAACCGATCTGAAAAGACTTAACATAAAATTTTTGGAAATTAATTTTATAAATTTTGAAGTCAAGTAAAAAGTAGATGTACCTACATTTACACCCACTGGTCCCATCAGTGAAATTCATCACATCGTCGAATCCTGAAAAAGAAATAAAAGAGTTATTAAAGTTGTTTGATAATCTAAATTATAACGTACCTATTTTGTCTGAATCCATCTATCTGGTTTTGTCCATGGTAGGGTGCACTCTCCCCTCGTCGAACCATTTATTTGTAGATAAATTTTTATTATTGATTTATAAAATTTTAATGACTATTGATAACATTTTGAATTTTAATTAACCAAACGCTCTTTTCAGCTAAGGTAAGGTTTGGATGTACCTACCAACATTCACAAAGATCCTTCTGATCCACTTAGTAAAAATTTTAATTGCAATTTTTGAAAACTTTTAACAATTCTTTATTCTTACATTCGGGTGGGATATTCGAAACAGTGGAGGCGTCCTACCCAATTCTTTTGAAAATTTTTCTGATAAAACAAAACTTTGTGTTTTGAAATTTGTGATTTGAATTTTTCGATATCGTGTATAATAGGTGTTGACCTATCGGTTTAGCTCGCGTTAAATTCTATGCTAGTGAATCATTAGCCGCGGTGGAGTATCTGTCAGTCCTGTTAATCTGGGGCTCGTTATTCGTCGACCTTGTCCAAGATTGTATTTAACAATTCAAGGATAAGAGGCCTGAACAAGATTATCTAGGAAGCGGACGATCCCTGGACGTTTTGAAATTTCGTGTTAGGCACTTGCGTCTTAAAACGATAACTCATCGGAGGTATCGTTTCCTAACGTGGTAGAGGGGATGTGAAATTATTCGCCAACCCTCATTCAAAAATTTCTTTAAATTATTTGCAAACAAATTTTTTTTTGTTTGCTGATAAAAATAAAATTCAGAAACAGTCACTTTGAGAAATGTACCAGTTTTTTTTGTTGAGCATAAAATTTTCTTTTAAAATCATAACAGAAACGATAGTGAGATAGGTCAGTTAGTTTTTTTTTTGATGGAGATTTATGTAGAGAGGTTATTAAGTAATTATTTTTAACCAGAGATTTTTATGAAGATTAAATAATAGCTTTGGAGATATTTGTTTATTGGCATTTGAAAATCTAGTAAGAATAATAAAGTATTTATAAATAAAACGGATTCTCATTAAAAATTAATGTATAAGCTAAAGTCCAATGAAATTATCGAGATAAATACTAATGTAAATTTGTCGAAATCATTTCTTATTAGAAGTAAATTGTAACCTTTAATGAAGAGTTTTATGGAAATATTAAGAGTTAATTTATTTCAAATAAGATTAATAATTATCCAAAATGTTAGAATAAGTTATATGGAATAAAATTGTTTAGAGATTTTTTTGTTAAAAGAAATCCTGAGTTTTTGAATAATTGCAAGGTTGAGACGAAGGCAGATGTTTTCTATGGGAAGTTTATTCTTTTCACCAAGGATTTATTTCAGATACCATGGGTAACTAAAGACTTTTAGTGGAGAGGCGTGGCTGTAGCCATCCTAATGAGCAGATAGCAGCAACAACCGACGACAAATCCGAACAATGTAAGGGTAAAGTTAAAATTTGATCCTCACTTCATCATTATTTAACTATTTGCGGGATGTTTTCACATAGAATCAGTGTCAGTGAAAATATCAAAGGGTAGTGGCCTTGAAGGACTAGTCTCCGACAAGACACTTAGGTAGGGAAGTTAGACACTAAAAGGGAAATCATCATCACCTGATTTCCCACTACAATAGGGTCCTAGTAGACATCAAGGATAAAATAGGACATAGGAGGGCAGGGTTAGGTAATCCTTCGAGATAATTACACCGTCGTCTCGACTTTCTATTAACATTCTACTTCCACCTTCACATCTATCATCATTTTTTTGCAAGATTACTATCTATTCTCGCCACTCGGCCCCTTTGCTTTTTAGCATAGCTTTCAATAAAATTAACAGAGTCAACTGTCAGCAAGACTCCAGGTCTAACAAATGTAACACCGGCTATCACTCCTGCAGCACCAGCCACTTCCCTGTGCCGACGAGCTCGGCCCCGGCAAAAATCACAGACCTGACGCAGCGGCGTGGTGGTAGCCACCCTATTCGTTCAGGCTTGGACGTGCCTTATCGTGAGAGAAGGTACTATAAGTTGATAGAACGAATAGGTTTTCGGATCCTATAACAACGGGGTTGATTTAAGGGATAGTTTCGAAATGTTTTCAAAGTCTATTGTTGATAATGGATAAGGGGATTAAAAACTCTCTGGGGATATTATGAAGTAATTTCGAAGTTTCCTTCCCTATTGATTTCTCGTGTCTCTGAAGTCAGATGGACTTATTCTCGAGTTAGTATGAACTAGGCGTTAGCATAGTTCAGAAATTTTGAGATTGTCTGACTATACTCGATTACGAATCAGACGAAGGGTTTAGTAATCCGTGGTGTTTTTAATTACGTATATACCGTCGACATACGTTGAAGTGTACTTGCCTACGAGAAGAGGGTGACGAGTTCTTTCGGATCGTCTGCGACTGTAGAGCCGCAGACAACTGAAAGTACCTCACCAAACCCCCTCTTTTCCTAGTCGACTACTACTTCAAATCTTTTTGTGAAATAGGATCGGAATAGGGATTTGTCTGTCCGCTAAATTAACAAAGATAATAATGTAGGTGATGTTGGGAATTTGAGCATTAGTCCAGCTTTGAATAATTTTGGTGCAGTGCCTGGTCCTTTTTTTCGGTCTTCGGTCATTTTCAGTCGGTCAATTCTGGTCATCAGTTGTAAGCATCCACAACCCCCTCCCATTCTCATCTTTACATTAATTATTTGATTAATAATTATTATTCTTTAATTTATATTCAAGAAAACTAAACTCCAAATCAAAAAAAATTATCTTTATAATTTTATTTGCTTTTCTCTTTCTCTCTTTTCTTAAGTTGAGATTTCATATCATATAAATTAGTTTTTTTTTTATTTCTTCTTTATCCTATCCAATAAGAAGAAATCTTGAATATAAGTTGAAGATATAATTATTTTTCAATTTTTTTTTGTTTATTATGTAGTGGGACCATCCCATTCCTCCCATTACAAAGCATCATGTTGGATTCCCAAAGTACATATAGGGTAGCTTTGAAGTCATTCATTAGTGAATTTATACAAGCGAGTGTCGCTTATCCTTCAACAGGACAAGATAAATTTTTCTTTGATTTTGTGTTAGAAAAGGAACGTTTATTGGTAAGTTATCGTAAGTTATATTAAAATAGTGTTGTCAATTTTCAAAATAATATCGAACACCTGCTTTGAAGGAGATCACAATTTCGATTGGTTTTATCGATTACACCTTTATCTGTCAGACTCTTGTGACTTGTGAGATATCACAGGCTGTTAGTTTTAATTAAGTGATGATTACTTTAATTTTGAGGTAGGACACTATTTAGCCTATATATTTCAACTATTTTAGTAAATTGTCAACGCGGGACTGGTGGGAGGTGAAGATTTAATTGAGACTTTTAAATAGGTACACGAGCACAACACAGTCGCGAAGCTTTTACGATGGGATGCGAATCGGCCTATTGATGGCTCGTTAACTCATAAACCCTTTCACTAATGATGATAAATGCACGAAGTATTCTTTAAGATTTCATCTGTATATAGTGACTTATCTATAAAATTATTATATCAGTTTATTTAAGTTGAATCAAATTAAATATATATCTTTAAAATAATTTTTAAAAAAATTTTAGGCTTTAGAACACGAAGACTGTGACTCAGATTCTTCGCATTCCAAACTATTCAAATCATTCATGATCATTGCTAAACTTTTTACTGACGGCTATGTTTTACCTATAGCCGCTCATGTAGTGGAATTCCAGAATGATATCAAGGATGGTCGACTTTCAGGTACCTAACTTATTAAAATCTAACTTATAAAAATTAAAATTAATGATAATGTTTTTAATCATAAACAATATATGATGTTTCAGATGCTACTGAAGTCAAGACGCTATCAGAAGAACTCATTAATGACTACAAGAAAGACATGAAAATACTTATCGAAAAGGCTAAATGGGCTTTAGAGAAAGCACCTCGTGACATTAAAAATTGTGGAAAATTCACTAACTTTACAAAAGGTGAATTAGATAATAAATATAAGGATCAAATAATAAATCTTATAAATGTTATGTATTTTAAATTAAAGGGATTGATTACGATCGTATATCTTTCGCCAAAACTCTCCCGAGAATCAGGTATATGACTTATAGACAAACTTGCACGGTCCCTGATGGTCTTATTTCTAATATTAACGATCATGAAACTGGAAGCTGCCATGTTTATAATGATGTTCCACCAAATACGAAGTTGTTGGTTTACAAAAATGTATTACTGAGTTTATTTACTGAATTTTTAATGGGAGAATGAATCTTAAATGTTGCTTTTGTATTTTATAGACCAATGAGGTTGACAGGCCATTTAAGTATATGGTAGTGCAATCTAATGAAAAAGGAGCAGCATCAGATGAAATATTTGGACACAAGAACTCAGACCCCAACTCAAGTGAGATACCATTTAAAACTAAGGCACGATGCAGGCCTATGTTTTGTAATGCTTTTAAGAAAAATGCTATCGCTGTTTCGACAGAACATGTTCAAGCTATTCCCGGCAAGTAAGTATAATTTTTGCTAACCAATATTTTTCTAATATTTTTTTAAATTGAAATACATGCCTTATAATTTCGCGCGAAATTTCAATGAATTTTGCGAAATCCTTGAAAGCGTTTTTAAAAAAGCAAAATATAAAACCGCCATAAATATTAGTTGCGAATTGATAAAAAACAAATCGAAAATTGCCAATTAAGTCGAAACGAAAAAATATGCCTAGTCAACTTCGCCAAACATTCGAAGTGGGGCGAGTTTGGCTGTATGCAAATGATTTCGAGGAACATGGACCTTATGTTTATTTGGTCTTAAAGTCTATGGACATTGTGTCCGTTTAAAGTAGCCATATTGTTTATAAGCATTATGTCCGCGAATCACATGTTTTTTTTTTTCGGGGAGCGTATATAAGCGGTAACAATTTTACCAAGTAACTCTCCCGCATGGTTGATATCAATTCGGTTCGTACCTCTTGTCATCTCGATACATTTGGTGTGCTTTCGTCTTCACATCCAAGTCAAGAGTTAACTCAAAATCTCAAAATGAATGAAAAACATATTTCCATCAAAGCTAATTTCAGGCTAACTAAACAATCCTACACGATGATTCCGCACTGAATAACTAGGCCTTATGAATCACATTAGAGTTCTTGTTTGTTTTGAAATCGATTCTAATGCGTTATTGCAGACTAAATTGAAAAAATGTTCGCCCATTATTATTGTATTTAAGTACGAGAATACTGGGACAAAATTCGTTCAATGCAGTCAGAAAACGCATCAAAAAAAGATTAACTTTCCTTCTTCCTCGCCTTTTCCGACGATGCTTTGATTTCGAATGGGATATCACACCTAGCTTTCTCACTTCTCACGTGGAAGCTTCTTCTGCCAGCCAAATGTCCTTTCGTTTAAAAAAGCTTCTAAAAGTTATTTGGAACAAAATGGATTTATTGCTTTTTTTAACTGAAAGTGGTTGGTCCAATAAAAAAATGCCTTGTTAAGGTTTAATATAACAACCGAATAAATATTTTAAAGTGTTTGGAGAAAATCATCAAACGTAAAAAATCCATAATATTTTTACAGCTCGAGAAATTGGTGTTGACCCGGAATCTTCAAATCATCTAAAATTTTAGCTTTTAACTATTATTTTTTTTTTAAAGTGTCATCACTGGACTTCGATTCAGAATAAGGAAAAATGTTGTTTACATCGATATTCAGCAAGGAAAATATTTGGATTATATTTCAGTAGACCCCAAATCAGTCTTTTGGACAGAAACTCCTGAAAGTAATAAAGTTCAATATTTAAACTCACGCATACGGGGCATCGAATTGGGTGACTTTGAAGTAAATGACAATAGTTTTCTCACAAGTATATTATTACTTTATTTTACAATTTAAGCTAAGGCTAAATAAATATTTTCTCTCTTCAGCAATTCAATTGAAGGTGACAAATCGACGATCAGTATTTATCCAAGTATATGTCGATGGATCAAATGCTCCCAACTGGCATCATTTTGGACCATATGCTGCCACTGACATAGCAGTTGAATCGTAATATTAAAGTGAAAACATTTTTTTTATTTTTCATTACAATTTTTTTTTTACAGACAAAATGAAATTGCGATCGAAGAAGGTGATGATCCAGAAGTGATAGGTGCGGAAGTCGTTAATTTGGTTTCAAAGGCTCCTCTACCAAATAAACCTCATTTCATTAGTTTCCAACCGTCTGATTTCAAAAAGGATTTCGGTCGTACAACTTGTCCATATTTTGACTTAAGAGAGATTGTATCTTACCCACCAGCACCACTTAGTGGTTTTGGAATTTATCACGAAGCTGCCAGCGGTTCATGTGGTTTCTTGGCCCTGAAATTGATCACACCTGATTTAAATCACTTAATTGAATATAATCAAATTGAAGGGGTTACTAATTCAACATCAAAAGCTTAATGCATTTTAGTTACATATTTAAATATTAGGAGGAAGTGTGTATCAATTATGGAATACCACAATGTAAAGTCATTTTTTAAATAAAAAAAAAAATATTTTTAAACTAATAGTAAAACAAAAACAGAAATAAAAATAATCTTTAAATTAACAAAAAGTAAAAAACACAAAATGAACACACTAAACAAAATGATCCTAATATAGACCAACTATAGGATTTTGAATCGAAATCCCATATAATAAGGAATAATTATAGAAATTCAATTTGATGTCCACGATTTTTTCCATATTAGGAACAAGGAGGTTCGCTGATGAAAGTAAAAACTAACTGACTATTTCACTGGGATTAATTAATTATTCCTAAAGATTGTGCTTTCATCTAGTGACTCGATTTTTTTCCAACTTCTCTGTTTTTTTGGTCGCTGAATCCGAATCTGAAGAAATTCGACAAAATTTACTGGTGCGTTTTGAGATATCCGCGAAAAACCTCGGAATTTCCGCACTTTTTCCGCTTTTTTGCTAACATCTCGGAAAATATGCTTCTGAACTGGAATTTCACCCATAGCAAAATGAAAGACCATTAAGTTTCCTTCAAAATTCGGGCATATTGTTAATATCTCAGGGGTACCGTTAACCCGTTAGAGCGCGTTGAAATTTTGACATAATTTCTTATTTCTGTAAAAAAAAACTGTTTTTAAATATTTTTAACGGTTTGTTTTTTTACAGAAATGGGGAATTATGTTGAAATTTCAACGCACTCTAACGGGCTTACCATCTGAGAAATAAATAACATGCATGAATTCTGTAGGAAATTTAATGGTCTTTAATTTTATTGCAGAAAATTTCAGTTTAGATGCATAGTTTCCGAGATGTAAGCAAAAAACCGAAACCGATTTCTACAGATTCAGATTCAAGGACCCAAAAAACATAGAATTCGATAAAAAATCCATTTTTTATAACATGAGGGCGATTTTAACTACGCTTTGACTGGACTGTGATAAATAGGAAATGAATTGATTTTTTGTTTTAAAGTTAATTTTCACAAATCACTCGTTTACGACAGTTTTTTTTTTTAGAAAAAAACAATTGTATTATTTAAAATTCAAACGAATAATTTACAAATAATAGATAAAATCGGAATGAAAATTTCTTACATGTATCCGCACACTTATAAAACTGAACTCAATTATATTTCAGTCGTATATGAGAGGTTTATATGAGTTGTGTCCAATTTATTAAAATTAATGTTGCCTATTATTTATTAACTATCCAAATTTTCCTTTGTTTTTTTTTTTGGTAAATGATTTTTTAAACACCAACATCAAATGTTGCACATGTTATTTGCAGGTAAAAAAATAAAATTTCTTCAAAACCATGTGATGAGGCTTTTATGGACTGGTAGTCCAAATTACCCTTCTCAGCTATTCAAGTATATTTTATTTTATATTACCCTCCACTTTAAAATTTTTGAGTTATTCTAGTATTTTTTTATATTTTTCTTGCGTTCATGTTTTTGTGTTAAGGAATTAATAAAAACTAAGCAGTCTTAGTTTTAAAATAAACTGTTTGGACAAGTGAGGACTGCGGAGGTAAACATACTAAAAGTTATCAATCCAAGGTTGGTCGCAAAGAGGTTTTCTTTTTTCAATTTTTCGCTTATAACTCAGAAACTCTTGATCTTCTTGCAAAGAAAATATTAAGTAAAAAAATAAAGCCAACAAAATTTGTGTGGATATACAGTTTTTTCGCATTTTCTGTGATATAAGAAGATCGCTAATATGTGCAGAAAAATTAAAAAAAATAAACAAAAACGATGCTGTTGTTGAATTTTTGTTCACATATTAGCCATCTTCTAAGACATACACTACACATCATAGAAACTATTGAAGTAACGAAAATGAAATTTGTTTAGCTTTATTTTTTTACTCACATTTTCTTTTATAGCAGTATTAAGCGTTTCTGAGTTATAAGTGAAAACTGAAAAAATTGAAATTTGAAGACCCAGCACCCCATTGCGGCCAACCTAGGATCGGGGGCTTTTAGTATGTCTACACAAAGCTGCATACTTAGTTTTTCTGCCGCGATTTTTTCACTTTTAGAATCATTCGTTGACAAGTAGCCAACATCACGCGTTTTCGAACATAACTAGGGGCGCTGCCATCATCTTCTAGCGGGAAATCTGCGTAGCAGTGCTATGATTGTTTTAATTAATTATTTAATTTTGATATATTTTATTGCAAATCGAACTATTTTTATTTAACAAAATAAATCCACTCCACATGTTATTGACTTACTTACATATTACTTACATATGAATATCATCGTTTTTATTTAAATTTTAATGGCGATATTAGTACACGTTATTAACACTCCTGGATGATGGAGTTTAGCTAGAACAACTTTTTCTCCGTTTGTATAAGAATTCAAACCAACTGGCGGTCCATCATATCTAGTACGTCAATGATCCCACTATTCCATATTAGAAGCGTAATCCACTTCATATAAATTATTACAAAATATGTACTTATTTTTGCTATTAATTACAATCAAAAACATACAATACAATACAATACAATTCGTTTACATTTAAATTTAAATCGTATAGGAATCAAAAGAATAATTCTCCCAACAAGAAAAAATAGTCAATATTAGGTAACTTTTGATTTATAGCATGTAAGAGTTAAATTGTTTATACAAATTCAATAATGTCACCGTACAGTGCTTTTCAAGAATAGCTAAAGAAAGAGAGTGATATCAGTAGTGCAAAATTGAGTAAGAAACAGCTTTAAATTGCATTGGTTAAACATTTTCCGTTTTATAATATCGTTTAAAAACATTTATCGTGAAACAACATGGCTGAATAACTCTCTATTGCTCTAACCTACTAATTAATTGGATATTTTATTTATCTTGGATCTTCTATAGTTGCAGTGCCTAGACGAAAAATTCCCAAATTGAGCTCTGCTTAAGGTCTAGTTAATCTGCACGGCGATGATTCGATAGTAACTCCATTTGGAGTTTCTTTTACAAACGAGTGTTCGCTGATTGCTAACTGAACTAGTCATCTTGAACTTGGTTACTAGAATTATGAAGGTAAACTTTAAAGAGCCAACTAACTGCCGTAAAATAAGAGCAACGCTTGTAACATTTGCACTAACGAACGCCTGTTTTAATAATAAACTTGCACTTTAAACTTGCACGTGTAAATAGCCGTGGTGACTGTCGCTTCAGTGGGTGAATAATAATGAGAGTCGCCAATAAAACAACATGGCTGCCACAGGTATTAACATCGATCCGTCTCTATTTGATAACCATTTGTATTAATCGCACATTGTTCATTTTATAGGAGCAATTACTTCAAAATTAAAATAAATATTTGCACAAGTTGCAAAAAATACAGACAAAATTTAATTTTGTTTAGTTTTTTAATAGTTTAAAATTAAATAAAAGGCACGACTGGGTCGCACAAACTTGCTCTTGTGGCAGATAAGCAAGAACTTAACAGTAAAAAGGCATTAATGGGTCTCGAGTACTTCTCTTGCATGTTTTAGTCTTTTAATTTTTTGAACTTTGAAAAATAACTTATAAGAAACCAGAGTTTTCCCAGAAAATCGTAATATGCCAGTAATTATTAAATAATAGAATATATTTTAGAGTTTTTTTTTACGAAAATCGATAGACCGTTTTTTGAAAAAATCGATTTTTCTTAAACAACTTTTTAAAAATATTTTTTTGAAAATTTTTGAGTATGTCAATTTTAAAAAAAATTATAAATTCCATTCAAAAACTAAATCAACCAAAAAATTCAGACTGACAGACTGACAGACTGACAAACAGACTGACAGACAGACTGACAGACAGACTGACAGACAGACTGACAGACAGACTGACAGACAGACTCACAGACAGACTGACAGACAGACTCACAGACAGACTGACAGACAGACTGACAGACAGACTGACAGACAGACTGACAGACAGACTGACAGACAGACTGACAGACAGACTGACAGACAGACTGACAGACTGAGAGACAGACTGACAGACAGACTGACAGACAGACTGACAGACAGACTGACAGACAGACTGACAGACAGACTGACAGACAGACTGACAGACAGACTGACAGACAGACTGACAGACAGACTGACAGACAGACTGACAGACAGACTGACACACAGACTGACAGACAGACACACAGACAGAATTTCCAGACTTACTTGTCATGTTTGATTGTTATCTCAAAACTTTTTTTTTGCACGAATTCATAACTTGCTTTATAGTACCTATAATCGCAAGTAAAAACGGTTGATTTCGTGATGAAACTATCTCAATCACGTCATTGTTCAAAGAAGATCATTTGAACAACTGATCAAATATATAATTGAAATCTCTGAAATTCACTTATCACGAAAACACATAAATATTATAATTTCAAAGATATATTGGCAGTACCG
Organism: Baccha elongata; assembly: GCA_951217065.1. Taxonomy (NCBI): domain Eukaryota; kingdom Metazoa; phylum Arthropoda; class Insecta; order Diptera; family Syrphidae; genus Baccha; species Baccha elongata. The sequence continues at coordinate 177,829,202 of OX578272.1, forward strand.
TGGCGAAATTCTCGCAGTTTTGTGCGCGTATTCGTTTCTTAAAACACTTTTCATAATGAAGTTCAATAAATATGGTATCGGATTGCTACTTTGCTTAGCTGTGATAGTCCAACAAACCGAATCGGATTCAGTGGAGTTAAACGTTGCAAATGCTGCTTTTCCAGCATTATCTGGATTACTAGCTATGACTGTAACAACTTTACCCTTAGGACCAGTCCTTGTTGGTGGATTAGGATTGATTCATGTAGCTTCGATGATATTAGGTGACCGATTTGAAAATCCAATCGAAGATGATGCTCTATCTAAGATGGATCTGTTGAAGTCCCACGATATGATTATGGATAAAATACAAAATATCGATAACCATGTTATGGAAGGTACCGCAAAAGTTATTCGAGAATTATCTTTCGTCATGGAATCGAGTGACTTCCTGGAAGATCTACGTAACACACTCGATAGTTTCGAAAATACCTACGATGCCAGAATTAAAGTCGTTTTAGATCCTACAATAACTGGAGTACAAAAAAATAAAACTTTTAATGCTATGCTGGATTTCCATAGTTCCTATAGAGAATCTCTGAGATCATTTGTCAGTAAGTTTATAAAACCAAAAAAAACTTTGGCTACTTCACGGAAAATTAAATTATTCTTCGATTTTGTATTGGAAAAGGAACGATTACTGGTAAGTTACCGATACCTTTTGTATCTGAGTAATTATATTTTTAAACATTTTATTTAGTTTTTCAAAAATATTACATGCTTTTATTAAATCTACTTGAATATTTAAATAATTTCAATCTACAAATCAATAAAAAAGATAAAGTATGTAAATTAAGTTAAGTTAATTTAAAATACTTTAAGCCCGTTTGTTCATTGTCTTCATAAATCTACAACATAACTAGGTTAAATTTAAATCTTATGTACGACATAAATTATTTTGCGTTGTTACAAACAAATTATGTTCTACTTAGCTATGATTTAGATTCATGATAGAAATCTCTGTTGAATTTTGCACAAACAGTCAAATTTGTTTTATTATTTTTGATTGTTTGCTCTATTATTTGAAGTTTAACAAATATTTTTGGTGTTTTTTTTTTTATTAAAATTTACCTTCCCGTTGTGATAAAACCAATTAATTCTTTTAAATTCCAATTCTAAATTGATCCAAAAATTGAGGTTCTATTATTTTGTGTTTGTGGCTTCGATTATTATTGTGAATAAAATGGGGAGAAAGTTGCAACATCGTTTTATAAATATTCGTTTTTGAACATGGACATTAACAAAATTTAGTAATTGTTGGCTTTATTTTATGCTTAAATTATGTTAATGTAGTATTGATAAACATTTTTTGAAATTAAACTTTTTTTTAGGGAAAAATTGTACTTTTAAAAATTCTTAAGTTGAACATAAGTCTTTATGACCTACTTTTTCTTGGACTTAAATTATGTCCAACCTAAGGAGATATACGTTTGACTTTGAAGTTCGTGCAAACCATTAAGTGGAACTTAAGAAATTATGTTGTACTTAAGGCCTTATGTTTAGTATGAGCAAACGGGCCGTAATGATGTCAACTTTTAAATTTTGACTTATATAGGAGAAGTTGGGGTGCTTTAATGCGATTTGTTTTGTAAGCCAATGAAAAAGGTAACATGTTGACAGTAGTTGCCTACAAATTAAAGTATTTGATGCTTTCAGTGTCATTCTAAAAAGCTTAATTAAGATGAATTTATTCTTGCATTTCTTCACAAAAAAAAATCAAATCTTTAAGTAGATTTTCTATTAGCGAATCCGCAGCGGGAATAAATGTCGATAACGTAGTTTGTAAAATTGTTAATACTGAAAACAAAGTGCATCCGCACCACATCCGCATTCGGGGATTCCATATAAAATGTTAAAATATCAAATCCGCAGTAAAATTGATGCGGATTTAAAAGTGATTTTGATTCAAAATAAGTAAAATAAAAAGTATATAGTTAACATGTTGTACCATGTCTCCCTTCTGCCCCTACTATGTAGGGTTGAACAAATTGCGTACAGTTAATTAAATATTTGTATGTAAAATTTTTATTATATGCAAAAAAATTCTCAGTTATCATTTTGCTCTTTCGCTAAACAGTAAATAACCATTTATTGACACACGTGAAAATTTGTTGGTACAAATATCTTTTATAATAAAAAAATAATTTCGAAACACTTATTTTTTTTTAAATAATGTTTCAAAAACCATTTGCAATAAAGTGTGTTCAAACATTAACTTTGTCTAAAAAAAATGTCTACTAAAATCTAAACCTATACCTACAAATACTTACATAATCTTCTGTGTTTTGAATAAAATATTTTATTATTCAAAGCTTAAAAATTAAAACATATTTAAAAAAATGTGGTAGATTTCTGAACTATGTAGTCAGAGAGATCAACCATGAAATCTTGATCAAATGCAGATCATCACGTTTTAAGCCAAATAAATCAATAAATTAGTGTTATGTAACACTATCACTGTGTCTGTGAATTGTCTCTTTCTTCCTCTAACATCTCGTCCGGCACTTGTGATGGCATCTTCTGGCCGCATGGAATCTCGTCCTCTGACGATTCGTCCAGCGATGAATCCAGCTGATGTACTGGGCTGTTCCTCATAGATGATGTTTCCACCGCCGAAGAACCCCTCGCTTGTAAAGCTGCTAGTGCTTTCGCAGCTTGTTGAGTCCTCGATCTGTTGTTGCTCATGACTATTACTTGAAAAGTTTAAAGTACACTCTGCTGAATCACTGTCAGATAACATTTAAATTTTCAATTGAAAATACAACCCTTTTATACTAAATCGTAACACCATTTTCCTATGCAATTCTCCTACTACTATTGCATCAGCCAAATGCATCAAACTCATTTGCATATTACTATAAGGAAATCTAACGACGACTATCAACCTCCCATTTGTAAAATTATAACACTTCTTTATGCGTCGTCACGACGACGACAGCAAGTTTGCAAATTTATTTTGCCTCGGGGGCGATCGCTTTCAGCCGCAGATCCATGCCAATGTAAGAGGGATTTACACCAGTTCTACATGAGCTTGCATCTGCTTTCAATAAGGTCAAAACTGTCTCATTTTTGAAACAATATTTGCAAGAAAACAGATTTTTTTTGTTTATATTTCCTTGTCTATACACTACACACTTTGTTAGGGAACATTTTTAAGTCTTTTAAAAAATGACTAGGTATATACATATTATAATATAAGCCGTGTTTTAATTTCTGAGAGGAACCATACATATAATGGATCATCAGTTTACCCACAAACAAAACAACCTAACAAGATCCCGGGTTCAATTATCGTGATCCAAAATTTAATTTCATTTCCCACCGCCAGATCATTGATATCAACCATTTTTATTTTTCAAAGTGTCTGTTCCTGTCTTTTATGTCAAGAACGATGTTGCTATACATTTGGAAATGACCATAGGAACTCCTTAATTTGATTTCGTTTTTCTCGGATTATGTACCTACATTAATCTCTTGCACAAGAACAAAATGTTTTTCTTTATTTATTTATTATCTCAAGTCGAGTTGTCACAATTCAGCAGAAAGTTAATTGAACAGTTCTTTTTAGAATTTGATTTTGTGTATTAATGCATGAACCGCTCGGAGCACACTCAGCTTCAACCCGTACTATAGTACCTTGCGGTGACATATAGAAGTAAATACTCCACATATGTCTACATATATTTTCTTTTCTATTTGTTAAGCTTTAAATTAAGCTTTAAATCTCTGAGGGCTTAGAGTTTTTTAAAGTGGGACACAAAATCTCACCTGTGGAGTGAGATTTTTTCCGGAGATCACTAAGACTAAAATTTCTCATTTTATTTTTCTCGCTCTAAACAGATGTTTTTTTTTGATGTTTGAAAATTATCGGCGTACTTTAAACAAAGATAAAAAAAAACTAGTAAAAATACAAAAATAGAAATATACTTCAAAATGATAAATAACGAAATATTAATTTGTTTGATGTTGCTTTTAGTTTTACTTTTTGATATGTTTGCACACAGTCCTACAAAAGCATTCAATTTCTGTCAAACTGACATTGATATCTCAGGAGATATAATTTAGTATAGGACGCACCTATTGTTAATATCTATTGCAAGATCATTTGGATGTCAATGGATAAAAAAACATTTTAAAGATTCGTAAATTTACAACTTTTTGTTTTCTTTTGGGAGAAAGTTGATTTTCGTGCTTTGCGTTGACATATTGAACTAAATACTTTACATTCCTCAAAACATAGTTTTTTTTCTATCTGTCAAGCCTTAAAGTTTCGAAATATTTTAAAGGATGCCTAGGAAGTCAAAGGATTAAAAAAAACCTAAAAATTCGTTAATTCGTTGATTTCGTATTTTGCGGTGACATTTTGAACTAAATAAGACAAAGTTTAAAATTCTAAATTCCGACTGCCAAAATCCCGACTGGACAAAATCCCGACTGCAAAAATCCCGACTGCCAAAATCTCAACTGACAAAATCCCGACTGACTTACTACTTTTTTTTGGTAAAGGCAATTTAAAACTGAATTTTTCAATATAAATGAATTGCAAAATGTCTCTCGTTGCTCCGCTTAGGTTATTTCCAGTCGTCTGGCAGGCTCCTGCGTCCAATGTTACCATATTCAACAGCACCTGGGTGGCCCGTTTCGCGGGTTCAAGGAATTTTAACTCCCTTTCTGTAATCAGACCCGCTCACGCAACTTCGTTGCTCCGCTAAGGGTATGTCCATTCGTCTGGCGGGCCCCTGAGTCCAAAGTTTCCAAATTCAACATTACCTGGGTGGCCTGTTTCGCTTCTTATTTTCTTCCTCTTTCAAATAATTAGTGTAATATCAACAAAAAAAAAATTTACGAAAACGTGCTAAAAGTGCTGAAAATTGAGAGTTTTTATTCGTACCATTCGGAATTTTGTCAGACGGGATTTTAACAGTCAGGATTTTGTCTTTATCCCATTTAAATACACAATGTACAAACAAGAGAACAAAAATGAATACAAAACTAAACTAATATTTTTAATTTAAACTTAAAACAACGCGAGTCCACTATTATCAAATTTGTTTGTTTACTGAATTGACTCTTGCATCAAAACGAGAAACGTCAAAAGTTAATCAAGGGTACCAAAATAGCAGAGTAAAAACGTTGATCCAGAAAATCGTTTTATTTTTTTTGGGAAGGTCTATACTCTATATGAATCATCCCGGATAATAATAACGCGGTTAAAGATAGTAAAATTAGCTTAAGGGTGGGTCTTCCTCGTAAATGTAGGGTACTACGTGCACAAAACTTAATATATCTCCTACATTTGAAAAGATATTTTGATGAAATAAAATTTATTATTTAGTCCATGAACATATCTTAAAACATATGTCCTCAATTTTATGTTTTACAAAAGTTTGTGCTTTTTAGGGAAGGAATTACACATTTTTTCCCCTTTATTTTGGCTGATTTATGCATCCCCTCAAGGGGCTCGCGTGTGATTTGTTTTTTTATTTTGTTGTTAATGTTTTTCAACTGTCAATGAATGTATGCTTTATGTAGGATAAAAAAAAAAAAAAAAAAAATTATTTGAGCTACAAAGTGGACGTAAGTTCACACTAATTTAAAGCTCGTTTATTGGCGCAGTTTCTTAAATTTTCAACGGAGCCAAACAATATTTTTTTTTTATAACAGAAAGTAGATACTTTATTTGAAACAAAACAAAAAATTATTTTTTTCCACTTTATACGTCTGAAAAACTTATATATACACAAACAATACTACTTTTTTCTTTCCCCCGTTGGGGCTGGCATGTTTTATTCTTAATATTTTTTGTTTTTAATTTATTCGAATCTCTTATTATTTTTGTAAAATGTGCTGTAAATTTTTTTGCAATTTTATATTGTTTAGACGTAAAAATTTTCAATTCAAAGTATCTATACACATGGTAGTTTTCCCAGGTTGAAATGCCATGTACAACTTTATTATTATTTTTGTATTTTATTTCAATATTTTTTGCTAAAGTTCCAAGTGAAGAAAACCATATCACACGCATAAACAATTTTATATTTAATTTTGAAAAAGCATCTTTTTAACGATTTTGTTAATCAAAATACGCACACAACGATATTTAGTGCACGAAACTTCCGTCGAAAGAGAATATTATATTTTCGCTGTTCGCACTCTCTTTAGAATCAACTTTTTTTTTTTGTGGTGATACACAAAACACAAATGGTATGGTGAATGGTGTACATCAGCGTTGCCGCCGAGAAAAGAAAATGCCGTGTCACATTTTAAAAACTGCTTGCCATGAAAAAACTCTAAATCTTCTGTTAAAAAAATAAAACTTTATTTCTGTAATTTATTATATAATTTTCCATCAATATTAAAGTAAGATATAGGCAATGATAAAGTGTGCGATATTGAAATGTTTCGTGCCACTTTGCCACAAGAAAAAATTGTCGTGTCAAAAAAGCACGATTGGTTAACTTCGGCAACGCTGGTGTACGTACGATTCGTAGGTATCGTCGTCGTCGATGTCGTCCAAGTAGGTATATGATGATATTTTTGTTTTTTTCTACTTGGTTTTGGAAGGAAACTTATGGATGTGGGAATAATGCTGAAAAAGATTTTATTCGTTAATTATATAGAAATAGAGTCTCAGGGAATCGTCTATAAAATGAGTTAATCTTATCGAATCTTCAAGGTTGAGGTGTCAAAAGGAAGAAGAAATTGAGATCTATGTTTCTGTATCAGAATAATTGACGTAGGCACTTGGGCTTGGGCACTTCAATTTTTGTTTGCGATTAAACCTAAATTGGAGATACCTCCTCTTCTGTTATCCTACAACGGAAAGAAACAAAAATATTGAAGATGACCTCCTTTTTGGTGGTGTGGTTGGACACGATTAGTAAATTGTGAGATAGTGGGAAGAGGGAATGTGTATATTGCAATTGTATATCTATGTTCCTATTTTTATTTAGAAGCGATTTTTTTTTTCATTTCGCGTGTTGACGGACATGGAGTGGTAGGTAATTGCAAATAAGAATGTGTGTGACTGAAATGTCTTTGCGAGGCCTTTGGCATGTGCCGAGGGAAAGGGTATCATGATGACGATCTACGTAGGTACCTAGCCTGCAATGAAAATACTCATTTTTCTTCACTGGCACCTAAATAAAAGCATTAGGTAAAAATAAATCAGAAATGAAAATTATCAGATTTTACCCATTATTTTCCAAATTATTTGGGGTTGATTTTGTTGAAAAAATAAATGGAAAATAATTAAAAAAAATGCAATTTGAATGATTGAATTGTTGTTTGCCAAATAACTAATATACTTCAATCAAAATCTGTGAATGTTAAAAAGTAACTTGTTCACAAAGAGCCTCAGAAAAAAAATTTACAGGAAAATAACTGTGACCGCCGGCGGGTCAGATGCCATGTAACGGTTTTGTCAGGTGCTATGTGACCCATATGACATATTTTTTTTCGAAACAAAACTTTGGAACAATTTAGAAGAGTCCTAGCACAATCTAGCACTGGTTTTTAAATTTGAAAATTCGAAAAAGGGAGCTCCCAGGAAGGCAAAATTGCTAAATTAGTGCAAAAGTTTTCGCTGTCTAAAACCAACAATTTTTAAGTAAAAAAAACAAGATCAACACAAACCAGCACAAATGTAGCACAACCTGGTTCATTTGTCAAAAATTCAAATTTGAAAAAAGGGAGGCTAACTTCACACTTTCGGGAACATGTTTTTTGAGCTTTTTATCCACAGTTTCGATTTTTTTTTTCAAAATAAAAAAAGAAAAAACTTCGTATTAGGGTACCACAACCTTGTAGAGTTTTTAAAAAATTTAAATTTGGAAAAATGGGGGGAAGCACCTAATTTCTGAAAATCACATTTTTGGATCTAGTTTTCGCAATTTTGAAAGTTTTCAAAATTCACCCCTTTGCAATAAACCCTAAAGTAATTTTCAAACAGGTCAAATAGTTATATTGACCTACTTTACACTTATCTTACATAAAGCTTCCTAAAAAAAACTATTTCAATGTACCTACCTACCTACATGTGTAACGTAAAAATAAAAATAAATGTTTTTCTTAGAAAAAGGTGGTTTTGGTTTTTTTTTTAAATTTCTTGAGAACGACATAAAATTTTTGCATCCGGTTTTCTTATTTAGATTTGAAATTAATAACAGCATTGAATTTTGAAATTAAAATTAGCACTTAATTACGTAAATTTTTGAAAAAAATGAATTTGAATCTTTTTTTTAAATTTTTTTATTCAAAATTTTGACTTTGAAAATTAATATTTCAAAAACTATTTCTTAGAATAGATTTATTTAAACACAGAATGAAAGAAAAAGTTATTGGCTTTTCAAAAACGTATCGCACAGCATTGTGAATGAAGCCGTTGATTTTAAATAATTTTTTTCCCATTTTAAGTCAGTTTTTTCGAAAATTGCCCCTCCCGGCTAAACGGAGGGGAATAGACCCCCCCCCCTCCCATACGATTTTTTTCTTGTCTCAACGCAACCTACACGCCCTAGCATTTTGTCGCATTGCTCATGACTCACCCTGTATATAAAACTAGCTGTTTTGGTGAACTTCTTTCCGCAATTTTGGGTTTTTAAGATTTTTTCAATTTTCCAAAATTTAAAACTTTCGGCTCCATTGTGTGAACCTGGTTCAATAAAAATCCAACAAAGATTTCCCAAGCAAGTCGGATAATTATTCAGCCGAGTTATCCGCGTACAAACAGACACCAATTAATTTGTATTTATATAGGTACCTATCTACATAGGTATATAGATTAGGTTATATTACACCTAGAGGTAGGTACCTACATCCAAGATGATACAAGTTCTAAAAACTCAGAGTTGGGCGATTTCGCATGTTTATTAACATACCTATGCCTCCCTGATTCCAAACATCAAAAAATGATCATAGGGCATAGGTACCTATATACATAGCTAGGAATGTAAATGCTGCACGACTTTTCTGTTTGGTCATTTTTATTTTTATTCTGAAAACAAAATGTACATAGGTAGGTAGGTTTTCCCACGTGACAATGAAGTGACAATGTTTCAATTGCAAAACAAAAATATACAGTGTTGTGCTGTTGTTTGAAATCTGACAACAACAAAAATCGAAAGGAAATCTCAAATTTCGCACATTACAAATGAACAAGTTACCTTATTCTTCCAACATCCTTACTTGTAAACTCCAAAATTCACCCCTTTGCAATAAACCCTAAAGTAATTTTCAAACAGGTCAAATAGTTATATTGACCTACCTCACACTTATCTTACATAAAGCTTCCTAAAAAAAAACTATTTCAATGTACCTACCTACCTACATGTGTAACGTATATTTATGCATGTTCATTTGATGTGTCCTGACCTTCATCAAGATCTCGATCGAATTACAAACGAGTTCACATTTTTTTGTTACTGTTTTTCCAGTTCCAGCAACAGCAAGTGAAAGTGAAGAAAAAACAACTAAACGAAAAGAGAAAAAAAATGACTCACATTTTAGCTATACCTACTCATGTGTTTTGAAAACAAAATTGAAAAATATCCCTTCACCCTTCCATAAACAGAAAGCATAGAACTCATTATTCCCATTCAAATCGAAAGGATGACAAAACAACAAACCCATTTTGAAAAGAGAACAAGAGTAGTTGAGCGTATCAAAAACAATAATGAAGAGAAAAGAATATCGCACTACCACATTGAAATACGTTTACATGAATTTTAAATTCTATTGTCATGAAGACCCACCCTTAAGGAAATTTTCTATTACATTTGGTGCTTTAAAAGTAATACGAAATACTCTCTGCTTTCTTCTTAACTATGATGAGTAAACCCATCATAACCATGCAATTCCAAGGTTAAAATACGACAGTAGTACAGATACGCACCACTTCGTGACTTCAACTTTGGAATTTATTGCTGTAATCTGGACACGAACCGCGACGGGCATTTAACGAAAGGCTGAATGCTCATGCATGCTGCTTTTAGTATTATAAATAAAGCTCACCATGCTGCAGACAGTTTTAATTTTGGAATCAATGTATTAAAGTTTGAAAAAGTTTGTGTTATAATAATGATAGTTCAGTAAATTTATACATCAGTGGATGCGTCAAATCAGGTTGTTCAGATTTTTGTTGACTTGTTTACGATGTTGGCCAAATGAATAATCCAAGATTGTGACCTCGAGCAACGAACGCAATATTGTAAAAAATCGAAAAAACGGATTTTTTCAGATTTAACGATTATAAATCTAAAGGAGTATCTAGTAGTACCTTTTCATGACGTTTTTAAGGAGACAACATTTGCTATAATATTATTATAATTGTCTATGTGAACCCAATAGTTTCCGAAATTCAGCTCTTCAAAAGTTTGCCAAAAATTGAGAAGTTCGAAAAAATGATAAACTTTGAAAAGCTTTATCTCGAAAACTATTACATCTTTGATTATTATTTTATATTGTGTAGCTAATTTAGTCTTGTTTTAAAATGTGAGGGAAAACTAGTCTTTTAGGGCTATAAACGACAAAATCTGAAAAAAAACGAACTACCCCGAATTACCCCGTACCCTCGGCAACAATTTTACTGGTCTAATATACATATAAGATATAAGTTTATTTATTTTATTATTAAAAAAACAACAATATCATACTAGTTAATTTAACTTACAATCAATAATTAATAGGCTTTGAACCATGAAGACTGTCAATCAGATTCATTGCATTCCAAAATATTCCAATCATTCATGTACATTGTAAAAACTCTTACTGATGGATACGTTTTGGCTATATCTGCTCACGTAGTGCAATTCCAAGAAGAATTAAAGTCTGGCAGATATCAAGGTACGTCTACTATATCAAAAATGAAAATTTAAAATTTTAATAATTAACTTTCTGCAATATTTCAGATGCCACAGCAAGCAAGACACACTCAGAAGAACTTATCACTGAATACAAGATGAACATGAAGGCACTTTTTGGCAAAGCTAAATGGGCTTTAGAAAATGCATCTCGTGATATTAAGAACTGTGGAACATTCTCTAACTTTACAAAAGGTGAAATCCTTACAGTCTGAGTTTGAAAAATTTGTATACATATATATTTCTAATTAAAGGGATTGATTACGATCGTATATCATTTGCCAAGACTCTCCCTAAAATTAAGCATATGGTTAAAGTTTATATCGTAAGATCTGTTTGTAAGGCGGAAATAGGTGCTGTTGATATTAACGAATATGATACTGAAAACTGTGATGTCTATAATGGTGTGCCACCCAAGTCCTGGATATCGTTATACCACAATGTATAATTATTTTTATTTATTTTATTTTTAATACATGCGTTAATCTGAGTGTTGCTTTTGTATTTTATAGCCTACCCAGCCTGACAGACCATATGAGTATATGATAGTATATCCTCCACGAGCAGCAGCTGAAATATTTGGTCACAACAACTTAGACACCAATTCAATTGTACTACCATTTGAAACTAAGGAACACTGCTACACAGTATTTTGCAATGCTTTCAAGAAAAAAGCTTTTGCTATTTCGACACAACGTGTTCGTGCTAATCCCGGCAAGTTAGTATATTTTTTTTTGTTCTAAATTTATAGATTTTTAAACATTAAGTAGAGTGTGAACTGGTCCGTGTTATTTGCTCATAAAATCATTATACATTCCGAAAATTGTTCTCAATATACTCTTGTGCAACACCCTACATTAGACGGTGCAATGAACAGTGGGACGAGTGTATGAGAAGCACAGAACTTCTAATAACTCGTGAACAAATTGATTAAACCACCATTATTTTATTGCAGTTTTACTTATAAGGGATCTATTATTTAAATTTGAAAAAAATATTTATAAACTCATTCTAGCAAGCATAGAGGTAATAATAGGTATGCCCTTTTTTAAAACAAAAGAGCTGAGTGGCGAACTTCATTTTTCCTTATTACAGCGTTACCGCTTATTCTATTTCTCGAAAAATACACGACCGATTTTTATCAAATTTAATACAAGTGATTATTAGCCAACGGTGGTGTCTTTCATCTTAATTTTTTTTTTTCGAAGAATCTAACTTGTTTTCGAACAGTTTTTTTTTCAATACCGGCAATCGTAAGAACAGCTGCACCGATTTTGACGGTATTTTCACTGGCAAGATATCTGTATTTTGAGCAGAGCATACGCTATCTCCGTGGTTAGATCGCTAATGTTATAAAGTCACTTATTGAAATTTTATGCTTTAAAGCATTTTTCAAAATTCAAATTGTAATAAAAAATCAGAAAGTCGTTTTCACAAATAAAAGTCGTATCTAATAATATATAATGTTTGAAAAACAAGAAAAAGTACAAAATTAATGTGTGAAAACTGTTTTGTCTGATTTAAAAAAAAAATTTACACTTTAAAAAATTAATGCTCTCAGGTAAAATTTTAAAAAGTAACTTAACATTAAGCCATTCGGAGTTGCTTTTTTTTCGTAAATTCTTACCTATTCATGGACCGACAAATGGCGGGATCGATTTTGCAAGCTGAAAACATAGGTAGCTGATATTCTAAACTGCAACTATTCCCTATTAGCTATGACTTTGGGTTCACTTTTTTCAAAAATTCTTATTTATGGCCGTGTGCGAACAGCGTTAAAATTTTATCATCTAGCTATTTTTTGACGTTTGATTTGAGATGAATAAATGTTTAGCTTTTTGGTGTGCGAACTGGATAAAATGGGATTTTTAACACCAATAAATTTTTAAAATTTCCCTACAAGAATTGAAAAGTTTCCCTTTCTTTTTGCTTGAATACGTGGAAATATACCGAACTGTTTTAAGGTTGATTTATAAAAACAAGTCTTCGACTCAAATGTCAATTTTTTGCAGTTTTTTCCTAATAGCAAAGAAGGCGGAGGGGGTGTGGTGTGGAAATTGTTTTTTTTTTATCACCAAACATCCTATACAAAATATCAAAAATTTAGACATACCCGACCTTTTGTATTTTAAATTCTCTTTATTTTCTGTACTATAAAATTCCCTACAAAAAAATTAAAAACGTGAATTTGAAATTTCAAAAACCATTTTATTAATAATTTGCAATTTCATAATTGTGGCTAATCTAAATTGTGTTTTGTGTTAAAGAAATAAAATAGAACTACTCTGTAAAATAATTAAAATTTGGGAAGTTTAAACGCGATACAGAACACTGGTTTGGGAGTTGAACTTAAAAAAAAAAAAAAAAAAAAATTGTTTCACAATAAATAGCTAGGAATGTAAAAAAGTATTATCGTTTAATTTAAGTAATTGTTCGTTCATAACACAGTTTAATTAAGTGGAATTCACAAACGGGAAATTTGACGTCAACATAAAAACAAACAAAAATAAATGCAAATGAAAGCAATGCAAAACAATCAAAACAAACACATTACGCCGACTGTCTCTCTCACTCCTTCATAAGCATAGAAAATTATCCACTGGTTAAAATTTTAGCGAGAGCAGGCTAAATTTTTGAAGTTTATATTCACCACACTAGTGTCATAATTTAGCCAATGAATAAAATTTAAACGCTGTTCGCACACGGCCTATGGTTTAAATTTCTTAAGAACAAATATTTGAGCAATAATTGAGGTAGCAATTTATAATTATACAGGGTGAGTCATGAGCAATGCGACAAAATGCTAGGGCGTGTAGGTTGCGTTGAGACAAGAAAAAAATCGTATGGGAGGGGGGGTCTATTCCCCTCCGTTTAGCCAGGAGGGGCAATTTTCGAAAAAACTGACTTAAAATGGGAAAAAAATTATTCAAAATCAACGGCTTCATTCACAATGCTGTGCGATACGTTTTTGAAAAGCCAATAACTTTTTCTTTCATTCTGTGTTTAAATAAATCTATTCTAAGAAATAGTTTTTGAAATATTAATTTTCAAAGTCAAAATTTTGAAAAAAAAAAATTTAAAAAAAAATTTCAAATTCATTTTTTTCAAATTTTTACGTAATTAAGTGCTAATTTTAATTTCAAAATTCAACGCTGTTATTAATTTTAAGTCTAAATAAGGAAACCGGATGCAAAAATTTTATGTCGTTCTCAAGAAATTAAAAAAAAAAACAAAACCACCTTTTTCTAAGAAAAACATTTATTTTTATTGTAACGAAGCAATTTAAGAAGCATTAATCTTAGTTTTTTTAGTTTTTTTTATTCCTTTTATTTTTACTATGTTTTTTATTGGAAGTACTTATAAAAAATTCTCGATATGATCTCCATTGTTTAGAAGGCATAGATTATATCTCCTTGTAATGGCTTCACATAAGTTTATGCTTGACAAATTTTCCTGCAATTTGACTCCAGCGACTTCAATTCGTTCCTTCAGTTGTTCCAATGATACTATTTCCACTTCGTAAACATAATTCTTCATAAATCCCCATGCATAGAAATCTAGGGGAGTTAAATCTGGTGACCTAGGCGGCCATTCCGTGGGGCCCCTTCTTCCGATCCAACGGTCACTAAAATGATCATCCAGCCAGTTTCTCACCTGTAAGCTGTAGTGTGCTGGAGCACCATCTTGTTGGTAGATTAAAGTATCTGCTATAACCAATGGAACGCTGTCTAATAAATCGGGTAAAAGGTCTCGTAGGAATTGCAGGTATGATTCTCCATTAATAATGGAATTCAAAAACCGGGGCCCGATCACAGTGTGTCCAACAATACCAAGCCAAACATTACAACTAAAGCGGTGTTGTGATTTGTTTTGTTTTTTTTTGTGTGGATTGGCGCTACTCCAATAATGTAAATTGTGGAAGTTAGTAACCCCATCCCTAGTAAACTGTGCTTCATTCGTCCAGAATATTCTTCTAAAATAGTTTTGTTCGGTTTCATTTCTAAGTAGTAATGTTCTACAAAATTCGGTTCTCAATAACTTGTCGTTTGAGGTGAGTTCCTGAACAGGCGTAAAGTGGTACGGGTGTAAATTTTCCGCCCGAAGTACTCGACATGCTCTAGATTGGGACACTCCAAGCATAGTGGATATCCTTCTTGTACTGACGGAGGGATTATTTCGGACTAAATCCAGAATTCTTTCATCTAAGATTCTTGACTCATCAGAAACTGGCCTTTCGCTTCTTCGATGCTCTAGCACTCCATGATCTCTTAGACGTCGGTGGATTCTTGGAAACGTGCTATGATGGGGACACCTCCTATCGGGATATCTTTCAGCGTACAGTCTTAGTATAAGTACTTCCAATAAAAAACATAGTAAAAATAAAAGGAATAAAAAAACTAAAAAAACTAAGATTAATGCTAAAAATAAATGTTTTTCTTAGAAAAAGGTGGTTTTGGTTTTTTTTTAATTTCTTGAGAACGACATAAAATTTTTGCATCCGGTTTTCTTATTTAGACTTAAAATTAATAACAGCATTGAATTTTGAAATTAAAATTAGCACTTAATTACGTAAAATTTGAAAAAAATGAATTTGAAATTTTTTTTTTTCAAAATTTTGACTTTGAAAATTAATATTTCAAAAACTATTTCTTAGAATAGATTTATTTAAACACAGAATGAAAGAAAAAGTTATTGGCTTTTCAAAAACGTATCGCACAGCATTGTGAATGAAGCCGTTGATTTTGAATAATTTTTTTCCCATTTTAAGTCAGTTTTTTCGAAAATTGCCCCTCCCGGCTAAACGGAGGGGAATAGACCCCCCCTCCCATACGATTTTTTTCTTGTCTCAACGCAACCTACACGCCCTAGCATTTTGTCGCATTGCTCATGACTAACCCTGTATAAACTTTTCTTAAATAATATTTTTCATTAAAGTGTCATCACTGGACTCCGATTCAGAATAAGAAACAATATTGTTTACATTGATATTCAGCAAGGAAAATACTTGGATCCAATTTCGGTAGAATCGACATCAGTCTTTTGGTCTGAAAGTCCAAAAAGTGACAATATTGAATATTTGAGCTCAAGCTTGAGGAGACTCGAATTGGGTGACTTTGAGGTGATGGATCATAACTTCTTGACAAGTAAATTAATTTGTTTGTAATATTTAAGAAACACAATTTAATAAACATTTTCTTTTTAAGCGATTCAATTTAAGGTGAAAAATCAACAAACAGGAATTATCCAAGTATACGTCTATGGCTCAACTGCTCCCAATTGGTTTAATTCTGCTCCATATGCTCTTAGTAACTTTTTTTCTCAATCGTAATATCAAAGTGAAAGCTGCTTCCTTTTGATTTTTTTTTAATTAAAAAAAACTTTTAAAAATTATTTATAGAAATGAAATTGAGATTCCTGAGGCTGATGACCCAGAGGTAATTGGTGCTTACGTTGTTAACTTGATTTCAAAGCCTCCTGTATCAAATGAACCTCACTTCATTAGTTTCCAACCGTCGGATTTCAAAAAGGATTTCGGTCGTACAACTTGTCCATATTTTGATTTAAGAGATGTTGTGTCTTACCCACCAACACCACTTAGTGGCTTTGGAATTTATCACGAAACTGTCAGGGGTTCATGTGGCTTCCTGGCACTGAAATTGATCACACCTGATTTAAATCACTTGATTGATTATAATCAAATTGAACAGTTTACTAATTCTGCAAAGAAGACTTAATGCAGCTAAACTCCAAAAATTGTTTTTGTTTTAAATATATCCTTCATATTTTGTTGTTTGTTTTATTATTTCATGTTATGTTTTCCCAATAAAATAATATATTTTTGTTTAATTTTTCAATGCAATTAAAACAAAAACCACTGCTGGTTTGCACAGACTTCCTCTTGTGGTAGGTTTCTGTCCACGGGCCAAGTATTTTGAGAAAGCATTCGTTTACTACGAAAAGTTAGGATTTCAATAATATTTTCAAATAAGAAAAAAACTATAAAACAAAAGAAAATAAAAAAGCAACTTTAAAAATTAATTTATAACAAACTAGAGATTTTCGAAAAAATCGTGGTATGCCGCAGTAACATTAAAATAATACAATATGTTTTACACTTTTTTTCTACCAAAATAGCAAATCCAGGGTGTCTACTCTGTATTTTGTTCCGAAAGTCAAATCGTTCGAAAACAAAAAATAAGCCCCTGTTTTGAATTTCTTTCGAATACTAAATTCTATCGTTCTAAATAAATTCGGAAAATCTAAGTAAATTGTTTACTGACAGTCAAACTTATTCATGAAAACTTTGTTTTATTTTTACGAAATGTAGAACACATATTTTAAATCTGAACGAAAACTTAAAATTTTGTTTTGTTTTTGTAATATTAAAAAAAAAATACACACAAATTATTCGTGTTGGAAAAAATTCACTTTCGGATCGAAATACAGAGTAGACACCCAGTTAAAAAAAAGTACCAATATTTTTAAACAACTTTTTTTGTTAATATTTTTAAGAACAAAAATTATTGGGTATGCCAAGGTATTAAGAAATTTAAGATTTTCATTCGAAAACTAAATTTCAAAAAAATTTATCAATTGATTTTCAAAATATTGAATTCTTAAAAAAAAATTGTTTAATTAATATATTTTTTTTTAGAAAAGTAATGAAAAAATTAAATACGCCATTATAATTCAGCTAGCTGTAATAACATTTGGTAAGGATCCGCTAAGTCGTTAACGAGAAAAGCAGGGGTCAGATTCTGTATGAAAAAACGATTTACCGTTTTCGTCTGTGCGAACGATTTTTTGACCAGTTGCTATGGAAATCGTTCGCACAAACGAAAACGTTCGATCGTTTTTTTAATACAAAATCTGCCCCAGAATTAAAAAAAAAAAACGTAATATGGCAGGTACCGTTAAACCGTGAGTAATGGATTCACTAACCAATCTAAAAGGTATTCAATAACTCACATCAGGTTTAATCAAAATCGTGTTTAAAGAAAAACAAACTTTTTGGGCTTTTGGGGGGCTTGTGGCTACGTAAGGCACCATTTAAATCTTCTGGCACCTATACATATTTGTAATGAAGAGAGTTTACCATCGCAAACCTTAGACAACTCTGCGAAAGATCTAGTTCTTTTGCACTGCGGGGAATCGACTGCAATTGGATTTACCGCATTCTTTCAACTGAAAGAGACTGTGTTTTTTCCAATATGGCATTTCTTTGATATCGGGGTATTCGCTGGTTAAATGTTTAAGTTCTGGTCCTGAATTTGGTCACAAAGAGTGCTGACTTTGAAATTTCAACGTATCCGCCGTAAAATTGGTGCATAAACTTTTCCACTAACGAACATCCATTTGGACAATAAAGTTTTGTCATTTAAATGTTCTCTTCAATCATGTAAATTTGCATGGTCATGTAGCATCGGTGACAAACATAAACTGATATAGTCGCTGACAAAACAACACGACCGCTTCAGACAATTTACCTTTTGGGCTTGAAGCTGGTTGAATATCTTCTCAATAAATTTTCATATTTGTATATAGAATTTGTAGGTATCATAATTAATTGTATTTCTTTGCTTTTGGACTTGTAGCACATTGTTTTTTTTTTTTTTTGAGCAATAACTTTAAATAATATAATAATATTAAAATAAATATTTGCCCAACTTGACAAAACAAATGAAAGCAAATATGATTTCATTTACACCTTAAGTTGTACTTACATAACATTAAAAGTTAAATGGCACGACTGAGTCGCACAAACTTGCTCATGCGTGCCAAAAGTTACTTCCGTGTTGGCAACTGGAAAATTCATTCGACCAGTTGTTTTTATAAATAAATACAAGTTTATCGGCATACTTTATTTTAATTTCTTTTTTTTTTTAGATCTTTTAAAAACAAATGAATGGAATAAAAAAAGATTTGTATGAACCTACGCGACTGAAAAAATTCAAATATATAAAATGTTAAAAAAATTGATTCAATTTTTTCGACAAAATTAGAATTAAAAAACTTTTTCAAAAATCCTTTTTTTTTCAATTTAGTATATAATATTATTTAGGTTTATTAGCAGTAGTTTTGGAATATTAAATTTCATCAAAATTGGTGCCGTTCAAAAGATAAAAAAAAATCCGGGATATTTCTCTATAAAAATTATTTTGTAATAAGTTTGAAAAAAATTAGCCAAACGTTAATTCCAGACTTACTTTTTTTATTTTCTTTATCATCGTAATGTCAAGTTTGATTGTTATCCCAAAATTTTTTTTTTCGAATGCATAACTTACCATATAGTAAACTTCTAACTTCGTGATGAAACTATTTGAATTAAGCAGCATATTTGTCAAAGCTGATCATTTATTTGAACAAGTGATCAAATATGATTGAAATTTCAAAAAATTATTTCAATCAAAAACATATAAATTATTTTATTTTGAAATAAAATCAACAGTACAGTGGCGAAATTCTCGCAGTTTTGTGCACGTAATCGTTTCTTAAAACACTTTTCATAATGAAGTTCAATAAATATGGTATTGGATTGCTACTATGCTTAGCTGTAATAGTCCAACAAACCGAATCGGATTCAGTGGAGTTAAACGTTGCAAACGCTGCTTTGCCAGCATTATCTGGATTGGTAGCTATGACTGTAACAACGTTACCCTTAGGGCCAATCCTTGTTGGTGGATTGGGGTTGATTCATGTAGCTTCAATGATATTGGGTGATCGATTTGAAAATGATACCGAAGATGATACTATATCTAAATTGGATCTATTGAAGTCACACGAGATGATTATGGATAAAATACAAAATATCGATAAGCATGTTATAGAAGGAACTGCAAAAGTTATTCGTGAATTATCTTTCGTTGTGGAATCGAATGAGTTTCTGGAGGATCTACGTAACACACTTGATACTTTCGAAAACACCTACGATGCCAAAATTAAAGTTGTTTTAGATCCTACAATAACTGGAGTACAAAAGAATAAAACTCTTAATGCGATGTTGGATTTCCACAGTCCTTATAGACAGTCTTTGAGGTCATTTGTCAGTAAGTTCATAAAACCAAAAAAAATGTTGGCTACATCAAAGAAAATTAAGTTATTTTTCGATTTCGTATTGGAAAAGGAAAGTTTACTGGTAAGTTATCGATTCTTATGATAATCTTTTTATCTGAGTCTTTATGTGTTTGTTTTTATTTTATTTTACTTTTAAAAAACGGTATTTATTAATTGAATTTTTTATTAATGTCCATTATAAGTTTATTCGGTTATTTAAACTTAGAATGAAATTTCTCTATATAAGATCATTAACTTTCAGTTTGAAAAGGGCCAATAAACACGACTACGCATTTTGTTGCCAATGAATTTAATAGCTTCTTTTAAATAGGTAGACTATTTACATGCAAAATAAAACAAAATAAGAAGATTAAAAGATTTTTAATTAAAAGTTTACCTGTATCATACTGCCCCACTTACGGGATAGATTGGGTCAGGTCAGGTGCACATTGATATAGAGTCCATTAATAAGAATTGTTTGAAAAAACAGGGGCCGAATCGCGTTCTAAGCGAACGAGCACCTCGTGATCGAAATGTACCGGTTTGGGATCGTCACTTACGTTAACGAGTACACGTAAACGTAATTTAAAATCGCCTCTTACGTTTAAGAGTGCTTAATTGTGTACGTTAAGCAATTTTTTAATATTGTGAATTGTGGCCTGCTCTGCTGCGTTTTTTTTTAAACAATTTCGACTGTATCTAGAGACAAACAAAGTTCGTACAATTAAACAAATATCTGTGAAGGTATACATATTTGAACAAACTTAAGAAACTTAACTAAGTTTATCGTTCGTTTAACAGTACAAAACCTTTTATTGACACACGTGAAAATTTTGTCACAAATTCAAACATTAATTTGTCTCTCTACAAATGGTTAAGAAAAAAAGTTTAATAAATTTTAAACTGCAGATACATAATCTTATATAACCCAGAGGCATAACACTACGTGACAAGTACTTGTAGGACTAGAGAAATCCGACAACTTGTACAAAATCCTGTACCACAAAATGAAAAGTCTGTGCACACATCGACAAGTGTAACGATGCAATATGACAAGTTGGATATTGTTTACTTTCCTAATTTCTGTAACAGAACGTAACAAAAGTATCAAGAAGTGCTTGTCCAACTACAGCTGATTTTGGACAAGTGAATTAAATATTGTCATACGCTTACAAGTTCACATTTTCTTACAATAAGCACAGAATAATTATTGAATTCAAGTTATTTTTCATTCTGACTTCGACGAAAAAAATATTTAAAAAATTAAAAAAAACTCCGAAAAAACGTGACAAGTCTAAATTCATAGTCTAACATTTCTTCTCCGACAAGAACCATTGTGTTCTGTAATACAACGCAAATCGTTTAACTTGTCAGAATAATAAATGTCCCTCAACTTGTCCACACTGTTTGATAAGTATTCAGCGAAGAGAACGATGCATATAGCATTGTTACACTTGTCGATGTGTGCACAGACTTATCATTTTTGTTACATGGTTTTTTACAAGTTACATGGTTTTCTACAAGTATTTGTCACGTTGTTTTATAGGCCCTAGGTTCTGAGTGAGGGTTTAAACTATAGTTTCGGTACAAACTTCCGTTGGTCAATTTTTCGGTTTCATGACTTTCATTTTAAAGTCAAAGTGGAACTAAGGGCCTATTTAAAATAGAATTTGAGTCGAATAGAAAAATTACCGATTATCGATATTGCGATAGTCTTTTCCTTTTGATATTTTTCTATTCAATAGAAATTCAAATTCTACCGTAAATTTCTGTTCGACTTTTAAAAAAAATAAACAAGGAAATTCAGTAGAAATTTTAAATAAAAATGAATGAATTTTGACATTTGAATCAAAAGCTCAGGTGAAGAGTTTGTTCTATTCTATTTTACTTTGCGATACCAACTTAAAGCTAGTAGACTTTTTGCATAAAGACTTTCGCAATAAGGCCCTATACACTTTTTGTTTAAGTTAAACGATTTGAAATTTAAAAATTTGTTTGCAAGATAAGTCAACGCAAGGAAATTCCTCTTAAATTACTTTTTCTTTTGATGACCATGATAAACTATGACTATGGATCGGTTAATTTAAGTGGTCAACAAAATTATTGGCGGCCTTTCCAATATGATGGCGTGTGTGGTATGTTAATATGATGAAGTTGGTTGATGATTTAACGATTGTAAGACCATTTGCTATGATGACATTTTGCTCCATGGCAATGTCTACAAACCCGTTACCAGAAGTTTTCTTGAGTAAGCTGTTTTTTTTTCTACTATTAAACAAAATATGGTCTCCTCTTTAATTTTGGTTTGAAGTCACAAAGAATAATCTAGACGTTGCGTTGCATCGTATACGATTCCAGCATCAAACCAGTGCGAAACCCTAATTTTGGAGTGAAGGCGACAAAGCCTTTGAAATTGAATATTATTCATGTTAACTAATAGTAGGAGATCTAGCTATCAATTTTGGGACATTATTTTGGCGCACCTGCATTTTTTTCCAGTTAATGCTTCAGAGCCACTCATAAATGAATGACAATTATGGCTACTGGAAATGGCCGGAAACCAAAGATACAGCCCTTCAAAAGTGCAAAAAACTATGGTTTAAGTAATTTTGGCACAATTTTTTTTTCACTGAAATGTAGTTTGAAACGTTTCAAATAACATTATCATGCCGAAAAAGGATTGCAACTCAAACAATTCAAAACTTTCTTTTTTAAGTGTTCTTATACTGTTTTTTATTTTCGTTGCTCTGGCAACCCTTTTCCGGCATGATAATGTTATGGCAGTTATACATTATTATTTTAAACGTTTCAAACTACTTTTCAGTTTTTTTTTTATATTAAAAAAAAAAATTCCTGCCAAAATTACTTACCACAGTTGGGTTACTTTGTATACACTTTGGTTTCCGGTCATTTACGGTAGTCATAGGTAATTTTCATTCAATAATGAGTGGCCCTGAAGCAATAACTGAACCAAAATTCAGGGGCGCCAAAATAATGTCCAAAATCGGTCGCTAGCTCTCGGACAATAATATTCAAGTCTTTCTACAGTTTTTTTTTTAATTGTTAATTTAAGATAAAACAAAAAACTATTTTTAATTTAAAACATTTTATCGTTTAATAGGCTTTGAACCATGAAGACTGTCACACAGATTCATTGCATTCCAAAATATTTCAATCTTTCATGTACATTGCTAAAACTCTTACTGACGGCTATGTTGTGGCAATATCTGCTCACGTAGTGCAATACCAAGAAGAAGTCAAGTCTGGCCGATACCAAGGTACTTTCGTTATAAAGAATGAAAAATTATATTGATTATTTTAATTATTATAACTTTCTATAATATTTCAGATGCCAAGGCAAGTAAGACAAACTCAGAAGAACTTATCATTCAATACAAGAAAGACATGCAGGCACTAATTTTCAAAGCTAAATGGGCCTTAGAAAATGCATCTCGTGATATTAAAAACTGTGGAACATTTACTAATTTTACAAAAGGTGAATTTGTTGATAGATATAATACGTTCCTGAGTCTTATAAAACGTATGCATTTTCAATTTAAGGGATTGATTACGATGGTGTATCATTCGCCAAAACTCTACCTAAAATCAAGCATATGGTAAAAGTTTATAAACGATCAGTTTGCAGGGAAGAAAAAGGAGCTGTTAATATTAACGATTATGATATTGAAAACTGTGATGTCTATAATGGTGTGCCACCAAGGTCCTATTTGAACTTTTACCAAAATGTATAACTATATTTTTGTTAATGTTAATGGATGCGTTATTCTATAAGTATTGTTTTTGTATTTTACCAGCTCAATCAGCCTGACAGGCCATATGAGTACATGATGGTCTCTCCTCCAGAGGCAGAGCCGGAAATATTTGGACACAAGAACTCAGACCCCAACTTAATTCCGCATAAGTTTTTTACCAAAGAACTGTGCTTCACCATTTTTTGCAATGCTTTCAAGAAGGATGTTGTAGGTATATCGACAGCTCGTGTTAGTGCCAAACCCGGCAAGTAAGTATATTTGTCTTGTTCTAATTGCACAGATTTTTAAACATTAAGTAGAGAATGCACCGTGAACTTTTTTGAAATCGGTGTGGTTATGCATTTTTTTCAAACATTGAACCGGTCCGTGCATAGTGAATATACGCATGAGCAACATTATGTTCTTAAAAAATTGCTCCCGCAAGATCTTGTTCGTTGTTCCACTTTGTGTACCACTAGTTTCGCGTATAAACCTTAAGCATTGCATTGCAGAACATCACAGACAACCATGTGTTCCTTACATGGTACTTGCACTCTGCAATGTTGCCGCTTTAAACAAATAATTGAACTTAAATTTAAGTTGATGATGGAACCCTTTTATGCAGCATTGCCATTACCATTCTATAATCCCAATAGAAGTTTTTCTCTTGAACCCTTTTGTCTGGTCTGAAACAATTCTCTGTCTCATATGTATACTTGTTGTTCATTTTTTTTATACACTATCAGATCTATTTTCAAATGGAGCTTAAAGCAAGCATCAACCTATGAAAGAAAGATTTGCCAACACATATAATGTGTCCCACTGGCTCATCACTTAGTGCAGGTGTTAGTTGTTAGTAAGCACAATGGTACAAAAACAAAAACACATGCACATAAATACAACATAAATACATTATTACAATACAACACAGAAACAATTATGATTGTGGAGCACTGGTTCTAAAGAGAGTTTTTAAATTATTTCTATTTAAATTAAAGTCTATCAGGCTCTCATTCAAGTTATATAACTTACTCATCCGTGTGAGAGGCTCATGCATGCCATAATTAGTTCTGTGGAGTTCAACATTCAAAAGTTCAGATCTTCGCAGGTGGTAAGACCCTCCGCGGTAGTTTAAGCCAATAGAAACTAACAGGTCCGAAGCATCAATTTGTCCGCTGACAAGTTGATGAAGAAAAATTAAATCATTATTTACCCTTCGTTGGTATAAAGATTGAATCTGCAAAAGCTGTATCCGATGTTCATAAGGTGGCCGATTATAAGGATCTGCCCAGGGAAGGCCTTTAAGAGCAAAGCGAATAAACTTAAGCTGCACTGATTCAATACGGTTCTTATGGATTTCATAAAAAGGAGTCCATACTTGTGAGGCATATTCAAGATTGTACAACTGCTAACGTAGCAGTTGTACAATGAGAGAGTAACGTACGGATCGTTAAATTCTTTTGCCCAGCGTTTTCATATGTGGCTATTTCAATGCAGATCTGTTGCTGTTGGAAAGTTGGGCCAACCAACGGACTTCAAGTTGCGGAGAAACATTTTCTAGTCGTTTCGAAAGCTTTGGAGTAATCTTCGCTCGAATAGAAATTGGAATCGGTAAAAAAAGATTGTCAAAAATTTCACTGATCCTATCCCATATGGTGGATTTACATGTCTCTGCACCTGCAGAACTGCAAAAAACTAAAGGGAAAAAGATGAAACGCAATGGAAAACTTTGCTTGTTTTATAGAGAGGGAAGACGAAAGTGCAGAGATCTTCATACATAAATTATGGGTAAAGATTATAGGTAAAGATAAAAAATTATAGGTAAAGATTAAAAACATGTTCATCTTTATTATAGCAACATCGTCTGCATGCATATATTTCTAATGCCTAATTAAAGGAAGCACCAAGCCATTTTAAATAAATTTTAGGGTATTAAGTTTGAAACTTGAATATTTTCGTGAAATAATTACGTAAAAGGAAATAAACCTATTTATGAACTACAATATATTTTCCATCAAATTTTAATTGATAATGTGTAATATAACCACTTTTTGAAAACAAAATGCGAAATAATTTTTCTTACAACATTGTGGTGTGTACCAGCATTGATCATTTTGACAGCAACTTGTTATAGGAAATCAAACCAGATAGTATCTGTGTACTCTTTTCGTCCTTAGGGTTTAAGATGTACATCTGTATCTTTTTAGTTTTCTGCAGTTGTTCAGATGCAGAGACATGTAAATCCACCAATAATCAACTAAATAAGACTTTTGTTCTGAGAGAAGCTCATCAGCAGCTTATGACTTTCTCCCTAATAGTGAAATCTTTTACGAACCATCCATCAATAGTAGATATTTGAATTTGAAGTAGGATATCTCATTATGATTTAGTCAAAACCATTCGTTTCATTGAATGATCTTGCTACGTATTTCCAGTGACACACTTAGTTATTTTTTGCATAACATGAAAAGCATGAAAGAATATATGCCTTTCATTCGAACTATTATGGATTTAAATAAGCTATCTGGATTTTAAAGCCCTTACAAAATTGCCGTATAGTATACCTTAGCATTACAAGTTGCCGATAGGGTTACCAACTGTTTATTAAGATTTGTTTTTTAAAACAGAAAAACATTCTTCTCTTTTTCAACAGCATCTGTTTAAATTAATTAATTACCTACGAAATTCATAATCAGTGATATGTAAAGATTTAGAAATGTATGTACATTGTAAATATCTAGCATAATGTGCAATAGATTGCTTACCAGCTATTGATAAGAAGTAGTTGAGCTGTGAAGTTCGAGCCATACATTTGTGTTTCTTTTTTCAGTAAAAATTTGGTGTGTAAAAATAGTGCATTTATTTTAATCAAGAAAGTTCTTAAGCTTGAGTTATAAATATGTTTCTTTATTACTTTAAGCACACAACTTATTGGCTAAGTAAATAAATTCAATTATAATAATTTTTTTGTGAGCCGCCGATGCAGTTTTTTTCTATAAATCTCTTGTATTTTTTTGTTAAGTATCATTACTGGACTCCGATTCAGAATAAGAAACAATGTTATTTACATTGATATTCAGCAAGGAAAATACTTGGATCCCATTTCGGTAGACCCCAATTCAGTATTTTGGTCTGAGACTCCACAAAGTAAAGATGTAAAATATTTGAGCTCAAGCTTAAAGAAACTGGAATTGGGTGACTTTGAAGTGAATGGCAACAACTTCTTAACAAGTATGTTAATTTATTTTTAATTCAATAAACGAAATTTAATAAACATTTTCTTTTTTTCAGCAATTGGATTTGAGGTGAAAAACACACAATCAGGAATTATCCAAGTATATGCCGATGGCTCAACTTCTCCCAATTGGATTAATACTTCTCCATATGTTTCCAGTAAATTCTTTGCTGAATCGTAATATAAAAAAGATAGCAGTTTATTTTTTATAAAATCTTAATAACAATTTTTTTTTTGTTTAATAATTATTTACAGAAATGAAATAGCAATTTCCGAAGCTGATGACCCAGCAGTGATTGGTGCTAACGTACTTAACTTGATATCAGAGGCTCCTGCACCAAATGAACCACATTTTATTAGTTTCCAACCATCTGATTTCAAGAAGGATTTCGGTCGCACAACTTGTCCGTATTTTGACTTAAGAGATGTTGTGTCTAATCCACCAGCACCACTTGGTGGCTTTGGAATTTACCATGAAACTGTGAAAGGTTCATGTGGTTTCCTTGCACTGAAACTGATCACACCTAATTTGAATTACTTGATTGATTATCAGCAAATTGAACAGTTTACTAATTCTACAAAGAAAGCTTAATGCGTTTATGTTTCACATATTACGTATATTTTATATTATCTTTTAAATATTCTTTTAAATTTAGTTTTTTTGTTTTGCATTTCATTTGTTATAAGTATATATTTTACACAAAATGTATTTTTGCTTATATTTTTAAAGACAATTAAAAAATTATTTTATATGTTTTACTTTTTTGAACTAAGGAACGTAAAGATAACATTTTGATTACAGATCTGTATTCAACGAAATTGAAAAATAAAACTTCGATTTAGCGGGGTTGAAAGCTAGCATCGGTTATTGGTGAAGCGTGTGCGCAGTTCGATTTTTAAATGGTTCTCAAATAAAAGTGGGTTGATTTGTGTGAACCACAACTTTCTTTTTTTTATTTA
Source organism: Baccha elongata (assembly GCA_951217065.1). Lineage (NCBI taxonomy): Eukaryota > Metazoa > Arthropoda > Insecta > Diptera > Syrphidae > Baccha > Baccha elongata. The sequence continues at coordinate 177,857,101 of OX578272.1, forward strand.
TTTGTAAGGGACGCGTATCCTTCATAGTACATGTAGACAACTATAAAGTATTCAAAACCATATTTAAATGAAATCGGTTCAGCTTTTATCAATTTCTAAATATTGCTTTTACTACCTACATTTGTTGAGTTTAAAGTTTGTATTTGCAGATGATGTCACATTGCAATATTTTTGCTACCCCACCATTTATATAAGTTTTCTCAGAAAAACAAAACAAGAAAACTGACAACAGTGTATATTAGAATTCTAATTCTGCAAGGAAGTAGAAAACATAAAAATTAAAAGGCACGACTAACTCGGTCGGACAAACTTGCTAAACAAGAAACTATCATAAATAATCGTAAGTAAAAATAGATTTTCTATAGCATTTATATGACAGGCACCGTTATTAAGGTGATTTTGAAATTAAATTTCGAACGAAAAACTTCATTATTGGAAAAAAATCAGTAGCATAAAATTTTATCAAAATCGATCGTATTTTTTTACATGAAAATTGAATTATTGTTACGCTTCTATGGCAAGTACCGTTATTTTCAGACCTAGGATAAAATCAAAAATATGCGTGGGGGTATTAGGTACCTACTCCAACAATACAGAACACCAAGTTTGAAGGAAATCGTCCCATACCGTTTAGGCTGTAGGTATCGATACATCAGGTCGTCAAGCTGGGTCCGTCATTTTTGATTTTCGAAATAGTAATGATGCAATAATTAGGTGCTAATTTAGTTCCGCAACGGCTAATTAAGTGCTCGAGTCCTTATCAGGAAAACCAATGGGAGATCCAGCTTGACGTCAAGCTGGGTCCGCCATACTAGAAATTGGAAAATGTAATGATGCAATACTCATGTCATAATTAGGTGCTAATTTATACCGCAATGGCGAATTAAGTGCTCCCTCCATGAATGCAAATTCGAAAAATCCAAATTTGAATCGTACGGTAATAAAATTAGCATCAACGTAAAAATCTCTTAAAAGCTCAAAATCAATGTTTTCCTTGTCAAATCGTCCAGTGGAATTCGTGGAATGTTTTGAAATGTCAAGCTGGGATCGCCATTTTGGATTTTTGCAAATATAATGATGCATTAATTTTGTGTGAATTAAGTTTTGGAATTTTGGAAATGTAATGATGTAATTATAACGTGCTAATTAGTTGCTTATTTAGTACCGCATAAGCGAATTAAGTTTAAGTGCTTCAATATTGTTATTTGATGACGTCATTTTATCCATTGGTATGTAGGGTTTGTAGACCATTCCTTCGAGAAGAAATTGAAAATTTTTTTTAGCTCAAAAAATAACGGTACCTAACGGTTTTGAAAAAGTTTAATTTTCTTAAAAACGGCCCCAACGATTTTCTTGAAAAAAAACTACTGATGGTTTTTGTCTGGTTACTTTTTTATAAACTTCAAAAACAAAATGTTTATTAACGGTACATCCCAGAGAACCGTTATTTTTTTTTTCTTGAGCTATCTCATGAACGGGTTAATCAATTTCAAACCAAAAACCTTTCTTAATTTATTTTTTTTTATGTAAATTCAATATTTAGAAAATGGCTTGACATTTATTTTTATTTTGTTTCAATAAAATGCAAACTATTAAGCACTTTAAATTGGCGTTCTTAAAATTTGTAAAAAAAACTTTTTAATAAAAAATATTAAGTAAACATTGATTTATTTAAAAACCGCTCAATAGATTTTGGAATAATTTTTTTGATAAACTTATATTTAGACAACAAAATGCTACTTTTATTTTGGATTGAATCTTTGTAAAAAGATGTTTTAGCACTTTCGTGAAATATTCATTAGTTTCCTTTGTAAAAAAAAAATATTAAACTTATTTTTATTAAATTAAATTTTATTTTCGTGTCAACTTGCCACAAGAACAAGTACGTGCAACCCAGTCGTACACCACAAGAGCAAGTTCGTGCGAGCCAGTCATGCACTTTATTTTTGTTACTATAACGTAAGTTCTCCAAGCGCGCGGTTTGTTGACATTCTATTACTGGAGTAGGCCCATCGGTTTCGATTCTCTGGAAAAAAAAAGTTTTCTGTCAAATTTACTTTTTGTCGTATTTTGTTATTCCATATTCCGTACACTTTGTAAGCACAACAAATATTTCATTAATCAGTTGCTTAGAGGTTTCTTTGTGATCATAAAGCATAACAAATATTTTTTTTCTAAATCTATTTCATAAATATTAGCATAACTGAAAGAAAACAAATACAATAGATTTTTTTTACTTTAAAAGTTGTTGTAACAAAATGTTTTGTAAAAATTATTTTAACTGGATTTCTGAGTGAACAGTTTAATGGTAAGTTATATACATATATTTGACTATTTGACTTGTAACAACTGTGTATATTTAGACCACCTTTTTTAAAATAATGTTCCTCAAAAAGGTATAAATACAGTTTCTTAGATATACAGCCAATATTAAGGTATCGAATCTCTGAAAGACTAAAAGTTGGAACGGGAAAAGTGTTTTTCAAAATGAAGTTTAAAATTAATTATTTTTATATATTGGTAATTTGTATCCTCATAACAGTCAATGGAGAAGTGAGTATAGTGAATGATGCCATCTTCCCAATTATGGGAACGATGGTGAGTATGTTAGGGATATCAGCACCTCTTGGACCCTTTCTTATCGGTGGACTGGGAATGCTGAAATTATGTTGTACGATATTATCATCACCAAATAATTCGCCTGCATCAAACAACACACAAGTCAAAAATCCCCTTACACAAGTGGATCTTTTGAAATCACAAGCGGTCATCTTGGAATCAATTAAAACTCTTGACATGCACGTTTTAGAAGAATCTGAAAGAATTATTCGTGAACTAACTTTAACCATTGAAACGCATGATTTTTTTGAAAAAATGCGCAACTCGTTGGAGTATTTTCGGCGAATGTATGTCGATAAATTTGATGTTATTTTAAATCCAAATGTAACGGGAACGGAAAAGAATTTAACTATGAATGATATGTTGCACTATGACAGTCACTACCGAAACAATTTGAGATCATTTATCAACGAATATATCAAACCAAATGGTTTCGATCCAGCATCAAATACAGTTAGTTTGTTTTTCGATTATTTATTGGAAAAGGAACGTTTATTGGTGAGTATACCTACTTAAAAACTCTCGAACTTTCTATTTATTTTAAAAAGAGTTATATAAATAAAAAAAAATAACACTGGGCCCCAAGTACCTTCAATCATTTACATATATTATGCATAAAAGAAATTGTTTTTTAAGGAAATCACTTTATTTAATAAAAACAAATTACCTGCAGCCCATAAACAATTCAACAAAAAAAAATGTGTTTAAGATGTTGGAAATAAACCAATCTTAAAAGTTAAATATTTTGCATAAAATGTACCAGCAAAAATGTTTTTCTATGTATATATACATCCGTTTTCCAATTATTGAAATGGTAAGGTATTTTAGTTTTTCACGAGCTGACGAGTAGGGAAACTATCTGATATAATTGTTAGAAATGTTTTAAAAGAAAATTCCAAAAAATGTTATTTAGGTACATCAAAAATATAATTTTGAAAAATATTGTAAGGTAAGCTAAATAAATCTTAATATTTAATAGGCTATAAAAGAAGATGATTGTCATTCCGAGTCGCTTCACTTCAAAGTTTTCAAACCCTTCATGTATATTGCTAAAATTCTGACAGAAGGTTACGTTATGACTGTGTCAGCTCATGTCATTCAATATCAACAAGAAATGCAAACTGGTAGTTTTTCAGGTAATTAATTTTATAAAAAAAAATAATAACTTTAATTATATAACTTTACATTTCTACAAATTAAGATGCCGATGCAACGAAAAATATTGCTGAAAAACTTGTGATCGATTATAAGAACGACATGAAGTCACTGATGGAGAAGACAAAATGGGCTTTAGAAAATGCTTCTCGAGATATTCGAAACTGTGGAATATTCGAACTGAAACAAGGTAAGATTAGTTCCTACATTACCTTGAACATAATTTAAAAAATTTAATTTCATATTTTGTTTTTTAAGGAGAAACATTTGAACGAGTGCCATTGACTCAAACAATACCTGTAATCTATAACATGGTGGAAACAGATGTTTTTGAGTACAAATGCAATACAAGTGAAAGTTTTTTGAAGTTTGAAGATTATGAGGTTGGTGAGTGCGATGGCCACACGGATATTGTACCAATAAACTCACAATTGTCCATTGTCGTTGATGTAAGGAATTTTAACTGTTCATTATTAATTTCATGGAATTAATAGACATTTTAAATTCTTGCAGGCCGAAGAACGAAATAGACCATATAAATACATGAAATTTACAACACCAGACGGAAAAGAAGAAGTATTTGGACATAATAGCACAGAATTTTTAGCAGTCACACAGTCTACTAAGACTTTTGAACAATGCTACACCGTTTTCTGTCCTGCTGTCAAGAAAAATGCTTTTGCTTTTTCCAAACAACGTGTGAGTGCAAAACCTGGAAAGTGAGTATTTTTGCATAGGTAATGTTATTTGAAATGGAAAATAAGTGTTTATTCGCTCTACATATGTCTCATTCATGTTAAAAACAGAACTTCGAGATAAAGTGCACCTGCACATCTCCAACGCTCCGAATAGCTCGTTTAATTCATTGTTGTATCTTCTTCTTCAAATTTTCATCAATGGTTTCTCAAATTTTTGGAATTTTTTTTTTATTTCTACTTAATACTCTTTTGATACAAACAAAACATACAAACAAAATAAGCATATGTTTTAAACCAGAAAGTGTCACCGATTAATTTATCGCTTTGCGGTGCCAGTTCGCATAAAAAACTCTGCCAATTTCAATAGAAGGAAGATACGTATTCGTAAATATCTTTCGAAACTTCCATTGACGGATAACGAATGGTCAAGTAATAAAACTGACATTCTAGTATGAATAGTACAATAAAACAATAATAATCGCCTCTAATGACAGTTCGAACGAAATATTCTTCAAATGTCAAAGAAATATATTTGTTGGAATCTGTTAAACTACAAAAATGCATTTTCTCAAATGATCAAATCTGTGTCAAACTACAAAGTGTTAAATTTGTTACTAGCTGATAACAGTTCGCCTTGAATACTTCACAAATGACAAAATATCATTTGTTCAAATTTGTCAAAAAAACTGCCTTAAAAACTACGCAAATGTTAAACTAGATTCGTACAAATCTGTCAAACCACAAAGTGAGCAGATAATCAAAACAAAAAATTACTTTGATTTCAGGTTTGAGAAAGACTGTTTATATAATTACAGTGTTAAATACTTAGATAATGCCGCATCTATTTTTTTCATCTTTTTTGCATCTCATAAGTCGCTTTCAATCAACGGTAATTTGTAGGACCGCTATAGAGTCCTGTAGAACCAGCAACTCTCACAAAAGTATTTTTTTGTTTACCTAGCTTATCATTAGTTATTTGTCATTATTTTCAAATCATTTTACTAATTTTGTCAATCAAGATGTGAAAACAAATTTTTTACGATAATTTGTTTGAGTAAAACTATAAATTCCGCTTAATTTTCGATTTGATGCTTCTACGCAGTTGATGATCCTTTTCAAAAAATGTTTTCAAAAGCTAATAAAAATCATTTCATATACTATGTACATATGTATATTATGTACTCATAAAAAAATAATATACTGTAACACAAAATCTTTTATAAAGTGTCATCACTGGACTTCGTTTGAGAGTAAGGAAGAACGTCCTCTATATTGATATTCAAGAAGGAAAATTCGTTGACGCCATTTCAGTGGATCCGAAAACTGTAGTTTGGACAGAAACGCCAGAAAGTGAGCACGTTATATATATGAATTCCCTACGCAGCAAAATTGTATTGGGCGATTTCGAATTGAAGAACAACACCTTCATGACATGTACATACATATAATTATGTTCATTTTCATTAGTATGCACAAGTTTTGAAACAATTCCTATATTACAGCTATTCAACTTAAAAACTCAAATGAACTAAAAGGATTTATTAAAGTATTTATAGAAGGTTCAAGCCCTCCAAACTGGAATACCGCAGACAATGCTTTACATGTGAAAGTTCCAGAAACGTAATAAAAATTAAACGAGCGTTTTTTTTTAAATGATCAGCTTTAAACTTTTTTTTTTACAGAAATGAGCTTAAACTTTCTGAAGCTGATGATCCGGAAAGAGATGATAATCGTTTGCATAAATTGATATCAAAGGCTCCTGTGAAGGGTGAACTTTACTATGTTAACTTACAGCCATCTGACTTCCGAAAAGATTTCGGTCGCACAACTATTCCATTTTTGGACATCAGAGAAGTTCAAACTAACCCACCAGCACCGATTAGTGGTGTGGGACTGTACCATGAAGCTATTCCTGGAAGTGGTGGATTGATTGGACTTAAATTGATCTCACCAAGGTTGACTGATTTGGTTGATTTTAAACAAATAAACGATGTTGTCAAAGAAAACTAGTTTTATAGTCATAAGTTTTAAGCCGAAGTTTTCAATTAAGAATAAAATTAGCGTAAAGTACCACTTGTATGGTCTTTGGTTGTCAAAACCGTGACTTTTGAAAATTTTCTGCGCATATTATTGTCGAAGTCATTAAAGTGAGACAGCCACTTCACTTCAGAAGATCATTCAATTTGAACAGTATACTGAGTGAATTCGATTCCGAAACGCGTTGCCACATTAATTTTATTTTTTTTTTAAAGTTGTGTAAAAATAAAAAGAATGAGTTTCAAAAATAAAATAAATTTTATTTAATAATTTAATTTATATTTTTTCTGTATTTATTTCATAAATTTTCAATTCTCAACGCCAGAGCATTAAATTCAACCATTTTAATTTTTCAACGTTTCTGTCCTGTCTCTTATGTCAAGTGCGGTGCAGAACGGTGTTACCATACATTTGGAAACGAATAGATTTTTTTAATTTGATTTCGTTTTGCTCGGATAAGGTACCTTAAACTCTTGAAAAAAAGCAAAATGTTTTCTATATGTTTCTTTTTTAGCTCCAAGCGTGCAGAGCACTCAACTTGTGTTTCTTTTTTCAATCATTTTACACAGAGCACGCTCTATGAGCTCCAGGATGAAGTTGGCCGCGGTTTATATAATGCTTTGTCTACTCCTACAAAGCATTATATAAACCGCGGCCAACTTCATGTAGTTGTCATGTTATTTGACAGTGATGAAAGTGCAGTGCTCATGTTTGTTTTATAATTATTAAATCAGAGCTCACTCGGTAAGCCCAAATACTACTCCGTGCTCTGCTCAGAGCTTAGAAAAGAAAATTGCCCTTATGCATCAGTGAAGTGATAGCGCTCGGAGCACTCTGCTCAGAGCGAATCTAAATGCCTCAGCCTCTACCCAGAGTCAAAAAAAAAGTATAAATACTCTATTAGAAACCGTAAATTTTATATTTGTTGTTTTCTTTTGGAGAAATGTAGAGTTTAGTACCTTGCGGTGACATAAAAAAAGTAAATACACTACATACATATGTCAAAATATATTTTGTTTTCCATCTGTAGAGCCTCTAATTGTTAAAATTTATTGAAAGATCCCTAATAGGGTGTTAACTGTCAATAGATTTAAATACATGTAAAAATTCCTAAATTTTCAACTTTTTTGTTGCCTTTTGGGAAAAAGCTGATTTTCTTGTTTAGCGGTGACATATTGAACTAAATACTCAATATACTTGTTTTCTAACTGTCAAGCCTTTAAGTCTCGAAACCTTTTGAAGGATGCCTGAGATTTCAATAAATTGAAATATATATGTATAAAAAAAAACTCGAATTGTAAACTTTTTTGTTATCTTTTAGGAAAAAGTTGATTCTCGTGCTTTGCTGTTACATATTGAACTAAATAATCAACATACCCCAATATGTAGCTTGTTTTCTATTTGTTAAGCCTTAAAGTGTTGAAACCCATTGAAAGATGCCTATAGGTAGATTATTTTTAATTTTTACTATTTTTGATTTTTATTTTTAATGAAATTATTGCTCTCGATGTCGTTTATCTCCCAATACCACTTTTTCGCAAGGAAATACAGTTAAAATCGGTTATAACGACATCGGAAAGGTATAACGATATATCGGTTATTGCCACCAATTTTGAAGTCCCGTCAAAGGTTCATACAAGTTGTACTAATCGGTTATAACGTCCAAATTTTCCAGTCCCATCGAGTTCGTTATAAGCGATTTTGACTGTATATTGATATTGATGCCGATTTTGACATGGCGAACTTAGTAAAATCGATTCCTAATTGCTAAATTCAACTTCAAAACAAATGAAAACTCAAATACAAAACTTAGTATCGCATTAGATTCGAAAAAAAAAACAATAATTTAAGTGCCAATCTATAATTCCCAATAAAAACCTCATATAATTAAAGAAAGTTAATAAAACATGAGTGGCAACGGCCAGGAGATATGAAAATAAATAAACAGCAGCTGTGTGTCAAATGAAAATAAAGGCAAGTAAGAGGCTAGTAAAATATTTGTATTGAAAATGTATTTTCTTTAAGATTTAAATCTTATTATCTAAACTTCTAATCACTTCACTATTATTTTCTCGGAGTTCCAAATTTTGCATTTCGGCCTGGTTTGATGGTGGGCTCATAAGCTAGATGATATCAATAACCCAATCTAGTACGCAATAATTGTCAATGATTACCGACTGCTTTATAAAATTTACAGAGAAAACCCCTGTGAGTTATAAGGCTTTTATGTTATTTATTTCAAAATTAAAGCACAATTGACAGAAATTCAATAGATAGGGTAAACAGCCCAATCATTGGCACTTTAAGAAAACAACACACTTTTTTGACTCATAACAGTTCAGTAAAATAAAGGACCTGTAGAAATATTTTTATTTTAAATGTTATTATATTTTTTATTATAAAATCTAAGAAAAAACTTAATTCATCAATTAAATAAATTAATAATAAATAAAAACTAAAGTTGGGTTTTTCACCAGAGATTGGCACATTTATTGGCACCACACGTATCCCAATAATTGGCACTGTTATATATTATTACACATTAAAGTGGCAACTTTGTTTAAATGGGGCTGAACACAACCTTTGCCCATATGTCAAGATATCAATACAACAGCCCCTTATCACCCTTCGAGTAATGGCCAAGCCGAACGAATGGTGCGTTATACAAAGTCATCAGTTGCAACATTATCAGAAGGAGACATTCATCTTAAACTACAACGATTACGAAACCGCACACAACAACCGGTAGAACCCCAGAAGAATTAATTATGGGAAGAAAATTAAGAACTATGTTGGATATGTTACATCCAGACAACATCAATTTAAAGAACGAAACAAGAGAAGAGAGTTGCGTAACAGAAAAAGGAAGAACTTTTTACGTAGGAGATGCAGTATTCGGAAATCACAGGACCAATGTCGTATATTGTAAGAACTTTGGATGATCGGACAGCCAGACGTCATGTAGATCAAATTCGGCAAAGAGTCGAATCTCAAACTGAAAGTGAACTTCCAGTCACCGATCAAAACGAGGATACTAATCATCCTGAACCAATTCCACCTGTTTCACCTAACGCAACAACAAGATCCCACACATACCATGAAGACTCATAAATTACAACCAATACCAATAACGACTCAACAGAAGCATTGTCGAAACCAGCTTCCCCAACTCACTTGGAATCTTCGCCATCCGTGTCCAGTAATCAACAATCAACGAGATATGGTAGAGTTATAAGGCCGCCGTCTCGTTTAGGATTCTAAGCAACATCTAAAGAGGAAGGAGTGTTATATATTGTTACACATTAAAGTGGCAACTTGTTTAAATGGGGCTGAACACAACCTTTGCCCATATGTCAAGATATCTTGATGACAGATGAAAATGACTTCGCTTTTTTGACAGAACCTAATGAGAAAACATGGGAAGGATTTTAACCTCGAATTGGATTAATAAAAATTGAATTAGATTAAATTATATTAAAAAGTATTTTATTAAAAATCGATATAATTTAGGCACTACATGAAGTTTTACTTTTATTTCTTCAGATCAACTCAAAGATGTATGAAAATATTAATAAGAAAACTATCTTAATGATTTAAAAAAAAAATAAAACAATAACAAATTATTGTTTTTGGTTTGTGATGCATAAGTGAAAGATTTTCACGAAAACAAAGGTTAGTGGCCTTTACATCATTGAATGCGTTTCGCCCAAATAGGTATATATACACGGTGGGCTTATCAATTTGGGCGAAACGCATTCAATGATGTAAAGGCCACTAACCTTTGTTTTATCTTAATGATTGACAAAGCGCCAGTCGACCTAATTATAGGCACTTCTACCAGTGATTGGCATGTGCCAATAATATGAATATCAATAATTTTTGCTCCAATTGTTAACACAGCTTAATAATCAATATAATTTAGCAGAAATATTTAAATTTATATTTTATTTTTTTTATTATTCTTTGCTTGTTTATTCAAATCACATTAAACACAATTTCTCCTTATATTTTAAAAACTATAAATATATTTGTATCACCACCTCGGTTATGGATTTCACAAGGTTCACTCAAAAAAAGGCTCGAACTTGTGCCAACATTTAAAATGCCAAACAACACAGAAATAATTAAATTAAATGAACGTGGCATAAAAAGATTTCCAAATACAAGCTATACATATACGTTATTTAAACTCTAAGTGCCAATCATTGGGGGGTGTCAACAATAGGGTACTTTACCCTACGCGATGGGAAAAATTTAAAGTAAATGCAAAAGCTTTTCGTTTCGATATAACCTACCAAGTCTTCAGACGTGACCGTCACTCTAATAATTTGGACACAGTTGGTGGAGGAATTCTATTAGCTATTAAAAACTCATTTAACTGCACTTTAGACGATGCATTTTTGTCTTCTGACGTCGAAAGTAGTGGGTGACTTCAACCTTACGAACTTGGGCTGGATAAAATCTTCCGGTTCGCTAAGTTTCCTTATAATCTATCGAGTGCTAATGAGGTTACCATTTTTGATGGTATGGCCTATTGTGGACTTAGTCAATTCAATGAAGTTATACTAACCGGGTCTAACAAAACATTGGACCTTGTCTTTTTCTCCGACCCAATAAATGCTGACGGGCAGCTGTAACGCCTTCGGATGTTGTTTTACTAGATGCGGACTGTCACCATCCAGCATTAGATATTTCTCTGAACCTTAACTTGTGTTATCTATGCTTGACGATTCTAACGGTAAACTTGAATTTAATTTTTAAAAAACGTAATTATGAATTACTTATGAATTACTTTTGAATCTTTTTATGTAATGTCAATTGGAATCATTTTTTACTTAGCTGTGATAATAATGTTATGTGTTTCAAATTGTATAGTATATTTTTTTATTGTTTTTCGCATTGCGAAAATCTTGCAGTAATTCTTATACTCCCCCATGGTTTAATCCTCAGCTTAAAAATTTAAAAAATTAAAGAAACAAAGCTTGTTTAAGATATAGCAATTGCAGAGCTGATTATTAAATAACATGACGTGGGCAGTGTATAGAAGGTACATTTTGTTTTAAATATAAAGTTTCAAAGTAAGTTTACAAAATTTGTTTGAACAATGCAAAACTCAAAACTCACAATAATTAGTTTTAGATTTGTGACCAACATCCAAGGATTATGTAAAAAAAACACCGCAAAATTTTAAAAAAATTGTGGCCGCAATACATACAAATGTGGCCCTGGGTATAGATTTCCATTATTTTTCCAAATATTGCTATTATTACGTAACCAATAAGCGAAATTTATTTTCGTTCTTACTTTTACCAGTACCGGTATAATCTACCTTATCAAACGTTAACCACTTGACATTGAGTTTCGGGACGCTCTGTATGTAGGTACTACCTACATTGAAAAAAATAAATTAAAAGATTTTTCAACTATGTAAGTAGATAAATATGCACTATTTTGGTGGACTTGTTTAATTATTTATTAAAATTGGCGTTTTATGGCGTTTAGTCCATAAAAAAATGGATATAAAAAAAATTTAAAGAACATATTCAAATACATATAATTTATACAAAATTAAAGTTTTTGTAAGCACAACAAGAATAGACTATTTAATCAGGTGCTTAAAGGCTTTGTTTTTATCATAAGCATGACAAATATTTTTTCTTAAATCTATCTCTTAAATATTAACATAACTGAAAGAAAAAACATATAATAGCTTTCTTGTTTAAAATTAAAGTTGTTGTAACAAAATGTTTGGAAAATTATGAACTGGTGCGTACAGTCTGGATATAAGTTATATATATACGCATGTCAATAGCTTTGTAACAACTGTGTACATATAGACACTTTTTTTTTTAAATATATTGTTTCTCAAAAAGATATAAATACAGTTGCTTATAGAACTACAGATAATATAAAGATTTCGAATCTCTGACATATACTATAAAAGTTGGAACGAGAACGAGAAAAGTGTTTTTTTCAAAATGAAGTTTAAAATTAATTATTTATTGGTAATTTGTATTCTTATAACAGACAACCTTTCCGAAATTAATGGAGAAGTGAGTTTGGTCAATGATGCCATCTTTCCGATTATGGGTACGATGGTGGGTATGTTAGGTCTATCAGCACCTCTTGGACCCTTTCTTATTGGTGGACTGGGAATGCTGAAATTATGTTGTACGATATTATCATCACCAAATAATTCGCCTGCATCAAACAACACACAAGTCAAAAATCCCCTTACACACATGGATCTTTTGAAATCGCAAGCTATCATCATGGATGCAATCAAGACTGTAGACATGCACGTTTTAGAAGAATCTGAAAAAATTATTCGTGAATTAACTTTGACCATTGAAACACATGATTTTTTTGAAAAAATGCGTAATTCGTTGGAGTATTTTCGACGAATGTATGTTGATAAGATTGATGTTATTTTAAATCCAAATATAACTGGAACGGAAAAGAATTTAACAGTGAATGATATGTTGCACTATGATAGTCGATACAGAAAACATTTAAGATCATTCATTCACGAATTTATCACACCAAATACTTTTACTCCAACATCAAATCCAGTTAGATTGTTTTTCGATTATTTATTAGAAAAAGAACGTTTATTGGTGAGTATAAGTTAATATTTTCATTATTTGTTTTTATTATTTTTTGTAAGAGTTTTTAGAAACAAAAGCCAGTGAGGTCGTGAGTCGTATGTATAAAATAATTCTTTAAATGAAATAATTCCCTAAATTCTATTAAACATCAATCAACCAGAAATTTATAACAAAAATGTGAAAACTTAGAATTTACGCCGTGGTATGCAATTGAATTTTATACATATAATATTTTACTAAAATGTTTAAAACAATCGTAATTTCAATAATATTTTATTTAGCTATTCAGTATTCACCATTTTTTTCATTTATTTATTTTATTTATTTATTTTTTATTTATCTATTTTCATTTCATTTTTATTATTTAACTATTTATTTACTTATATAAATAAAAAAAGTAACGTTTTTATTTATTTATTTGTTTATTTACTTATTATTTAATTTATTTATTTATATAATTTTTTTTTAATATTAACTCATAGGTTGATTTATTAATTTATTTACTTTTTTATATTATTAGTTATCATTAACATTTTTTGTTTTGTAAAAATTATACAAATTTGTATTTAACAGGCTATAAAAGAAGATGATTGTCATTCCGAGTCACTGCATTTCAAAGTTTTCAAACCCTTCATGTACATTGCAAAAATTCTTACAGAAGGTTACGTTATGACTATATCAGCGCATGTCATTCAATATCAACAAGAAATCCTAGCTGGTAGTTTTTCAGGTAAGCAATAAAAAATTAATGATTTCAATAACTATACGTTTACAATTTTTTATAATTTTAGATGCCGATGCAACAAAAACTATTGCTGAAAAACTTGTGATCGATTATAAGAACGACATGAAGTCACTGATGGAGAAGACAAAATGGGCTTTAGAAAATGCTTCTCGAGATATTCGAAACTGTGGAATATTCGAACTAAAACAAGGTAAGATTTATAGAACATATTAAATAATTTAATTTCATAATTATATATATTAAAGGAGAAACATTTGAACGCGTGCCATTGGCTCAAACAATACCATTAATTCGGAACATGGTGGAAACAGATGTTTTTTGGTATAGCTGCAATTCAAGTGAAAGTTTTTTGAAGTTTGAAGATTATGAGATTGGTGAGTGCGATGGCCACACGGATATTGTGCCAATGAATTCGCAATTGTCTATTGTCGTTGATGTTAGTAATTTGTATGGTTCATTATTAATTTAATGAAATTAATAGAAATTTAAAAATTTTGCAGGCCGAAGAACGAAATAGGCCATATAAATACATGAATTTTACAACACCAGACGGAAAAGAAGAAGTATTTGGACATTATAGCACAAAATTTTTAGCAATCAGACAGTCTACTAAAACTTTTGAGCAATGCTTCACCGTTTTCTGTCCTGCTGTAAAGAAAGATGCCTTTGCATTTTCTAAACAACGTGTTAGTGCTAAACCTGGAAAGTGAGTTTTCGTGCACTATTAGTGCCAAATTTTACCCATAATATAAAAGATATATATTGCAAAACGCCTGGTGTGTATCTTTTTCTATACTTTGTTAAGATTTTTTTTATATTTAGAAACTTATCAATCTCATCTCATCTCATATTATTTAATTCACAAAACGGATTGTTTAAAACTAATATAACTAAAATCTTTCATAAAGTGTCATCACTGGACTTCGTTTGAGAGTAAGGAATAACGTCCTCTATATTGATATTCAGGAAGGAAAATTCGTTGATGCCATTTCAGTGGATCCGACAACTGTCGTTTGGACAGAAACTCCAGAAAGTGACCAAGTTATATATATGAATTCCCTGCGAAGAAAAATCGTGTTGGGCGACTTTGAATTGAAAAATAATACTTTCGTGACATGTACGTATATTTTTTTTTAATCATACTCGTATATGCACTGCACATTTTATTGAAACAACATCTCTTTTACAGCTATTCATTTTAGCACCACATCCACACGAAAAGGATTTATTAAATTATTTATAGACGGCTCAAGCCCTCCATACTGGAATAGCACTGACAATGCTTTGCATGACAAAGTTCCAGAAACGTAATAAAAACTAATTGATCGTTTTTAACCGATCAGCTCTAACTTTGTTTTTTTTTTTTGCAGAAATGAGCTTAAACTTTGTGAAGCTGATGATCCAGAGAGAGATGATAATCGTTTGCATAAATTGATATCAAAGGCTCCTGTGAAAGGTGAACTTTACTACGTTAACTTACAGCCATCTGACTTCCGAAAAGATTTTGGTCGCACAACTATTCCATTTTTGGACATCAGAGAAGTTCAAACTAACCCACCAGCACCGATTAGTGGTGTGGGACTGTACCATGAAGCTATTCCTGGAAGTGGTGGATTCATTGGATTTAAATTAATCTCACCAAGGTTGACTGATTTGGTTGATATTAAACAAATTGAAAAAATTAACGATGTTGTCAAAGAAAACTAAATTTAATCATTAAAGCTTTTAGTTTTGAAGCCTTAGTTTCAATTAAGAATACAATAAACGAATTTGGGCTAAAAACTATTGTTTTGTCTGACATAACTATGATAGTATGAGATATGTTTGTAGGAATTCCGGACCCACTCATTGCAAGGAAATTTTTTTCGGGAAATGGTTCGATTGGAGTTGGAAAAGCAGACTGAAAGACACAAGCGGAATGGGGGGGGGGGGGTAAACATGCAAAACTGACTTTTTGCATACTTAATGGAGAATGTAAAAAAGAGCAACGCATAAAATGTCAGAAGTCCAAGTGGAAGACAGTCCTGAAGTCTGGGAGGTAAGCCGGAAATGGCCCGTTGTAGGGAAAAATTCTCTAAGACTAAATATAAGCCCATCAAATTTCATACAATTTGTGTTATACTCAAGTTTTTAAAATTCTCAGTCGTTTCCGAGGTAAACCCATTGCAAAGGGAATTAATTACAAAAATATGCCGTAATATGCATAATAAATTGTTTCAAATTTCATTGAAACTGTACCAGCGTTACCATTTGGTGGATAAAATCTAACAAAATTTTCTTCCGTATGTGTTAGTCCCGTATAAATTAGTCTCGTCTAATTGAGAACGAAATGTCAAACATTCTAACTGCGATTAAGAAGCACAGTTGCACAGTATTTAAAAAAAATAAGAGGCACGACTTTGTCGCTCATACTTGCTCTTGTGGTGGGTAAGCTAGGACTTAACAGTAAAAAAGTATACATGAGTTTCGTGTAATCTTTTGCATATGAAATAATTTTTTTTTTAAATTCTTTTAATTAATACTTTGAAAAATAACTCATAACAAACCAGAGTTTTCCCAGAAAATGGTGGTATGCCAGTATTATTAAATAATAGAATATATTTAAGAGTTTTTTTTTTTTTACGGAAATCGAACGACCAGTTTTTTAAAAAACTTTGATTTTTTTCAAATAACTTTTTAAAAATATTTGTATGAAAAATTAAAAAAAAATCGTTAGAGCCGTTTTTGAAAAAAACAAGCTTTTTCATTACCGTTAAACATTGCAAAATTCCCCCTGACGGTTACCATAAAAAGCCTACACACCAACTTTAAAGGACATCAGCCCAACCGTTTATGCTGCAGGTGCGAATGACACACAGACAGACTGATAGACAGACTGACAGACATACTTACAGACGGACTGACAGACTGACAGATAGACAGACTGACAGATAGACAGACTGACAGATAGACAGACTGACAGATAGACTGACAGACAGACTGACAGACAGACTAACAGACAGACTGACAGACAAACTGACAGACAGACTGACAGACAGACTGACAGACAGACTGACAGACAGACTGACAGACAGACTGACAGACAGACTGACAGACAGACTGACAGACAGACTGACAGACAGACTGACAGACACACTGACAGACAGACTGACAGACAGACTGACAGACACACTGACAGACAGACTGACAGACAGACTCACAGACAGACTGACAGACAGACTCACATACAGACTGACAGACAGACTGACAGACAGACTGACAGACAGACTGACAGACAGAATGACAGACAGACTGACAGACAGACTGACAGACAGACTGACAGACAGACTGACAGACAGACTGACAGACAGACTGACAGACAGACTGACAGACAGACTGACAGACAGACTGACAGACTGACAGACTGACAGACTGACAGACTGACAGACTGACAGACAGACAGACAGACAGACAGACAGACTGACAGACTGACAGACAGACAGACAGACAGACAGACAGACAGACAGACAGACTGACAGACAAACACACATACAGAATTTCCAGACCCACTTTTTTCGACTTCGTTATCATCGTAATGTCATGTTTCATTGTTATCTCAAAACTATTTTTCTACACGAATATAGTATCTATAATCGCAAGTAAAAAGTAAATGAAGGCAAAATGTTAGTCTATTTTCAATATCTTGAAGTTTACGTCTTCTAATTCACTTTCATATTCAACACGACTGCTTCTACCATAAATTTGAGAGTTATTTGGCTGATCGTGGCGGAGTACAATGAACTACGGGATTTTTTTGGGTCTAAAAAATAAAGGCAGACGAAAATTATTGTCGTCAGTAAAAACTAAATTTTTTTGTACTCACTAGTAGAAATGTCTAATATTTTTTTTAAATCACCCAACAATTATCTTTGACCCTTACTTTTATTTTTTATTTTCCTGTAATTACTGTATTTTCCTAAATAGACGATTTTTTTTTACAGACGAAATAAATAAATGCTTTGGATCGACATCATGATTCTATTTTGTACACTTTGACACATAAAAAATACAAATGACATGATGGCACATATATGGCATAGTATTGACGCTGCGTGAATCAAAGTGTAATACAAATTATTGAATTCTTCCTATTTAGGAACAGTGTGATGTGTTGATGCATTGTGAACAATGCGAATAATGGAAATTCTTAAAGTTGCAATAAATTTTTTGTGTGGATTGACAGATCCCAAATGAGAATCTTCCCAGATAGGATTTGTTCCTGCACTTGTGTATTGGTTGAAACATTTTTGAATGGTTTCTTGGAAAAACAATGTCACAACAACGTCACAAAAGACACACGACACTTATAGTCTCAAAATGCTACTTAGGTGGTTCGTATTTTTCACATGATTGGGTTACAAGCTTAGCTTGGGTTACAAGATAAGCTTGGCATTTCTTTTTTTTATTGTATATGTATTCCAGAATTTGCTAAATGGCCTTTTCAGTATTTTTGTGTGTTCAATTGGGTTTCCCTCGATAGTCTTTTTTTTTCAAATATTTGCATAACTAACTAACTCAATATTTTCGTATGTCATTGTAATTGTTGTAACAGACGGTTTGTGAAATTTTAAACTCGTATTTAGTGCGTACAGTCCTGGCGACAATGTTTTAAAAATAAATACACATCGTTTGAACAACTGTCTAAATATACGACCTTAAACTCGTTTATTTCCAAAATACATAAATACTAGTAGTTACTCTTAAATACAATTAGTGTTTCTATAATAAAACTGTGACAAGTTTGTAAGAATATTGCAAGTGATATTATAATTTTATAACGAAATGAAACTCAACAAGTATTTTTTTGGAATACTGATTTGTGCCCTACTTACGTTCAATTTACCTGCAATCAATGGAGAAACAAGCTTAGTAAGCGATGCTTTATTTCCAATTGTTGGTACAATGCTGGGTATGATGGACTTCCTACCACCTCTTGGACCCTTTCTTGCTGGTGGACTGGGAATGTTAAAATTATGTTATACGATATTAACCACAAATACTGATCCCACCAAGTCAGCAGAAGTGACAAATCCCTTTACCAAAATGGATTTTTTAAAATCACAATCAGTCATAATAGATTCAATAAAAACTGTCGATGAGCATGTTTTGGAAGAATCAGAAAGAATTATTCGTGAATTAACTTACACTATTGAAACGCATGATTTTTTTGAAAAAATGCGTAATTCGATGGAAAATTTTCGTCGTGTGTATGTTGATATGTTTCAAATTATTTTGGATCCTAAAATTACCGGAGTGCAAAAGAATTTTACTAAAAATGAAATGTTAAACTATGGCAGTGATTATAGAAAAGGATTAAGATCATTTATTAGCAAGTTTATTAAACCAAATGCTTTTTCTCCAGCATCAGTTCCAGTTAAATTGTTTTATGATTTTTTGTTGGAGAAGGAAAGTTTATTGGTAAGTTCCTATTCTGATTATAATAAAATAACCATAGTAGATAAAATTTAATTTATGTATAATAAGAAAAACAATGAAAGGTCGTTTAACGTTGAATCTTGATTCCGATGAGACTCTGTTGAAATATCTACATATAATAACGATATCCTTAAAACAGTATTTTCATCACACAATTTTTCATAGAACATACTGATAAAAAAGTATAATTAATTAGGCTATTGTTTAATGATTACGAGTTGATGCGTTCGTCATATTTTGAGTCAATAATATTATAAGTAATTAAAGTTTTTAAGTTTTTGAAATAGAAAAATTAAATCTACTGCTTTGGTAACATTAAGAAAGAAATATTTGCAAGTGTAACAAAAGCATTAATTTAGCAGGGAAGATATTCTCACTTTCATTAAGTTGTGCAGAAATGTAAATTATGGAAGGGAGAAACAAGCAGTTTGTATTCTTTTTCTCGTCAGCGCTGATAGATACGAAAGCAAAACTTTATGTGTCGCCACTTTTTATTTTGCATGATGAAAAATTACATACTTACTTTTACTTTTATACGATGATTAACGTCATATGATTGAACATGTAAAGCGAACCATAAATTAAAATTAAAGAGATTTTTTTTTTAAGATTTTTATTTTTCTTCATAGTACTAATATTGTTTACATATATACATTAAAACTATAAATTATAAATCTCTAAAGCATGGCTATGTGCCGTCTGCCTAGATTATAATTATATAATCTGTTATCATGCAAAATCAAAAGTGTTTTGAGTTTTCGTCAATCAAATGGCAGACAGCCTTGTTTTTACATACAGTAACTGTACATATATATTATGATTGATCTCAAATGATTAACCATGAAGGGATCACAAGGATACATAATAATTTTAGAGTAATGACTCAAATATGACAGAAAGGGCAGAAACCCACAGCGCACAAGAGCATTTTGATATAACGAACATCGGAAAAAAAAAAACAACAAAAAGAGTTACACAAAATTCGGACACAGACTCGGCTGATTTTTAGTTTCTTTATTTATTCTTTTTCGCGCTCATTGTGTACGAAAAGATTCGAGCTTCAAGAGAAAACATGATAAAATGTATCTGCCTTTCAAAATTTAGTACAAGAAGTTGCAAAAATTTAAAGTCGGACCGACCACTAAATACGGAGATATCCTTTAAACAAAAAATCCATTAATTTGACGGTTTTTTTTAAGTTCTAACTGTAGGTACTTTTCATATAAAATAGAATTATCTAATGTACAGTTGTGATTATAGGTAGAGATACTAAAGGGTTTTGAGTTTTTCAATAAGAGGTGTTATTTTGATATTCAAGGACCCAATCAGCAAAGACACGACGTTGTTGATGATCAGCCGGCTTGAGTTCTTGTGTTAACTGAACTTTATAAGCCTTAAGACCGAAGTCTTTATGCAAAATACGGTGTAATGACGTTTGTGGAATGCCTAATTCCAAAGAAATACGAGGCTACTAAATGGCTACCGATATAGCGGGCTATTCAAAATAACACCTCTTATTGGATAACCCTTTATAAGGCAAGTTATGCATTCGTGCAACAAAAAAATTGAGATAACAGTTAAACATGACATAACGATGATAACGAAGTCGAAAAAGTGGGTCTGGAAATTCTGTCTGTCTGTATGTCAGTCTGTATGTATCAGCACCTACAGCCTAAACTGTTTAACCGATTTAGTTCAAATTTGGTATGTATAGGGTTTGTAGACCATTCCTTTGAGGAGAAATTGAAAATTTTTTTTTAGCTCAAAAAATAACGGTACATGCCATATAACGGTTTTCGGAAAAGCTTTTTTTTTTTTTTTTTAAAAAATTGTTCTTCAAATTTGTAAAAAAAAACTTTTTCGTAAAACAATATTAAGTAAACATCGTTTTATTTAAAAACTGTTCTAACGATTTTGGAATAATTTGTTTGGTAAACTTATATTTAGGCAACAAAATTGTCTGCATACCTTGATTTTGGCTTAAGTCTTTGTAAAAATAAGTTTTATCACTTTTCAGAAAAATTCATAATATTTTTTTTTTTTATATTAAAAAAAAAATTATTAAATTTAATTTTATTTTCGTCGCAACTTGCCACAAGAACAAGTACGTGCAACCCAGTCGTGCACCACAAGAGCAAGATCGTGCGACCCAGTCGTGCACTTTATTTCTTGAGCTATCTCATGCACGGGTTAATCAATTACAACCAAAAACAAATTGTTTAGAAAGATCTAGATGACTTGATTGAACTTCAGTACCAACATTTTGTAAAAGTGACAAATTTAAGTTTTAATTAATTTTTTAATTTATTTTTTTGTAAATTCATTATTTGGTAAACGGCTTGGCTAAAAAAAATTATTTTTCATACAATAAAAAATCAAACTATTTACCACTTAAAATTGGCGTACTTCAAATTTGTGAAAAAAATTAAATTATTAAGTAAATATGGATTTTTTAAAAACCACTCTAACGATTTTTTTCGTAAAGACTTATATTTGAGCAGCGAAATTTTCTGAATACTTTGATTTTGACTTGAATTTTTGTAAAAAGTAGTTTTGGGACTTTTAGGAACAATTCATATAATGTTTTTGTATTTCTCATACATATTAAAAAAAAAATAGGTATTAGCATTGAGTTTATACACATAGAGAAATCATGTGTAAGTTTCAAACTTTGCTTGTAGTATGTCGTTACTATCGACTTGTTTTTTTTTTACTTTTGTAGCAATTGAGTTAAAAGGCAAGAGAAATAAAGAAAACAAATACAAATGTATGCAGAAGAATTTTGTTCGTTTCGGTTCAAGTATTTTTCGTTACAGAGAACTAGGGAAATAATAATTACTCGATATGCTCATTTAGCGACATCTACTTCGGTGAGTTTGAAACCATCTTGATTCCTCTTTGTGTATAAACTTAATAGTATTAGGTATTAAATTTATTATTTTTCTATTAAATTTTTTTTTTTTGTCAACTTTTTTATTTTTGGAGTCCACTTAAATATTTAAGTCACGTCTAAATTTGATTATTGGTAAGGTCCAATATGTCGCCTCTTACTCTTATTTGACAAAACCTGAGGAATACCAACAAAATTATTTATATATGTACATATATAGGTAAGCGCCAGAAAATAAAACTAGAAATGTTGTGTTGTATATCATAAAGCAGTAAAATAAAGAACACCATGTTTTTTTTTTAATTTATTTCTTAAGTCAGAACAACGTCTTTCGGGTTAGCTAGTACTAATACAGTGTATGGATTATTTTAAATCAAATTATTTGACAGAAATTCTAAGAAAATATTTCATATACAAAAACTGGAAGTTTAAAACATCCAAGAGAAGTACGAATTTTTTTTTCTTTTAAGGTGTTTAGCGTTTTTTAAGAAATGTTAAGAAAAAAAATTATTAACGCAGAGAAATAAATACTTCGAATCCGTTAACTAAGTCTATTTTTGTTTTGCAGGCTAAAAAAGAAGATAATTGTGATTCCGAATCAGTACACATCAAATTTTTCAAAGCCTTCATGTACATTGCTAAAATTTTAACGGACAGCTATGTTTTGCCTGTGTCAGCTCATGTTATACAATATCAACAAGAAATCCAGCTAGGCAGTTTTTCAGGTAAGTAAATGGGAGTCAAGAAATAATATATATTTCCTATGCGTAATTCGTATTCGATTTTAAAATTTTAATTTAAAAAATAACATTATAGAAAAGACATCTTTTGTTTTATTGATTTTTGTTTTCTAAAGTTAATCCCGCCTTTTAAGTTCTCAAATTTAAATTTTTTTTTTTTGTAAGAAACAAATAAGTATTTGTGAGCAATTCGGACAGCAAATTTGCTAATTTATGTCAAGCAACAACCAAATCTGTACGTTTTCGAACTTACATTTCAGATGCCAATACCACAAAGACGCAATCAGAAGCACTCATGATCGATTATAAAAACGACATGAAGTCACTGATGGCCAAAACAAAATGGGCATTAGATCATGCATCTCGAGAAATCCGAAACTGTGGAACATTTGAACTGGTAGAAGGTAAGAATATAGTTGTAACCAATGCCTTGAAACAAACCCAACATATTAAAATTTTTCGTTTAAGGAGAAACTTTTGAACGTGTGCAATTCACCCATAATTTCCCCTTGGTTAACCACATGGTGACAAAAGATAATTTTGAGTATAAATGCAACAACGATAAAGGATACGTCAAGTCTGAAAATTATGAAATTGAAGATTGCAATGGGCACACTGATATTATACCATTTACCTCGCAATTATCTATTGACTTAAATGTATGTTCATACGTACTTTCAAAAAAACCTTCAACAATATTCAACGTTCAATTTTATTCTTTAATATCTGCAGCTCCATGAACCAAATAGGCCATTTAATAATATGAAATGTACAACACCAGACGGAAATGTAGAATTTTTTGGACATAACACCACTGATTCTGTTACAATTAAACAATCTACAAAAACTTATGAACAATGCTACACCGTTTTCTGTCGGGCTTTCAAGAAAAATGAATTTGCAATTTCTACACAACGTCTTAGTGCTAAGCCTGGAAAGTAAGTATACTTGTAATAATTGTTTGCAAAAAAAAAAAACTACTTATTTCTAACAATAGGGGAGAGACGCCAACAGTGAGACACTTCTTTTTTCAAATTACTATTATCTTAATAAGAATTCTTAGTAATGAGTTGTTGGAAAATTTTTATTAACTGCGTAGTTAGGTGTCGTATTTGCCTTTCGCAGTTTTTTTTTATAAATCAAGCCAGAGTTTGAAAAGCAATTTGGCACCCCGAGCTTGCTTTTCTCTAACTCATCACATCTTTAACCAATAATACTAACTTTTTCATAGCTTCCCTTTACATACCCAAAGTCAGACATGTCATGACTTGTTCGAAGCATAAACAAAATTAAGTTTAATGATTTACCTTAAAATATATGTATCTGTTGATAAATCTTCGAAAAAATGTAAACACAATTAAAACACTCAAAAAAAAAAAATAATAGTAAATTAGCTACGAATGATATTCTTAAAAAAAATATTCGTATATTGTAAACAAATTCGTAAATTGTACGAAGTATTAGTAAGGTCATATTTTTAAGAATACATTTGTGAATTTTTACGTTCTTCTGTAGTAGTATTTACTAATAAATTAGTTATATATACTAATTATATTCGTAAACTAAAATTAAGCCATATTATGAGTGCATTATACGAATTTGTGTGTACATATTACTTATAACATTAGGGAATTTTTCTTACGAATAACTTCGTAATTTCTTCCATTGCATTCGTATTATTTACTAATGAATTCGTATTATTTACGAAGTAAAATTAGTATTAATAGAAAAATTTTATTCGTTTTTTGACCGTACGCATTATTCGTAGAATATACGCAGTATTATTAGATTTACAATTTTTATCTCCGTTATTTTATTTGTTAACCTAACTACATTCACCAAACAGTAACACGTTTAGTGATGTGTTTTCTAAAGTAAATGAATTTTAAAATGGTGTACAGGTTTTGATTGATTAATAAGTGTTCGAGATATTGAAGGTGCGCCATCTTACCCGCTTTTACCCTATAGGCCAGTCAATATAAAGACAAAATCACTTTAGGTCGCAAAAAAACGCAGATCGCTGAGTGGTTTATAAAAATTGATTTATAAACCACTTTAACGATTTTAAAATTATTTGTTTAAACTACAATGTAAAATTGCATTGATACCAAAGGAAAGAATTCAATGAATTTATATTCCTTGAGAATTAAGCTCTGATGGTTAAGAAAAAAGTTTAATTTTAATTTGCAATTTTAAAAATTGACTTTTGTCCGGTTTTTTCATGTATTTACCCCAATGTGCTCTTGTTTGCATTTTTGCATTTTTCGTTCATGTGGAGCGCTTTGACTGATAAATATAGTTTATTTGAAGTCCACAATAAATAGTGCAGAAAATCACAAGTACGCATTTTTTGAAACATCTTTATGAATCAAGTTCAGTTTCCGTCTATCAAACATTTCTGAATTGTTAAAAATGTGTTTTTAAGTTTCAGATACTTTCTCAAGTACATCTATCACTGTAGCCCAGCAGTTTGTTCATCTGTCTTCTGAAAGAACATATTGTTTTCCCAATAGTAGTTGCAAATAACACATAGGCATTTCTTTTTCAGCTTATGTCACCACTTTCGATAAAATTGTATAGTCGATTTTTTTTACTAGATTTTTACTTAATAATTACATACATAGTATATGTTTTCAAGTACACTTCAATCTTAGTCTCATAAGCCATATTTTCATTATAGTGTCATCACTGGACTTCGTTTAAGAGTAAGGAAGAACGTCATCTATATTGATATTCAGGAAGGAGCATTCATTGATGCCATTACAGTGGATCCAAATACTGTCGAATGGACAGAAACACCAGAAAACAAAACTGAAGTTTTATATTTAAACTCCAAACTAAGAAAAATTCAATTGGGCGACTTCGAACTAAAAAAAAACACTTTTTTAACAAGTACGTATACGAATGTTTTCTAAATCCACAATTTTTTATTCCAAATTTTTTTTCCAGCAATTCAACTTAAAACCACATTCTTAAGAAAAGGATTACTTAAAGTTTATCTAGACGGGCAAAGTTTTATATACTCCAATTCTTCCAGCTTAAATCACTTAGATGACGAACTCTTGGCTTTGTAATAAAAATTAATTGAATTTTATATTTTTAGTAAAACAAAAATTAACTTTTACTTTTCCAGAAATGAACTAAAACTTACAGAAGCTGATGATCCAGAAAAGGTTGATTTTCATTTGAAACAATGGATTTCAAAGCCTCCTGTTAAAGATGAACCGTACTTTGTAAGTTTTCAGCCTTCTGGTTTTAAGAAAGATTTCGGTCGCACAACTATTCCGTATTTGGACATCAGAGAAGTTAAAACTGATCCACCAGCACCGATCAGTGGTGTCGGACTGTACCATGAAGCTGTTAGTGGAAGTGGTGGACTTATTGGACTAAAACTGATCACACCCAGGTTGACAGAGTTGGTCGATTTTAAGCAAATTAAAGCACGAATTGATGATGATTTTTTTGAAAATCTTTTTGAGCCATAATTTTTATAATCTTAGTATAATAACAAAAGAAAAAATAAAAGAACTTAAGCATCTTTAGAAGTTTTCAACGCACTCTATTAAAAAAAAATTGAGGTTAATTTTTAAAGTAGTGTTTACAAGTCGTCAGCGTACGAGGGATTTTTGAACATGTATCCCACCCTCTTTAGACGAAGAAGGGAAAGATAGTTTGCCATGATCCAAAGCGAGATAAGATACACCTAAGAATATCCAACAATGTTGATGTACATGGTCGTAAAAAGCTTATTGAGTATGTTCACCTCTATTACCTTCCACAACTAATTGCTTGGAGGAAAGGTCATATAACCAAAAGAAAATCAAGTAGAGAAGCAAGCTTGAAGGTTTCTGAAATGCCTTGGGAAATGCACACCTGCAGTCATATGACCTCTGACATTGAACAATCCGAAACCAGGAGCCTTGCCGAAGTTTGAAGTTTGTTGTGGTCCCATATTATAAAATAAAAAATGCTGGCCAACATGATTTGGCCTACAGTCCTGGGTGATCTTGTGCAATCAATACCCATATTGATAGATATGCCAAGTCATTTCTGTGCTGTCCGCACCGCATACAGTTTTTTTTTTGTTTTTTGTTTTTTTTTTTATTGTGAGCGCACTAAAGGTGTTATGAATACCCTTATAATGATTAAACAATTATAGGAATTAGGAAAGGAGGATAGGATTAGAAAGGAGAAATCGATGCACATTGGTTTTGACTGTCTGCACTTTGTAATGAGTGGGAAATACTGTTTTTTGTTTTGTATATTCAGTTTTTATATTTCAATTTTCTTATAACTACTTACTTGCTAGACAAAAACCTTAACAACTAGCTTACATATTAACTTAACTAACTTACTGGCCCTATGCGAGCGCTCTAAATTATACCATAACCAACTTAAAATTATTGCCTTTCGGCGTACCTAGCTTAAATATTATCAAAATTCATTTATTACTTAAAAATAAGAAAACTAGGAAAAAACTCATTATATCTATCATTTTTTTTATTTTTTATAAAACTTAAAACTACACTTAAAACTACTTAAAATAACTTAAGACTAGAACAGCCACAGCAACGGTTTTTTTTTTTTTTTTAAGTGCCACCATGATTGTTTTGTACTAACCTAGCCTACTTTTAAAGCCAAGGACACGCCTAAAATAATATTTTATGTACTCCGACTCTGGTGTTCTGTGCAATCCAAGGCAGCGTCTAAGACACTGCCTCTCAAATACCCGAATCTTTGACATTTGAGATGGTGCAACGTTGAACCACACAGGACATCCATAGGCAATCATCGGCCTGATTAAAGCCATGTAACAAATCACCTTCACCCTGCTATCAAGATGGCTGCTGTAAAACAGGCGTCTTGTCAGGGCAAAGGCTCCCCTAGCCCTGGCCAGAGCAGCATCTATATGTCTGTCGAAATACAGATATTGATCCAACCAGATGCCAAGGTACTTTACTACACTTTTACTTGCCAGTGGCTGTCCAAGGGGTCCAACGATCACAAGTTTTCGCCAGTTGTGGGAAATACTGTGTCTGGTAAAGCATTCCACATTCGCGTAGTGCGGCTATTGAAAGAATCTCTGTACTTAACAGTACGTCCGAAATTGTGCTCAAGGGTAAACTGATGGGCATTCCTAGCAGTACGGGTATTACGGTTGAATTGTTTAAGGGGAGGAATGCAACTGGCTATTTTACTAGAGCGTTGTTTATAAAAATAACGATAAAACAATGACAGGCATGAGACCTTGCCGCGGTGTTCAAGAGAAGCAAGTGTCTCGGTGAGAGAACGATCTCCTATCATTTTTTTTCAGTTTCGCTCAACAAAATTTAATTTGTCTTCTCCTGCTTCATTGCCTTGCCGGCAGAGATATGGTAATTGGTCATTCTCTTAACCTAACACTTCCGGATACAGACACAGGATTATAGAGTTCGCTGAAGGGTGAGATATCATATCATTGTAGCTATTTACACTAAACATGTTTTCAGTATTTTAAAAGTTCTACCATTCCGTGGGGAAAACATAAACTCGAACCAATACTTGGTTGTATCTCGGGTACATGTGCGAATATCCATTGCGCCACAGCGCCGAGCAGTTGGTGTGAGAAGATTTGTTGTCGCGAAAATCGGAAGAGACCACAAGAATTTTTGCTGAATACGGTCTGTCAATCTCTCAACAATAGTCTATGTCACCCTCGCCAGCAACAGAGGACGAGAGGAAACATTTTCACAGGAGTACCGCTACTGATGTGTTGCCGGGTTTCATTAGGCGAACAAATGAAGAATGTCGATTGGTATGTATGTAGCTTAGAAAGAGAACTATCAAACAATGCTGCAGACAAGGGCTCAGGTCGGGTGTTATATATTGAGAGATCAGCCCCAAAGCTCTACGAGCATAATAAAGGAGTAACGCAGCATTCAAAGGAAAAAAAAGAGAGACCACGAGAAGCAGTTGGTTCAGTCTATGGAGATCTGTTCCGAAAAAGGTGATAATAGAAAATGTGAAAAGATCTACCCAAGGCTGCAATGCTAAAACAAAAGCCTGCCTAGGTGAGAAAAAGAATATGGTAGTAAATACTATGTCAGTGCTGTGAGTGCTGTGGAGTGGGTATTGAAAGAACATTTTTGACCTCTCTACCTTAATGAAGAGCGGATGTCCTTGTGCCGACAGCCTACGCCTAGCAGTCAAATTGTTTTAAGCAACAGGATGTGATTTGGTATGGAGCATGCAACAACACATCAGTATTATTATGACGGATTAAAGCCCTATAATGCGATAGTGTGCCCTATCCACAAGACAGGAGACGCTCTGACTTGTGATAGAGGCTTTCTTAAAGTCATTACTAAAATCCTGTAGGCTGTGTACTGTGGCATCGCTTGAAACATTTTATCAGTGTGGTTTTATGATATAGGCAAATCAATCGTCGATCAAATTTTCACACTCTGCTAAATATTGGAAAAAAAACTATAATTGCAAATCGATACACCCCACATCTTTATCGATTCAAAAGTCGCGTATGGAATAAGATGGATAAAGAGGAATTATACAAAACCATGTCGTATCTCGGCATCTCTGTCAAACTCATCTGGTTCTGAAGAATGACGATGGAGAAATCTCGCTGTTCCATCCAAAGCAATAAGAACACCACCGAACTGTTTTGTGTTGAGCAATGTCTAAAGCAAGAAGACAAATATTAGCTTTTGAAACTTATGACACGTCAACACCACTAGTAAAACATATCAAAAGTCCATTCAACTACTTTTAAGGCAGATAACATATACAAACGTCACAATGGATAAATACAGGGTGATTGGTATAAGATGCACCAAAAAGCTTAAGCGTGTAGGTGGGGTAAAGACAAGAAAAAAATCGTATGGGAGGGGGGTCTATTTCCCCCCGTTAAGGCGGTAGGGGCAATTTTCTAAAAAATTGACTTGAATCAGAACAAAAATTATTTAAAAACAACGGTGAATGATACAAAGACTTGTTATATCTTTTTGAAAAGCCAGAAAACTACTCTTTTATTTAATATTTAAATTAAGTTGTTTGAGTGAACAATTTTAAAAAAAATAATTTTCAAACTCAAAATTTTGAAAAAAAAAAAATGTTAAAACTAATTTTTTTCAAAATTTTATGTAATTAACTATTATTTTTATTTTCAAAATTCAATGTTCTTATTAATTTTTAGTTAAAAACAGAAAACCGGATGCCAAAATGTATCTTAGTTTTTGAGAAATTAAAAAAAAAGTTGAAAGTAAAACTAGTAAATAAAGTAAAAAGTTAATTTTTTTTTATTATTTGATTAAAATCGGATGGTATGTAATAAATAATAAAAAAGGGATAATCCCCTTATTAATAATTGGCCTGAGCAGGTCAAATTTGGGAAAACCAAAAAAAAAAGTGTTTTTCTTGGAAAAAAATACTTCTAGTTTTTCTTAATTTCTCAAAAACTAAGATACATTTTGGCATCCGGTTTTCTGTTTTTGACTAAAAATTAATAAGAGCATTGAATTTTGAAAATTAAAATAATAGTTAATTACATAAAATTTTGAAAAAAATTAGTTTAAACATTTTTTTTTAGTTTTTTTTTTTAAATTTTGAGTTTGAAAATTAATTTTTTTAAAACTGTTCACTCAAACAACTTAATTTAAAAATAAAATAAAATAGTAGTTTTCTGGCTTTTCAAAAAGATATAACAAGTTTTTTTATCATTCACCGTTGTTCTTAAATAATTTTTTTTCTGATTTAAGTCAATTTTTTTTGAAAATTGCCCCTCCCGCCTAAACGGGGGGAAATAGACCCATCTTATACCAATCACCCTGTACAAAATCGAAGTAGTCTAGGATTTTGTCTACCTGGGGTTCATGAACACAAGGGAAAATCACATTGCATGACATCAAAGAAAGAATTATTTCTGCCAACGCATCTGTTTTGGGCTGGGAAAAGGCATTTATTAGTAAAGCGCTCTTTCATAGAACCCAAATAAACGTTATACTAGCCCTAGCCGTTAATGATTCAGATCTAGTTGTTAGGGCCAAAGCATGGACCTTGTCCAGAATGGATGACGATTCGCTAGAGATTTTATGGTGATTTATGGTCCCGGAAAGTAATGCCATTTAAACAGGTATTTACGTATTATTTAAAAATACTTCGCAATTTCCTTGTTGATTTATTAAATATTGTTCTTATTTTCGAAAGTTAGGGGCACATTTTTCAAATAAATATTATTTATATGTATATATGAAACGTGTGTAAAATATTTGAGCTCCGTAACCAAAACTCAATTATTATGAACATTATTATACAAATAAAACATAACTTCGTATTTGATAAAATCATTGAGCTTATAGGCATTGTTGGTAAACCAACTATTGTTTGAGCAATCTGTACAAATATTAAGGCATAATTCCACATAAATTACAATATTTTATGTTCATTAGTATACACAAAACAGTCTTAAGTTGTTTTTCACGGCTAAATCCATATTCTGTTTATCAATAAGGTATACACAAACAATCATTTATTTTCAAAATTTGGCTTGCGATATACACGCTTGGGTAACACAAGCTGGGTTTATTTGCCCATAGCTATACTTTCATAAAAGATACTAAAATAAAATTAAATTTAATAAAAATAAATACGCCAACTTTAAGGTACCGTTATAATAGGCTTGACAAAAATTTATTTAAAAGACAACCAGACAAAAACCATCTCTAACTTTGTTTCTAAGAAAATCTTTGGAGCCGTTTCCGAAAAAATTAAGGTTCTTTATAACGGTTATATGGCAGGTACCGTTATTTTTTGCGTTTGGGCTGTAGGTTTTGATACAATCAGACTGACAGACAGTCAGAAAGCAATGAGCTTAGACATAGAATGAAGAACAATTTAGAACATCATTTAATGAGACTCATCGCATTTCAACTGACTAAATTGAGGATTGGAAATTGGCCTTCAAAATATTTTAATCTTAAACGTGTCAGCTTAAAGCTAAATACACTACGTTACTCAAATACGCAACTTAAAAATTCAACTAAAGTTTTTGTCTTTGCAACACTACTTCAAAATTAAAAGTGACCTTGACCCAAATGACTTTATGTATTTATGTATTTAAGTCATATGCCATTCACAAAGGATAACTACATAATAAGCAATCTAAACTTATTTACAACCACAACTTTTTCATTCCTTAATATAAACCCAACCGACAAAGCTATTCGATTCCCTAAAATGTATCTGCAGCTCTATTATTATTAGTGCTAACATAATGTAGGTATTGTACTTGTACAACATGAAATCATAAAGATGTAACATAAATTTTTTTGTTGTTTTTTTTTTTTTGTTCGTCATTTCCCATGAAATCTATCTTTTTCGTTAGATTTGTATATTCCCAAATGCTTTTCCGGCTTGGTTTCCTGTTGAAGGATAATAAAATGTTATTGAAGGATATGTCTCTCCTGCGATGCGATAAAGATAGCTGGAAGGTTGACAGCAAATAATTTTTTATGGTTTTGATGTTTTCAGAGAGATTCTTGGGCGCACTAAAAATAAATTTGACTTGATTACTCAACCTACTTTGCTTTTTATTTAACTTGATATCTTAACAGAAAATCAATACTGAGCGAATTTGCAAGATGTTTCTAAATATTCTTTAAAAGTTATAATCAAACATAAATGGAAGGTTCTTCAATAAAAAAAAAATACTAAAATATTCGACTGATGCGCTAAGACATTTTAAATTTTGTTGTAAAATGTAGACACTCTGAGAATGGTTGATTCAAAACCCGTTATGACTAATTGTTCGTGAGAATATTATTAACTTAAATTCTGTAATATTTTTGTTATTCATATTGCATTTTGTTTTTATCTTGTTTAGTTATTAGAAATTATTATTCTATTTTTTTATTTATTGTTAATTGTTCTTTTAAATTAATTATTAAATTACAAGCAGGTACCCGTGCGTTGATACGGGCGGGGCGCGTCGGAATAAACTCAAGTAAGTGGTCTTTTTTCTATAAAAAAAAAAAACAATTTGTCCCACTAACTTTAACTTCAACCCATTTTATGAGTCAGCAGAATGAAGTTCAAATATAAAAATCAATCTTTTTATTTATCCAACATTATTATTTTCGCGCAATTACGTAGCGTAGCGTGAACAATTTATCGAATCATTAAATTCATCATAACTTTAAATGGATGAAAAAAAATAAGCAATAATTAAAATTTCAAAGGAAAATGGCTCAAACTTTAAGCAATAAATTTGGATGAGTATACAAAGAAAAGGCTGTTTTATTGTTTTGGTAAAGTCATAAATATTTCAAGATTTAAAACACAAATTATGAATTCATTGTTGAAATTCTTTGGTTTTAATATCAGGAAGAAAAAAATTAGAAAGAGAAAGCAGTCAATTATTTATCAAGAAAATTTTAATGTTGTGGTTTAATGGAATTTAATGTGACCATGGTATTGGGAGGTATAAAAGATGTAAGACGCTATAGATATATATTTTTTACACACTCCAATCTTCCCGAAACTTTTAACGTCATTTAAATATAAAGGAAATAACTCTATTGTATTGCAAAGAACCTTAATGTATTATAAACTACTCAATGAGCGCTTAAACGTATTTTATTTGCTAAGTTGCTAAGTATCAATAATGGTAAATAGTCAAATTTGGATAATTTATTTTATAACAAAGAAATAAAATAAAATCTAATACTAATATATGAAAATTAATTTAAGAAGATCTTTTTTATATGAAAAATATTCAACCAAGTAGAAGACTTAGATCAGTTTATTTCTAAATTAATATTCAAAATTAAAACGTTTAGCGGAATATATAGTCAAAGAAAAAATAACGTTTCGCCCGGTGCTAGATTGTGGGCTCGCCAGATGACGTCCAGCAAAAAACACCTTGTCATCACGCAATTTAAAGATTTTTCTAGCTCAGATTACATAAATTTTTTGACAAATAGCTAATATAAATTATACCAGCAAGATCACGGTTGCAATCATTTTTAACTGGAGGTGGTTGTTTTTGACGAGCCCAGAAGCTAGCACTGGGCGAAACGCAATTTTTTCTTGGACTATAGGCCGCTAAACGCTTTAATTTTGAATAATAATTCAGAAAAAATCACTTAAAATAAACTGATGCTAAGTCTTCTACCAGGTTGAATATTTTTAATTTCAAAAAAAAAAAAACTTTCTAAATTAATTTTCATATTAGTACATATAGAATTTGTATCATTGCAACATTCTTCTGCAGTATTTTGGATGTTCCAGGATTCCGTGGGGCAAACATGGACTCTGACCGCACGAATATCCATGGCACCATAACGCCGAGCTGATGATGTGAAAAAAATTTATAACGCAAAGCTAAAATCGCAAAAGAACGCAAGAACTTTTGCTGAACGCGTTTCTACCATTCTCTATCCGCCGCCAGCAGCAAGTAGAGAGGACCAGTGTACACATTGTCAACAAGATATCATAAATGCCTCCTCTGATTTGCTGGGTACCACTAGTCGTTCCCAATGAAACTCCTTGTTTGATGAAGAATGCCGCGCATGCAGCGAAGAACGAGGGCTACCAGGCAACTACTGAAAGAGCAACCCAAGGAGCTCTACGAGCAAAAACGAAGAGAGAAACGCCGACTTCTCCGAAAAAAAAAGAGAAATCAAGAAAAGCGAGCGGTCGAGTCTATAGAGGGTTCTACCGACATGAGTGATGTAAGAAAATTATAATAAAGGGTAAAAAGATCTACCCAAGGTTTTAAGGTCAGAACGGAAGCCTGCCAAGTTTAGAAGGGAATATAATAGTTATAGTGCTAAGGATCTGGAAATAACATTTTTATAACATTTTACAATACACGACGAAACGAAATAAAATCTCTCAAATTTTGTTTTCTGATGGAATATATACAAATTGAAAGCAGCTTACAATTTCAACAGTTGACGCTTCGTGTACTAAATTTATTTACACTTATGTACGTTAACTACATTAACTACCACAATTAATAAACAGATTTAAAAAATCCCAAATCAAAATCTCGAGTGCAAAATCAAGACGAGAAAATCCCGACAACCGAAATCCTAAATACGAAATCCCGTCTACCGAAATCGACGTTGCGGTGGCGCAATGATTTTACTGTCGGCGATTTTTATCAAACTATCGCTATCTGTCATTCAAAGACCAACTCCAGTAGATGAATTGAATGATGGCACAAAGGCGCCATGGCGATAAGTAAACAAATTTCCACTGAAAAGGAACACCTGAGTTGCTATACTAAATGACCAGGCCACTTTAAAGTTTTCCAGACAATTGTTGAATATTGGCGATGGTGTGATTTCGGTAGACTTAATCATGGGCATAATTGATTTTCCACAGATTTTTTGAGCAACTTTACAACGACATGACACAGAAAGAGCTCATTGTGAGTATTTTTCCATATATCGCTCAGAATTATGAGCATGATTGGCTGAGTGCCTGAGTGCACGAGTGGTGTTAGAAAAAGTGATGTCGATTTTTTGAATTTCGTCATTCAAAATCAAATCTACGGTGAGTTTAATTCATACAAATCTATCGACTCAGTAATGGATAAAAACGTAGCCTATTCGAATTCTTTCGATGTTAGGTATACGAGATTGACATCACACAATTTGAAATTGAAAGTTGGTTTAGTTATAATTTTGTTGCGTACTATTTATGATTGTTTAGAATCGAAAATCAATATTATAACCACGGTGAATTTGTTCTCATTCTCAGAATTCGGCTTACTTGGAACGATTGGTATTTGGGCGTCTTTAATTTCCGTTGCGTCTCGTTTTCGCTATGATAATAAATGAGTATAAAAAGGACAATCGCTTAATTTATGTGGCATCATTCTTGAATTCCCATGTTGCTCACAAGATCGATTGTGTGTTGCGTTTTCACGTGTCGGCAAACCTTCCTCTTTATACGTGTACGCGCCCGAGAATAGAACGAAAAATGTTGTAGAGAAAAAAGGTTCATCTACAAATCAGTTATTGCGATTTGGTTGAAATATATATGTGTTTTTATACTTCAATTATTGCCCTTTTATTTAATAGATTTTTTTAATAAAGAAATTAAATAGTGTTAATTATAAAGCAGTATGTGCATGCTAGAAGTTTTTTTTTTACTATATTTGCAAATTCGGGCGAAACGAAGTTCGCCGGAAAAGCTAGTTCTTCGCTAGTTATTTAATAATTAAGAAAATTATGTATCTTCATTTGTTAGCGATATGTATGATGGTATCTACATTATGATGGTAAGGGCCAGTTGTACAATTGTGGTTCAACGTGGATCAAGTTTCTTACCCACCGAATTTGGCAGGTTAAACTGTGGTTCTACTCTTGTAAAATCATATAATTTCTTATTATCACATAAATTAATCTTTAACCAGATCTAGATATTAGTTAAGTGGCCGAGTTTGGAAGATAAAAAAACTGAACTGCGGTTCAAATGTTTGTACAACTGGCCCTTAATGAAATATAATTTAAATCAGTAAGTAATTATTTACTTACCACAGTCAAAATCGCCAGTTCCTGCAACAAAAAAAAATCGTTCAATATGAATGAAATTAATTTAAATTTATATGAATAGATTTAAAACAAATTTTATATATTTTTAATATTATTTTAACTTTTGCTTATTTTATACGATACAAAATAAACCAAGTTTTTTGCTTTAAAAAAAATTTATAGGGGTTTCAACTTTAGATAGATCCTAATTTTTGGCAATACAAGTCTATATTATGTAACAATAAAACAAGTTTCAAAGTGGATTAATAATGGTTTTTGTTGAAGCACTAATTAACGTTTATTTTATTTAAATTGGATAATTTTTCTTATTACTTAAATTCTATTTATATATTGCATACTTTTTGGATTTTTAAATATAAATCTTGAATTTTATATTTCCCGCCTTCTGCGGCCATATTTTTTCTATGTATTATGTAAATTATTTGATGGTATTTGTATTTCTGAATTATGTACTTAAAGCTCAAGCTATAAACACGAGAATTGAAGTTAAAATAAATACATACATTTTGTTATAATCAAAGAAGAGATTTCGAGTTCGTTTTTACTTAATTATTTTCGAAGGACAAATCTATTTGCAGACAGTTTTTATAAAATTAAATGAAATGGATTTCAAAGAAGTTAAAATATTATTAGTATTATTAAAAAATGGAACAAACATCATAAAATGTTCTCCGAGAATGTAATGAACCAGTATACTATGTTATGGTATCCGGGCGTATCCCACACTCAGAGAAATCGGTTTACTCAAAGTAAAGAAATCAAAGCTTTGTTTTTAAGACATACATTTTCTTTAATATAAAGCCAAATTTACTTCTTTTAATGCCATTTTACTTTAATCAAAGACACGTTTATTTGTTTCTAAAAACCAAAATCATTGTTTCAAAGACGCACATTTCCATATTTCAAAGACAACTATATTTCTTTAAAACAAAGACATTATTTACTTCGTTTGGAATCCACATTTACTTATTTTTAAATGAAGGTAATTTTTTTTTTGAATTCAAAGCCATTAAAACAAGGAAACGGTGTACTTATTTTAAGTAAATGTGGCTTTGAGCTCTGATGACACCAATTTAAAGCCACATTTATTGAAAAGAAGTAAAACTTTACTCAAAACAATGAAATGGTTTACTTAATTCAAAAAACTTATTTCTTGTATTGAGTAAATGTGCCTTTAAATTCTGGTTACGCCATTCATAGACATAATTACTTAAAACAAGGAAACATTTCCTTAAAACAAATAAATGATTTACTTGTTTTAAGTAAATGTGGCTTTGAATTCTAATGACACCAATGTTAAGCCATTCCAAGTAACAATGTTGCTTCCGATTTCATGTTTGTTTGTGTTTTTCTTCACCTGTAAGGACTCAGACACATTCGTTTTGTTTTATTTTTATTCATCCCTATCGGGAACTTTATGGGAAACATTTTTCCCTCGGAAGTTTTCCCTAGTTCCATAAGGTTTTCATTGCCGATTTTTCGAATATGGGAAAAAAGGTTCCCGATAACCCCAATTATTGTTTATTAAAAATATTAAAGTTAACTACATGTCTGGAAATCAAACTGGGTCTCTTCGCTTTAATATAGTCTCTCTAGGAATACACAAATTATAAAAGTATAGTTTTCGCACATTAATTGTGAAGAAATGAAAACAAAATATTTTGTGTGCAATAAAATTTATTTTTTTAAACAATACTATAATAGTTATAGATGCACAGTCAGTGATAAGGATCTGGAAATAACATTTTTATAACATTTTACA
This sequence comes from Baccha elongata, assembly GCA_951217065.1. Lineage (NCBI taxonomy): Eukaryota > Metazoa > Arthropoda > Insecta > Diptera > Syrphidae > Baccha > Baccha elongata. Next base: position 177,895,386 of record OX578272.1, read on the forward strand.
ATACACGACGAAACGAAATAAAATCCCTCAAATTTTGTTTTCTGATGGAATATATACAAATTGACAGCAGCTTACAATTTCAACAGTTGACGCTTCGTGTACTAAATTTATTTACACTTATGTACGTTTACTACATTAACTACCACAATTACCAAACAGATTTAAAAAATCCCAAATCAAAATCTCGAGTGCAAAATCAAGACGAGAAAATCCCGACAACCGAAATCCTAAATACGAAATCCCGTCTACCGAAATCGACGTTGCGGTGGCGCAACGATTTTACTGTCGGCGATTTTTATAAAACTATCGCTATCTGTCATTCAAAGATCAACTCCAGTAGATGAATTGAATGATGGCACAAAGGCGCCATGGCGATAAGTAAACAAATTTCCACTGAAAAGGAACACCCGAGTTGCTATACTAAATGACCAGTCCATTTTAAAGTTTTCCAGACAATTGTTGAATATGATGGTGTGATTTCAGTAGACTTAATCATGGGCATAATTGATTTTCCACAGAATTTTTGAGCAACTTTACAACGACATGACACTGTGTTGCAATATTTCGCGAATTAATTTTAGGAAGATTATGATGATTATGATGACGAATGTTTTACTTAAAAACCGCGACTTGGGATTATTCGAATCCAATTTATAACTTTTATCAACAAACGAATTAAATAAACAAAATGTGCAACCGGCACCGCGAAGGAAAATTTCGATTGTGACGAAATGTCAAAAATCGAACGAAGATGAGAGGAGATAAGACAGGCAAAAGAAAATATCGCAACAACAACTGCAACAATAATGCAGCTCACCCGCTAGTCAGTTGGGTCGTGGGTTATACGAATTTGTGCTTGATAAAAAAACAATGTACGCAAGTTCGAATGTAAAAAAAAGGTATGTACGCTAAATGGATGTAATAAAAAAAGGTAAACCGAAGGTAGGTAAGTACAGGGGCGTACTTACGCTGAGGGTGGGCGCCAGGAAACTTTAATTATGGGTTGTTTACCAAAACCGGAACTGAAATTTTTCTTCAAAGTAATTTGAATGAAAACAAAATGATTTATTTCCCTAATGGGGAATTTAAGAATTTTATTTTTAAAAATCAGAGAAACCTTGGCAGTGCCTGGGCTAAAACTCTGATTTTTTTTAAACAAAATATAAATACAATTTTAAATAAGAAATGTTGGTGATTGTTTTGAACAATCTTAAAAATCAAAGTAAAAGTTATGTAGTGAAAATATGGAACAAAGCAAAAGACAAAATAGCAATATAAGATAACAGAGACCGTAAGAATGGACCGCTATCACTCGGTCCCGAAAGAAAACGGAAAATAAGAAAACTACTTTATAGAGGGTCGCGAGTCCCGCAAATTATCGGGATAAAACTAAACGAAGACAAAGGCCAACCGAATTAAAATATACCACAACTTTTTAACAAACGAAATAATAAAAATCACTCTACTTATCTTTTTAAAAATCCCCTTCTGGATTCTTCCTTTCTTCTTCTCTTTACTCTTTCAAATTATCCCTTTCGCCCCGTCCTGGCGAATCTCAAAATTCCTCTTTCCACACACTTTCAAGAAAATAATCTGCTAACCAAAAAAATAGCACTTTCTCAATATCAAAAAAAAAATAAACTTTTATTTTCAGCTTCTTAAACTTCTTAACCTCTTTCTCGCTTCTCAAAATTCTTAACTTGTATCGGCTTTCGTAGTCAACCAAAAAGTGGTTGGTCATGATAAGCCTCTAGTCTTCTTCGACCCCACTTCCGCTCACGCATACACTCTCTCTCACTCATAATTTCGTGGAATTCAGCTACGGTGCCACTCCGAGATCGAATTCCAACGAACCTCTCACACTCACACACATACTGTATGGTTTCCACAAGTTATTGGAACTGTCCCAAAACTTGGCGAATCCATGGCCGGATTTAGACTTTTCAAAAACTACAATTTTAAGAAAAGAAAAAGAAAGCAAAAAGAATAAAAAGCTGAAAATAATTATGCTGGGCATTCTCCCAGTTACTCTACTATGTATTAATTTTTTTGAAAGTGCGTCGAAGAAGAAGCATATCCCAAATGACCCAACCCTTGTAAAACCATTTTCGAGAAATGAAGAAGGAAGGAAAATACTCAAACAAAACTAACAACGCGAAAACTACGTTCGGTGGACCTTTGCGCAGATTTGGGGGAATTAAGGGTAGAGCGTTTAGCACTCCATTATTTTTCTACGGCCAATGTTTATTAATGTAAAAATTATTAAATTTAGGGTGGGCTCTAAGCCATACTAATAAATGATGAAAATGTGTTGTGATATATTAAAAATCCTTTTAAAAGTAAGGTGTGTATTTATGTCTCTGGTTGTTCCAACTGTTGCGTTACATGGTTAAGAGCTCTGTCTCGCTCTATTTGATCGGCTCATAAATGTTATAATTTCGTGTGAGTCTCCAGCCCGTCCGCTGGCTCAGCACGACTATCCGAAATCCAAATGGGGGGGTACCTGCTTTGTCATCCTCTCCAGGTAACTCTCGAAAACCCCTGAGGACGACGGACTCAAATGAGGGTCGAAAAATGGGAATGGTTGGGATGGAGGGGAAAACAGATATCGAGAGTTTGACTATGATCAAAAGAACATAGTCCGAATAAAGATATTAAGAATGGTTTTTGTTGCGGTGAATTTAACCGTAACAACTGGAAGAGCTCATTGTGAGTATTTTTCCAAATATCGCTCAGAATTATGAGCATGATTGGCTGAGTGCCTGAGTGCACGAGTGGTGTTAGAAAAAATGATATAGATTTTTTGAAATTCATGATTCAAAATCAAATCTACGGTGAGTTTAATTCATACAAATCCATCGAATCAGTAATGGATAAAAACGTAGCCTATTCGAATTCTTTCGATGTTAGGTATACGAGATTGACATCACACAATTTGAAATTGAAAGTTGGTTTAGTTATAATTTTGTTGCGTACTGTTTATGATTGTTTAGAATCGAAAACCACGGTGAATTTATTCTCATTCTCAGGATTCCGCTTATTTGGAACGATTGGTAATTAGGCGTCTTTAATTTCCGGTGCGTCTCGTTTGCGCTATGATAATAAATGACTATTAAAAGGACAATCGCTTTATTTATGTGGCATCATTCTTGAATTCCCATGTTGCTCACAAGATCGATTGTGTGTTGCGTTTTCACGTGTCGGCAAACCTTCCTCTTTATACGTGTACGCGCCCGAGAATAGAACGAAAAATGTTGTAGAGAAAAAAGGTTCATCTACAAATCAGTTATTGCGATTTGGTTGAAATATATATGTGTTTTTATACTTCAATTATTGCCCTTTTATTTAATAGATTTTTTTAATAAAGAAATTAAATAGTGTTAATTATAAAGCAGTATGTGCATGCTAGAAGTTTTTTTTTTACTATATTTGCAAATTCGGGCGAAACGAAGTTCGCCGGAAAAGCTAGTTCTTCGCTAGTTATTTAATAATTTAGAAAATTATGTATCTTCATTTGTTAGCGATATGTATGATGGTATCTACATTATGATGGTAAGGGCCAGTTGTACAATTGTGGTTCAACGTGGATCAAGTTTCTTACCCACCGAATTTGGCAGGTTAAACTGTGGTTCTACTCTTGTAAAATCATATAATTTCTTATTATCACATAAATTAATCTTTAACCAGATCTAGATATTAGTTAAGTGGCCGAGTTTGGAAGATAAAAAAACTGAACTGCGGTTCAAATGTTTGTACAACTGGCCCTTAATGAAATATAATTTAAATCAGTAAGTAATTATTTACTTACCACAGTCAAAATCGCCAGTTCCTGCAACAAAAAAAAATCGTGCAATATGAATGAAATTAATTTAAATTTATATGAATAGATTTAAAACAAATTTTATATATTTTTAATATTATTTTAACTTTTGCTTATTTTATACGATAAAAAAATAAACCATGTTTTTTGCTTTAAAAAAAAATTTTAAAGTGGTTTCAACTTTAGATAGATCCTAATTTTTGGCAATACAAGTCTATATTATGTAACAATAAAACAAGTTTCAAAGTGGATTAATAATGGTTTTTGTTGAAGCACTAATTAACGTTTATTTTATTTAAATTGGATAATTTTTCTTATTACTTAAATTCTATTTATATATTGCATACTTTTTGGATTTTTAAATATAAATCTTGAATTTTATATTTCCCGCCTTCTGCGGCCATATTTTTTCTATGTATTATGTAAATTATTTGATGGTATTTGTATTTCTGAATTATGTACTTATAGCTCAAGCTATAAACACGAGAATTGAAGTTAAAATAAATACATACATTTTGTTATAATCAAAGAAGAGATTTCGAGTTCGTTTTTACTTAATTATTTTCGAAGGACAAATCTATTTGCAGACAGTTTTTATAAAATTAAATGAAATGGATTTCAAAGAAGTTAAAATATTATTAGTATTATTAAAAAATGGAACAAACATCATAAAATGTTCTCCGAGAATGTAATGAACCAGTATACTATGTTATGGTATCCGGGCGTATCCCACACTCAGAGAAATCGGTTTACTCAAAGTAAAGAAATCAAAGCTTTGTTTTTAAGACATACATTTTCTTTAATATAAAGCCAAATTTACTTCTTTTAATGCCATTTTACTTTAATCAAAGACACGTTTATTTGTTTCTAAAAACCAAAATCATTGTTTCAAAGACGCACATTTCCATATTTCAAAGACAACTATATTTCTTTAAAACAAAGACATTATTTACTTCGTTTGGAATCCACATTTACTTATTTTTAAATGAAGGTAATTTTTTTTTTGAATTCAAAGCCATTAAAACAAGGAAACGGTGTACTTATTTTAAGTAAATGTGGCTTTGAGCTCTGATGACACCAATTTAAAGCCACATTTATTGAAAAGAAGTAAAACTTTACTCAAAACAATGAAATGGTTTACTTAATTCAAAAAACTTATTTCTTGTATTGAGTAAATGTGCCTTTAAATTCTGGTTACGCCATTCATAGACATAATTACTTAAAACAAGGAAACATTTCCTTAAAACAAATAAATGATTTACTTGTTTTAAGTAAATGTGGCTTTGAATTCTAATGACACCAATGTTAAGCCATTCCAAGTAACAATGTTGCTTCCGATTTCATGTTTGTTTGTGTTTTTCTTCACCTGTAAGGACTCAGACACATTCGTTTTGTTTTATTTTTATTCATCCCTATCGGGAACTTTATGGGAAACATTTTTCCCTCGGAAGTTTTCCCTAGTTCCATAAGGTTTTCATTGCCGATTTTTCGAATATGGGAAAAAAGGTTCCCGATAACCCCAATTATTGTTTATTAAAAATATTAAAGTTAACTACATGTCTGGAAATCAAACTGGGTCTCTTCGCTTTAATATAGTCTCTCTAGGAATACACAAATTATAAAAGTATAGTTTTCGCACATTAATTGTGAAGAAATGAAAACAAAATATTTTGTGTGCAATAAAATTTATTTTTTTAAACAATACTATAATAGTTATAGATGCACAGTCAGTGATAAGGATCTGGAAATAACATTTTTATAACATTTTACAATACACGACGAAACGAAATAAAATCCCTCAAATTTTGTTTTCTGATGGAATATATACAAATTGACAGCAGCTTACAATTTCAACAGTTGACGCTTCGTGTACTAAATTTATTTACACTTATGTACGTTTACTACATTAACTACCACAATTACCAAACAGATTTAAAAAATCCCAAATCAAAATCTCGAGTGCAAAATCAAGACGAGAAAATCCCGACAACCGAAATCCTAAATACGAAATCCCGTCTACCGAAATCGACGTTGCGGTGGCGCAACGATTTTACTGTCGGCGATTTTTATAAAACTATCGCTATCTGTCATTCAAAGATCAACTCCAGTAGATGAATTGAATGATGGCACAAAGGCGCCATGGCGATAAGTAAACAAATTTCCACTGAAAAGGAACACCCGAGTTGCTATACTAAATGACCAGTCCATTTTAAAGTTTTCCAGACAATTGTTGAATATGATGGTGTGATTTCAGTAGACTTAATCATGGGCATAATTGATTTTCCACAGAATTTTTGAGCAACTTTACAACGACATGACACTGTGTTGCAATATTTCGCGAATTAATTTTAGGAAGATTATGATGATTATGATGACGAATGTTTTACTTAAAAACCGCGACTTGGGATTATTCGAATCCAATTTATAACTTTTATCAACAAACGAATTAAATAAACAAAATGTGCAACCGGCACCGCGAAGGAAAATTTCGATTGTGACGAAATGTCAAAAATCGAACGAAGATGAGAGGAGATAAGACAGGCAAAAGAAAATATCGCAACAACAACTGCAACAATAATGCAGCTCACCCGCTAGTCAGTTGGGTCGTGGGTTATACGAATTTGTGCTTGATAAAAAAACAATGTACGCAAGTTCGAATGTAAAAAAAAGGTATGTACGCTAAATGGATGTAATAAAAAAAGGTAAACCGAAGGTAGGTAAGTACAGGGGCGTACTTACGCTGAGGGTGGGCGCCAGGAAACTTTAATTATGGGTTGTTTACCAAAACCGGAACTGAAATTTTTCTTCAAAGTAATTTGAATGAAAACAAAATGATTTATTTCCCTAATGGGGAATTTAAGAATTTTATTTTTAAAAATCAGAGAAACCTTGGCAGTGCCTGGGCTAAAACTCTGATTTTTTTTAAACAAAATATAAATACAATTTTAAATAAGAAATGTTGGTGATTGTTTTGAACAATCTTAAAAATCAAAGTAAAAGTTATGTAGTGAAAATATGGAACAAAGCAAAAGACAAAATAGCAATATAAGATAACAGAGACCGTAAGAATGGACCGCTATCACTCGGTCCCGAAAGAAAACGGAAAATAAGAAAACTACTTTATAGAGGGTCGCGAGTCCCGCAAATTATCGGGATAAAACTAAACGAAGACAAAGGCCAACCGAATTAAAATATACCACAACTTTTTAACAAACGAAATAATAAAAATCACTCTACTTATCTTTTTAAAAATCCCCTTCTGGATTCTTCCTTTCTTCTTCTCTTTACTCTTTCAAATTATCCCTTTCGCCCCGTCCTGGCGAATCTCAAAATTCCTCTTTCCACACACTTTCAAGAAAATAATCTGCTAACCAAAAAAATAGCACTTTCTCAATATCAAAAAAAAAATAAACTTTTATTTTCAGCTTCTTAAACTTCTTAACCTCTTTCTCGCTTCTCAAAATTCTTAACTTGTATCGGCTTTCGTAGTCAACCAAAAAGTGGTTGGTCATGATAAGCCTCTAGTCTTCTTCGACCCCACTTCCGCTCACGCATACACTCTCTCTCACTCATAATTTCGTGGAATTCAGCTACGGTGCCACTCCGAGATCGAATTCCAACGAACCTCTCACACTCACACACATACTGTATGGTTTCCACAAGTTATTGGAACTGTCCCAAAACTTGGCGAATCCATGGCCGGATTTAGACTTTTCAAAAACTACAATTTTAAGAAAAGAAAAAGAAAGCAAAAAGAATAAAAAGCTGAAAATAATTATGCTGGGCATTCTCCCAGTTACTCTACTATGTATTAATTTTTTTGAAAGTGCGTCGAAGAAGAAGCATATCCCAAATGACCCAACCCTTGTAAAACCATTTTCGAGAAATGAAGAAGGAAGGAAAATACTCAAACAAAACTAACAACGCGAAAACTACGTTCGGTGGACCTTTGCGCAGATTTGGGGGAATTAAGGGTAGAGCGTTTAGCACTCCATTATTTTTCTACGGCCAATGTTTATTAATGTAAAAATTATTAAATTTAGGGTGGGCTCTAAGCCATACTAATAAATGATGAAAATGTGTTGTGATATATTAAAAATCCTTTTAAAAGTAAGGTGTGTATTTATGTCTCTGGTTGTTCCAACTGTTGCGTTACATGGTTAAGAGCTCTGTCTCGCTCTATTTGATCGGCTCATAAATGTTATAATTTCGTGTGAGTCTCCAGCCCGTCCGCTGGCTCAGCACGACTATCCGAAATCCAAATGGGGGGGTACCTGCTTTGTCATCCTCTCCAGGTAACTCTCGAAAACCCCTGAGGACGACGGACTCAAATGAGGGTCGAAAAATGGGAATGGTTGGGATGGAGGGGAAAACAGATATCGAGAGTTTGACTATGATCAAAAGAACATAGTCCGAATAAAGATATTAAGAATGGTTTTTGTTGCGGTGAATTTAACCGTAACAACTGGAAGAGCTCATTGTGAGTATTTTTCCAAATATCGCTCAGAATTATGAGCATGATTGGCTGAGTGCCTGAGTGCACGAGTGGTGTTAGAAAAAATGATATAGATTTTTTGAAATTCATGATTCAAAATCAAATCTACGGTGAGTTTAATTCATACAAATCCATCGAATCAGTAATGGATAAAAACGTAGCCTATTCGAATTCTTTCGATGTTAGGTATACGAGATTGACATCACACAATTTGAAATTGAAAGTTGGTTTAGTTATAATTTTGTTGCGTACTGTTTATGATTGTTTAGAATCGAAAACCACGGTGAATTTATTCTCATTCTCAGGATTCCGCTTATTTGGAACGATTGGTAATTAGGCGTCTTTAATTTCCGGTGCGTCTCGTTTGCGCTATGATAATAAATGACTATTAAAAGGACAATCGCTTTATTTATGTGGCATCATTCTTGAATTCCCATGTTGCTCACAAGATCGATTGTGTGTTGCGTTTTCACGTGTCGGCAAACCTTCCTCTTTATACGTGTACGCGCCCGAGAATAGAACGAAAAATGTTGTAGAGAAAAAAGGTTCATCTACAAATCAGTTATTGCGATTTGGTTGAAATATATATGTGTTTTTATACTTCAATTATTGCCCTTTTATTTAATAGATTTTTTTAATAAAGAAATTAAATAGTGTTAATTATAAAGCAGTATGTGCATGCTAGAAGTTTTTTTTTTTACTATATTTGCAAATTCGGGCGAAACGAAGTTCGCCGGAAAAGCTAGTTCTTCGCTAGTTATTTAATAATTTAGAAAATTATGTATCTTCATTTGTTAGCGATATGTATGATGGTATCTACATTATGATGGTAAGGGCCAGTTGTACAATTGTGGTTCAACGTGGATCAAGTTTCTTACCCACCGAATTTGGCAGGTTAAACTGTGGTTCTACTCTTGTAAAATCATATAATTTCTTATTATCACATAAATTAATCTTTAACCAGATCTAGATATTAGTTAAGTGGCCGAGTTTGGAAGATAAAAAAACTGAACTGCGGTTCAAATGTTTGTACAACTGGCCCTTAATGAAATATAATTTAAATCAGTAAGTAATTATTTACTTACCACAGTCAAAATCGCCAGTTCCTGCAACAAAAAAAAATCGTTCAATATGAATGAAATTAATTTAAATTTATATGAATAGATTTAAAACAAATTTTATATATTTTTAATATTATTTTAACTTTTGCTTATTTTATACGATACAAAATAAACCAAGTTTTTTGCTTTAAAAAAAATTTATAGGGGTTTCAACTTTAGATAGATCCTAATTTTTGGCAATACAAGTCTATATTATGTAACAATAAAACAAGTTTCAAAGTGGATTAATAATGGTTTTTGTTGAAGCACTAATTAACGTTTATTTTATTTAAATTGGATAATTTTTCTTATTACTTAAATTCTATTTATATATTGCATACTTTTTGGATTTTTAAATATAAATCTTGAATTTTATATTTCCCGCCTTCTGCGGCCATATTTTTTCTATGTATTATGTAAATTATTTGATGGTATTTGTATTTCTGAATTATGTACTTAAAGCTCAAGCTATAAACACGAGAATTGAAGTTAAAATAAATACATACATTTTGTTATAATCAAAGAAGAGATTTCGAGTTCGTTTTTACTTAATTATTTTCGAAGGACAAATCTATTTGCAGACAGTTTTTATAAAATTAAATGAAATGGATTTCAAAGAAGTTAAAATATTATTAGTATTATTAAAAAATGGAACAAACATCATAAAATGTTCTCCGAGAATGTAATGAACCAGTATACTATGTTATGGTATCCGGGCGTATCCCACACTCAGAGAAATCGGTTTACTCAAAGTAAAGAAATCAAAGCTTTGTTTTTAAGACATACATTTTCTTTAATATAAAGCCAAATTTACTTCTTTTAATGCCATTTTACTTTAATCAAAGACACGTTTATTTGTTTCTAAAAACCAAAATCATTGTTTCAAAGACGCACATTTCCATATTTCAAAGACAACTATATTTCTTTAAAACAAAGACATTATTTACTTCGTTTGGAATCCACATTTACTTATTTTTAAATGAAGGTAATTTTTTTTTTTTTGAATTCAAAGCCATTAAAACAAGGAAATGGTTTACTTATTTTAAGTAAATGTGGCTTTGAGCTCTGATGACACCAATTTAAAGCCACATTTACTGAAAAGAAGTAAAACTTTACTCAAAACAATGAAATGGTTTACTTAATTCAAAAAACTTATTTCTTTGTATTGAGTAAATGTGCCTTTAAATTCTGGTTACGCCATTCATAGACATAATTACTTAAAACAAGAAAACATTTCATTAAAACAAAGAAAAGATTTACTTGTTTTAAGTAAATGTGGCTTTGAATTCTAATGAAACCAATGTTTAGCCATTCCAAGTAACAATGTTGCTTCCGATTTCATGTTTGTTTGTGTTTTTCTTCACCTGTAAGGACTCAGACACATTCGTTTTGTTTTATTTTTATTCATCCCTATCGGGAATTTTATGGGAAACATTTTTCCCTCGGAAGTTTTCCCTAGTTCCATAAGGTTTTCATTGCCGATTTTTCGAATATAGGAAAAAAGGTTCCCGATAACCCCAATTATTGTTTATTAAAAATATTAAAGTTAACTACATGTCTGGAAATCAAACTGGGTCTCTTCGCTTTAATATAGTCTCTCTAAGAATATAAAAATTAAAAAAGTATAGTTTTCGCGCATCAATTGTGAAGAAATGAAAACAAAATATTTTTTGTGCAATAAAATTTATTTTTTAAAACAATACAATAGAAGAAAATAAAAAAGAAATATTTTGTTTTCCGTTCAACCATAACAGATTTGGAAAATAAAATTATGTTTGATTTGCTTTGCTTCATGGGAGATAATATTACAATTCAAGACAAAAGTGATTCCGATTTGTTGCTGATTATTTCATATCGAGATTGGCTGTGCTGTTAGCGATCTAGACCAGATCTAGAATATTCCAGACAATCAGTTTGGTTTTAAGGCGGGACATGACCCTACTCATGCCGCGTCTAAGTTAGTTTCTGATGTTCAATGGAACAAAGCGAAAAATCAATGCACGGGTGCCGTTCTTGTTGATTTAGAGAAGGCTTTCGACACCGTATGGTTAGAGGGTCTTTATCTGAAATTAACTAGATTTGGCATAAATAAACCACTGTTTTGTATGCTTCACGACATGCTCAATGGTAGAAAGTTTGTTGTCAAAAGTGGCAATGTAACTTCCACCACAACTTTTGATATAAGAAACGGTCTACAGCAAGGAGCTGTGAACTCGCCAATTCTCTTTAGTATTTCCACCAGCGATCTGATAGGTAGTCTCACTCATGCGATTGCGTATGCCGATGACCTTGTAGCGTACAGGACGGGTCCAAAAGTTGAAGTCATCAGAATTCTCTTGCAGCGTGACTTCGACAAGATTCAGCGATATTGTGATGACTGGAAGTTAAAAATTAACTTTCAGAAATCAGAAACTATCCTGTTTAGAACCCCTTTGTCTAAGGCTTCTAGGGATACAAGAAAGAACTGGAGAAATCTAGTGATCGTTGGACCAAGTGGACATCCACTGGCGAGTAAAGATGTAGTAAAGTACCTTGTTATCTGGCTAGATCAGTATCTATATTTCAATCGACATATAGATGCTGCTCTGGCCAGAGCTAGGGGAGCGTTTGCTCTGACAAGACGGTTGTTTTATAGCAGCCGCCTTGAAAACAGGGTGAAGGTGATTTGCTACATGGCCCTCATCCGGCCGATGATTGCCTATGGGTGCCCTGTGTGGTTTAACGTTGCCCCATCTCAAATGGAAAAGATTCAGGTGTTTGAGAGGCAGTGTCTTAGGACCTGTCTTGGATTACACAGAACACCAGAGTCGGAGTACAAACATTATTATGCCAACGAGGTCTTATACAACGGGGCCAATATAAACAGGATAGATAACTTTTTAATTAAGCTGATTCGGGGATGACCTCAGCCAATGGACTTATTTTCGGGGCTTATTACCCCAATGAAGAATATAGTGAGAGCGTTTGTCTTAACGGTTTAATCCCGCCCGAGACATTCCTCTATTTAGACAGTCGGGGGCTGATACAGGATAGGTTGGCGGTTCCGTTAATCTACCACGTAGAACTGTGGACCGGCGAATCCTGTATGGTCGAGACGTCGGCTCTGGGAACGGAGCAGAGCGTCTGCGGTTCAGTAGAGCTGTGCCCCTTTGGGATAAAAAGGACGTAGATAAGCAAGTTAAAAAATACTGGTGGTTGGATGACCACCTTGATATTGATGGTTAGTCGAAGTTGTTGCCGACCTACGTATTTCTAAGGTATAACTAGGTAGATTAAGTAGGACAGTGACGGTGGCACCAAATAAAAAGATAAAAAATTAAAAAATTGCTTGTCTGTGGATATGTGCTTGAGCGCATACATATGTATATGTGTTAATATATGCATATGAATACGCGTGTGTGCATGTGCATCGGCTGATGGCAAAAAAAAAAAAAGTTTTAAGTTATTTTAAGTATTTTAAGTAGTTTTAAGTTATTTAGGTATAATTATTACGTATATTTTAGTTTTATTTAGGTAGAGGTTACATTTAAGTTTTTAAATAAAATAATGTCTTGAAAAACAAGTTTTTAAAGAATTTTCTTGTTTAGGTTTAAGTAATATTGAATTTTAAATTAAAAGTAGTCTTTACGCCGAAAGGCATTTTTTAAATATAGTTATAGTATAATTTAGAGCTCCCATATGGGGCCAGTAAGTTAGTTAAGTAATTCTGTAAGCTAGTTTTTAAGGTTTTTGTCTAGCATTTAAGTTAGTTATAAGTTAAATTGAAAATAAAAAAATTAATAAAAAAAAAAAAAAAACGATCTAGACTATTAGTGCGAAAGTACCGGAGTTCGACTCCCATCCATGGTAAGTATTTTTATAATTTATAATGCATAATAATAATCAAGGAAGAAAATAAATTTTAAGGCCCATTCCAGGTGAACAAAGCAACAAAGTCCAGAGTATAATTGAAAAAAGGAAATTTTTCCTCAAAACAAAGCTATGGGTTGTTCAAAATAAGTAAAGGCTTCTTTAAAACAAATACAGCATTTCTTCAAAATAAAGAAATTTCTCCTTAAAAAAAAGCCAGAGTATCTTTAAAATAAGGAAATTTGTCCTCAAAACAAAGACGCTGTCTTTAAAATAAATAATTTTTTTTTTGAAGTAAAACTTCTTTACCGGGGGTAACCGAAAAAATGGATATATATAATTTGTCCGTCGCGATGATAACATCCTTTGATAGAAGTACAAGCAAAATCAAAGGCATAGCGGCTATATTTTTATTCTTTTGACTCTTCTTTCTTTATTCGTACAGGCGGCTATATTCTCACACCACATGACTTATCCTACAGTTACATGGATAATTGAATCCGAATTGAATCAGGATTTATGTCCATATAAACGCTGATCGAATTGAAATAGGATTACTCGATCCGATTCACCTTTGCGAGCTGGATCGAATTATAAACATGATCGAAGAATTGACGAATCGAGTTTTGTTGGTGTGTGTGTGCAGTTTTGTTTCCACACCGTTTTCGGTATATTTGGCTTGTTCACATACTGCACTCACACAGATAACTCCATCCCATTTAAATTCAATCTTTTGATTCGGTGTCGCCATATTCCTGCATCGAAATTTCGATTCGGATTGAATCCGATTCTTGAATCCGGTCCTATAAACGTAGTACATTGACGTATTTCATATGGACCGCCAGTAGCCAACTTCACGCGTGTTCCAACATAACTAGGGGCGGCATCAACTACTAGCGGGGAATCTGCGTAGCAGTGATATGATTTTTTTAATTAATTATTTACTATTGAAATATTTTGGTGGAAATTATTATCAAACTACTTTTATTTTACAAAACAAATCCACTCCCTATGGCATGAGTTACTTACAGGTGAATATACTATCGTTTTCATTTAAATTTTAATGGCGAAATTAGTACACGTATTTAACACTAAAAGATGATGGCGTTTTTATGCTGTTTTTAGCTGGAACAACTTTTTTTGCTGTTTGTATGAAAATTTCAACCGACTGGCGGTCCATATCTAGTACGTCAATGACGTAGTACTAATAGGTGGGTTCACATTCAACTGCAAGCATGGCAAGCGCGGCATGATGAGATCAGTGTTTTGAAAGTGTGTATCATGTCATATTCGAGTGGACGTTCAGGGAAGCCTCCATTTCAGTGCATATTCGGTTCGGAATGATGTTTGAGAGTGCTTATTTGCTTCATGGAATTAAATTGGGAGTGTTGAGAGTGCCGTCACACTTAGGGGGGTTCACACGCAACTGCCGGCATGCATAACAAGCGTGGCATGATTCGGTCAGTTTTAAAAGTGTGGCCACTTCATCAAGCGGCTTTTCAAGCGGCATTATGGTTTTCAAAATATTTTGATATTGAGGAATGGTAAAGTTGAAATGCGCAATAGGTAGTCAAAATTGGAACTAAGTTATCTTTGCTCTTTAGTACAAATTTGACTACTACAGCGCCACGCGTGTATGGAAAATTTTAAATGCGCTACGGGTTTTCCAAACTAGATTAACATATATGCTTATACATACATCAGACATGTAGATGGAGCTAAAGTTTTACTTCATTCGTGTGGTCTAAAGCACACTAATTTTTTTTTTTATTTTAAAGCTGGTATTGCTTTGTTTTAAAGACATATCTCCTTGTTGACTTTGGTAAATCATGGCTTTGTTTTAGGGACATGTTTCTTGTTATTTAAAAAACTTTGGTAAAGTCATGGCTTTGTTTCAAGAAAATAATTTTTGAAAGTGAATCATATGTCCTTCAAACAAGTAAGATTGGATTTTTATTTTAAGTAATTTTTTTTTTGGCGCCAAATCAATACCGATTTTCCTTGTTTTAAAGACAAATTCATTTGATTTTAGTAAAGATTTTTTAGAGTGCAATTAGATTCTTCTTTCCTAACTATATTCATGACTTTTCTTCAAATGAAATTATTTAAAAACAGTACCTATCCTATCATTTATCTAAAACTTTGTACGCAAATGCTTCTTTAAAAAAAAAAAAACAGTCCTAACCACAAAGTGATTACTCTGAAAAATTGTTAGTATTAATGTGTCCTAAAATGTCAACTTCATCAGCTTTATCTTCATTTAGATGAAATTACTTAAACAAAAAAAAAAAAAAATTACATTGTCCAACGAAGCACAACTCGAAGGTTTTGCATACAAAAAATAGTCAAGTCCTTGGAAGTGTCCTCTTTTTTTACAAATGAGTGCATTATGTGCCCTAAAACTGATTCTACATACTTGACCAGTGAACGCTTTAAGGATTAAGTGATGGATATATGAAAGCACTATGGCGACATTAAGTGGAGGACACATTTGGTCATGTTGGAATTGGAATATGTATTATGTAATTTCACTAAATGGTTTTTGTGGTATTTTAACATGCTTTGCACAAGGCTTACTTGAAGAGTAAGAGGATGTAGATGGATAGTAGGGTACTGCGGCAGTGTTCATTTTTATTGTTTTTATTTCATTGTTCTGGCCGACGAATGACATTTGTTTTGGGAATGTTCGGTTCAAATATGTGTCTAGAATTATATCAATCATCCAGATCAGTTCAGTGGTTTAGAAAATATGGTCCCATTTAATATTTTCAACCGCTGTCGCTGCTGTTCTGTTCTGATATAAAACAAAAAACTTAAAATGCAGCATTTTTTATTATATGTATACCGCAGAAATAATAAAGGATAAAACATTGGTTTTGAAAGAGTTATTATAAACATATTGGTTCAACATTTTGCCAAAAGCTTTCAAACTCATAATATAAGAGTTTTCGCAAAAGCGACCCCAGCCCCATCTATTCGGTTCGGTTATTTGAAATAGCCTAAGTCATTTCGTAGAACATCAGCTATCCACCAGTTAAAGCCCCTTCAAAATCGGTACATCCGTTTCCCGTCGTCGCGTTCGTCAGTTGAAAAATTAAATTTTCCATTGCGCCACCTAGGGGATAATTTGCATCATAAGTTACTTCCTATATTATCAGCCATCTGGCACTGAAGGTCCCGTCAAAATCGGTCCTGTAGATTCTGATGGGTTTATATTAACGAAAATGCAAAAAAATCAACATTATCTATCGGTCAGTGAAAGTCTCGTCGAAATCGGTCTAGCCGTTCTCGAGATTAGCCAGGATAAACAGACAGACAAACATTTTAAAAATGTGTGTTTTGATATAAGGGCTGATGTGTATGCTGTCATATGCGTGTAGTAAAATACTGTTATTTTGACATTACAAACAGACACTCCATTTTTATTTATGTGTATAGATTTATTTTATTTTGTTAAAGAAAAAAAATTGAACTACTTTGTAAAATAATTAAAATTATGGGAAGTTTTAACGCGTTACAGAACACTGGTTTGCCAGCTGAACTTTACAAAAAAATTTGTTTCACAATGAATATTAATGAACAAAAGAGTATATCGGTTAATTTTAGTAATTCTTCGTACGTAACGAAGTTAAATTAAACATAATTTACAAAAACACAAACGGAAAATTTGACATTAATGATTAATATAAAACAAACAAAAATAAATGCAAATACAAACAAACACACTACTCCGACTGTCTCTCTTACTCCTTTATCCACTCCTTTATCCACTGGCTAAAATTCTAGCCTGCTTCAGAGCAGGAAAAATTTTTGAAGTTTATATTCACCACACTAGTGTCATAATTTAGCCAATGGATAAAATTTTAACGCTGTTCGCACACGGCCTTAATGGTCAAATTTCCGAAATACGCTTCAGTGGACCATAGAATGGACATTCTGTCTTTTTGGCGCTTATATGGAATATTCGTATATTTACCTCCGGAATTCCACCCATACATTAAGTTATATTTGTAAAGATGAATCATCTTCACTGTCGATGCCATTATGTATTGAATATATAACATCAATGAAATATCTCTGGGTGGCTCGCATTACAAAATGCCGCATTTTGCATGACTCTATAGCATTTATACCTATCTTGATGACCGCCGCGGTTTGTGGCCTATTCGAAAAGCCCTGCGACGTCAGAAAACCAAACAGGAAGAAGTCTAACTTGGTGGAATCACACGGTCTCGGTGTCAAAAGATCACACCACCACCGATAGGGCTGTATATTTGCAACTGCACCACTTAACTTTAAAATGAAACAAGTTTAACTTTTCTGTTAATTATCTTTTTCATATAACGAAACAGCTTTTGTTGACGTTCACTCATCATGCCAACTAATTGTTTAAGTGCGAAAATTGTCCACTAATTGTTAACTAACTTTTGAGAGGATGGACAGTCAGAGCTTGTCGACTAACTTTCAGTCAAAGCATTGAACGTACCAGCATTTTCTTTGATTTTTTTAGTAAGTTAAGTTATTTTTGTTACGGTTTATCAAATTTTATATAACAAATGCTTAACTTATGTTTGCTTCTAAACAAAAATAATATATAAAAGAAAATAAATATAACACGTAATTTAAAAAAATTCTCAAAATGAATTTGTCTCGCAAATAAATTTTTCAGATCTGGCATCCCTACCGCCACGACACTATATGCTCCTGCACTAGCACTATCTTATTAAAACCACATGCCGTTGTTGTTGGTAGGCAGATTTTCATTTCGGCAAGATCAATTCGACAATTTTATGTTTCCCAATTTCTTTATTATGTTGAAAATGTGTTGGCAAGTTTTTGTAAAGCCATAATTTTCATTTCACTCAAATATCACTTCCGTTTTTTTTTTATTTTATGTCTTGAATAATGACCATAGAAGTGAAGAGCAGACTATTAATTTTGGAGTACCGCAAGGGAGCATCCTTGGCCCAACGCTTTTCTGCATATATATCAACGATCTAACAAAAGAAAGCCTAAAAGGACAACCAATATTATTCGCAGATGATATATGTCTTATGTACTCAGAAAAATCTTCACCTGACTTAGAAACCCACATGAATAGTGATCTGGCTTTGATCTATAAATGGATAAATATGCATAAGCTATCTTTAAATGTGAAAAAAAACTGAGTACATCATGAATAGCAGAGCAAATATCCCTCTCAATATTATAGGTTTGAGGAAAATTTAGTTGATCGTGTTGAGCATTTAAAATACTTGGGACTATGGACCGACTCTTCCTTAAATTGGAAACATCACATAAACAAGTTATCAAAAAAACTTGCCGGCATTGCAGGTGTTTTTGGAAGAATCTGCAAAAACATTCCAAACTTCTTAAGGAAACAAATTTACTATGCACTTTTTCACAGTCATCTTACTTACGGTATAAATGTTTGGGGATCTACCTCTCAATACCTGAAACAAAATTTACAAGTAATCCAAAACAAAGCTCTTAAAAACTTGTATGGTCTAGAAAGACTGACAAATACATCAACTCTATACAATCAACTTCAGATCCTGATGGTCAAAGACGAGATCGAGATGAATATGGTTACCCATATCCACAAAATTAACAAATCATTAATTCATACAAATACTACCTTAAGAGAAAGAAATAGCCACAATCCGTATAACATAAGGAGTGGACGCCAACTTCATCAAATTAAACCAACCACAACTCGTTCACTGAAAATAATATCGTTCATAATTCTTATGAATGGCAATCATACACCGAATTCATACGTTTTTTATGAATAATCATAAAAATTATGCAAGAATTCATAAGAATTTTTTCATGTTTTTATCACCAAATCATAATAAGTATGAATTCGGAATCATAAAAATCTGCGCTTCAGAATTGTTGTTGTAAGATAAAAATTTTGAAGCCTTATGAAACTTTCACAAAAGTATGAAAAAGATTCATTCTCTGCGAGGCGTCGATTCAGGAGAAATGGATTGAAGTGCTTGAACACATTCATACTTATTTTGAATAATATCATAACCTTTATGAAATCGTGTTCTTAAGAAAATGTTTGCATGGAAATTGTTGTTGCAAAATCAGCGTATGAATATTTTCATAAAAAACAAGAATTATTCATAGAAAAATAAATGATCAGTTTCAGGAGAAGTATCTTGGCACTTGAAACGTTTTAATCTTTTTATGAAACAAATCATAATTTTTTTTCATAAATTTTGTGTAATTTTTCATAAAAATTATGAATAATATTCATACATTTTGTGTAATTTCTCATAAAATGTATGAAATTTTTTCATACATTTTATGTAATCTTTCATAAAATTTATGAATTTTTTTCATACATTTTGTGTAATTTTTCATAAAAATTATGAATAATATTCATATAATTTATGTAATCTTTCATAAATTGTATGAAATGTTTTCATACATTTTATGTAATCTTTCATAAAATTTATGAATTTTTTTCATAAATTTTGTGTAATTTTTCATAAAAATTATGAATAATATTCATACATTTTGTGTAAAAATTTCATAAAATTTATGAATTTTTTTCATACATTTTGTGTAATTTTTCATAAAAAGTATGAATAATATTCATATATTTTATGTAATCTTTCATAAAATTTATGAACGTTTTTCATACATTTTATGTAATCTTTCATAAAATTTATGATTTTTTTTCATAAATTTTGTGTAATTTTTCATAAAAATTATGAATAATATTCACACATTTTGTGTAATTTCTCATAAAATGTATGAAATTTTTTCATACATTTTAAGTAATCTTTCATAAAATGTATGAATGGTAATCATAAATATTAAGTAAAATTTACATAACAATTATGAATGAGAGCATAATAAACATGATTTTTTTTTTCATAATTATTATGAATTAATTCTTAAACTTTATGAAAGCATTCATAATAAAGAGGGGAAATTTGTTTTATGAAATTTTTCACTCTTTTTATGAAAAGTTTCATACGCTTTATTCGCAATCATAAAAGTGTGAATTCGAATTCATAAAACGTATGAACGATTACACTGGCTCAAAAATTATGAAATATTTCATAATATACAAGCATTTTTTCATAGGATTTATGCACATTTTTGGTTCAGTGTTATGGCACTAATTCAACCCTTTATAAATCGATCGAACACTACAACAAACTTCTTAGTCAAATCAAAGATTTTTAAGTCAATAAATTCAAAATACATATGTACATATTAAAAAAATGCTTCTTAGTAGTTACCTATAATTTTATGTTTTTTTATACAATGTCAAATAGTGCAATCTTGCAAGTTCATCTATCAAATTATTTATTTTTTATACTGTTTTATTTTTCAAATTATTTGCATTCTATTTGTTTTCTTGTGATTCTTTGTTTTTATCATTAATTAACTTTTTTTGCAAATTTTTTTTTTTTGGCACATTTTTGTTCAACTTTCAATTGATATAGCTATTTTTGTAACCTTAAATTGTAAACATGATAACAGCCTACATGAGATTTATCTCAAAGGTAACTTTATATTTATAATAATAACCCCGAAATGCAACACTGTTGCACTACCTTTGGAATCGATTAATCGTTAACTTTTCGTTATTATGATGGAAAAAGCTCAAAATTGAAAAAAAATTGGGTAACGCCACTTTTGCACTCGCTTCATCATATGACCATGTATTTTTCTTTTTTTTTTATTAAAAATATACACCAGGCTCACATCACTTCAATTGAAAAATATATATATCTTATACATATATAAAATCTTATGTATAAAATTCTCCTGTCACGGTGTTTGTAATCTATCTCCTCCGAAACAGCTCGACCGATTTTCGTCATCCGAAGCATGCATATCGGCCAGGGTGGAGAATCGGACAACATCTATTTTTCATCCCCCTAAATGTTAAGGGTGGTCCACCCCTAATTTTTTTTAATTTTTTTGGACAATTTTTTTTTTTTAATTTTTTTATGATACAGCATACAAAAATACATACAACCCTTAGTTTTCACCCATCTACGATCAACCCCCATTTTTTATTTGTCAATTAAAAACTTTAATTTATTTTGCAAGGATTTTTTTTTTTTATTTTGTCATGACTTAGAATGAAAAAATTCATATTACTCTGATCAACCCAATTTAATTTGATCTCCCGCCCTCACCGGTCGACAACTGATCAATTATCAATCGATCAGTTATCCCCGTCAGGTGTCACCACTCATTCAGCAAACGTAAAGGAGTAGGGATGAGGACGAAGTCGGTCTACTCTCTCACTCACTATACATTTTTCAGCCATTTCTTTTGGTTTTATTTGTGTATCTATCGTAGCAGTGACTGTTATACGTATTATTTTAATTTTTCTGTGCAACTCTGATGTTAATTTTACTATCATCGTAAATTTATCATTAATTTCCAGTGCAATAATTATTTATCTACAATTTATTAATCTGACAAAAAATAGTTTTAACTCTCAGTTAATTAATTGATCTCATGTTAATAAACACTGAGTAAGAATTTTCTCTTAAGCGATGCATAGCTCGCAAACGGTTGAGACTTCAAAAAAAAAATCAAATAACAAAATGTTGTAGTAAATTTTATGAGCTGTAATTTAATATAAGCTATAAGCGAAAGATAAAAAAAGGGCCCTTATGACCCTTCCCTTTTCACGGCTCACCTTCTAGACGTCGGGACTTTTAGTATGTTAACTCCTTCAGCAGCCTGGACAATGTTTCCAAGGAACAACTTTTTTCTAACTCACGACCTTTCATTACAGTATGTATAGCTGAGTGGCACGATACGGTTTTCGCCCTCTATCTCAAAACAGTTGAGGGCATGAAAAAAAATATTTTTACGAAATTTGTCGCAAATTGTACCTATGCTCTACAATTTTGATAATAGATGTCAGCATCACTTATTTGAGAGAAACCGAGATAATCGCGAAACACGCGGTTATTGTTACTTTTGACATTGAATAAGTAAATTTTCGTAGTTCTGGGTCCGAGCCCTGAGTACATCTAATGTTTTTTCAGGGGTCCTGCTCCGGCCTCTTGCGAGGAAGTGACAAATTTTCCAAAACTATATAATTGTCATGAAAAGTGCATCTCATCTTAGTCGTTCGTTTCGACGAAATATTGTACTTCCCCTTCAATCTTTGTAGAACTAACAACTCACACAAAAGAATTGGGTGTACATATGCCACTAGGCCGTGGTTCTTCGGAGCCGTCAGTGCCATTATCTCTTGCACACAACTTTTAGTACGCCAATATGAAGCTGTATACGAGTTTCCAGGGTGACTCCTTATTTTGCCTTAAATCAGTAGGTACTATGTTAGCTTACTATGAAAATAATGTAATAAGAACTACAAGTGTTTTAATTAAAATTAGGTATTCGCTCTTAATTTTTTGTGCGTTTATGAAAAAAGTTTGTCCTCTGTATGTGGCTTAGATTTGGGAACACCATGCTTTTCCCACGGACAACTATATGTGGCATGTTCTCGAGGGGGGAAACCATCCAGTTTGTTTGTGTTGGCTAAAGACGGACTAACCAAGAATATTGTACACTCTATTGCACTGAGAGATTAATTTTTTTTTTCAACTGCCATAATTAACATAGTAACAATGTAAATAATTATTTTTGATGTTTAGATAGCTATCAGAAATTATAAATCAAAATATAGTCATTATTTTAATAAATATTAATTCATTAACCTAAATAAAGCATACTTTTATTGCTTATAACGCTTTCGATTATAAGTACATCCTCACACACTTAGTAGATAGTTATTTTTATTGAACTAAAAAAATGTTTCCTAGGAATAATATAAATGACGAAACAATGTTTGGCGAGTCAGCTTATTTTAATTCAAAATTTCAAAAAATAATGTTTTTTTTTAATTAAAAGCTTTGCGAAGTGAGAAGCACTAAAATTCACAAAATTGTATGCACTTTATGTCCAAAAATATTGGGAAGTTGCAGGGATGGCCCGTCTGTTTTCCAAATTTTTTTTTAGTTATGAATAAATTTGAGTAAATAACGAAACATCTTAAACGTACATAGTGCAACCAGTTATTACAAATTAAAAGTTGTAAGTAACGAACTAGGTGATACGAAGTTCACCGGGTCAGCTAGTATATATATATAAAGGTAACCCTACAATGTTAAATGTAAAGCTTTCCATCAGCTCTTCAACTTTAAACACTTACGTTTTTATCAGTAAAATGCTAATTTAATCAACGAATGTATACGCGTGAAATAGCTCGCAGTATCGTTTTTTTACATATACATATTATTTTTCCACCTCTGTTGACAAATTAATCTACCTCGACGAATAAATTAATGAGAAGTGACATGGCAACAGCAGCTAGCCGGGCAGAAAAAGCAATCCAAGATAATAAATTACCCTCGGTATAATTGTTTTGAGTGATTTTCCGCATTAAGTTCTATGCGAAGTGTTGTTTTACGTTTCCAACAACACAGCCAATTGCTCATCCTCATATTTTATCAACTTGTAGAAAACCATGTTCTGGAAAACGACTTCCCAATGCTATTTTGACCCTTTTCATGAAGCAAATGGTTAAAGGTTACCTATCTATGCATATAATTGAATACAAACACAAAAACTACATATAGATATGCAGAAGCGAATTTCAATTAGTCCTTCTGTGTTGATTTAGGTTTTTTTGTTAACAAGAACAGTTTCTGGAGAAAAAAAAAATTATTTGAATGTCATCTTGAACTTGAAGAAGTTTTTATGGACTTTTTTTCTTTCCTGATTTATTTTTGTTTGAAGATTACTTCAGGTATACCCTCTTCTATAAGTCAAGTATTTTGAAAAGAAAATTGAGTAAGGTAAACTTTGAAATTGACTTTAAAACTTAAAATGTTTTTATTGGTAAGGTAAGCCAATAAAAAAACGTAAAATTTAAAAATTAATCAATTTTTAATTTATTAAGATCAGAAGTGATATTGTGCTTTATTCAAAGAGTGTATGGGTGGCTTAGTTAACGAATATGTATGTAAGTGTTAAGTGGAAGAAACTTGATTTTGCGGAAAAGCATTTTTGAAGTTCCATAAAATTGTGGCTGTTATTGAACAACTTTTAGTCGACTTTACAGGGTGTGTTGTTCAAATTATTCTGCCTCTTTCATTTTCTGACGAGTCTATGATCTCGAATGTAATGACAAACCCTGCCAACTTCATCACTTCACTACAGATCTGCTTGTAAAGTTCGTCGGGTTGACCACGAAAACATTGGCAAGCCTCCCGTTTATAGATTGTTACAAGTCTGGGCCAACTGCATGCTGGTGTCGTTGTATTTTTTGTTCAAGAGTTCTTTTACCTCTCCTTTTTTTGCGATTGTTACGGATCGTTGCATGATAGTGCCTCCTGGACCTCGTTTAATTCTCAGCGTCTGTCTTTAGTACATAACAGTACCATCTTAGTTTATCGTTCTGTTTTTTTAACAAGAAGGCTTTGTCACTCCTGTTGTCATGCGAAGCATCTTTATCTCAATTCGTCAATTCGCTCCCATTCTTTTTGTACATTGTTTAACAGTTTAAAATTGTTAACTTTATGAAAGTGCTGGTCAAATAACTGAGTGTAGAGCTTTCCTTTTATTTTTGAAGAGTTTTTTTGCCATTTTAACTTCAAATAATTTACCGGAATAGGCCTGAGTGGATAAAAAAATGAACAGCTTTAGAATTCTGCTTTCTTTGCGCTTATTCAACACCCATATTTAAATTAAAAACGTTCACCTATACAGCAATGCTCCTTGCAAGGATGAATCATCTTCATTTGTGTTGGTTCCATCGAACCGTCAGAAAAGAATTACTGATTACTTTTTAGTAGCTCAACTTGTTTTCGAGTAGATGACCAAAAACTGTAATAAGGAGCAAAAGACTGAATGCGTTTCATTGGTGTACAAAGAATTCACTTGGGAAATTGACGGTCTTCCTGCTTGCTCATACAAATTCATGTTCATCGCAAAGTAGACATTTAGGGCTCCCCGTTGTCTTGGGACCACCCATATCAGATCTCTTGGTTGTCTATCGAATGTTTTTTTCAAAACCAATAAACACAGCATGTAAGTCGCTCACGTAAAAAATTGCCGAAAAACCAACAAGTCTCAGATACGGATGGTCTAAATGTTGACGACCCAATCAAACGAAACAAGGACAACTAATTTCGGATCTGTAGTAGCTATTTCCCGAACCTTGATATACACAAAGGTACTTGGCGGATCAGTGATCACGATTGACTCAAGACAATCTTCCAGTATCTTGGATATTCGACCATTCCGTGAGGGAAAACATAGACTCTGATGACCACTACTTGGTAGTATCTCGACTACGATCGCGGATATCTGTGATAATGTTTGATAACGCGAAGCTTAAATCGCAAGAGACTGCAAGAACCTTTTCTGACCACGTTTCTACCAATCTCTCTACAAGTCCGCCACCAGGAACAAGTACAGAGACGACCAGTGAAGAAATTGCAAACTAGTCAACAAAAGGGACGCCTCTGTGTGTGCTGGGTTTCACTAGGCGTCCTCAACGCCTAGTTTGATGAAGAATGCCGTTTGCCGAATGCAGCGAAGAACGAGGCCTACCAGACAATGCTGCAGGCTAGAACAAGTGCTACTGAGACTGAGAGAGCAGCCCAAGAGATCTACGGGCAAAAAAGAAGAGAGGAATGCCGACTTTTCAGGAAGAAAAAGAGTAAGTACGGGAAGCGCTCGGTCAAATCTATTGTTGGTTCTACTGGCTAGGGTGATATTAGAAAATCCTACGAAAAGGTAAAAAGATTTTCCCAAGAATTTAAGGCCAGAACGGAAACCTGCGAAGATAAGAGAAGAACTGGTAAATTTTATAAAGCAGTCGGTAATCATCGACAATTATTGCGTACTAGATTGGGTTTGATGTCATCTAGCTGATGAGCCCACCATCAAACTAGGGCGAAACGCAATGCTTGGAGTAAAGGCCAAAAAACCTTTAAAATTGAATTTCATTCATAAAAAATCCACTTAATAAAATGTAATTCGACTATTTTTAGTCTTTTTATTGTTTTTATTTGTTCATTCTTATAAGAGAAGAACCTTGACATAGTGTGCCCCGTCCACACCATGACTAACTTCAGAGGAATTAGCTTTCTAAACGTAGCTTATAAAATCTTGTCGTCTATTCTGTGATCGCTTAAAACCTCTCGCAAATGAACTGATTGGCCTCTATCAGTGTATATGTAGGCCAGGCAAGTCAACAATCGATCAAATTAGACCTTGATCATCCCAGTCTTGCTATATGGGACAGAAGCATGGTCATTAAAAGACTCTGATGAGAAGTTACTTGGGTGCTTTGAGAGAAAGATTCTTCGAGTGATTTATGGTCCTGTGTGTATCGAAGGAGTATGGAGAAGAAGACTCAATGAAGAGCTATACGGGCTTGTATCAGGAAGCTAAAAATACAGCGGCTGAGATGGCTGGGTCACGTTAAGCGTATGACCCAGCTTATGTTTTCCTGATCTTTTGATGTAACCTTATAACCCATGTTTTTATACCAGACTTCAACACTATGCATTTCTTAAAAAGCTTAAAATGTCTAAAATTAATTTTAATCGTTTGAATATGTTCTCCACTAAATTAAATTCAGTCACAGATCATTGCTCGAACCAAATTTGTTCCTTTAGTCCTGCTAAAAAGGAAAAACAAGGTAAAACTAAAATATTGGTTAACGTAACAGAGCAATATAATATTTTAAGGAATATTCAACCTTTTATATGATTTCATTTTTACTATTTGTTTCAGTTCAACGAAGCAAGAATTTCTATGAAATTCAAATGCATTCATGTATTTCAAATTTGATACAATTTAGGAAAACAAAGGTTTCTCTCTGTGGCAAAGTGTTTACCTTCAACATAAACTCCCATCAGGAAGTATAATTTTGGTATATAGGCACTAGGTATTTATGTGGTTTAAAGTTCAAGGATTTAGCAACATTTTAATCTTGTTTGGAAACCCATGAACAATTCTAAGTAATGGCATTGTTTTTGATTCGAAACAGAAATTAGCTGGTAAGAATTTTGTAGTTCTGAGAATCTTAAATTGCAAACGTAATATAGCAAATGGAATTTAAATCTGATTATATAAATATTGATATAAATTAAGATTAGTCGGTTTTGATCAAAGTAATTTAATTGCTTTTAATTTTTAAGTTGCATTCTTGAGCTTTTGCACTTAAAATTAATTGAACTTATTCATGTGCAATGCAAAATTATTAGCTTATTTTAGAGGTAAGAAAGGATCCCTTAAATTGAAATTTAGTTCCTCCTTTTTGTTTTTCAAAAGAGCAGTTTTTTGGTGTTCGTAGCGAAAAAAATTGTATAAAGGATGGATTAACTTGATAATAATAATATTTTATCTATGTGTCTGTAAGGAACATTGCTTTTTTGATGCTACATGTGTTGCACGACACTAGTTAGAAAGAACAGAAAGATAGGAAAGAATTGTTTTGGTACATTGGATGGGGTGTGAAAATTTAAAATTCGAACTTTGTCCAGATTTGTTTGGTTATTTTAGTTTAAAAATAAAAAAAAATTTTTGCAAACACACTTTTTAATTATCTGTCTGTCACTCGTCTGGATGTATCAACATCTACAGCCAAATCGATAGCTCCGATTTTACTCAAAATTGGTAAAAAATATGTTTTGAGTAACATGGCCAGGCATATTTTTTTATTTTATCCTAGGTCATAAAATAACGGTACCTTACAAGGCTTACCGATCATTCAAAAAAAAAATACGATCAATTTTCAAAAAATTTTAAAGGAGTGATTTGTGAATGTCTTTTGTCAATTTTTTTTTTCGGAGAAACTTAATACGGGACCTGCCATACAACACGACTTTTTTAATGCCGCTTATATTTTTAACAGCAGAACCGATTTTGACGAAATTTGTTATTCTTTAAATTCTGCTAAGCTAATTCGAAATAAAAAATGTTGGAAGAATATTTTCTAAAAAAAACTTGTTTTTTGAATTCAATTTTTCTTCAAAAAAAAAATATCAGATCAATTTGATCAAATTTTATATGAGTGATTTGCAAAAAATGGTTATGTTTTGCATCTATTTTTTCCGGAGAAGCTTGTTGAAGGTATACCTGCTATAGAACGTTACTTTTTTGATAGCGCTTATCTCTTTAACGGATGACCCGATGTTGACAAAATTTTATGTTCTAAAAGTTCTGCTAAGCGTAATTAATACTGCAATCACGTGTTTGCTATTATAGTCCTGTCGCCTATCAATTTCAATTCACCAGTTTCAGTCCTTAAGAAGCTTATGTCTTCAAAATATTTCTTAAACTGATAGTTTATCAGTGTTACCTTGAAAAGATGGGACGTAAGTGCAATCGGTCAATAGTTAGAGGGGGAATAATTTCGCCTTTTTCAGGGATAGGCTGAACAACTTCCAAGTCAGTATGATAGGGCAGATGGCAAAGCTTACGCAGTAAAAATACGCATTTTCAGAACAATGTAGGAAACACTATCCGAGCCAGCTGATTTGTGTTTGTCGAGATCTTTGAGTACTCTTACAACTGTACGAGTGCGAAAGAAGGAAGAATCGTCTCATAAGACCGCATTTAAGCTCTTCATTACCATGGGGAGCCATAACATTATGTGGAAGCGATGAGTTAGCAGCGAATTGTGCTGCAAACAAATCAGCTTTTCCTTGACAGCTTATCACTTGAGTTTTAATGAAGACTAGCACTGGAACCAAATGAGCAAAAATGTTTACAATGCCTTTTGTTCATGTAGAAATTTGGTTCATCGACTATGACCGTTCCTCAGATAGGTTTTGTAACAACGAAAACATACTTCTGCTCAAATTGAACTAAGGAAAAGTTTTTCTTAGATTTGATGCTCCTTTATTCCGAAAAAGAAATTTAATTCCGTAGAAAATTGAATTTGTATATGAGAATCGTTTTTTTTTTCTTGCAATTATTTTAACCGGCACTTCTTGTAAAAAATAATTTCTAGCCGTTGATTTGAAAGAACCATGAATAGTTGATAATAAAAAACGACAATAAACAAGGCGACACTTCAATATCCTTAGCCGTCCACAGCTGATTTTGAATTGGATAGCGTCAGTGACCTAGTGACTTACACTCTCAACCAATCATTTTGTGTGCGTTTTTAGTTCTGCAGGATTGGAGGTGATACCTATACAATTTTTCGTTCAGTCCCAATGACTGAGGCCAATCGCCATTTTTCATGGCAATAACTGATATTCTTGGAAGAATAGTCTTTTCTCGCAAGATTCAGTGCCACTGAAAAAAAAAAATTGCCACCACGACACGGGGGTAAGCATAAACGCGATGAACTCACATCATCATCATCGGCTCGACAACCGGGGTCCGGTCCTGGCCTCCTTCAACAAGTCTCTCCACCTATCCCGGTCTCGAGCCGACGCCATCCAGTTGCGCACCCCAAGGCTCCGGGCGTCCTGGTCTACGCCATCTCTCCAGCGCAAGCATGGTCTACCACGCTGTCGTCTGCCATAGAATGTACCACAAAGAACTTTCCGAGCAGGTTCCTCTTCGCTCATGCGAGCTAGGTGCCCTGCCCACCGAAGTCTACCGAGCCTAATTTTTGTCACTATATCTGCTTCAAGGTAGATTGCGTACAATTCATGATTGTACCGTCTCCGGAATCGTCCTTCCTCACATATGGGGCCAACAATTCTCCTTAAGACTTTTCTCTCGAACGCGGCTAAGAGGTCAGAGTGCCTTTTGCTAAGCACCCAAGTCTCGGATCCATATGTGAGTACTGGCAGAACCATGGTCCTGTACAGCAGTAGTTTTGAAGTTATGGTGAGATTTCTGGATTTGAAGAGCTTTGACAGACTGTAGTAGGCTCTGTTGGATTTGAGAAGCCGCCCGCGTATTTCTTCTTCTATATTGTTATCGGATGCTACTATGGACCCAAGGTATTTAAAGGATTGCACCACTTCAAATTCGTGCTCCGCTACCTTGATTGTTTGACCAACTGTTCCTCTCGCATTCGACGCCACCATGTACTTTGTTTTACCTTCACTAATGTGCAGCCCCAGATTTTGTGCCGCCTGCTCGATCTGGATGAAGGAATCGTGTACAGCTTGCTCGGTTCTTCCGATGATGTCGATGTCGTCTGCGTAAGCCAGTATCTGGCTGGACCTGTTGACGATGGTCCCTCTTGTTGCCGTGCCACAGTCACGGATTGCTTTCTCCAACGCCAGGTTGAAGAGGAAGCAGGCCAAACCATCCCCTTGTCGGAGTCCATTAAAGATGTTGATTGGTCTGGATAGCAATCCGGCTATTTTTACTTGGCTTGTTACGTTGGTCATGGTCAACCTACATAGTCGTGTCAATTTATTTGGGATGCCGAATTCTCTCATGGCTTTGTAAAGTTCTACCCTGGCTATGCTATCATAGGCGGCCTTAAAGTCTATAAACAGGTGGTATGTTGGGATGTTA
The DNA here is from genome assembly GCA_951217065.1 of Baccha elongata. Lineage (NCBI taxonomy): Eukaryota > Metazoa > Arthropoda > Insecta > Diptera > Syrphidae > Baccha > Baccha elongata. The sequence goes on from OX578272.1 coordinate 177,926,158, forward strand.
AATTCTAGACATTTTTCCATCGCCTGCCTAAGGGTAAAGATCTGATCAGTTGTTGATTTGCCTGGAATGAAACCACACTGATATTGTCCGATGATGGTTTTAGCGTATGGGGTTATCCGGTCTTGTAGGATAGAGGAGAGTATCTTATAGGCGGTACTCAACAACGTGATACCTCTATAGTTGCGGCACGTTGTGACATCTCCTTTCTTATGTATGGGGCATATTATACCTTTTCGCCAGTCTTCTGGCATTTCTTCACGCTCCCACACGTGCACTATAATATCATGAATTGCCTGACGTAGAGCTGGCCCACCGCGTTGAAATAATTCGGCTGGTATACCATCAGCTCCCGGGGCTTTGTTTTTCTTTAGCCGGTCTATAGCCTTCTCAACCTCTTCTATGCTTGGTGACGGCAACATAGGGTATTCGTCTTGAAGCAGTGGAGCCTCCACTTCTGCAGTGAGTTGACCATTTAGCAATTCATTAAAGTACACTTCCCATCGCTCCAGTATGCTTTGTGGATCGGTGATCAGATTTCCCTCTCCGTCCTTGCAGTATGTGCAGCGTGGTGTGTACTGCGTCATGTTTCGGATGGATTGGTAGAACTTCCGCGCCTGGTGCTGACCTCGCTCTCGGCTTTTTTCTATTTCACAGATTAAGTTCTTCTCCCAGGCTGATTTTTTCTGTCTGTGAAGCCGTTTTTCTATTCTTCTGAGCTCTTTATATTCTTCTTCGCGTGCCCGCGTTCTATGAGATTGCTGCATTGCTCGGTACGCAACATTCTTACGTTCAGTCGCTAGCTTGCATTCATCATCAAACCAGTCGTTCCGATTTCTACGACTGCTGCCTAAGATGGAGTTGGCAGTACTAATGACAGTATTCTTAAGGCGTGTCCACTTCTCATCTACGCCCAGCATACTGGCCCCAGGACTTACTCTCCCTAAATCAAGCGATTCTAGGGCGAGTCCTAACGCATTACCAAAGGTGTTACTGGCATTTTCATTGCGCAGGGCAGCCGTGTTGATTCGAACTTGATCGGCGGATGCAATACGTCTTCGCAAGGCAATCCGCCCTCGGAAGACCATACCAACAAGATAGTGATCCGAGTCGATATTGGCGCCTCGGTACGTTCGTACCGTCATCAAGTTCGAGTAGTGGCGACGGTCTATCAACACGTGGTCTATTTGGTTACGAGTGACTCCATCAGGTGATACCCAGGTGGCTTTGTAGATATCTTTTCGCGGGAACCTGGTACTCGCAACGACCATGTTTTTCGATGCTGCCAATTCTAAGACTCGAAGTCCATTGTCATTAGTGTTCTCATGCAAACTATGGGTGCCTGCGTAATGCCTGAATACCGGCTCCCGACCTATTTTTGCGTTCAAATCCCCAAGGATGATTTTTACATCATACCTTGGACAGGCATTGAGGGTCCTCTCGACTTGTTCGTAGTAAGTCTCTTTTTCTTCGTCTGAGGACTCCTCCGTAGGTCCGTGAACGTTAATGAGGCTAATGTTCGTAAATTTGCCTCGCACGCGAAGGGTGCATAGCCTTTCGCTTATAGCGTTAAAGCCGATGATGGTAGACTTCATTTTTTCGCTGACTAGGAAGCCTACCCCGAGCACATGGTGTTTTGTATGACAGCTGTAGTATACGTCATATTCTTTCTTCTGTAAAACACCATTCCCTGTCCATCTGATTTCTTGTAGTGCTGTTATGTCAGCTCTATATTTTGACAGGGCATCGGCTAGCTGCTGAGCAGCTCGAGCTCTATAGAGCGATCGTACGTTCCATAAGAAAATTCGTAAATCGTTTTGCCGTTTTCGTTGCGTTGGTTGTCGTCGTGAGATCAGTCCGTTTCCGAGGCTTGTTGTCGGGTTCGTAATTCTAAAATTTTACGGAACAGGGAATTAACCTGTTGCCAACCTGAGGAACTAGCCTGATCATATTAGCCAAACCTTTTTTAAAAGGCTTGTTACTAGCGGCCGCCGCAAAGAGGCTATGATCACACTTCCACCAGTCCCGAATAGTTACGGCACGTGCATGTTTTCATATGCTACATGTTATTCCCCCTATTCGTCTGATGGCTGATGGCTGAACTCACAAATAGTCTTTTAATGACCCGACCGGAAATTTATTTATTTCCATTTCGTATTAAAAATGTATAGCATCAGAAAACATACTTTTTAAGTTTTTCATCGCAATCATGGCAGATTTAATTTTTACCTCTTTTTTGGGACAAAACTATAGAAATAGAAATTTTATTCAATGATGTTAACTCATTTGAAAAGTTATATAACAATTGAAAACTCAAATCGAGGGTAATAATGAAATATCTGGAATTGATTTTTTCATGTAAATCATTTTTTGTTTAAGTACATAACCACGCATAGATTCACCACACGATTTTACCAATGAAATTAAAAGAAATTAAATTGAAATATCAATACAAATTTATTTGCATTTTCCTCAAAAATGCTTTTGGAAAAAAAAAATCGCAATACAAATTCATTTGAATTTTCTACTTCATTCATCATTTATAATATATGTAAATGAAACAATAGAAAACAAATTTTTTAACCGTGATGATGGTACAATTTAATCAATTTATTTCCGAACGATTTCTCTCCATCTGAATACCAAATGCTGGTCATTTTCATCAGAAGCACTACAAATGGCCCCTATGTCCAATTATTTTCTGTTAAAAACTTTTTTCCATTCAATTGAATCGGCTGAATATCCAATTTCACTGTCATCACTATATTAACGCTGCTTTTTGTATGCCTGAGCATAATTACCTACATAATATTTAGAAAGAAAAATCTCGTTTTTTTTCGCCCACGATTTGATTGGAATAAAAATAATAAAACAGAATTTTTTTATATTATATTTAAAGTTATAAATTTTTCTAAGAATATAATTGATGAATTCGATAAATAAAGGTAGTTATTATGAACAACCGAAGGCCTCCGCCATCTGTCATCGATAAACCCTCTAAGGCTCAGGTATTTCTGGGTATTTATTGTACTTTTAGGTTTGTATGTTAAATGTTCATCCAGGTTCTTCAGAATTTTATTGATTAGTTCCAGCATGTGCTGGCCATTTTATTTGGTCAGTACATGTAAGGGGTTTTAATACAGTTTTGTTCAATACATTCTTAAAATCTTCCTTTCGAAAAATTTAATCTTCATCATTGCTGATGGAGTTATGGTGAATAAGATGGGACATTCTTATATTAGAACGGATCTTATCTAATGCTTATAGATAAGGAGTTTCGTGTTCTTATTTATGTCATATCAGCTGAGGGTAAAGAAGGTGAAAATAAAAGTTTGCACGTTTCAGAATCGTCGTTGCATGTTTTACAAGTAGTAGACTTCAATTTTTTTTTATAGCAAATCAGCTACGAATGATTCGCGGAAAAAATATTCGTGCATTTTATGAACATTCCTAAATTGTACGAAAATAAAATTCGTAGAATGGAGGCAGTAATTAGAGTAGATAGTATTTAAACACGATATTTTGTGAGCGTTTTTTCATATATTATATCTACAAAATGGTATCACCTTAAATCCCTTTAAAATATACTCCTGCTCTGACGTTCTACATAACTAACTTAATCAGAAGAGAAAATTTGTAGAGCGAATGATAACAGCTGTTATGATGGAGGAGGAGGAACTTGAAAGAGAGTTTGAATTCGATATTGATTTTAGGGTGCTGTATGGTATTATTGGCATGAATGCAATTGATTTTAAAAAAATTAATTTTTGTTGTTTGTGTATGAATATTAGGTCATTTCGAAAAAAATGGAACTGTTTTATTGCTGAAATTCAAAGCTTTCTACACTATTTGAATATTATTGTTTTAACGGAAATAAACATTTATGAAGAAGAAAATTGCCTTTATCACATTGAAGGCTTTAATATGGAGTTTATGCATAGGAGAGGTTCTGGACTAGGAGGAATTGCTATGTTCATAAAAAAGGATATATGTTATGAACGATTTCCTATGCACACATTAAGCTACGATAGTCTTAGTATAAAAATGAAAAATGGAATATATTCATTCAGTTTATAGATCGCCGTCACTAAATAAAAGCCAATTCATAGATGAATTCGAATTAAATACTAACAACGACAAAGACGTAATGGTTCTAGGAGATATAAATATTGATACTCAAGACTTTGATAACTCGGTCACTAAAAAATTTCTTGAAATGATGTCGTCGAAAGGTTTAATGAATGTGATTAAAAAAAGTACACGAATAAACATGTCAACAGGCACCGGCACTTTAATCGACCCCCTGTTTATTACAATGCCGAAAACCGATATAATTTCGACAGTAATAGAAACCAATATATCCGATCATTTCACAACATTTTACGGTATAAAACAGCAAACGGAGGAGAAAAATACACATTGCGAATCATTAACAAAAATAAACCAAGAAAAAGTAAACCAACTCATACAACAAACAAACTGTCAAGAAATGTATGAAAATGAAAATGATGTTGATCGAATTTACAGTAAATTTGTTGAGAAAATGTCGAATATATAATACATTAATTCGACTGAAATCCAAAGAAGGAAAAAGCGTCAAAACAAAAATTGAATAACGCCATGTATACTTGAGCTATGTAAAAAAAAGAGACGAATTATATAGAAGATGGAAAAATAACCTAAGAAATGAAGTATACAAATCGGAATATAAAAAATATAGAAACCACTTTAGCAAAAATATACAATCACAGAAGTCAAACTTTTATAAAACAAAATTAGCAACCGCAAAACGTGATCCAAAAAAAACTTGGGGTATTATCAACGAGCTTTTGGGAAGAAATAAAAAATCGATTGATTAAATAATTGAAAAAAATCTTTGTACTCAATCGAACGTCGCCGATATAGCCGAAAAATGTGCTGAATTTTTTTCCACACAAGCTTCTAAGATTGTACATTTATGTAATAAACAAACTTCCAATCAACCGAACCAATATCTTGCTCAAACAATATATTTAGAAGAAGCCGATGAAATCGAAATTCGCAATATACTGTGCAAACTTAACAACAACAAAAGTCCAGGAGCTGACGAAATAAGAGCGTGCGACATAAAAATTAATGCAGATTATCTAACACCAATCATACAAACTATTATCAACCGAAGTCTTTCACAAGGATGCGTTCCAAAAATTTTGAAGACATCAATTATTCGCCCGATCTACAAAGGAGGAAAGAAAAACGAAATTCAAAACTATAGGCCCATTTCAATCTTGTCTGTTGTTGAAAAATATTTAGAAGAAATTGTTGTGAGACGTTTAAACAAATTTATTGAGAAATACCGCTTACTACAATCTAACCAGAATGGCTTCCAAAAAGGAAAAAGCACTGAAAAACTTCATGGGGAATTCTGTAACACTGTAAATATGAGCCTCAATAAAAATCATCACGTGTTGGTAATGTTCGTGGACTTCAGCAAGGCATTTGACACGTTGAGCCACGAAAAACTGCTTGATGTCCTTTGCAAAATTGGCATTAGAGGAACACTGTGGAAATGGATGAAGAGCTACCTCACAGGAAGAGCTTTTCAAGTAAAAATTTTAAGTTCAAAAAGTCAAGAAAAAGTCTGCTCTCATGGTGTGCCACACGGGTCAAAACTTGGTCCAGTTCTCTTTATACTTTTTACGAATGCGCTCCTTCAAGCTTTTAAGAACAGCAACGTTTTTGCATACGCAGATGACATAGCAATTGTTGTAAAACACAAATGTCTAAAAACAGCAATTTCAAAAATGCAACAGGAGTTTGATGAGGTTTCCCGATGGTGTCACGATTTTGGACTGGTCGTCAATGCAACCAAAACGAAGCTTATGCATATTCGTACACCTAGTCAGCAAGAGGAGAGGATAAGTATCTTTCATCAAAATCCAAGATGTCCTACTTGGCAACAAAGTGATGAAATTGAATTAGTGAAATCTATAAAATATCTCGGAGTTACGATAGATGATCACTTTATATGGAATGAACACATTAACAATGTTAGGCTCAGTATAAGAAGTGCTATGTTTGCTCTTTTTTACTTTGAAAAATATTCAACAAAAGATGTTCAAAAACAAGTTTACTTTTCGCTAGTTGAATCCCGATTAAGGTATGGAGTGCTCGCATGGGGAAATGCATCAAAAACACACATTAATAAGCTTGTTAATCTACAACATAGAATCATCAAAATAATTGACAAAAACTATATTCATTTCAAGTTTTTGAGTGTAGACAACATTTTTAAGATGACAGCAGTTCTAGAGTACTACGATGATTCAAGATTCCAGCAACGTATTTCGCACAATTTCAACACAAGAAGACGCCTTGGTCTATTTGAAATTCCGGCGGTATACAACAATTATGGAAAAAGACAACTGATCTATAATACACCATCAATTATGAATCAGCTTCCAACAAATCTAAAATATATTCAAAATTTCAAAAAACGTAAAAAATGTATCAAAGTTTTTTTCTTAAACTAAAATCGAAACATCAATTGAAATCGCTTTTATTTCATTTTGTTTATATACTTATCTACTTCAAAACAAAAAAAAAAAATTTATTCAATATTAAATTTTCATTTTTTGTTAAGTATCACTTTGAAATTATAATTGAAAACAGTTTGTAACTTCAAAATCAATTCAAATAACTTATAACTTCTTAAAATTCAACCACCCACAGATAAGCATAAAGCATCGTGGGTAACACAAATATTGTAAAATCTTTACAAGAATAAAAATGAATAAAATCAAAAATTCTAAAACTCTGACTTTTAATTTAGAACCTCCACAAAAAAGAGTATATTTATTAAAAATTTACCAAATGTCCTGCAATGTTGACTATTAGTTTTTATTAGCGTATTCTGGCCCATAATGCTCAATGCGCAGTTATATTCAGATTACTGCAAATATGACGAACACCAAGTTACATCAAAATCGTTAGAGCCAGCCGTTTTCGGGAAAATTTGGAAAAGTTGAAACCGTATATGGGAGGTAACCGTTATAGATGGGCTAAAACAAAAATTATTAAATTTTGTGCCCTAAGAACTATAAAAAAGTACTATACGCTTAGTTTGAAGTAAATCCGTCAAAAGGCTTAGGCTGTATCTCGGTCAACAGACAATCTCAAATACACATACCCGCACATCCCCACAGACAGACCGATAAACAACATGACGAAACGTACTTTTTAAGCCTTCTCTAATATCGTTATGTCATATTTGATTAAAACCTCTAACTTTTCTTTTTACACGAAACCAATCCTTGCCCTATTAAACAAGTAAAAATAAAGTATAGAATAAAAATAGGAAGAGACAGAACAACGTCCCGCGGGTCAGCTAGTTGAACAATAAATGTGTACGTGGAATTTCATACGAATGTGTTATGTTCACTTATTGTAGATGCTCATTCTTTTGAGGAACTCATGCACATATGAAACTTCTAAGGTTCAAATAAATTATACATATAAAGGGACTGTTTAGTATTAATGAAAAAAAACTTTGGGAAATGATGTTTAAAAAAACTATCTAGTGAACTATTAATAATTTTAGAGAAAAGAGAACTGAAAGCATTTGTAGGATAGCGCATAAGTAACTTGGATAGTAGGGTCGAAAAAAAAATAAGACAGAGTAGTCCAGGACTGCAGGAAACGCGATCTGCGTCTTAAGTCCCACTAAGTTCAAAGCAATATCATGAAAACTTTCTCTAAAAATGGTTTTTACAAACAACAACACAAAATTCAAACTAATTCCATCGAGTTTATACACAACGAGAAATCATCCTTTCATTGAATGTTTGAACAACAACAACAACTTTAAGGTGCTACCACCAGTTTTTAAACGAATTTCAAAAGTAAGTTTCAAATACTTAGGATGTCGTTACTATTGACTTTTTTTTATTTTTACTCTTGTAGCTCTAATTCGGTATTTTTCAAACCATCTTATTGTGTATATAAAGTCAATGCCTATACCTTATTCAGACATCAAATTGACTTAATTACACCCAAACAACGATGAGGATGTAGCTGCAGCCAGCTTTTTTTCAAAAATTGGTGGGCCATGTTAAATTTCCTCCGAAATTTCATCGTCAGGTGGACCTATCATCTTTAAAAAAAAAATTTATCTTATCACCTTCTAGCAAATACTCTTCCTGCTCCACTACTCGTCAACTACCAAATGGCGCCCAACATGGGACTTCCAATTTCCTGACACAGAACGCCAAAATGATTACCTATAGCAGATACTTGAAAACATAACTAAAATTTCATTTATTTAAGATAGTTAATTGTATTAATTTTAATTGAACAAAATATACTTAATTCAAATATCTAAGTTCATTTCGTATTTTCATCATCATACGTTTCTTCTTTTTGTTTGGATATAATTGGATATCGATTGGATATAATTGAAAGTGGATTGTACTTTAATTCATCTGACGGCATATCGAAATCATTTTCTGTTTTTTTTTTTTTTAAGTGTCAGACAAGTGACTCTTTAGAGAGGTGATGTTCAAAATTGCAGAATAACTATTTTCATTATCAGCGTTATTTAAATATTTTCCAAATATCCCTTCACTATATTCATAGATACACACAAAAGTATAGGTAAGCTAAATTAGAAACAAAAAAAAAATCATATAGAATACAATGTGACAATGTGTCATTTTGTGTCATCGAATTATAGAACTCGACACGAACACTTCATTCACACATTTGAAGGACTCTTCTATGACACCATCATTCTGCTATACTCCCACCCTCAAAACTGCTTTAAGGAACGTTCATTATAAAACACCCTCATCAGCTCTTGAATATGTGCAAAGTAATCAAAATTTATTCTCCTCGAAAAAAAAAAATCAAAAAGACAAAAACGACAAAACATTTTTTTTTTTTTTGTTTTCATTTTCTTTTTGTTTTTAATTTTCCTGTGCTGAATGAATACATATTTGCAAATTTAACGACTAAAACGTGTCTTAAGGGCAGAGATTTTTAACACTATAAGTCAAAACAGGATACAGATACAACAAGACAAACTGACAAAGAGAGATATCTATATCTACAAGTATACTTTTAGCCATTCCCAAACGGTCCTCGTTCTAAACCTACAATGCTCCCTCACGTTAAATTTCTCATAAGTCGAATCCAATCTAAATCGTTTGGCCATAGACTTTGATGCCAGGCGTATATTCGATAATCTGCACCTGGTGAGATGTTCTCTTTCTATAGGGCATGAGGACCACAATCCTGGCAGTAAACATTTTTATGATGCCTCATAAAAGTATAACCGTCCATCTATAAAATAGGACAACATTAAGAGTTTTTTTTATTCCAGCCAGACTCTCTGCATACATGGACCAAAAAAATATATATAAAATAAAAACTTACATTGAATACAAGTTGTTCAAAATAATATGTGAGTCGAGTTGAGTGTATAGGAAATGATGATGGAAGGACATAGACAGTCGAATGGAAAAATAAACGTAAAGTACAAAACAAATAGGAAAAGTTAATTAAAAGTTATTTAACGAGTACCACTTGAAGGCGCCTCCAGCATCAAACAAATAATTTCCATCACCCTTATCGTTTATATTGAATTTATCAATAACACCAGTAAATCATTACTATATGTATGTATATCGTGAATATAAATGCAGCCCACCATCACATATCCACATTCTCATTATCCCTCCCCCATAACATAGCTCGAAGTATAGAACTTTGGTGGGCGTCTGCGGGTTCATTACGTCCATAACACTTCCATAAAACTCAGGGAAGTATCTATAATAAAAAAAAATAACCCGCCATCATGATGCACATCATAGATAATGATTCGAACTAAAACGTCCTTGAAAAAAAAAAAACTAGATACATTTGTATCTATATGAATGTGACAACACTAAAAACCCTCATTTGCCATAAGGGCACACAAAATAATACGCACACGCCAAACACGTGTCATTTTGCCTGAATATCCTTATTTCCGTTCAAACAAACGCGACCAAAGCCCATCATCACTCAACACTTAGCATCCGCCAGTATACGCGTTTTTCATCCTCACTGTGATGTGAAATGATTGATTACCATATTCATTGGTGGTATCCGTGGTCAGTGGGACCTCGAAATGATTACAAAATAGACCCAAAGTCTTGCCACCACAAACATAACATACATTGTTTACCACAAATTGGGTTGAAGTGTCCTATCCTATCCTACTATATCCCTTTAAATTTTTACTTAGCCAAAAAGAATTTCAAATTCCACCACTATTATTCTAGATACTCTCAAAGAGAGACAAGAGAGAAAGTCTACACTGTTGGGTGGTTTTTTACCCAATTTCACTGAACGAAAATTACCCCAAGTGTGGTGAGTTTTGTTAACTTAACGAATATTTTTCCCCTTTGAGAAATTCAAGATGTAGATCTCTTTTTTCTATTCAACTTCACCTTTGACGTGGTGGAAATTAAGCTTTTTTTCGGGGCGTTGTAAGTGTGTCACTAGCATTTTGCATTTATAATGAGAATTCTTTGGGAGTTTGAAAATGTCGTTCTGCGTGTTTCACAGGCCAGTTTCTTCCTTCCTTTTTAATTCCGGTATTTTGTTTTTGTATATCTTCATATAGATATTACGTATTTCAAAGGATATTTTGTTTAGTGCTATTTGAAATATTAAAGCGAAGATGTAGGTATCTATAAAAATATATGATTTTGTATTTCTGGCACGTCTTGATTTTTTCCGAAGCTTAAAATGGTTGATAGGAGGTTTCGGGAATGTCATTAGGGCGTCAGTTGCATACGTTACGTAGTTATTTGAAATTCTCGGGTGCTTAGATACTTTTTTTTGTCTTGGTTCACCTCTAGAATGCACTGGTTTGGTTATATATGTATAATAGATATAACGTAAAGTTGGCTTTAATGGGAAAACTTAAGCAATTCAGTTATAGCCTTGCTATAAACGATGCGTAACGAAATGAACTTAACTTATTCCAGGCACACCTACTATTAATACTTGAGAATGACAGGAAATGTAATAAAACGGGGAGGCAAATGAACTTATAAGAATGAAGGCTATTTTGAAGAAATTTTACAAACTCAAGTTATAGGTCGCCACAGGCTATTGCACAGCACTTAGCCAATATTTGTCTCCTACAAAAAGTAAAGGAATGAAAAGACTTTTCTTTTGGTTAAAGGGGGGAAGGGGAGGATAGTCTTTAATCATGTAATCGAGTTTGTGGTAATTCACATAAAAGTTAAGTGAATGACTCCGAGACAACGTATAACGATATAAACACGTACTATGATGTGGGGGACGATTTTCATGAGTGTTCAGTCTGGTGAACCGAAGCTTTCAGACTATATAAAGTGGATGGATGAGCCTTTTGCAAAGTTTAAATTTTGTTGACAAGGCATGAAAAGGGGGATTGAATTTATTTTATACCAGTCTGCCGTTTTTAATATTGTTGGCCTTTACCGAAAACTATTAAATTTTTAAATACTTATTAAGTAGGTATATACGAATACTCAACTTTAAATCAATCGATTCGCGTGATTAGATGTTTTGAATTCTATATTTGTATTGGTTTGCAATTTAGGAATATTTACCCAGTGGTGTTAGTTAGATTTAATAATTACCTACCACAGTATACAATTAGCGAATAGATTATTGGATATAAAAATTAATATGCGGTTGACCTACATGCACACAGATAAATTTGTAACGATTTGCTACAACTTGGTCATGAAATAATAAATTTGTTCAATTTCTTAAATATTTATGGGTAATAATAATAAGTCTCTTAGAATAACCTTTGACTTACACAGGTCAGTTAAATGTTTAGCAGAATATAATTATGATAGTATTATAAAATAAAATACTAATACTTATTCTTTTCCTTGGGTAGTCGAATAAGAAATTTAAAGACGCTATAGCTTGCAGCTGCAAAAAAATTATATTCGAATATCAATTCGACCATATAAGTTTTAATAAGCGCGCACTCATGGGTTGTTAATAATACCTTTATTTATTTATTTATTTATTTATTCAAATAATTAACAAAATGAATTTACAAATTATTTTTAAAAAGGCATCTGGGCAGCCAGGCCATATGACGCCCTCTTTAGTTAAACGGAAAAGTTTATAGAGAAAGGAAAAAAATAACATTAACATTAATAGATTAATTTCAAAGTAAGTAAATTTTAGTTAATACAAAAAGTAAAAGAAAAAATTGCAATAAATGTTTTTTATATTTCATTAAATTTATGGTGAGCTGAGCCAGCAGCAGAACTTGGGTGTGTAAAAAACCCGAAAAAATATTCGAAAAAATAGAAAGACCTTGCTTTGGTGAACACAAAAATGTAAGTCTGGCTGGAAGTGGGGGAAAAAGCGAGTAATATGCCCCCAAAATAGACGAAAAATCGACTTTTTGGATTTTGCTTTCTCCCATTAAATTTTTATTCCTAATTGAAGATAATGGTGCCCTGATCACGAAGATATAAGTCCAGAAGTCTTAAGTGTGGCAAAGTGCCCGCCAAGGTTCGAAAAAAAGTACAAAATATTGTATTTATGTATATCAGCGGTCCAAACAAGTGGTCAGACCACACCGTCAACAATAATGAAAAGTTTCCTTGAGATGTGTACAACTGACCCATGTTTGCCGATAATTTTGTATGCTGATATACCTATTCCCAAATATTACCCTTTGAATCATTCAAAATTTCAACATCGCTAACAAGGATTTCCAGTTGCGAATTAGTAATAAGGTGTGTTCTCGACTGATGCGCTTGCGGACGCATTTATAGTGTTCATCCATCGAATACTGAATGTTTCTATTTGGATTTGCTGTTGATTAACGTAAGTGGCATAAAATTATTTAAAAACTTACGAACGGTAAATGATCACCTTTATGTCAAACGAGAGCGTAATGGAATTCCGCTTTTTATATTCCCATTTTTCGAAAATCCCGAAAAAAGAGTTTTAAAATCCCGTCTACTTAAATGCCGATTTTTTAAAATCCCGTCTTCTAAAATCCCGCTTGTTCAAAATCACGACCTTTTACAATCCCGCTTTTTTAAATCCCGACAAATTCCCGGTTTTTTAAAAAAGATTATGTTATCAAACTAAATAATAATATATTAGGTAACTTTTTGATGTTTATAATATTTGTTAAGCGTTCAAGAACATCTCTTAAGTTACTTTTTACTTTATTGTGATATTTATATTATCTGCAATAAAATGCATTTAAAAAAAAATCACTCATTATTTTATTTATTTTACTAGTTGTTTCATTTTAAAAAATCGCGCGATTTTTTAAAACAGAACAACTAGTTTTGATTGCAAAAGCGGGATTATGAGAAACGGGATTATCAAAAACGGGACTATAAGATACGGGATTTAAAAAAGCGCGATTATAAGAATCAGGATAAGAAAAAGCGGGATTATAAAAACGGGATTTAAAAAAACGAAATTATAAAAAGCGAGATATCGAACCCAACCCATGTCAAACATATCGAGGGGCATATCCGCTTTGAGTTTATTAGAGAGCGATATAATCGCTGATTACGTAGCAACATTGAAAGCGGATCAAATAAGAACGTTTTTTTCCATTATTGTTACAACATGCTATCCGACTTAAGCTAAAGAGTTGTGGAACAAACACAATGACGAAATGTTCGAAGTCGCATATTGTAATGTGTGACGAAATATACAACGAAGGTCTGATTGCTATACTATTGATGATTTGTGTATTTTGAGAGCAAATAAGCTGTTAACTCAGGTTGGCATGATTTGATTACGTCGAATAGACTAATTCTGGATGCGTTCTGTGGTACGACTGTGATGCGCTGGAAGAAGAGGTTTAATATAATTTACCATTACTGAATGACCAACCAAATTATGCTTACGATACTTTGAAGAAATCGCAAGACAACAACGCTGGTGGGATTTTTTTCATGGATGCGCCAGGTGACTCTGGAAAGACATTTGAATTTCGCTTATTTTCGCCACGGTTTTATCGCGAGGTGAAGTTGCACTAGCCCTGAACATTCCGCACTAAAATTGCCAATAAATTTGAACGGAAACTCTAACGTGCAAAATTACCCGCAACAGTGAAATAGGAAGACTGTTAGTTTAGTTCAAACTGATTATTTGGGACGAATGTACGATATCACATATTATAAGACAGAAGAAATCAATTGAAGCACTTAACATAGTTGTCGAAAAACAACTCATATCCTAAATAGTATTTTGCCTGCTCACGTATAAGCAATAAATCTATCGCTTTGAACGTGTACGTGAAAAAAATAAAGTATATAATAATAAATAGGAAAAGACAAAACAACGTCAGACGGGTCAGCTACTTTCACATAAATAAAATGAAATGGAAAACTTTTCATATGAACATTTGAGAATATTTATATTGATTCTCTTCGGCTGTGTTGGTCGTATTAATGTTTTAAATGAAAACAATTTTCATTTGTATTTTTCCCAACGTTTCGACGGTGGTTGCCGTCTTCTTCAGGGGAGCTTTATTTACAAAATTAAAAAAAATTATTTTAACATATATAATTACATAATAGGTGGACAAATATAACTTACATCGAGTTCGATATATAACAAAAACAGAATAAAAATATTAAACAATTTTTTAATTGTACAAATAGAATTTTTACACTTAAATTTAAACACTTCCTTGATTTGAGATTAGTCCGTTGAGTTTGAACTTTCAACAGTTTGATTTGTTCTCAGCAACCAAGGAACAGTAAACCGATGATATGTTTTATATGTCTTGTTTACGGTTCATAGTATTTTTGTTGTTTATTATGTGAAGTGTTTCTAATGTATATAGCGTTTAGATGTGTGTTTTTCTGCTGCCAGGATTTTTACCCCTTCAAAGTCCAGTTTGTGACCAGTCTCAACGCTATGACTAGCCAGTGCCGTCTTCTTAGAACTTTACAAGCGTACGTCTGATTTATGGTTCGCTATTCTTTGACGAAGAAGTTGTTTTGTTGTGCCTATGTAGCATAGATTGCACGGTTCATTTATTTTTCCATTGCAGTTTATTTTGTAGACTACGTCAGAACGGCGATCGATTTCTGTTTTCTTTTTTAGGCAGGTGAATAGCGACGCAACGGTTTGGTTTGACTTATATGCCAGGTTGATTTCTGTGTTGTTTTTGGCTATTATTTCTTTGAAATTCTCGGAGAGTTTGGGTACATACACGACACTTTTATAAACACCACTCCTCTCTTCCAAATTATCTTCAGAAGGGCTTTGTGTTTTTGTCGTAGTATCAAGTTCCTTATTAATTCTATCGGAAAACAATTGTCTAAGAGTATTTGTGTAACTTTTTTCTCATAAGCGGAGTGGAATTTTCGGTCACTCAACGCAAAGACTTTGTTTATAAGGTTGGATGCAGTGATTATACGCATGTGTTTTTTATTCTCAAATATTCATATAATTATCAACTTGGTCAAAGCTACATATATATGGAAAACTTTTCTTTCACGTGTGGTCACTGTTTAGCAGAAATTTACAAAGACTTTTAGTAGTTGGAAAACTATTATTTAAGTAAGAAAATCTTTATTTTTTTGCATAAGTTATTAAAAACATGTTAATTTTTCAAAAACAAAAAGTAACGTTTGTAATATGAAACATTTATAATAAACTCATATTGAAACAGTTTCGAGATTACCATTAACAGTCCAGTCACCTAAGTTCTAAAAAGGGTCAAACCTGTAGCAAATTAATTAAGAAGTACAAGTTGAAACCACTTGTAAAAAATTTCTTTTTGTGAATTTTTGTTAATAAAAATAGAAGGATTGCATGCATAAAAAGTTATTAATAAATAAGAGTCTGTTATAGTAATTTTCTTGTAGTTTGTTCAATAATGTGTAAATATTATAGATAGGTACCTAGTTTTGATATTGTTTATATAATTGTGTTTTGCTTTATGTTAATTTATACCAATATTTCACTCCAAATTAAACTGAATTATTAAAATATTGTATCTTAAAATTAAGCTCCTCTTGAAATAAATAAACAAAAAAATAATGGGTAACTACTTTTGCCGCACTTTGTATTTCATTATAAAATTTAATTTCACAAAAGATAAGAACGCATAGTAACAATATTTATCTTTACCTATATGTAAATACATACCTACATATTAAAACAAACAATTTATTTTATTAAAAAATGAATCAATCTTTACAAGAAATGATTAATTTCAGTATTTTTAAATAAAAAATCCTTGAATTATAAAAAAATTATTAATTATAAATTCACTTCGCCGTTTATTATAGACAATTTCACGTTGTCCGTTTTATGTAAGAACACTCTTTGTGCTTAACACACACAATCAAATCATATATTATAAAATTTGATTAATTCGTTTCCAAGTCACGATGACTGAATTAAGTTCGTGCAGCATAAAGGATTTATAGAAAAATATACACTACTCTTATGTTTGTACGTGTATTTCATCATATCACGGAAACCGTGTGCACTTCCGAAACATATGCTTGAAAGCATTAACTACAAAGTGAATTACGAGTTTTTATTGGCAATATACCACGATAAGGTAGAGTATAGGTAGATATGAATAGTTATCGTGGCGAATTTGATCACGCGTGCCGGAAACAAGCTTCCACTTACGTCTCAATATAATAATAATAATATTTAACCATCATCAGTAGAAATAATATCAATACGTCGTGGTGTTTTAAAAACCTTTCACGTTTTATTAAATTTTTAACTTGCTTCAAAAATGGGTCAACTTCATTAAAACACTTGCACAAGCACATCCTGAACACATCATCGTTATAATTATTATCAGAAATGTTAAGCATTCCGTCACGGCACATTTATATACGTTCTCATTATCTGTGAGGCGCGAAAAATTAAAAAAAAAATGTAAACACCTTAAAAAATTATAAAATTTGCATTTATTTTATTTTAAGATAAAAAAAAAAAAGAAATAAAAGCAAAAGATACATTTCAAACTCCGGAAGAAAGATGGATCTACCTTGGATTTGTGTTTGTGATTGTGAAAAGTAAGCGATGATTGATGTTAGCACTTCTGGCATATATAAGTAAAGTAGGTATTCCTCTTTCATAGAAAAAACAGGAAAATCTATGAAGACGGTAGATGTTTCTTCCAGATAAATTGACTATAGGACAAAGGCGGAATCGCATAATACAATCAATCATTATTAAATGGTTTACGTCGACTTAAGAATTTATTCCTCTTTTCTGTATTTTTGTTCGTCTATATAGAATGTGTCATTCATAGTACATTTAAACAAACTTTTTAAATGTCTACTTTTTGCGATAAATGGTGAAATTAGCTTATACTCATATGTATGTGGCTTTTGTTGACTTAAGAATGACATTGAAAAATATCCAACTGATTTTACAAAAAATGGTAACATTATCCGGTTCATGTGAGAAAAGATGTCATTTGTGATTCCCTTTTCTATCTAAAGAGGTTTAATGTGTAAAGCGGAGCATGTGTTTGGAATTTGTGATACGTGTCACTTGATTTTATATCCAATTAGTTCATGGGTTAAAATGTTGAGTGTATTTAATTAGACGAGATTTAAATAGTTATTGTCAACCTAAAATATAGTAACATAGTTGTTCTAACATTCTATTTTAACTAACAGCTTTCTTCTATAGTTAAAGTCCATTTTAGATATTAAGAACCCATAAAAATGCGTAGTCAAAGCTTATATACGCGATGCTTCACTGTTGATCATAAATGTAAGGTATTTAAACTTTTAGCACTTGGAGAGAAGATGGTATATTTTTTTTCGCAAACAGTAACAAAATGCTTCATAAATGATCTTTATGTTGCGTTACATAACCTTGATTCAACGGTTACTATAACAGTTTCTCGTATTTTTTTCCTTTTAAAATTGATGAAGGTTGTTTTCTCTGCACTGATAAGGCATTTGGTCACCGCTAAAAATTTCGTAGCTGAGAACCTTGAGCCATCTAAGCGCGATGTCTCCCATTCTTTTTAAGAACTACAGAGGCTATCCTATATGGCCCAAACGCTCTTCCCTTCTTGGAGTTAAAAAAAAAAAATATTGAAATGTTCAACAATTTTCAAAGCGTGTGACAGTGATCTGTCGTAGTGTTGTACTGCTGCGAATATTATATTTATTATAGAGTTTACTATAAGAAGTTTATATTTCAGCAAGATTTTTAATGCCTTTGACAAGTGTTTTTTTAATTTTTTTTAAGATAGAACAATAGAAAAATGCACTCAAGGTAAGAGTTCGCAACAATTTGGGGGCTTGAAATAACATATGGGCTGACTACAGGTCAAGTGTGCCAACGATTCTAGCCAACGATTCCAAAACACCCTGTAGAGTGTACACGATTTACAATTTGTAAAGCACTGATAATTGTCTTTAAGTTGAAAAAAAAAACATGGTGATGTCATTACGCATTCAAAATTTATGATTTTTACAACGAAAAAATTCATTTTGGACAACAGTGCGACGCACCATTTCCGTGATATAAGCGTATAAGCCTTTTATGCACATCCTCCGGCTCATCATTTTAAGTATATTAACTCTTAAGGAGCCGGAACACTGTTCCGAGGGAATGGCTTATATAACTGGAATACTCGAGTACTCATAATCATTGGCTCGACAACCGGGGTCCGGTCCTGGCCTCCTTCAACAAGTCTCTCCACCTATCCCGGCCTCGAGCCGACGCCATCCAGTTTCGTACCCCAAGGCTCCGGGCGTCCTGGTCTACACCATCTCTCCAGCGCAAGCATGGTCTACCACGCTGTCGTCTGCCATAGAATGTACCACAATGAACTTTCCGAGCAGGTTCCACTTCGCTCATGCGAGCTAGCTGCCCTGCCCACTGGAGTCTACCGAGCCTAATTTTTGTCACGATATCTGCTTCAAGGTAGATTGCTTACAATTCATGATTGTACCGTCTCCGGAATCGACCTCACTATAATTTGTCCAAGAAAGATTGTCAGTACAGGCAAGATAGGCCGTTTGCATCTCAGTTTGGCTGCAGATAAGTCTGTCGCAAAAGAAAGCTCTAACAGAGATGCCGTAATATGCAAAATAAATCGTTTTAAGTTACATTGAAACAGTACCCAGCTTTACCAATTGGTGGATAAAATCTAATAAAAAAATTTCAGTTGTCATTTTTATTAACGTTTTAAACACCATTTATCTAAACATAATATTTCGTCTTTTACTTAAGTTATCGCTTTTTTTGCATAATTTAATTATTTTTAATGTAAGC
Source organism: Baccha elongata (assembly GCA_951217065.1). Lineage (NCBI taxonomy): Eukaryota > Metazoa > Arthropoda > Insecta > Diptera > Syrphidae > Baccha > Baccha elongata. The sequence continues at coordinate 177,945,454 of OX578272.1, forward strand.
TCACAGAACCTGTATAGAAAAAGGAGTAAGTATTTCATGTTGGTTGGCTTAGAAAAGATAAATCTAACATTATTGCGAATTAAACAAGAACATTTAGAAAATATCCTGATAATTTTAAACTGCCACACTCGGCAGTGTTGCAAGTAGGATATAAGGGATGAACGAGCATTAAATAAGAAATTACAAAAACAATGCCGTGGTGCCTGTGTGTTTTGTTATGAATTTCAGAGGCATTTTTGATTTGTGCAGTCCTATTACAAATAAGAAGGTTGCTGTTGCTATTAATATTATTACGTAACCAATTTAGATGAATTCAGGACACCCATGTATATGTCAAGATATTGACTATGTTTGATTTAAATAATACAATAAGACCTTATACACGCTTGCACACGCTATTTATGTTTTCACCAGGAGATTTCCTGATTCTGTATCAAAGGCAAACATTGCGTTCCACATACCACATAGTCACAATTCTTCCTTTGATATATTCTTAAAAAGGTTTTATAAATCTAGCGCCGAAACCCGAGTGCGGCTGGTGCAAAAATTCGCCCAAAAATGAAATTTGAAAACTCACACAATTTTGGGTTATAACTTGCATTATGAAAAAAGACCCAAAAAATTAATGCAAAATCGCCCAAAAATTAAAATGATTTTTTGTTTATTTATTATAAATAAATTTTATTTATTATAAACCCGAAACCCCATTTGGCGATTTTGCTTTTTTTTTTCATGTGGGTAGTTTTGATAATTTGTATCATAACACAACTTAATCCTTATAGGTATCTCTCGCATGACACTTCAATTGTTCCAATCCAGAAGATAACAAAAAATAAAATAAAACAATCTTTCACAAGATTCACATTTTCCAATATTTTGAACACCTTCAACTTCAATATTTCCCTATACTCCAAAAGGATTCAAATGAGACCTTAAATGGATCCAACAAGAAAGGAAAAAAAAAATAAACGTTCGCCGGCTTTATTGCATTTAGAGACAATGATGGCTTCTTAGTATGCTTGAACAGGTTCAAAACATTTTGTGCGTGTGCACGAGACATCAGTGTTTCGCTTAGGGATGGTCCTTGTACTGAATTCATGGATATGAGATTTTCGCTTGAACAACGATATTGAGGTCTCGCTTTTGAAGGCGGCAGTGTCAAACGAAGCGTTCATTCGTGAGAACGGTGGCGAACAAATACAAATACAAACAACAAACGCACGATAGCATACAAGGCCAAACGTGATGCCAAAAATACTTGATGGAATGGTAAATAATCGATTCGATTATCTTGATTGTGCCGAATTATTTGACTTTTTATTATATTAGTGATGTTGAATGTTTCGCATATAGAAACTAGGTGAATAGCGTTTGCGTCTCACGTAGGAGATAAGTTTTACAGTGAATTTCTTCAGGACCTTTTTTTTTTCTTTAGATATTAAATGAGACTTTATCATGAAATCTAAGATTCGGCAAAAGCAAAAAATATATGAGACCAAATAATCTGGATGTTAGTGTGATATGATATTCTAAAGATGACGGCCAAAGAAAATTCAGAAAAAGAAACAGATTATTCGATAAAATTCAGCCCTGTCCTCAGTGCTCTTGCACGCATTCTTTTCTTACCTTATAAACAAAATTAAAGTCGGTGCAGCCGTTCGAAATATAGTCAAGTTGCATGACACTTATTATTAATAAGCATTTTCAGAAAACAACTTACTTGAAAGACATCACTATTAAAAACATATCGATCATATGAAGTTTTATCAAAATTGATCGTGTTTATTTTAGAAAAATGATATTAGGTAGATATAGTTTTTTTTTAATTTTTGTATTCAGTATTAATTTGGTTTAGCAGAGCTTTCACAATATTAAATTTTGTCAAATTCAGTGTAGGTAGGGAAGAGTTGTGATAAAATAAGCACTTTTTACAAAAACCGATGCACTTTCTAAAATTTTAAGTCAGAAACATATTTTTCAAATTTTAGAGCCATTTATATATGTATCTCATTACTATCAGTCATCAAATTCTAGCGGCATATGTTGTTGTTTACAATAATCAGTAACAAAAATTTGGTAAGTGTAAACATGTTACTATTTACCCCGAAAAAGCGTTACAACTTGCTTCACCATGAAATTTCGTACAAACCGAACAATAAAAAAGAAAAACACGACTTACAAGTTTATCAAATATATGCACAAACGTAACCAAAACATATATGCATGTCCGTAAAAAAAAAATCACACCTGTATCTCTACCGTGTTAAGTATAGAAGACCAAAAATACCGATCTATTACAAGTACCGTTAATAAAAGCCTAATCCGAATCCGTATCCGCAGATGTCGAAAAATCAGCATCCGCAAGATCCCTAGTACCTGCTATATAAAATGTCTAAAAATCTAAAATGTTCTAAAATCTAGGAGTTTGCGACTTAAAAATCCATCCGACTGCGGAATTATGCAAATACGTTTCAAGCTGAAAAGATGGTTTTCAGAAAACAAGTATCAAATTTTAAATTTAGAATATGTGTCAGAAGGAATACATTTACTTTTCGCTAATATTAAACTATTGCAAACACAGAGACAGATTATGGGCCATTTGTCATTAGGAAAACATGCAGCTATATTCTAACAATTGCAAAATTTAAAATAAAATTTTTCGTTTTATAAAAACCTTCAAGATAAAGAAGCTTTCAAGAATTTTCTGATGTGCAAATGCACGAATGCTTGACAACTTCAACATATATGCTCTGTTTAGCTGCAAATTCGTTGAATTCTAACTCTATGTCAAACAAAAGTCAAAACCTGCATAATTGCCGAGATAAAGGGAAGTCTTATCACATTATAAACATTTTTTTATGTGTTCTTTGGGGAACTTAAAATTCCATCAAAATCCGTTCAGTGGAGTCATATAGTATTAAGGAAACATACACTCAAAGTCACATACATCAAATTGTATAATATTAACAGATAGAAAGTAGATAATATGATTGTTTTTTCGCGCCGCTTAGAAATCTTTGAATGCGAAGCTTGAGAAATTCACAAAAGCAACACATTATTCGCTACTGGTTGGGTGAGTTCTATCTAAACGTAGTATGTAGCAATTATTTTATATACAATGAATTACAATTCGCCTCACTAACTTGCGCAAGATTTTTCAACCGAAATGAGTTCGAGATTATGTCGTGACTTGTGACGGACCAAATAAATACGCATATACAAAACCAATATAAATTTGAATACCAATTCGCTTTTTGAAATATCGATAAAGCATACGAATTAGAATTGTGAATTTTCGTAATGAGAAGGAGACGATTCAGGTAAGATAATGTTTCTATAGGAACCAACCGAATTGCTGTCTTAATATTCTTACCGTGTACTTACTCTTCAAATAGAAATAATACGAACTACACCAATCAAAATAATAATTAAGATTGTGTTTCTTTTGAATTTACTGTAACGCAAATAAATATTTGTTTTTATCTTTTAGTAATTGAACGCACGTTCTCTCAGTATGTTTGAATAAAAATAATAATTATCGTTAAAAAGCTGCTTTCTTATATGAGACAAAAATAATATTAAGTACAACAATGTGTTACAGAAAATAGTGGAGTAATTTTATCAATGTATGTATCTCTGTATGCAAACTATAATTATCTTTAAGGCTGAAGGTTATGAGGATCGCGAAAACCAACACCCACACACCTCACCCATAGCACACTCATAAAATTCCAACCAATCGCCTACAAAAAAGCCCCTCCACAGTAACTCCGCCCCTTGAGCCGCCCGTCTACAGGTTAGAACGCTCTACTTATAACTATATACTCTTACACCATCCTTTTGATAGTTTACTTTAATTTTTTGATAAAATATTCAGCGACATATGCTTTTTACTTTTTACTAATTATTGGTACTATAAGGCAAGTTATGCATTTGTAAAAAAAAAAATTAAATAACAATCAAACATGACATTACGATTACAGAGAACACGAAAAAAGTAGGTCCGACAATTGTGTCTGTGTGTCTGTGTGTCTGTCTGTCCGTCTGTCAGGCTAGATGTATCGACACTTAAATTTTTTTTAAGACCTAGCTTTTGAACGGTACCTGCCATACAAGCGTTTTAGACAATTTCATTTTTCTCGAAAAAAATGCGACCGATTTTGATGAAACTTTGTGTTTTGATTTGTAGCCAACGGTAATGTTTTTCATGTTTTAAGAAAAAAATTACATAATAACGGTACCTGCCACATAAGCCTTAAAGTTAATCCAATTTTTCTCGAAAAATAATACGATCGATTTTGATAAAATTTTGTTTGACTCACTTTTTTCCAATGATAAAGCTTTTTATTACATTTTTTTTTTAAATTACCTTATAAACGGTACCTGACATTGAAACGTTATAGAAAATCTGATTTTTCTCAAAAAAACGTATCATCGATTTTAATAAAATTTTGTGTGACTGATATGTTTGAAATGACGGAGTTTTTCGTCAATTTATTTTTTAAATCACCTTATTAACGGGTTGGTGATGCTTGCCCAAAGACATTATCCCAAAAAGAAAATCCCCAAGGACAAAATCCCCAAAAAAAAATGGAGCAAAATCGAAATCCCCAAGAGAAAATCCCCAAAGGGACGAAATTCCCAAGAGAAAATCCCAAAATAAGCAGGGCAAGTATATTGAATCGATTTTATTGAAAGCGATTATAGCTTGATTCATATTGAGAGAAACACAGTGTATCTTGCTGAGGCAGTTTACAGAAATGAGAATATTTTTTACTTGATATGAAAATATTTTTACAAACATGAAAATAATATATTACTTAAATATGATACACAACAAGTAAAAATGAACAAGTAATTATATTATTTCAACACCCTCACTTATTAAGAATTTCAAATTAAGATTATTACAGTTATATATGAACTCCAAGACAATAATTAAAATAAAAATTAATACTAATTCATATATCTACGTAATAAAGATACAATTTCAATTTCTTAATATAATCCCATAGCTTTTGTACAAAAATTATGTTTACCAACACCAACAGCTTTTGTCAAGTTATCGGCAACCATGTTGTCCGTAGGAATATATTGAATCTCAATCGTTTTATCATCTAATTTTTCTCGTATAAAATGGTATCTTATATCTATATGTTTTGATCTAGGTCGAAATCCGTCAGATTCAGCCAACTTCATAGCTCCTTGGTTATCACATAGTAATTTTATTGGATGAGATTTCTTACCGAGCTCACAAGCTAGTTGTTTTATCCAAATGGCTTCTTGTATAGCTGATGCCATAGCCATGTACTCAGCTTCAGTACTCGATAAAGCTACTGTCGGTTGTCTCTTGCTAGACCAAGTTATTGCAGCATTTGACATTTTAAAGATATATCCAGTACATGATCTTCTCTTATCAACATCAGATGCCCAATCAGCGTCAGTATATCCATGTAAATCCTTGCAGTTAGATTTGTCATATGTTAACTTCAATTCGATTGTACCTTTCAAATATCGCATGATACGCTTGTGAAGTATTTTATAAATCAAAATGAAACACTCTTGTTTGGAGGGTAATACAGGAATGATATTTTATTCTTAATAAAATTATAGCAAAGCGTTAGTAACAAAGAACAAATAAAAGAATGTGCTGTGTGCACGAAATTGGAATTGTGTGGAAATGAGTTTGAGTGGGTAGAGTAGAGATAAAGTATAAAGTATCATACAGAGTATTCAATAAAATGCAACGATGCAATGAGAAGATTTATATTAAAAGATATGTGTACTAAAGTATACATAACACCTCCCTCCTTAGAAAAAGGAAATAGTAGAAAGGAAATTATTGAAATGAGAATTTACAATTTTTTTTTTTTTACAATATTTTCTTATTAATTGTTTAAAATATTTGTCTTAGAACTATTTTATACAGGTTTTCTTTTTAATGTAATTATAAAATTTAAAAATAAAGGAATTTGGTTTATATACATATTAAATTATTTTTAATCGGAGGTTGAAAATCCGGGTGATAAACTGTTTCTGGATGATGAAATTGATCGTCTGGAAGAAATGTAGTTGATGCGAGTTTTTGGAGATTTACTGTTTCGGGATGTTGAAATTGGTAAACTGTTATTTTCTTGTTCTTGTATTGCATGCATGGTAATTGATTGTGAATGATATGGTTCTGAAGTTGATTGACCGCTACACTGGTTGTATATGTTGACAAGACACCCTGATGATGATCCTCGTCTTTTGCGTTTACAGCATAGTAATCGGAGAAATGTATATAATCCAATACAAGAAAATATTTTATGTAAAATACTGCATACTATTATAAAAGCGATTATTTTAAGCGATATTATAACCCAATTTCCATGTTGAATTATGGTATGATTATTTAACATGTGGTCAAGTTGATCATCAATATATTTTAGTCGATGTGCTGCATGTTTTAGATCATCAAGTTTGATATTTGTAAGATGAATTGGTGAAAGATAAAACGTGGCATTTGTTTTATTCATTGATGCTTTGGAACAACAGTCGTCTTCAAGGATATTTATGCTTGGAATGATATTGTGATATTCTGTGCTCATTTTTCCAGTTGCAATTAGTTGGACAAGTCTGGAGTAAGCGCGACATCCTTCTGAAAGTTTCAGGATCCCTGTATCTTTTATGATCTCATCAAATATGTCTTTATTTGGACAGTCGACAGTAATTCTCTGTGGTTCACTTAGTACATAAATCCATTGATTGAATTTAAGTGGTTGCCAGATTTCTAGATTTCCTTTAATGGTATTGACTTTACAGGTTTTTGGTAACTTGTTGTTTGCTGAGATGAGAATTGTTGTTTCACATATCGGTTTATCCATTGTGGAATACACCAATTGATTTTGGCAGATGTAGTCTTCGTCAGATAATTTTTTGCAAGGGTCTAGATTATTTATTTGTTTATAAGATTGTTTATTATTTGACAATGTTATGTATTGAAAAGTAGGTTCTATGTAAATATAAGTTGAAGTATCTTGTACAATTGGTAATGGAATTAATTTGTAAATATTATACAATAGATTGGTTATCAAAGGAATTTGTATGACAAATATTAAACGTTCATTTAAATAGAATGCTTTTAATGTACTTATTTCGAATATCTTATAAGCATAGTTATATTGTAAAGGTAGGGGAAACATTTTTCCATTTGTTAATGTTTTTACATTATTATCGAGTTCATTTATAAAATTTTTAGGAGTTATAATACATGGATGTATGACATTAGCTTTGATAAGTAAAATTGCATCTGTTAAAAGGTCAAATTGTTCATCGAGTTCATTACTTAAGTAAGTTAAATAGTTTATATGATCTAATAATATGACAGAATTTTCAATAGAACTCTTGGTTTCTTTAAAGTTTTCAATAAAATTATTTAATTTGTTTATATTAGCATTAAAAGTTTCCTCGTGCATTTTCAAAGCACTAATAGAATCATTAAAATTTGAAATTGTACTTGTAATCACTTTTGTTTGTTCTTTCATTAAATTTTGTAAATTTGAATTATCTTCTTCAAAATGTTTAATTGCTTCATTGTAATATTGTGCATCGTCTGCATCGGGATTACCGAAAAGCCAGTTTAGGGCATAACCGCCACCATTGAATATACCTCTTTTCTGTTTTCTTTTTTCATGCGGATGATTCAATAAATGGGATAGAGTTTCTTGTTTTTGAAATAAGTTATGAATTTTGATAGACAAAAATTTCAAGGTTTGAGAACAATGAAATGAAAGATTTGTTTCGGGACAAAATGATTGTGTTTGTTTAAAAACTTTTTCGATGTTATTAAGTTTCCTTGAATAAAAGGAAATATTAGTATAAATGATTAATTCATATTTATCAGAATAAAATTTTACATGACCTATTTGCTCATAGTATATGCCACTACTAGTTTTTATTGGTTGAATCTCGAAAGAAGAAACTTCCTTTATTAACAAGATGATTAATCTGGAAGAGAAGATAATGGTTTTAGTCTATTGACATGAACACGAACAAATTTATTTTTGATTTTAATTGTAACGTTTTGATTTTTGTGAACTTTAATTATTTTGTAAGGACCCTTAAAGTTCGGGCTAAGCTTTTTGCTTTTACCAGGTTTACTGTCAGTAGACTCTAAATAAACTTCATCATCTATTTTATATTCGTATGTGTTAACATTTTTGTCATAATGTTGTTTTGAATTTTGCTTTGAGCGTATTATATTATCACGTGCAATTTGATGAGTTTTGTTTAGTCTATATTTTAAGGAGTCATGATACGAATCATAAGAATACCTAAACTCTGGGTTGGATGTAATTGAACTTGGAAGAATAGCTTTGTATCCAAAGAGTAATTCAAAAGGCGTAAATTTTGTAGAAGCATGGACACTTGTATTATAGGCAAACATTGCTAGCGGAATGTACTCATTCCAGTCTGTTTGGTTGGAGTTGATAAAATGCTTTAAGTAATCTTTCAAAGTTGAGTGCGAGCGTTCTAATGCTCCATTAGTTTGCGGGTGATAAGCAGTAGCAAACTTGTGTTTGATATGTAATAGTTTAGATACATTTTTCATTAGATCTGAGGTAAAGTCAGATCCCTGATCAGTGAGAATACTTTTAGGTATACCGAACATGGTAATGAAATGCACAAGGTTTTCTCCTACTGTTTTAGCTTCATGATTCTGTAATGGAATTGCATAGGAATACTTAGTAAGGTCATCTTGCATAGTTAATACAAATTTTGAACCATCCTCACACAAAGGTAATGGACCGACTATGTCTAGTGATAACCTTTCAAACGGTTGAAAGCTTGTACTCGTTATTTCCATTGGAGCTTTATGTTTTTTCCTAATGGTTTTATTTATCTGACACGAAGTACAATTTTTAATATACCTTTGAATGTCTTTCCTCATTTTTGGCCATTTATATTTGACAGAAATTCGCTTAAACATCCTGTGGTAACCACAATGCCCTGAAAGAGGACTATTATGGTTCTCTTTTAAGATAATAGGAATTTGATCGCTCATTGGATTTGTAATAGTATCGTTAAATAAAACTATTTTTATATTTGAATTTCGGAAAACAAACAATATTATCTGTTTACATTTATCATATTTAAACTGGTTGAAATCATCAACAGGATTAGCGATTGCTATTGAATTGATATTATCTTTCTCTAATTCAATTTTTAGATTTTGTATGGTATAAAAGAAATCCGCGTATAAGGGTTTTTCGAAGTACATATGTTTGATAAAACAATGATATATATTTTTTCCATTTTTGTTTTGAGATTTGGAGATGGAATGGAGCCCATGAGAAGAGTTAATAATTATTTCTGGATTTTTCGACAATGATAAAATATTATCCATATAAGGATTTTCTTCGGAAAGATCAGTTGCAGTTAAATATGCTATATGATGTTGACATTTAAGTATAGTTTCTGAGCTTTCGGTAAAATCATAGATATTTGGAGTAAGCGAATTGTAATAGAATTTAACGTAATCTTTAAATGATTCTTTTATCTCGGTAAACAATACATTATTATTTGAATTTATTCGTGATAAGCAGTCGGCATTCATATTGACACGACCAGGCTTATAAACAATTTCGTAATCATATTGCTCGAGCTTTAGTCTCCAGCGGACTAATTTTGAACCAGGATCTCTAACGTTGAATAACCACACTAGTGGTCTGTGATCCGTAACGATTTTAAACCGGTGACCATAAAGATATGGTCTAAAATGATTTGTAGCCCATACAATGGCTAATAATTCTCGTTCAGTCGTACTGTAATTAGATTCTGAACGATTAAGTGTTCTGCTTGCATAGGCAATAGGCAAATCAGTACCTATTGCACCTTGGCTAAGGACTGCTCCAATTGAAAAATTGGAGGCATCGGTTGTAACGATAAATTCCTTAGAGAAATCTGGATACTGTAATAATGGTTCTGTAGTCAGTATTTTCTTCAAAATATTAAAAGAATTTTCTTGGTCTTTTGACCAAACGAATATAGCATCCTTTTTTAGAAGTTTGGTTAAGGGTCTAGTAATAAAAGAGAAATTTTGAATAAACCGACGGTAATATCCAGCTAATCCAAGGAAGATTTTAATATCTTTTGGATTTTTAGGAGTAGGATAGGATAAAACATGTTTTATTTTCTCGGGATTAGGTTTTACTCCATCTTTTGATATAACATGACCCAAATATGCTACGTCTGTATGCATGAATTCGCATTTATCAGGCTGTAATTTGAGATTATGCATTCTAATTCGATTGAATATTTTTTTTAACTTCATTTCATGATCTTGAATATTGGACGCGTAAATGACAATATCATCGAGATATACGAAACAATATAATCCTTGATATCCTGAAAGAACTGAATCCATTAACCTTTGAAAGGTCGCAGGAGCGTTCTTCAACCCAAAAGGCATTCGATCAAACTCGAAGTGTCCTAATGGTGAAGAAAAAGCTGTTTTAGAAGTATCGTTTGAATTCACTTTGATTTGATGGAAGCCAGAGGCTAAATCAAGGGTTGTGAAATAAACGGAATGACCTAATTGATCGAGGATTTCAGATATGTGCGGGAGAGGATACGCATCTCCTATAGTAACATTGTTTAATTTTCTGTAGTCTACAACTACACGCCATTTTTGAGCGCCGGAAGCATCCTGTTTCTTGGGAACTACCCAAAGAGGTGCAGACCATGGGGATTTGGATGGTTTGATAACATTTTGATCAAGCATTTGCTTAATCTGTCGTTTCACTTCGCTTTTATGAGCTTCTGCATAACGATATGTTTTAGCAGCGATTGGGGGTGAAGATCCTGTATTGATATCATGTGTTATGGTATCTGTACAAGTCAAAGAATCTCCTTCTAAGAAAAATATGTCATTAAACTCTTGACAAATTTTCAGTAACGAAGTTTTTTCTTCATCATTTAGATGTGAAGTTCTAATATTTTTTAAGAGTTCATGCTCTCTTGTATAAGAAATATTTTTTGGATGATTGCTTGAACTTGATTTATTAAAATATTCTGGAATAGGTTCAAGACATAATTTGATTTCTGAAAGAGTGTAATTTTCTTCAGTAGTATTTAAAATAGAAGCATACGCTTTAGATTTAGAGCCGACTTTAGTAACAGCTTTACTTAAAAATACTCCGTTTTTTAAAACTATATTAGGTAAAATACCTTCTTTGATTTCTGGATTTTGAACTATAACCTCAATAAGAGTTTCAGTTCTAGGTTTAAGAATTTGAATATTATTGATTTTATTTTCGGTTTCATAAAGAATAGGAATTTTTCGCTTGTCAACTATAATCATGTGATTTTCGTAGTCAATTGAAGCTTTATATGCTTTTAAGAAGTCATTGCCTAAAATTCCGTCAAAAGGAATGTTTGAATTTCGATTTAGAACATGAAATTGGTGATTAAAGAACTTTCCTGATATTTTCAAAGACAGAATAGAACAACCACTCGTTTCTATTGAGTGATCAGGACTTATACCATTAAGGGTAATTTTATTATTAAGATATACCACTGTGTTTTCTTTTAAAGACTTTGCTTTAACTATAGATACATTTGCTCCAGTATCGATAAGAAGTTTGAGTTTAGCGTTTTTTGAAGAGTCACATAATATAGAGATAGTTGAGGAACATTTTCCTTCAAGTAAAATTTGCTCTTCTTTAAATGGATGATTAAAAATGTTGCTTGTTTTATTTATTCTTCCAGCAGAGCAACTACTGTTGAAGAATTTGAGCGGTTTTTTGGATTTTGATTTGAAATTGAAATATTCTGTTGTTTTTTATTATTATTGTATGTTCGTTTACGGCATTCCTCGATTAGATGCCCATATTTTTTACAATATTTGCAATGTTTTTGGTTAGGACCGTAAGATTTGGGACTATTTAAGTTAACGGAGTTTGAGCAAGAAGCTTGATTGATCTGTTTTGAATTATTTCGAGGTGGATTTTGATACATTTTTTGAACTTGTTCTTCAGCTATAGCAATTGATATTGCTTCATTAAGTGTTTTAATTTCTCTTATCCTAAGAGAATTTGATATCCGTGGTAAGGAAAAGAAAATGAATCGATTTATAGCTATCTCATTCAGCATCTCTAACTTTCCAGTAAGGTGAGCACCTTCTGGTGTAGCATTTATGGTTCGTTTTAAAAGCGTTTCCACTCGATAAACGAATTGTGCAACGGACTCATCAACATTTTGTTTTAGATTTGTTAAATCACATAGAAGTTGGGAGTAATGTTTTTTGTCTTGATACATTGTTTTAAGAAATGCTTTGAGCTCATCCCAATCTTTAAAAGTTCTATTGACACAAGCCGCTTTGGCTTTGCCAGAAATTTGCGTTTGTATATAGTCTAATAGAATGTATTTTTGGGTTGCATTTGCCAGGCCAAAGGCTTTGTTACAATCTGCAATAAACCCATTTAATTGATCCCTGTTACCGTCAAAACCTTTAATGAATTTAATGAGAAAAGTAATTGGGAGTTCCGAAGAATCTCTACGTTCATTATTTATATCATTTTTAGCTTCATTTTCACTTATATCTTCATTATCACTCAAATCTCCTTCTCTAACACTATTTATATCATCATTCGACATGATTTTATTTTATTCAATGAATCACAACAACGCACAATTAGCACAATAAGCACAATAAGCACAATTTTATTAAACCAAATGCGAAACAAAAAAAATGTGATTTATCAAGTACTTACATTGATATGAACACCATACTTGATCTGATTTGAATTAATTAATTATATAATTTTTTTTTTATAATCTTTTCTTCTGACACCAATTTGTGAAGTATTTTATAAATCAAAATGAAACACTCTTGTTTGGAGGGTAATACAGGAATGATATTTTATTCTTAATAAAATTATAGCAAAGCGTTAGTAACAAAGAACAAATAAAAGAATGTGCTGTGTGCACGAAATTGGAATTGTGTGGAAATGAGTTTGAGTGGGTAGAGTAGAGATAAAGTATAAAGTATCATACAGAGTATTCAATAAAATGCAACGATGCAATGAGAAGATTTATATTAAAAGATATGTGTACTAAAGTATACATAACACGCTTAACAGCTTTCCAGTGCGCAAAACCGAAATTCGAGTTAAATCGACTCACATCATTCACTGCGAATGCGATATCAGGTCTTGTACATTGAGCCAAAAACAACAAACTACCAACCGCCTCTTGATATGGAATTCTGTCTAATTTTTCATCACTGTGAGATTCTTCATGTACCATGTTGATTGAAAGTTTTTGATTAGCATCACTAGGAGTTGACACTGGTCGACATTCATGCATGTTAAATCGATGTAATACTTTTCTTATGTATCCAGATTGATCAAGTTCGATTTTTTCATCAGATTGTTGAATGCGTATACCCAAACAATTCTTTGCAGGCCCCATATCTTTCATTTTGAATGATGAACTCAAAGCTTCTTTTAAATTTTCTAAAGTTAAGGTTTCATTCCAAAATATCAAAAAATCGTCAACGTAAATAGATACTATTAAGTTTAGTTGTTCATTAAAGTAGATACAAGGATCCATTTTAGACTTTCGCAAACCAAACTTCTTCAACACTCCATCAAGCTTTATATTCCATTGTCTCCCAGCTTGTTTCAGTCCATAGATAGCTTTCTTGAGTCGACATACACGTCCTGTGCCATCATCAAAACCTTCAGGTTGTTGAATGAAAATTTCTTCTTCCAGGTCACCTTGCAAAAATGCGGTAACAACATCCATTTGGTCAATCTTCAAGTTTTGTTGCACAGCAAGAGCCATCAAATACCGAATCGATGAATATCTAACGACTGGAGAATACGTTTCATTATAGTCAATACCATACTTTTGACTACAACCTTTGGCAACGAATCTAGCTTTGTATCGAGTTATAATACCTTCCTCATCTCGTTTTGTAGAAAAAACCCACTTCGCTTTTAATATCTTACGATTTTTCGGAAGGTCAACCAATTCCCAGGTGTTGTTTGCTTGTAGGGAATTCATTTCACTCTTCACAGCATCTTTCCAATCGTTTGCATTCTCTCTAGACATTGCCTCATTATAAGTTAATGGATCTTCATCTACATCTATTCGTGACAAATAAGATACGCAATCTTCATACACTCTTCGTTTTGATATTCGGGATGATCGTCGTAATTGCAATTGTTCTTCCTCTTGACCCGAATCTTCATCTAAGTTTTCATTGCCATTAGTACCTCCATTTTCAAGATTATCTTGAACTACTTCCTCTGCCCTCACTGAATCAAAATCTTGTTCAACATGAATTTGATTCAAGATTGGCAAGTAGTTTTCGTAAAAAATAACATCTCTACTTATCTTGAGTTTCTTGGAAATCGGATTAATGCAACGAAAGCCTTTAGTGTCACTATCATACCCGACAAAAGTCATCTCACGAGATTTAGGGTCTAATTTGCGGCGTTGCTCTTTCGGAATGTGCACCATTACTCTTGATCCGAAAATTCTCAGATTTGAAAGATCCACTTTCAACCCTGACCATACCTCTTCTGGTGTTGTATCCTTCCAAGATGAACAGACTGATCGGTTGATCAAGTACGCTGCCATGTTGCAAGCTTCAGCCCAGTAAACCTTATCAACTTCAACATCAAACATCATGCACTTTGCACATTCAATGATGGTCCGGTTCATTCTCTCTGCACATTCATTTTGCTGCGGAGTATATGCATTGGACCGTTGATGTTGTATACCATTGGCTTTGAAGAACCTTTCAAATTCTTTCGAGCAATATGGTGCCATTATCTGTTCTAACCGTTTTAATTTTCTTTTCAATTTGATTTTCAACAAAAGACTTAAATTCTTTGAAAATACCAAACACTTCAGATTTTTGTTTCAAGAAATATACAAAAACTTTCTTTGAATAATCATCGATAAAGCTTAATAAATACCTGGCACCTCCTATTGACTTAGTTTCCATCGGGCCAACCAAATCCGAATGAATAAGTTCCAATAAGTGTGTCGACTTGCTTTCACTAGACTTGAATGGTGGCCTAGCATGCTTTCCTTCAGCACACACTTGACAATTTTGCAAACCAATCTCTTGATCCTTGAAATGGACTCCTGTCACTGCTCCGTCCCGCATTTTGCATAAGCTTTGATAATTTAAATGTCCAAGTCTTCGATGCCATGTAACAGCAGTATCAATTTCACCCTTCGATAGCATGCACATTGATTCCTGGTTCCAAATCTTGTAGACTCCATTGTCAGCTTTGCATCTTGCAACTATCCTTTCGTCTTTATTATATACAGTACATCCTTCCTTATTAAAAACAACACTGTTATTTTTCTGTACTAATTGGTGTACTGATAACAAATTCGTTGATAGATCAGGAACAAGCAATACATCCTTCACTTCAATGGTATTATTGTTTATCACAATACTCGCATCACCAACACATTTGACTTGCATCCTCGAATTATTTGCTGTTTTGATTTCGTCAACCTTTGACTCTTCGCAATCATGCAACAAATTTCCATTAGGAGTCATATGGTTCGATGCTCCACTATCGAGATACCATTCAGCGCATTGTTTCCTTCCATTACAAGCTAGAAAAGCATCTTTTGTATTTCCAGTTCTGTTCTTATGTTCAGAAGTTCTTTTTGATTTCTCTGGGCATTCAGAACTCTTGTGTCCTTTTACACCACACGTATAGCATTTGATAAATTTTGGTCTTTTATTTTCTTTCTTCACCAAATTTTTACCAATAAATGCATTACCTGATTCTGCTTTTTCAAACTGCGTATCAAGAAGCTTCATCTTAATCTCGTCAGCAGTAATCTTTTGAACGTTTCCTTCAAAGCTCATAATAAGTGGTTTGTATTCTTCAGTTAAACCAGCCAATAAGATCGCTGCCAATCATTCATCACCGATATTGAATCCAATACATGTTAACTTACTTGATGTTGACATTATCTGATCAATATAACATTGCATGTTATCACATTGATCAAGCCGTATGGATATCAATGTTCGTAAAAGCCCAATTTTTCGCAGCAGACCTCTATCTTCAAACATATTTTGAAATGTTCGCCAAATTTCCAACGCGGACTTACAATGTCTGATATGAACGTAAAGCTCTGGTTCAACAGACAAAACAAGCATTGTCTTGGCTTGACTAAGCATCTGTAGATCCTTTTCTTTCGCTTCTGTTGGGTTTTCACCGGAGACCACAATACAATCTTGAAGCTTCTTGAATTCAAGATAATTTTGCATGGCAAAACTCCAATTGAAAAAATTCTCACCACCTCGCAATTTCTCAACCGAAAAACCTTCATTCTTGGAATTCATCTTCTTGTATTCTTTATTCTTCTTCAAAATAATTCAATACACAAATTTTTCCAAAATTTCCAGAAAAGTCTATTTCAGTTTCTTCAGTTTCCTCCTGGGCCCATAAACTATTGAGAGAAACACAGTGTATCTTGCTGAGGCAGTTTACAGAAATGAGAATATTTTTTACTTGATATGAAAATATTTTTACAAACATGAAAATAATATATTACTTAAATATGATACACAACAAGTAAAAATGAACAAGTAATTATATTATTTCAACAATTCACTATATCTTGCACTGCTTATTTTGGGATTTTCTCTTTAGGATGTTTTTGCTTCATTCACGCATATTTCTCATACTTTTTTTTAATATTATTTAATATATAAATTAATATTTTTATTCTTCGGTTGAAGTTTTAAAAAAGCTTTATTTTAACACAATATTATAATTTATATAAAATGAAATGAAAATGATAAGTTGACAAAAAGACCGGTACCGACGGGCGATTGTATTTGACTGCCTGTTCTAGAGAAGATCTTCCTCTTCGATGCATGAGTTTTATCTCACATAGTGGGTGGCATAATGGTATCTTTTGCTTTGGTTGCATTTGCTTTGTTCTTTGTTATCTCGATGCTGACCATGCAAAAAGGGTTTCGGAATGATGGGATTGTTGCGTGTGCAGAAGGCGGTTGTTAACACTGGATATGATTACTTAACTTATATGTTTTTATGTTTTCTTTTATTAAACAAAAAGTATGAAACAAAAAAAAAATTTAAAAAAAAAACACTTTTCTCAAAAAAAAAAAAAAACAAAAATGAATGCTTTACAAAATATATTTTTTTTTACACAACACCACATAAATTGTCAATATTATTCTTTGAATGAAAATTTTGAAAAGGGTTTTTTACCGCATTTGTTCGATTTGAATAATTCCATTGTACACGTTTAGTCGAAACGGAAGTAGAAACTATTAAAGGGCACGACTGCATCGCATAAACTTCCTCTGTTGGCAAATTATCTGAGAAATCTATCGAAGTTATAAGTACTATCTTTAGAGCACGAGTAGAAATCATAAATCTTAACTTTATGCCACACCGAGATGATTTACCCAAAATTTGTAACTTGTGTAACAGAAAAGATAACGAAGATATTTATCACTTTGTAGCAGTTTGTCCAATATTACAGGAAATTCGTCGGCTGTATCTCCAAGAAAGTTTTTTTTCCTTACAACAAACTTACGCTATTTTAAATGGAGCCCTTGGTTGGCTTAACCTCTACAAATATTGTCAGCATGCCCTAAATTATCGTAACAGTTTCTAAAAAGTCAAATTTTTTTGCCAGTTATAGCAGTTTTTTTTATACACTATCAGATCTATTTTCAAATGGAGCTTAAAGCAAGCATCAACATATGAAAGAAAGATTTGCCAACACATATAATGTGTCCCACTGGCTCATCACTTAGTGCAGGTGTTAGTTGTTAGTTAGCACAATGGTACAAAAACAAAAACACATGCACATAAATACAACATAAATACATTATTACAATACAACACAGAAACAATTATGATCGTGGAGCACTGGTTCTAAAGAGAGTTTTTAAAATATTTTTATTTAAATTAAAGTCTATAAGGCTCTCATTCAAGTTATAAAACTTACTCATCCGTGTGAGAGGCTCATGCATGCCATAATTAGTTCTGTGGAGTTCAATATGCAAAAGTTCAGATCTTCGTAGGTGGTAAGACCTTCCGATGCCAATAGAAGCTAACAGGTCCGAAGCATCAATTTGTCCGCTGATAAGTTGATGAAGAAAAATTAAATCATTATTTACCCTTCGTTGGTGTAAAGATTGAATCTGCAAAAGCTGTATCCGATGTTCATAAGGTGGCAGATTATAAGGATCGGCCCAAGGAAGGCCTTTAAGAGCAAAGCGAATAAACTTGTGCTGCACTGATTCAATACGGTTCTTATGGATTTCATAAAAAGGAGTCCATACTTGTGAGGCATATTCAAGATGAGGCCTTACGTAGCAGTTGTACAATGAGAGAGTGACGTACGGATCGTTAAATTCTTTTGCCCACCGTTTTATGAATCCAAGCATAGAGTTCGCTTTATTTACAATAAAATTAATATGTTCAGAAAATTCTAGATTAGCACTATAAGAATATAAGCAGTTTAAATTTGTTTTGCATTTAATGTTGTAAATCATCTTATAATCTAAAATTCATTCTTTTTCTATATTTAACATTTATTTAAAATTATTTAAATTTATAAACCTTTTTTTTATGTTTCAAATCATTAAAAATAATCATTTAAATTTTTAATTTTTCTTTTATGTTTCAAATCATTAAAATTGTCATATAGGTTTTTTATATTAAATTTACCAATTTATATAATAACGGTAGTAAACTGAGTTTACAAACAAAATTAATATTAAAATCAAAAAAATAATTTATTAATTACGAAATTTAATGTTAAAATATTCTTACATTTCCTTAAATTTTCTTTTTATTTTATCTCAAATGTCATATCAGGCAGACGGCACGATTGCCATGTCATTAGTCGTAAGAAAAAACTTTTTGTATAATCTATTGGTAAAAATAAAGAATATATCTATCTATCTATCTATCTAATGAAAAAAGTACTAAAAATGGAAAAAAAACCATTAAAAAGTAACGGTAATACCTACAATTAAGTATTATATCTTTTTTCAAAGCGAATAATACTCTGTTTTACTAGCCAGTTTTTAAATCAAGTCAAATCTATCCATAGTTTTTTGAAAAAAACTACTTTCAAACTAAAAATTTGGGAAAAAAAATATAAAAAAAATGTTTAAAGTTTATTTTTTCAAAACTTTGAGATTTTATATTATATTTTGTTTGTTAGAAATCGTTGCTCATATTAATTTTCAATCAGAAACCGAAAACCAAATTATTTAATGTTATCTAGTTTTCAAGAAAATTAAAAATTACCAAAACTACTATTTTAATTTAATTAATTTTGTTTGCTTAGGCATTTTACGTGGTCTTAATTTGATAGTAAAAATAGAATATGGATTAATTCTTAAACAAATTGACTCTAAATTATCATACTTTCCCAACACCCAGCCTTATGGCGTATCAGTGAGATATGTTTGGGGGGAGGGGGGCATTCTACCCCCTGCAACCCCCTGGCTGGGCCTGTGATAGGATTTTGGGTGCGAGTTTGGGTATATGCAAAATTTCTTTTAGATTAAAAAATTTGGTAATTATTATTTTGTTTTAAATCTAATAAAAAATAAACGCCCAAACGGGGGGAAATATACCCCCTCAAATATTAAAAAAATGCTTGTATTTGTCCCTTCTACAAAAATCAGTTATCAATTTTTTGTGCCAAAGTTATTGTACTCTCCACAAACATTTTTATTGGGGATTTTGTCTATTGGGCTTCTCTCCCTATTTGGATTTGGTCCTTCAAAATCATATGTCTTTGGGGATTTCGTCCATTGGGGATTTTTTTTTTGTGAATTATGGGTAATTCCTCTTATCAACGGTACCTACCATATACACACTATAGAAACTGCATTTGTACTTGCGATTATTTATTATAGTTTCTTGTTTAGTGCCCTTAGCCAAAGGATACAAGAGCAAGTTTGTCCGACCCAGTCGTACCTTTTATTATTTTAGTACATAAAAATATCAACTGAATTTTATTAAAACTTGCAGAAAGACATTTTCCACAGACTAGTTGTAAGAAATCACTTTAAGTAAGGTACATAAACACCAGCACGAAAAAAGTTAGTTTTGAAATCCATGAAAAAGTAAGTCATTAAGAACTGTCAAATGGTTCCGTAAAAGATAATCCTTCAAATTTAAAATATAGCGTTCTCATCAGATAATCAAATTAAGCCTCAAAAAATATTATCGTTATTCAAAAAGGACACAGAAGCTCCTGACGTGATGATGAGCAGACAACTCAACACTATGGGAGGTCTAAATAATTAATTTATTCTATAGAAGGAACATCAAGAAAGACATCACCAAGACAATAGAAACAAACGACAGGGCGAACAACGAAATTTATCTGATGGAGTGTGGTGTGTAGGTGGAATGGTGGAATATGACGAGATGGACGGGTATAAAAGGTTTATCAGCGTAGCAGACAAATTTATTACCACCTGTGAACTACTGCGAATGGTTAGTGTTTTGTTTGCAAATAATTGGAAACATCACGGGGAAAATGGCTTTCAATGAATATAGTGAAGTTGAAAAGTGTACTTTGTTCTTTGTAAGCGTTTTATTCAATTATCATGATTGGTTCTGAAAGGAGTAATGAAGGTAACGACAGGATAGAAAGATGCCATTTTGACAGGGGGATATTGATTTAGATTTAATTTAATTGGTTAATCAAAATTTTTGAGAAAGTTTGGAAAATCATTCTGAGGAAATTTGATTAAGTAACATTGACCTAACTTTGTACAGCTTTCTGTATAACAAACATATTATAACTGCTTAAATGGGAAAATGATATTGGAATTTAGGTGAAAATAATAAAATTTGAGAATATATAGCAACATTTTATTTACCTAAAAAAACGTATTCATTGCAAACTTTTTGTTTAAAAGTAATACAATTGAAAGAAAAAAACTTGCATTCGCAATCTTTGAAAAAGCAAACATATTGGGCCGTATTCATAGACGCTGTCTAAGCCGTTACTAAGAAAAACTCGGGTTTATCCTATTCAAATAACATAGGATAAGCCCCAGTCTAAGATAAACTAGAGTTTAAAAACAACTATGAATACGCCCCAATACGTTAAGAAACTGCAGTAAGAACTGTCCTGGCGATTACTCCGATTGATTACAATCAAAACAAGCTTCTTGTAGGAGATAAAGATATTATTGAAAGATGAGTACCATTATTGAATGAAAAGTATTTGTTACATTCTGTGACTTTCCGAGATGAGAAAAAGAATATGGTAATTAAAACAAAGTCACTGTTGAAGATTTGAAAAGAACATTTTTTAAGCCTGCTTAATCAAAACAAAGTAGCAGGACGAAGGCGATATGTAAAATGAGCGAATAAAAGTGTGCCGTATCTACAAAAAAGAGGCACTTATACATGTGATTCTGATATAAATCTATAAAATCTCGCTATAACTCAGTGTAGCAAAAAAAACTTTTGGCAGTTTCGCAACGCATCGATTAAACGATCAAACAATCACACTCTGGGAAGATTTTGAAAAACACCAATTCTAAATCAAAATACACAGTTAAAGGTGAACTGTTTGCAATACAAGAATGACAACTGCAGGGATGGTCTTAAATTCAGAAATTTCAACTGGTCACTATGCCTTCCTCGGTAGTGACGAAGACTCCAATGCTGATATGTTCACATATACATATAATTCTTCCCGGAATGAAAAATTTCTTTCCCAATAGATTGAAATGCATCAATCCTTAAGAAAACTCGCTCGTTGAGAGGAGTAAGGAGAAGTAAGTTTCCGATATTACAAAGCCAACCCTCTATAACTGGAGAAAACCAGAATAAGTTTAAATAAGCTAGAAAGACCTGCTACGGTCATATTCTACAAACCAAATTTCCAGCTGAACAAAAATTACGGCAAAAAATAAGTACTTCAAAGTCAGTAAACATTTTTCGTCATTTGCAAAAATTGTACGAAGTTCAACTTCGTCCTCGGTTCCGACGTTCGTCTCAAACGACACCTCTGCGGTCAGCTCACAAAAATTTGTTTGCAGCTCATTCTGTTGCTAATTCATGCTGCCACAAAGTGATATGACACCTCCTGTACTTGAGAGCGTTTCAAGGGGCGAAACTGCTGTCGCATTCGTATAGTTTCAAGATTATATCCCCTATTATTCTGAGTGTGCTTCTACGCTGCCTTAGCTTTTCCATCTGTCCCATTCTACTCTCTACCGATGGACTGCGACCTTGTCGTGGTGGTAGGGCTTAAACTGTTCATCATTCTACGGCATCTAAGATGTCTTGATCAGTGAACTAACCGCAGTCCGGGAGAACGCCTCGCCCTAGGACGTTCACCCCCAAGTTTGATGAAGAACCAGAGCATACCTGAATATTTATTTATAAACATCTTCAGAGTAATGTCCGTGTTCAATAGGTAACCTATCCCAGGATTAACTGGGTAACGGCCCTACATCAGGCAAAAGTAGTTAGGGCAGGGGAATCACGAAAGTGTCCTTGACGATTACTCATTTAAACGTTTGAAAGGGAACTTTCATAACATGAGTGTTTTGTTGGTTTTTCACTGGGCTAGTGCCATTGTGATAGTAGCAAATAAGCAGGGTGGTCTTTGTAACTCAAGGAGGCCACCCGAAAAGGCGGTAGATAACTACTCTATCCCAGAACATAAACTGGGTAACGAGCGTTACTATCGTCAAAAATTGACAAGTAGAATTGACAGAAGTTGAGATGTGGAACTTGAGTTTGGTTCCAGTTCAAGACATACTTGGGCACATCTTCAGGGTAGGCAATCCCTGTGGCTTTGTAGGTAAAGTCAGAATGTCAAACTTTTACAGTTGGGAACGACGTTTTAGGTTTGACGTACAATAAACTTAGCACGGGTGTTAGGGGACCTAGAGTTTGTTCGAGAGGAATGTCCTTTATGGAATTTAATCATGATCATTCTCTACCCTAACAGTTGGGCTGGCCCTTTCGGGGAGCTTCGTGCTGGCTGTGGTTATCCATAGCGGAAACATTTGGCACTTCGGTGCAAGAGATGTAGATCGGTCTCGCTTCTTAACAAGGAGTGTGCACATACCTACATGTTCTCAATTTGTTACTGCGGTTTAATCTACTTCGGTAATTATACTTCAGGACGCTGGTTCACGTTTGATTGAACCCGCAGTGGATTCGCCACCGTGGAGTTAGAAGCTTTTACTGGTTAGGTACCTACGTTAAGCTTATCATTGACCGTCCCATTCTACTGGTCTACCTTGAGTGCGCGCAAAATATATAAAAAAAAAGAGTTTTCTTCAAAGATTAGATTTCTTTCTTAAAGCATTCTTAAATGCTTCTTAAATTCTTCTTAAATTAGCATTTTCCGTAACAATCGCCTAGAAGAAGTGGCAGACTTAAATTTTTTTGGAACAAAGAAATTGCAAAGAAACCCCAATTCATATGGCCTCCGCCTCATACATGTTTGAATAACTTTATTGAATTAAAAAAACTTTTGCACATTTTTTTTTCGTTTGCTCTATTTTTATGGTCCATTATCTATCTATTATCTATTTTTATGTTTAACTATCGTCCTGATTTTGAACAAAACCATGATTTGCCTTATATTTCCAAAAAGTAATCACAAGTACAAATTAAGTAGCCAAAGTACACATTTATATAACAACATGAAGATATACTATCATCC
This sequence comes from Baccha elongata, assembly GCA_951217065.1. NCBI lineage: Eukaryota > Metazoa > Arthropoda > Insecta > Diptera > Syrphidae > Baccha > Baccha elongata. The sequence goes on from OX578272.1 coordinate 177,969,190, forward strand.
TCTTTTCTAAAGAAATCAATGAACCATTCAATTGATTACTCCATTCACTTTCCAAGGACTAAAAGGACATTCGCTTGTAGATAACCTTTTGCGAAGTCAGCAGCAATCGGTTGTTTTTCTATTCTTCTTCTTAACTCTCCTTGACAAACAAATCTATTGAGACGAATTATAAAACAAGCTATCAACATTCACTTAAGTGGATTACCTGTTTGAAAATCTTTTACTTTTCTCGGCAGTTGGTCAGTTTCTTCTTTTTATGCAGACTTTTTTTTTATTTACTTTTTGCGTGCACTTTTTAAATCCTTAAATACAATTTTTTTAGGGACACAAAAAGGATTACATTATAACTATTGTTAAGATAAAGGTTCATTGATGTTGTGATGTTTTTCTCATGTTGACTGAATACAATGCAAATTAATCCAATACCTAGGTATACTGATGGGATGGGGTTGGGTACGAAATACCGACTGCCAAGATCCCAACTGGACAAAATCCCGACTGAGAATCCCGACTGAATTTTTCAATAAAAATTAATTGCAAAAACGTTTCATAATTTTATGTAGGTATCGTTTTTACCAGTTATTTTTCATGTATTTTTTCGTCAAAATTCTTTCTGTAGTTTTTGGGATTTAAGGTTTCCGGGATTTCAGTTTTTCAGTATGTCTGTTTTGGGGATTTTGAAAAAAAATCCTTTCAAATCCAATTTTGTTTCCACTTGCAAAAGAAACTGCAGCAAAGGATGTCCATATATTTCCCGCTGCTTTATTTTTACTTTTTACAAATTGAAAGTGTGAACAAAAATGCATTTAGATAGGCGTTGCGCTATGCGCAGCATAAGTATGTACCTGTATATAATTTTGAAAATTTTGTTTCCCACAAATTTAAAGAAATTATAACAAATTTTACATTGGAAGGGACGTTTGGCACAACTAGTTTATGATAAGTTAACAAACAAATCAATTGTCACCAAATTTTCTTAAATTTTATCTTATTTTTAACGAAATTAAAAAAATCCATCTATTGAATTTATCTATTTGAATAGTCATCCAGCTTCTTACTTAAAAGTTCCAAGCCTTCAAAAGTCTAAATTAAATTCAAAAAAAAAAAAAAAAAATCCATCCTATCAGTTTTGTATTCAATTTCTTAGTATATTCATACTTTCGCTTTGTATTAAAAGTTTTACAAGACAGCCCTCAGTAAGTAAAACTCAATTGCGTCTGAACAGTGAACACCATGAGTTTCAATGTTCAATCATGTTCCCCTTTATCATAGAAAATAAAAATAAAAAAAAAACTTAAAGAACAGAAAAAAACAGAAAACTTTAAATGCATTCTTGGCCAAAAACTTTTCAACTTTTCAGCTTTTTGTTAAAAAATTAAAAGAAAAACATAAATAAAAAATAAAAATACTCAAATACCACAAATGTGCTTTTCCTGTAGTCCTCGAGGGGTGAACGTTATCCTGTGAGTATACAAATTTAGATTTTGCTTGCCACAATCTTTTTTTTATTTTTCTAACAAAAACACATCGAAAATGCCGGATGCTTTTGTAAAATTCTCATGACTGTAAACGGTTGGCAGACTATCTGTGAAGCATGCAACTATATATACGAAACGAATATAACGAACAAAATAGGAGCAAGGATAGTGATAAACGACATTTCGTTTGCACTGGTGTCTGTTTGCATCCTGATGACTGATGTGGGATAAAGGAAAACATTCGGTGTTATTTGTTTGTTTGAAATTGTTGCGAATTTTAGAAATTTTTTTTAGACTATTTCAGAGACCGTCAAACTTTGACTTTTATTTAATCACATCTTTATACGTTGAAAGGACCGCCAAAGTTTAATATTATTAAGGTGTTCAACTTCGCCATTTCTTTTACATCGAGGTGTTATAATTTGAAAATATTCAATACCGGAAATAATGTGAACCGAGGTCTAGGTTGACCTCACAAAATAAGGAGGGTAAACATCCCCAAAAGAACTTCACAAGTAACAAGTTGATAAAAAAGAAGTAAAATTCATTATTTTTTGATTTTGTGTTGCCGGAATATTGGTTAATGATTTTATTGTTGATTTGTTGTGTTTTTCTTAATTTCTCAAAAACTAAGATACATTTTGGCATCTGGTTTTCTGTTTTTGACTAAGAATTAATAAGAGCATTGAATTTTGAAAATAAAAATAATAGTTATACAGGGTGAGTCATGAGCAATGCGACAAAATGCTAGGGCGTGTAGGTTGCGTTGAGACAAGAAAAAAATCGTATGGGAGGGGGGGTCTATTCCCCTCCGTTTAGCCGGGAGGGGCAATTTTCGAAAAAACTGACTTAAAATGGGAAAAAAATTATTTAAAATCAACGGCTTCATTCACAATGCTGTGCGATACGTTTTTGAAAAGCCAATAACTTTTTCTTTCATTCTGTGTTTAAATAAATCTATTCTAAGAAATAGTTTTTGAAATATTAATTTTCAAAGTCAAAATTTTGAAAAAAAAATTGAAAAAAAAATTTCAAATTCATTTTTTTCAAAATTTTACGTAATTAAGTGCTAATTTTAATTTCAAAATACAATGCTGTTATTAATTTTAAGTCTAAATAAGAAAACCGGATGCAAAAATTTTATGTCGTTCTCAAGAAATTAAAAAAAAAACCAAAACCACCTTTTTCTAAGAAAAACATTTATTTTTATTGTAACGAAGCAATTTATTTATTTATTTAGCATTAATCTTAGTTTTTTTACTTTTTTTTTAATTGGAGTTTTATGAGAACGTAATAAAATTAAATAGTATTGGAATAACCCTGGATTAATATTATTTTCATTGATGACTTCTGAAAACTGACCTGTCAATATTTTTGCCTTGGCCTGCCCGCAGCATGGGTTCTACCTGTTATGGGGCAATAGGGACAGTAAAACCGCATTTTTTTTAATAAAAAAAAAAAGAAAATTGCAACGCAAGATAAATAAAAGGCATTGCAGTTTTGCTTAGTAATTATTTCAAATTTGAATATTAACTCATTAACACGTAACGGAATGGCCGCCTAGGTCACCAGATTTAACCCCCCTAGATTTCTATGCATGGGAATTTATGAAGAATTATGTTTACGAAGTGGAAATAGTATCATTGGAACAACTGAAGGAACGAATTGAAGTCGCTGGAGTCAAATTGCAGGAAAATTTGTCAAGCATAAACTTATGTGAAGCCCTTACAAGGAGATATAATCTATGCCTTCTAAACAATGGAGATCATATCGAGAATTTTTTATAAGTACTTTCAATAAAAAACATAGTAAAAATAAAAACTAAGATTAATGCTTCTTAAATTGCTTCGTTACAATAAAAATAAATGTTTTTCTTAGAAAAAGGTGGTTTTGGTTTTTTTTTAATTTCTTGAGAACGACATAAAATTTTTGCATCCGGTTTTCTTATTTAGACTTAAAATTAATAACAGCATTGAATTTTGAAATTAAAATTAGCACTTAATTACGTAAAATTTTGAAAAAAATGAATTTGAAATTTTTTTTTCAATTTTTTTTTTCAAAATTTTGACTTTGAAAATTAATATTTCAAAAACTATTTCTTAGAATAGATTTATTTAAAAACAGAATGAAAGAAAAAGTTATTGGCTTTTCAAAAACGTATCGCACAGCATTGTGAATGAAGCCGTTGATTTTAAATAATTTTTTTCCCATTTTAAGTCAGTTTTTTCGAAAATTGCCCCTCCCGGCTAAACGGAGGGGAATAGACCCCCCCCTCCCATACGATTTTTTTCTTGTCTCAACGCAACCTACACGCCCTAGCATTTTGTCGCATTGCTCATGACTCACCCTGTATACATAAAATTTTGAAAAAAATTAGTTTAAACATTTTGTTTTAAATTTTTTTTTCAAAATTTTGAGTTTGAAAATTTATTAACTGTTCATTTAAACAACTTAATTTAAAAATAAAACAAAAGAGTAGTTTTCTGGCTTTATAAAAAGATATAACAAGGATTTGTATCATTTACCGTTGTTTTTAAATAATTTTTTTTCTGATTTAAGCCATTTTTTTAGAAAATTGCCCCTCCTGCCTAAACGGGGGGAAATAGACCCCCCTCCCATACGATTTTTTTTCTTGTCTTAACCCCACCTACACGCTCTAGCTTTTTGGTGCACCTTAAACAATAAATGAGGTAAGTTGGAGATGGAATTTCGATTCCTGTCGAATCGGTGTTTTTCTGTAAATAATGATGAATATAAATATTTTTGAACAAATGGCTTAAATTCAACTCTGTAAGTTACAAATAATATGCCAACAACAAACCTTTGCAATCATTTAAATTTCAAACTCACTAAATTGGTCTGGAGTTCCACGATGCATTCAATAATAAAAACTTATTGTCTAAAAACAACTGTTTGAAATAAACAACTGGCCAATTGACACAAAATAATGAAAGAATTTCAGATATTTAAACCAATTCGCCTCTAAATTGGTTAACGAAAAAATATTGAACTAATATAATAGTCTCGCTTAGTATGCCATAATAAGGTCACAGATCAACAAAGTTGTGAAATTGCTAAAAGCATTTTAATTCTTAACAAACTGACAAATAACTATCACAACCCTTTATTTATAGGTCATTGCAGAAAAGAACAAATTATTTGTACATATATTTACTTACTAAGATAGACAAAACAATATTTTTTTCAACCAACACTATAAAATTGAATTACTTTAACCTTAATATATTCCATTCATTGCCAATTGTCTGGACTGAGCCTTCTTTATTCTTGCCATCAACATTGAATTGTATTGCTAACAATAAAATAGACCCAAAATAATGTCTAATTTATTTCGTCTTAATATTCCATATTACATACCTCTAGCACCCTTGGTAACCTACCTCGTCTTGTCTTTTATTCAAGTCAGTTTATAGGTTTTAATAAGTTTAACCCGCCATAACAATAAGCTTGTGCAAAAGGAGCGTGTGTTTGGAATAACCAGCGCAATATTACCTTCTTATATTTTTGTTGTGTAGTCAATAAAATTGATTTATCCAATAAATGGTAGAGATTCTTTTGTTCTTCTTGTTCAACTGAGTCATGCACTCATTTGGTAGGCTATATAGTTCATTTGCGTAGGGTTTATGGAGCGTCTTCATATCTGGCACAGTCACGCACATAAACAAATTTTGTGTGCACAAAACTATAGTTTGTCGTTGGAATGGTATTAAACATTAAGACGGCCGCGAGGCAGCGGAGCGGCGGCGGTGTTGGACGACTTGCAAAATTTTTGAAAATAAACGCAAAACGTTTTGCTTAAACTTTATTGAAGCACTTACCCTTGCCCTATTTTTCGTAGACATGTTTTCTTTAACAGTAATGTGACCATTTGTCTCGATATTAATATTTAGTTTTATATGGATTAATATAGGTACAGTGAAGGAAATTCCCATAAAAACACATGGTTTTTACGCATATTTTGTTTGCTGCATGCAACTTAGCCATACATAAGAAAATGTACTCAAAGTTGTTAAGAAAAATAAAAATGTATTCACTTTTAACAAAATTAAATAAGAATTATTATCAAAAAAAAAAAAAAATAACAAGAAAAAAGGAGGAAATTCCCATAAAAACACCTTAAAAATAGCTGTGAATTAGTGATTAGAAATTTGTAATTAATTAAATCAATATTTTGTAGAGCCACTACTTGCTCTTACGATCGATATCATTCGCCTCGGCATTGATTCCATAAGCTTTTACAGTTCCGCGTTTGTAATCGCGCCCCATTGTTCAATTATTGTATCTCGAAGCTCTTGAACGTTGTTAAATTGGTGCCCTTTGGCATAAACACGCCTGGCTAGTATGGCTAGTCAGTTACGCATAACTCTTCAGCTCTCTCAACCATAACATCTTCTAACAACTCAGCATAACTTTCTGAGCTCATCCTTCCAGGCACAAATGCGATTTCCGTCTTTCCATTTGCAAAAAAACCTGCCCAAACCATATCATTCGACTCATTCTCACTTCTGTTTGAAGACGTTTGTCATGCCAATATGACTGAAATCCATCTGGACCATCCAAATTGGATTTTTTTTTATCACTAAACACAATTTTTCTCCACTCTTCGGTCCAGCAAAATGCAGCCTTGCTGACTTATGGGCTGCATCTAAAGGTGGCTTCTTGGATCTTTTTTTGTAAACAAGGTTGGAGTTGGCTTTTAAAAATTGTCTAACGCGTCGGGTTGAAACAGGCAAGTCTAGTTTTGTCTTAATTTGTGAAGCAAACAGCTTGTTTTTAATGGCTTCACGCGATATCATTCGAACTTGACGTGTTGTAAGCTTTTTATTTTGCTCGTGGTTGGCAATTTTCCCATAATTTTCACCTAATCTTAAAAAGTTATGAATAACTGTATTGGATCTCCCTATTTTTCTAGCAATTTCACGATCAGAAAGACAACAATCTTTGTATGCAGTGATTTTTGATCTCTCTTCCGCACTTAAAATTCTTCCACGCGGCATGATGAGATTCTGTAAAAATAATTCTGCTTAATTTTAAAGGCACACAAAATGATTTCCTACCACTTTCAATCAAAAATTCAAACAACTTTATGGAATAACCACTTTTAATTAGACTGTTTTTACACGAATTTCCGCCCTTAAATTTCACTTTTTAGATTTTATTTTACAAACAAAGACGAATAATGTTCCAAGGTGATAAAAAAGGTTAAAAAAAATATCGGTTGCCTTCATATTGGTTTGACATTTTGGATCCAAAAATAAAAAGTGCTGCCAAGTTTGCAGTCGGTGCAATGAGTTAGGTACAGTGTTTGTACGTCATCTATTTTAGACTGGGACTTTACTATTTGGTAAAATCCCAAACAGGTTGATATCCTTTTTTAACACATTTCAGACACATTCGGTTTCATTCGGAATGGTCTGTATTCGGGTTTTTTTTTTGTTCCGCCTGATAAGTGTGAACCAATGTGTCAGTGTTTGCCACACAGGATTCTATTCTTGGTACAAATTGGTTTTACTCGGTTCCCGTTCAGCGTGAATTCGTGACTAAGGCATACTTACATAGTGCAACAAAGCGATCAGGATCACGTGAGTGTTCACACAAGCACCGCGGTTCTACATATTTCGGTAACGTGTCGGTATAAAAAAAAAAAAAAAAATTAAAGAAACAAATTGATAAAGTTTTATAAAATGAATGATTTGTTGCCTAGTGATTTGTTGCGTTATTATAATTACATCTAGTTTAATGAAAACCATGTCATTATTCAATTTAGCTCTCTATAGCACGGATGACGGCATTAATACTTTAAAAAAAGGCATTGCACAAATACTGCATAAGAACTTCAAGACGAATTCTAACGGTGTAGTAGAGAAAAAATAATCGATAAACCAATAATTTTGTTTGATTTAAACGCATCATAAGAATAGAAGCACTTAAAAAATAGAACGAAACAGAAATGCTATGCAATTATTCTTTATTTAGTTTTTTATTTATTCATATTAAATTGATTATTTTCATTAATCAGAGTTTAAAATAACTTCAAAAATTCCATGATTTAAGCGAATTATTCATCGAAGCCAAGTAGCTGAGGAAAACCTCACTCCAGGCCATTATAATGGAATGAATTTGCCCTTCTTTATGCTACCGTTTAATTTCGAGGTCCATAGTGTACGGTGGTGAAACCAAAAAATGTACAATTTGGCTTTTAATGAATGGTTTTGCTACTCGGGATGTGGTATAAGGGCTTTGAAAAAATCCACGAGGTTTACCAAAAAATATCATACATTTTTGGAAAAATTAATTCAAACAAGGATTTGTAGCTGTAGGATTTGTGTAGTAGGATTTCGCACCTATGCCTCCTTCCCTGTTCTGATTTTTGTTCAGAAATCGCTCCTGCTTTCTTAGTTTTAAACAATTTCAGATCCAATATACACTTTATTTCGTCAGAAATAAATATTTTCGACAGTGTCGTTTGAGCTTACCATTTTTGAACATTTCACGTAATGTTCTATATCGCCAAACACATATGTTCTATTTTCTTAGGCTTAAGACGCTTCAAATGTTTAGCACTGCGGATAATATGTAGAACCGTTAGTAAATTTGCTTCAACGATAGCCTTATCCCTGATATGTGCTGCTGATCGTGCTTAATTCAATGCGATTCTTTGATTCTTTTATATTTCTCAAAGCTTTAAAGTAGAAAAAATGTTTCCTTTCAGTTTGACCCTGCAAAATGATGGGTTTTCTAAATAATGGCTGATAACATAATCACTGGCATTGACGTACTAGATATGGACCCGCCAGTCGGTTGAAATTTTTACTTAAACAGCCAAGAAAAGTTGTTAGCTAAAAACAGCTAAAAACAGTCTAAAAACGCCATCATCTTTTAGTGTTAAATACGTGTACTAATTTCGCCATTAAAATTTAAATAAAAACGATAGTATATTCATCTGTAAGTAACTCATGGCATAAGGAGTGGATGTGTTTTGTAAAATAAAAGCAGTTTGATAATAATTTCCACCAAAATATTTCAATAGTAAATAATTAATTAAAAAAATCATATCACTGCTACGCGGATTCCCCGCTAGTAGTTGATGCCGCCCCTAGTTATGTTGGAACACGCGTGAAGTTGGCTACTGGCAGTCCATACCTAATACGTCAATGATCACTGGAATTTGGTTTTGAGAGTTATAGAGCCGTTTAAAAATACTGCAGCAAGTAAACCGTAATTTTCACTCATTCCTCTAATGTAAAAGATTTTTTCGTTCCATTTTTTATACATACGACTTAAGGTACATTTTACTCTGCAAAATGATCCATCAATATCGAAAAAGAGGTTACCACTCAATAAAAAACGTTGATTTTGGCACTGCTTCTTCTTATGGTCCATTTTGTTCACTCCGGGTTATCTTTAGCACGGAGTTAATTCTAGTATTTAACACCGTTTCATGAAATGCTGTTTCAATCTCTCTACTTTATTTCCTATTTGGTTCGAGTTAATTTTTACAGATGACTGGAAAGTCATTCGAAATGGAATAGATTTTGGAGTTAACTTACTCAAAAATTGAACAAAACAAATTATTAACCCGAGATTTTAACACTAGAGTTAAATATAGTACTGGGTTAAATAACTCGAATTTAGCCCTATCCTGAACAAAATGGGCTTAATGATGTGATTTTAATTAATTTATTTTTGACTTAATTTAAAGACAGCCTTCTGGATTTTATAAACCCTTGATTCTAAAAATTGACAAGTTCTCTATTTAGTTTTGAATGCACTACTTATAATTGACCTCCATATAATTTTTTTTTGTATAATTTGCATATAACGGTAGTAAAATCAGTTTTACTTCCCAAATAGCCTGCTTCTATCCTTATATGACTTGCAGTGTATATAAACATATAATTTAAACAGATCTCTCCAATTAAAATAAATGAAACTCTGGTCACACCACTTCTTCGTCTACATTTATAAATAGAAAGCATTCGCAGAACATGACGTGTAGAAATTCTATAACCTTTCAAATACTGCGAATGATGTTTGTGATGCAATGCAACCCCAACATTTCTGTTTTGGGCATATTACCAGGAATAACTTATTTGTTTTCAGGATTCGATTCATATTTAGATATTTCTTTGCTTTGAATTTAAAAAGTTGACAATGTTAATCTATTTCCAGGGGCAACTCTTTTTATGTATGTATTTTAAAGAAGTAATCTGCCTGTCGACTTTAAAAACCAATACACGTTTGGTTGTGTCATGCAAAATACCGTGGTTTTTTTTATAACCGTTATATTGCACCATCGTTATTTGTTTATCGATCGTCTAAAATTGAAATTCTGTGTTACCACAAATATAAAAACCAAACATATGTTCCCTTGTGCGGGAAATGCTCTCATCGGGAGAGATAGGGAAAAGAATTTCAGTGTTTATGACTAAAACCAATAAAAAAATGGATTTTTTATGGGACAACTAATCTTATTGAAACCCGAAATGCTATTGCTGTAAATTGAATCCCTTAAAATTGCCACAAAACCAAAAAGGAAAAATCCTCAACCAAACGCTTCGATCTAATGAAAAAAAAAAAGTGTTTTTTTAAACGCTTTTGCGTTTGTTCAAAATTCGAGTACAAACAGGTTCGAATTGGTGAAATATAGAAAATTGGATCTGATTCGGGCAAAAAACCTAACGTGGTTTCATTTGTTAGACGTAACTTTGTTGTAGAGGTAGAGACTAATAAAGGATTTGTTTATTTAAGTTTGTTTGAATCGAAAATGCCTTTCAAATCAAATTTTCGTTAGAATTTTCATATTCATATCGTTTGTAAATGTTTTGTTTGATTACTTAGCACATAAAAACAAAGAAGCTGTTTGATGGTCAGTATCATCGTGATAACGCCAAGTCCGTCAAGAAACTTTAACTGGATACTATGACTGTGCTGCCAAGTTACAACCTTCAAGTGATGATAAAGGTTAGGAAAATAATATTTCTTGATTTGACATAATGGCATCATGAGGGCTACTTACGTTATCATTATGGGTCTATGAAATAACTCCCACGAAATAAGTTTCAAAAACGAAATAAGTCTCACCAAAAATTGCTATTTTGAAAGTGGGAGTTATTTCGTTTTTAAAAGTGGGACTTATTTCGTCAATTGGTGGGACTTATTTCGTTACGCGTTTTTATTTTAAGTGGGACTTATTTCGTTTTGAGTGGGAATAAATTCGTTTTGTAGAGTGGGAGGTATTTAATACCCCTAAATTTATATTTTGGTGGGATTTATTTCGTTTTAAGTGGGACTTATTTCATTTTCATAATTTTGCATTTTAAGTGAATGCTTAATAATTTTTGCCGTTATTTGTTGCTCTTCACGTTGTTTCTCATTGAATTTCATAATGTTCTTTTTGTTGCTTTTTAAAAAAAAATTATTGTATTGTAGAATATGCTTTCGAAAAGTTCCGTTATTTCTTGCTCTTTACGAAATGAATGGTATTGTTTCAAATTTGTTGTTAAGTGTGCTAGTTAACAAGACCTTATCATTATATTGATTAGTTAAGTTTGTGAATTTCAATAGTGAACATGAGTGTGACATACGAAATAATTGCAGGGAAGAGGAATAACAGCAAGCTTCTTTATATTTTTTTTTTGAGAAACAATTATATATTAAAAAGTGCACTAAATTTGAAAAAACATTTTTATGTTTGTTATGTAAAGGATTGTCCATCACGAATAATGTTATTTGGCAGCGAGTGCATTAAAGCAAAAAATTATAAAGCGCACAATTACGATAATCAAGAGGCTCTGTACAAAGAACTAAAATTTTTAAATAATGTAAAAACAAAATGCGCACGTCTTAATAAAAAGCCAACTGAAAACAATTGCGCTGGAAGTATTTGCAATATTTTTGTGAATACTAGCATGGAGTAAGTACCACCCACATAATAATTATTATTTATTAAGTAAGTACTTAATAAAGTCTTTGCAGAAATCAAAACGAAAGCAAAAATATTGTCTTTGATAAAATACAGCGGAGTTTGCAGTATATTGCGAATAAAAATTTTAAAAATTCTCCCAAAACACCGGCAGAAGTGCAGGAAGTTTTCCAAGACGAAGCAGTTTATGATAAATTCGGTTATTCCAAATTAAATGGAAATAAACAATGGCAGTTTTTCAACATATGCTACCAAGAAAAAGACTTTGCATATTGCGTTTTTTGTTCCGAAAGAACTGTTGAACTGATGAAAGAATGCATTCCTGTTAATTCGAAAAGAAACATTTTAATTGATGGTACTTCTTCTGTACTTCCTCTAGGAAGCTTTAAACAACTATTAATCTTACATTGTGAATACTTTGGTTCGGTAATTAATTTCATTCATAACTATATGTATATATTTATTATTTTTTCTATTTTAGGTATTCCCCTTTCTTTTCCTACTGATGACCAAAAAGTCTCTAAAAGCATATCAGCATTTATTAAGTTATATACAAAGGAGCATTATTGATCTGTCACAAGCAACTTTTATAACAGATTATGAAACAGGATTGAGAAACGCAATTGAAAAAAGTTTCCCTGATTCAAAAATGTTTGGTTGCTGGTTCCATTATTGCCAGGCATTGCGTCGATTCATAACCATGAAGGACAAAAGGCTCGCTCAATATATTCGGCAAAATAAAGAAGCGTCTAGAATTTATCACAAATTTCTATCTCTTCCATTATTACCTCGAATGCACATTTCGGATAGCTTCCAACTACTAACCGAAGATTTAGGAAAATTGAACGCTTTAGATAGATTCAAATCATTTATAAAATATTTTGAGAATCAATGGATGCAAAAGGTACAATATTCCCTTTTACATAATATTTACAAAAAGGTGTTATGATTTCATTATTACAGATCGGTCCACATAACTTTTCAGTTTTCGATTCTGAAATCCGCACTACGTCTGCAATAGAAGCTTACAATAGTGTCATAGGAAAAAGCATTCCAACGAAGGCTACTTTTTTCAAATTTGTAGCATTTTTACATCAGATGCAAGAATTTGAAAAAGTAAGAAAATTTGAACTATTGATGAATACCAATGGTAGTGTGGGAAAAAAGCGTATTAAAAAGTCTTGTGTTTTGAAAGCAGATATGATTTCGAAATTCAAGAATGATCTTTTACAAGGTACTATAACTCCTTCTAAATTCCTTGACCAACTGGTGTTATCAAAAAATAATTTAATTGTACAAATCCTGATGAAGATCATGAACCATATTGAAACCAACCAGAATACAATTAATAATAATATGTGTGTGATTTGTTTCATAAAGCAGCCAAATATCTTATTTTTTCCTTGTAAGCACTTGAAAATTTGCAGTGAATGCTGCCTTACAATGCAAACTCACAAAATTGATAAAACCAGTAAACTAGTATGTCCATTCTGTCGTGCAGAAGTTCATGAAACCCTTCAAATATTTATCTGATAAATAAATGATTTTTTTATGGAGGGGTGCGATAGAGACATGAAATATAAGGCCATTATGACTTTATTTCTCATTTTTTTCTTATGCAAAAAGTTATATATTGGACATTTCGTAAAAGGGACAACCATAATTTTTTGTCCTTATCTCTCATGGCTCTCCTTTTTTTGTTATTAATTACTTTATACTTACTATAATAAAAAAAACTTTAAAGAAATGTGTACAAATAGGTACCGAACTTAACTCCTGGAAAAACAATATTAAAAAAAATTGTTGACGTAATTACGTATGTAAGTGTTTTATTATATTTTTAGTAGGAAATTGGAATTCGTGTTCCATGTTTTCTAATATCACCATTACAAAATACAACTAATCCCAATTCCACGTTAAAACTATAATACCGTCTACCATGCACTGAATCTTCAAGCCATTTATAAAGGTCGATAATTTTAATCTGATGGTCCTTCCGAAACGGTTTCCATCTTAATAATAAGAACAATTGATCTGTACTTAATCCATTTACGAATCCAAACGTTGTTACTAGTAGGCGTTCTCTATACGTTCCTTGACCGAAAAAAGAATTAATAATAAATTCTGGAACTCTATCAAAATTCGTAATATCCATTCCATTAAAAAGCCTTCTGCAAGCTTGCATACGATTTTTCTTTATTATTCCTCTGCTTTGATTATTCATATTATTCGACGTGTGTTTTTTTCGAAGAGCCAAATACTTCTTATTTGAAATCGCATTAAACAATGAAAAAGTGAGACTTATTTCGTTTATGAAAGTGGGACTTAATTCATATGTATAAGAAATATATTATTCAAGGGGGAGTTATTTCATTTTGAGTGGGAGTAATTTCATTTCAAGTAAATTTTTAAATCATTTCATTTTGGTGGGACTTATTTCGTTTTCAAAAGTGGAACTTATTTCGTGGGAGTTTTTTCATTTTTTTGAGCAATTTTTGGTGGGACTTATTTCGTTTTTAAAAGTGGGACTTATTTCGTGGGAGTTATTTCATAGACCCCATTATTATACCTGGGCTCTATTCCACCAACAACTTTTCACTTATCATGAATTTTCATAATTTTTTGCTGCACCAACAAGATATAATATTTTTTTGAGTTTTGAAAAGTGAAAATTACTCAACTTCTCATAGTAAGTGTTGCACCAAACAATAACTGAACGGTCTTAAATTTTCGAATATCAACTTTAATACACCAACAATTCATTTCTTGAACTATTTGATGAAAAATAAAAGGCACGACTGGGTCGGACAAACTTGCTCTTGAGTAAGATAACTAACCTTTGGGTTAGGGTACTAAACAAGAAAATATAATAAATAATCGGAATCAAAAATAGTTTCTATAGCGTTTTTATTGCAGGTACCGTTAATAAGGTGATTTTGAAAAAAAAAATTCTAACTAAAAACTTCCTTATTGGTAAAACATCAGTCACACAAAATCGATCGTATTTTTTACGAGAAAAATTGAATTATCTGTTACGTTTATATGGCAGGTACCGTTATTTTCAGACCTAGGAAAGAAATCAAAAATACGCCTGGGCATATTACTCCAAAAATACAGAGTACCAAGTTTGAAGAAAATCGGCCCAACCGTTTAGGCTGTAGGTGTCGATACATCCAGACAGACATCCAGACTGACAGACGGACAGACAGACAGACAGAGAGAATGTCGGACCTACTTATTTCGTGTTCTCTATCATCATAATGTCATGTTTGATTGTTATCTCAAAACTTCTTTTTTACGAATAAAAAACTTTCCCTATAGCACCTATAATCGCAAGTAAAAATGATAAGTTAAGCAAAGTTTTGCCAAGAAAATATTTTCTTATCATATCTCTTCGAGAATTGTATTTTTCGCTAAATAAAGTTCAAGAAGAAATATCGTGAAGAACTAAAGCTTCTTAATAACCGGCAATATATGGCTATCATAGCAGCAGGCTAACTGGTGATCTGATGATGGCATATCTTACCGAAAAGTGGAACCAATCGTTAACCCATTTTGGTATAACTAAGGTTGTTGCACTTGATATTTCTAAGGCGTATGATATAGAGTTTGACATTAAGATCTTTTATCGAAAATGCGTGTCATTGGTATCGATGAGTCTCTTCTTCGTTGGATTATAAACAATTTTTCGCACCGTTGAATTCGAGTTGTCTTGAACGGTTTTAGATCTGATATTCACAAAATAAATTCTGGTGTGCCCCAAGACTCCGTTTTGTCTCCGACTATCTTTCCTAACTTTATAAACGATCTCCCATCTGAAACTTCTAATCCACTTCATTGTTTCGCTGATGACAGTATTCTCAACTATTCATATACCTTTCCGGACTCAGATCCCTGCTCTTCGGTTGTGGAACTGCAACGACAACGTATGATAACCTCGTTAAATTCCGATAGATAGATATAATTAGCAACCGACGCTTCTAAAACTCAAAGCTGTCTTCTGTCTCGAAAACGAAATCTTCCCAAATTACCATTATGCATGAATGGTACTTGCACCGAAGAAAACGAAAAGCTATAATCTTTGGTCTGCTCATCACAAACCACCTTTCGTGAAACGATCACATATAAAATGTTGCTAAAAATGCAACTTTTCACCTCTCTGATGAGCTGGGCTCAATTTACAAAGCCCATCCCAAAGATTGAGTATAATTCTCAGAGTTGGTCGTAAGCTCCAATCAAATATCTGCAGTTATTGGACAGAATTCAAAAGAAGGCAATAAGACTTAGAAGTCAGTTCCATAACTGAAACATTCGTTTCTCTTCAACATCATCGAAATGTTTCGTGTCTTCCTTTATTCTATCGGTTTTTTTTTACAGTGAAATAGCCATAGTTGCGTACCTTCCGGTCAGGATACCCTTGCGCCAAACTTCGGAAGTATACTGTTAAGTATACCTCACTCGATTTTCCCCCATCACCATGATGCCCATCAGAGATTCAAGTTCAATGTACATCGGTATCTCCTAATCCACTCTTAGTTTGTTGAGCTTCTTTATCTTAATGATGACAAATTATCGAATACTTACGTTTCTTTCGAATAGTCAAATTTTACAATAGGTAGAAACCAGTTTTAAACAATGGCTATCGACATTGAAACGTTTGTTCTTGGTTAAGGAATATAAAAAAAGCCATTTCATTTTATCTTTCGGAAACTTGCAGGCCATTTCCACTCCGATCAAGAAAGATAAGATAATTTGATATTATTTGGCTCAATCTGGAAGTTATTTATTATTATTACTTAATTTTTCGAAAATCTACTTCAGCATTATTATCAAACCTCTGTTGCTATTAAAATAACAAAATTGTCATAAATAATTCTAAATGACAACTGAAAGCACCGTGTGATCATGCAATAAAAGTCATAATGTATCTTATATCCTTTGAATACAATCATCTGCAAAAACAAATGCCCATTTTCTCGGTCTGGCTGCTGCCATACCACCACAAAACCATTATACTACCATGTTCTTCATATGCCTGCACCACTAATTCTACAGTAAAAGAACGAAGGAGCCAGACAGATGACGTAATCGCGGCAAGAAGCAGATGTAAAAATATTTTTTGTAAAGTTTATCAGACGAAGAAAAAGACTGTAATTTTAAATTTAAGTGGCCAAGCCAAATCGACGTTAATAAAAAGATATTAAAGTTATAGGCGCAAAATTATAGTCAGCCTAAGTTTAAGGAATTAACGCCACACTTCTTAACTTAATTTTAACTTTGAAACAGTTCTCTAACTTTAAATTAATTATAGACTCTTTCTGATGTACTGACAACTAGTGTGGGGTTTAAAACATTTCTCTAAATTATTTGTGCGGAACACGCCTTAAACAGTGACAGTTCGCTAAGAAAACAAAGCAAACACACTTTTATATCTGTCGTCAAATGTCATCAGCCCGGAATATAATTTTCTGTTTATTTTCAATACACCGGTATTGTAAGTTGAATTACAAGCAGACGTTAAGCGATTAGAGCTGGAAAAACTGCGTCTGGAGGATTTAGTGTCAACAATAAAAGCAAACTATGAAAAAGAGATCGAAATTATAGAAAAATCTTTTAGGTAAATATGTAAATAGAAAATAAATTTCTCATGCAAAACTTTTATTAATTTTTACAGAAAACAAATTGAAGTTCTAGAAGATCACCTTGCATCAGTGGAGACACGACTGAAAAATGAAAATGATGCGTTACATGTGTTTTACATTGGCAAATTTAAAGCTATCAAGATGATAAAATAGAATTGCAATCCCATCTGGAAGAGTTTATAAATAATTTGAGCAAAACTCATGAAGTGGAGATTCGAAGACTTAAAACAGCCCATGAAGAAGACCTTGATGGAATTAAAGATGACTATAGAAGAGTGATAGACAATATAAGGCAGTCTAAGCTTCTTGAGTTTGCCGCTGTCCAAGAAAATGGTTCTAACTTGGAGACTCTTCGAACGGCTTTCTCATGAACGTCTCAACCTGTTTCAGGAAGGAATGATTTACAAAATATAAGAACAAAGCTTGTTTTAAAAATGTAAAATAAAAATTTCAATTTAGAACTTAAATCATATTAATTAAATGGTGGTAATAAATAATAATAGAAATAAAATAAAGTTGAAAATCCATCATCTCGTGTTTTATACATCTTGAGCTTTGTGTTTTATACTCCTTGAGCATCCTGTTTTATACTCCTTGAGCTTCCTAAAATTCAAACAATTGAAAATCTTCAAACAATCAAAAATATTCGTCCTCCGAAAACATTTTGCAAGTTTTTTTTTGTTTTATAGAAAATGACAAATTGATAGGAGTCAGAGAGAAGAAAGTGTGACACTATCAAAATTAAAATAGGGTTTTCATGATTTTAATTTTGATGCAAGTCTTTAAAGATAAAGTGTAGTTTAGCTTGTCTATAATTGCCAAAAATGTAATTTTAGACTAGTGTCAAACTAAATTTGATTTAGTTTGGAGTTAAATGGACTATAATTTTGCGCAAAATTATAGTCAGCCTAAGTTTAAGGAATTAACGCCACACTTCTTAACTTAATTTTAACTTTGGAACAGTTCTCTAACTTTAAAGTAATTATAGACTCTTTCTGAAGTACTGACAACTAGTGTTGTCTTATTTATAACTTATTTGTGCGGAACACGCCTTAAACAATGACAGTTCGCTGAGAAAACAAAGTAAACACACCTTTCTATCTGTCGTCAAAAGTCATCAGCCCTGAATGTGTCAATAAAATGATAATTTTCTGTTTAATTTCAATTTTCTCCCTCTTTGAAATTAAAATTAATTTAATTTTTTTAAGAACTTAGAAATATATATCTTTAAAAAGTTAATCTTTGCAAAGAATGCTGTAACGCCGCTTTACGAAATAAAGGGTATACAATTTCAGTTTCATGTCGTTTTTGCAAATTTTTTTTGGTTTATAGAAAATGACAAATTGACAGGAGTCAGAGAGAAGCAAGTGTGACACTATCAAAATTAAAATAGGGTTTTCATGATTTTAATTTTGACGCAAGTCTTTAAAGATAAAGTGTAGTTTAACTTGTCTATAATTGCCAAAAATGTAATTTTAGACTAGTGTCAAACTAAATTTGATTTAGCTTCGAGTTAAATGAAATTAACGTGACACCACTTAACATTATTTCAACTTTAGAACAGTTGTCCAATTTTTACTCAAGAATAAACACTTTTTTTTTTACTTCCAGTTATTTATTCCACTGAAAGGGGTTGTGGATTAATGTATGCAGTGTTTGTGTGTAGTTACATTCCACAAAAGCGATTTCAAGAGAGTGAGCTGCCATTCTCTCAAAGATTTTAGTGTGTTGCATTAAAAATATAATGCGAAGGTTTGTTGTTTTTAAAGTTAGACAACTTCATTAAGAAAATGTATGCTTTATGCCGTTTATAATACGTAAAAACGTATTTTTAACCAAGTTTCACATTAAATTGCTTTTAGTTTCGAGTTAAATCGACTATAATTTTGAGCCCATAATTTTTTTATTGTTTTAATTTTTTCATTTCTTGTAATGCCTGGCCTGGCCCACGGGCAAACTTTCTTTCAAGTTGGTACATAACCTTAAACAAGGTTCCCAACAGTATATAATTAACAGAAGAAATTGCAAATTTGTTTAATAAGGTCTCTTCCATCGAACAAAACAAATCATGCGTCTAAGAAAAGTATAGGTACACGGCATCTTATTGATAAGCCCACCGTGTAGTATAATATAATTATTTAAGATTTCTGACTCATTAGTACGAACAAAATCTAAGAATTTTTTAGAACATATTGTTGCTTTAGTTTTGACCAACACTATATATTAGATACCTCAAGTAAAAAACGACACTTATATAAAATCACGTGCATTATAATGTCCATGACTAGTAGGTATGTTCAGTTTTTAGTATAAAGTAGAATAGCATAATGTCAGCAGACAAAGGTAAATAGTCACCTGATAAAAGACAGTTAACGAAACTTCGTTGCGGCTCTTTGTCTATGTTTAATTCTACGGCAGGCAATTATGCCATCCTGACTTGGGTCAACACCACCTTGTTCCCTGCGAGGAATCAAGGTTCCCACCCACTCAATTTTGTTGATCCGCTAGTCTGAGCAGGAGGATATAACAACATTTACTGACAATATTCAAACTAAATTGAAAATTGAATTGAATATTATATAATAAGTATAAGTTTTAACAAAACGACTATCCAAGTGAACACATTCACTAGCACAACAGCATATTAAAGTGGTCGTATACTTATCTATCGCACCACGCTTTTTGATACTTTTCACCACAACATCATATTAAAATTAATTCTCTAATATCATATTATGCCTACCAAATTAATTTAAAACACATTAAATCCGCTATCATCAACTCATTCATGAAGCAAACACAAACAAAAGAATATTCCTGTTAACATTATCCTTTATCCTTGTTATATGCATATATGTTTCGGTATAATCATTTGAAAATTACCATGCATTCTTTGTTTAACTTTCGCATTTGTGCGTCTGAAAAAGTTCAAGAAACGCGGTTAACATTTAATTACGAGTATATTATGAATGACTGCCGACTGCTGAAGCTGTTACTGAATCCCCATTTGCTCAACTTCTCCTGCGGGATAATATTAAAGGCAAAAGGATGAATGGAGAGCACAAAACCGTGTTCTCTTATGTAATTAACTTTTGATTTGAAAACGTGATCATAATACAACAAACATTATGTTGAGATTTTTTTGTTTTACTTGAATAACATTATATAATATCTATACTTATACAAAATAATATCATGGGTCGGGGATTGGGTCGCACGTACTTGCATTAAGGTTCTGATATATTAGCTATTTTTAGTCTTTTTATTGTTTATTTTTTTTAAACTATGTTCTGATATATTTACAGAGACAGAGAATAAGCCATTTCCGAGAGCATAATAGTCAAAATCTTATTTGTTTCGAAATCATTAGGTTTTTGAAGCCACAATTTTTCAAAACTTAATATCTTTTTTGTAGTTCAATATAAAACTATTGAAATCTAACCATTTCTTAGTTTTTTTAACAGGGTGTTTGGTATGTTTATTAAGAGTAAAAAAATTAAGATATATGCAAGATCTATCAAAAGATCTGTAATATCAAAAATAGTGATTGAATTGGAACCCTCTCCTGACTTTTTATTTAACTTAAATACATTTTAAAATATATCAGCTCAGCATATTGATTTGTACGTTGATGTTAGGAACCAACGTTGGTATGTTAAGAAAAGAAACAATTAATACCGAAAAGGTATCTGTTCCAGACTCATTTTGGAACGTTATATATAAGGATTTTTATAATTATGTTCTGTCAAATATACATATCTTTAGTATTTATATCTTCCAGGCTGATTTATGGGGTCAACGCACAGTGTGGTATTTAGTCCAAAAACCTGGCCAAAATTATTTTATTGTTCTAACAGCTCCAAAACTGATTTTTACTATTTTTTTTTAGTAAAATATAAAAAAAAGATTTATTTATATAAATACACATAATATGATAATTATTTTATATTATATAAATATGCATATAATAATTATACAGGGTGATTCACATGAGGCGTAACAAAAAGATAGAGCGAGTAGGTTGGGTTGAGACAAGATAAAAATCGTAGGGGAATTTTCTAAAAAGTTAACTTAAAACAGGAAAAAAAATATTTAAAAACAACGGTATAGCTATCCTACAATGCTTTGTTATACCTTTTTGTAAAGCCAGAAATCTATTATTTGATGTAATTTTTAAATAAAGTTGTTCTAGTTAATAGTTTTTGGAAAAAAAAAAAATTCAAACTCAAAAAAAAATTGAAGAAAATATTTCAAACTAATTTTTTTCAAAATATAATTTTTGTTTTCAAAATGTTGCTTTTACTAGTTTTAAGTTGTGGGCGGCAATGGTACAATGGATGGAGTGCTTGCTTGGTCTCGAAAAACGAGTTTTTAAAAATTTTCTCGTTTAGTTTTAAGTAATTTTGAAGTTTAATTTAAGTTAATTTTTACGCTCAAAGGCATTTTTAATATATAGTTATAGTATAATTTAGAGCGCCCGTATGGGGCCAGTAAGTTAGTTAAGTTATTCTGTAAGCTAGTTTTTAAGATTTTTGTCTAGCATTTAAGTTAGTTATAAGTTAAATTGAAAATAAAAATGAATTTATAAAAAAAAAAAAAAAAAAAAAAGTGCTTGCTTGTTAACCCAGAGGGTGCAGGTTCAATCCTCACTTGAGTACAAAGCTTTTTTTTCTTTTCAGCATACCTCCCAGCTTATGCTGGACGTCGCCCATGAGGTTATGCAATGAAAAATAAAAAAATCAACTAGCTCTCTATATCATCCATTGTACCAAAACAATTCTTTCCTATCTTTCTATTCCTTCTAACTAGTGTCGTGCAACACCTGTTGCATCTTAAAAGGCAATGTGCCTTACAGACACATAGTTAAAATATTATTATTATTATTATAAAAAACAGAAAACCAAATGCTTAAGTATTTTGTATTCTTTGAGAAAATCAAAAATAACTAATACTGGCTCTTTATAAAACATTGTTTCTCTGCATTTTTGTTTTGAAGCCGCAGCACAAATGTATCTAAAATCAATTTAAGACAATAAATCAATTTTATATCTATAGTTGTGATTGCTGCTGGTATTTGTGGTCATCAAAACATCTTCTGCTGGTATTCCCATCATTTGTATTTCCAAAACTAGACAAAAATAGCGAAAATGGTATAGGTGTTCAATAAAAAAAAATCGTCAAAAAAGGGGGAGCGGGTTGGTGCGGCTGACCGTATACACCGAAATTGTCTAAATATTCATTGAAAATATTTAGTATTATATTTAATACAAACCTGGCTGAGAACAATCCATCATAAAAGCAATCACTTAAATGTTTTAAAATAAAAATACAGAATTTTAAAAATAATCAAAATCTGCACTATGTAAAAATTAATCTGATACTTTTAATAAGCGACAACTTCCGAGTGATCGCGTGGTCCAACGTGAAACGATAAAGCTTTAACAATTCCACCATTTGATAGAGTAATTAATTACCTTATTGAGAAAAAGCAATACAGGGTTGGCAAGAGATTTTTAAAGAACGCTATTTTAAACAGGTTTTACTTCCAAATACCACACTGTGCAACGGTGGCGTCCACACCTCCATATCAAGCGGAGTTATTAAATGGACTATTTGCAGAACTAGGTATACTACGACGTTGTAGGAGATGAGGTAATCAAGGTGCGGATAAAACCTTCCTAGGTTCTTAGGGTTTATACAGAGACCTGATAAACTTTTTTGATAGTTGTGCCAAGTATTACCATTTGACAATACGTAAAATAAAAAATATACTAGTTCAGAAACAACCAGCAGTCTGCTGGAAACTATAACACATTCACCAGTATCTCCGATCATAACCAATGCTGAAGAATAATCGTAGTATAGACAGTTCGAGATTTATCTATTCCAGAATTCATGAAAAGACATGGTTTTTATGTTATAAATTTTGAAAGAGGTTCTACTGCGCTTCTCCTTTGTACATATTTTGCAATTTATTTCAGCAACAATTTCATTGCGTTATGTCATGTTAAGATGTAAAATTAATTAAAAAAATTGTTTCCTCTCTCTTAAACTGACAGGTCTCAGCTCCCATAACCAGATGAAAATTCGGCGACCATATGAGTGTCCTCTTATGGGAGTTTTCACTGAACTCTTATAATGGTTTAACATAGTCCGATCGTAATGGCAAACCGAAGAGAAGACGACGTGATAAATCGATGGACATTGGTTCTAACTGTCTGACCATCACAATGATAGTGAAAAATTGAGCCAGGTAAAGATTTCCAAGTTAAGTGCAGCACATGATTTAAGAAAGAACTTCTGTACTTCACTACGCGTCCGAAGTTGGGTTTTTTACGGTAAAATGGTGAGCATTCATTGCAGTGCGGGCATTACGTTTGAATTAGCTGATCACCATTTCTTAACATGACAATCGTACACAAGCTTTAGATGGATAACTTTGTAAATAGCAGCCAGATGATGCGGGTGGGAGAAATTTAAATTGGCGTCGTCGGCTCGTCGCTCGTAGCAAACCTATCACCTAAGCATTTAGCGGCATTTTTGGCGACGTCGACTTGTTATTATCAAAATCCTTATCAAAACGTTAGTTAAATCTAAAATTAACACCTACAAAAAAGAAATTAAAAAGATTTTTTTAAGTATATATTATATATTAGATAGTTTAAAAAAAAGTGCTTATACTACGTATAGGTAGATACTATTGTGTTATACAACTGGACACTGTCTACCAATCTTTATAAAACAATTGAATATTCAAAACAACCATAACCAACGAATCGATTTTCGTTGATACCACATCTCTAATCAAATTATCTTCACATATACAGTTTTATTTTAAAAGTCAGAATAAAAACACCAAATTTCAGTTCTGGCATCGAAATCCTGGCCACACATTAATTTCATTTTGAAATAATTTTCAACGAAAATTGAGCCCGAAGCATTTTCTGAATAAGAAATGAACCAACCATTGAATAAACTAAAAGCATCCCGCAAATACGAAATAAATCTAAATGTAAATATTGTTATAGAATATAGATATATTATAGGCATTGGGCGATAGATACATTTTATCTCATATACCAAATACTTTGAAACTCTGAATCGAATATTATTTGAAACAGAATAATTGTGTTATTTTATTTTGTATGCTTTGTCGATGTATGTTTTGTACATAGAGGGCGTGCCGGTCACTGTATGTTATGGTGGTTGTCATTGTCAGAATGTGTCGGCTTTGTTTGCTAAAATTGTTATTTCGATTTTGTACCTATCTATAGTTGTTTTGCTTTGTTGTCTCAATAGCCTTCATAGTTTGATTGGTTATAGTTTGCATAAAGGGTTAGATTTAAGAACAAAATGTGATAAGCTTGGATAATTTTTAAGGAAGAAGAAATAAGTAGATTGTTTGTGATTGTTTTCGAATACAATTCGAAAATGTTTTGAGAACAAATGCATAAATAGGCCTGCGTATGCATAAATGCATATATACCTTAAGAGGCCGCCAAGCTTTTTGTCATATCTTTCTGTGACCAATTAAATAATATTTTTTCCAAATTTCACTTTTGTGAACAATTAAATAAAAAACTGATTTTTAACTTTATTTAAGTGATGTATGAGTGTAATATTTTCACGAAAACAAAGTTCGGGCGAAACGCATTCAATGATGTAAAGCCACTAAGCTTTGTTTTCGTGAAAATCTTTCACTAAAAACAATAATTTTGTTATTGTTTCAATTTTTTCATTTCCTAAATTGTTATATTTGTCTAATAGGTATGAGTGTTGATAACATAGAATAATATTTTTTTTTTATTAAATTCACTTCAAATAAACTTTGACCAAAAGTAATTTAAATGTCGGGCTCCCTGTATTCCTGTAAGCAATATGAGGTCATTAGAAGAAAAAACCTTAATTTTGAAATGTTTATTTGTCAAAATGTAAATCCACATAAAGCTTCTTCTGTTCGGGTGATATACAGTGGAGTGCACAAATGAGTACATGTTTGCACTTGATGCAATTATTGTTGCATAAGAATAGAAATTATAAAGCAAATACAATTTTTTGTTTAGACCTTTATTTCATGTTTAATTCTAAACGAAACGGTTTACAAAACAAAATGAAAAATAATAAATTCTAAGAAAAAACAAATAAAAAAACAACAAAAAGCATGTACTCAATTTTGCACCTTAGAGAAATTTAAGTAATTAAGCTTATTCTTAGTACTTTGTCCATAGCCCTTTATTACGTAAAACATGTTTTACTCGTTTTGGCATACTTTCTACCAAATTCTCTAATATTTCATTCGGAATACTCTGCCATTCCCGCTGTACTCGCTGCCAAAGCTCTTCTAGGTTCATTGGTGTTGATCGGTATTGTCCCAACCGTCTTTTCACGATTGACCACAAATTCTCAATCGGATTGAGGTCGGGACTTTAGGCTGGCCACTCCATCAACTTGAAATTTTGTCCCGAAAGCCATTCCTTCACGATATTGGAAGTGTGTTTTGGGTCGCCATCCCGTTGAAATGTCACTTCCTCCTCAGGATAGGCACTCCTACCAACAAAATCAGGAAGTCGGGTCTGTAAAATGTCCAAATAGTCCTCTTTTCTCATTATTCCACTGATTTTATGCAGTGGTCCGATGTGCCACCATGAGAAGCAACCCCATACCATGACGTTTTCTCCACCGTGCTTCACTGTTTCATGAACATGGTGCCTTTGAATGGTCTCTCCATTGCGGCGCCAGCAATATTGCTTACCGTCAGACTGAAACCGATTAAATTTGGATTCGTCTGACCACACTACACGCTTCCAGTCATCTATTGTCCAATTTCTGTGTTCTCTGGCGAACTTCAACCGTGCATTTACATTTTTGACTGACAATGCAGGCTTTTTTTTTCTTACCGCAGAGATGTAGCCAATGTCGTGGAGGGCTCTGCTTGCAGTCCATCGGCTAACGGGCTTGTCTTTAGCTAGAGACGCATTCTTTGGTGTTAAATGTTTGTTTCTTTTCATCTCTAACATCATGAGACGTGCGTCTGCATTAGTTAAAAAATTTTTACGGCCTCTGACATGAGCTTTAGGAAGAATAGCTCGCCTTTTCTGGACTCTTATGACCACTGATTGGCTTATTTTAAGCTGCTTGGATATCATTCGCGTCGAAGAGCCATTTTCTGTCATGGCTACAATGCTGTCCTCAATTTGTCGTGATAGTTTCTTCATTATTTTAAAGGGCTATAAAATTATTACAATTACATATTTTATTTATTTAAATATTCTGGAAAAAGTTCTTACCATACGCAATAAAAGCACATCTCAAACTAAAATAGTTAAAGTTATAAAAAAACAAAAAAATATACAAATCTAACGGCAAATTTTGATATTTTTGCTCATAACATACCAGGTGCAAAATTGAGTACATGCTATTGGTTGTTGTTTTATTTGTTTTTTCTTAGAATTTGTTTTTTTTTTCGTTTTGTATTATAAACCGTTTTGTTTATAATTAGACATAAAACAAAGGCCTAAACAAAAATTTGCATTTGCTTTATTATTTCTGTTCCAACGTAACAATAACTGGACGAAGTACAAATATGTACTCATTTGTGCACTCCACTGTACATTATGGCCAAACCTTAACGCTTTATGAATTTAAGTTCAAGCTTCAATAAAGTAAAACACAAATAGGACCCAAATGATTTCGTTGTGGTATATTAGACTAAGCAATAAAATAATTTGTTACATCATGCACTAAAAAGCATTGAAACACTGTGAATGATCTACAGAAATACCTGTTAACAAAAAAAAAATTGTTTAACTGAATCTTAGCTTATACTCGTTGCGGAGCTTTCATTTTTTTAATTGTCAGGTGCCAAGCAGCACGCTGCTTTTTTTTTTGTTAACAGTTTGCCACACAAATGACGTCAAAATCCAAATTTTGAGTATATTTCGGGTCACCCTTTTCAATACCTTCCTGAATATTAATAACTAGGTATGTTATAGTAATCCTTGACAAGATCCAGAGTTGAAAAAGGTACGGGTAAGGACAAAGCATAAATAAATTTATAAAATGTTAAAGCTTTGAGCACATTATGCACCTCAGTTTCATTACCCCATTTTGTAAAAGAAAGTTATTTATTTACTCTTCCCGAACTATAAGAGCCCCAACCGCATGTGCCTTGTCACAAGTTCAGTTGACAAATGCACCTTTATCCGGATGCGAGCGCGTTTACGTGAGGAGCCAAACTTTTGACTTGCTTTATGTACTTAATGTTAATGCAAAAATTTCTTAAGTTTTCGTAACGGGCTTCGCATTTGAATTCCAGGAGATGTGAACAAAGTAGAAAATATATTTAATCTGCATTAAGTAAAGTAGGTAATGTACACATACTGACAAACGATGGTGCTGGCGGAATTCCACAAATCCGTCCGTCCGCCGAGGTGTAGTGGAAATATACATTATATATTTCTAGAGCAGTACTTTTGTAATTTATGTGCGCTGGTTGGTTCTGTTGTTGTTGGTTGTTCTCAAAAAAAAAAAAAAAAAAACTGAAAATGCGGGAAGAACTAAAACCTTCTCTGGAAGCAGAACGAAAGCAATTATTTTTCATAGCTAATTTTCTGCAAGTTACGTTGCTCGACGCTCGTTAGTGGTTGACGTTTAGTTTAATCTTTTTATTACTTTTTGATGATTGTATGTGTTTGTTGAGTTTTCGCCTTGGAAATAATATTAAAGTGGAAAATTATTCAAATGCGGTATGAGTGTTGACTTTAAATTTTATTTCTGCTCAGTGAAACACTACGCGTTTGTTTGTTTAGCTGAAAATGAGCATTCCAAAGTAAATACAAAGTTTTTGACGATAATTTAGAATTATATGTTTCATAATAAAGATGGGGGTGGTAATAACTTGAGGTACACTTTTTTAAATTTGTATATATACTGGGGTTGGTATAGATACTTATAATAAAAACAAAGACCTTACTACAAATATATAAAATATTATTTGTATTATTTAGGTAAAAACCTAGGAAAAACGACGTGTCGTTAAAGCTATTTTAAAATTAATTAAAAAAAGCAACTTTTCTATAAAACCAAATAAATGAAAACTCATCTTGGAGTTTCGTCCAAGGTATCAGTCTCTGTTTTTTGTTTTTAATGCACAAACTACATCAAACCGTTATCATTACAATTTTCGCTTAAATAGTACATAACTTTTAAGCTATATATATATAACTTATACCTAGTATCTTCTAACGGTGACGTGAAATAACGTCAAACGAAATAATGAAAACTTTAAAAAATGTTATCGTTTTCAAAGTTTAAATAAAACAAAATATTTAATTTGATTTTATTTCCCTTAGGGCTCGAACGCAGACCTTCGGAGTGATAGTCCGACACCACTATCCGCCACGGAACACTGCTATATATTGTAGGTGGGATGTCTGATGTCTATGGACATTATGACCGATTAAGAATTAATCTCATAAATCATAAGGTCCACGCATAAAAATTGAATGCCAATAGAAAAAGCTTTACGATAAATATAGCAAAAGAACAAATGAATTTTTCGAATAGGTTGAAATGGTTTTTGAAAAATTGATACAAAACAAAACTTAAGTTTCCAATTAAGGCAAAACGACAAAATGCCTAATGAATTTCGCCAAATAATATTGATCCGATTTGGAGTGGGTGCAAGTTTGGGTGTATGTAAAGATTTCAATCTCTGCATGAACCTTATGACTATATTTTTGATCTTAAAGTCCATGGTCATTGTGTTTTATCAAAGGCCATCCGGGCCGGAGCATTGGTGTCCATTCTCTATGTGACCGATCCATCTTAATCTTTGGCTTTGAACTATTGTGACAAGATCAGTGTCGCCTCCATTCCCCATTTATGCAGATAGGACCATAAATCACACGGAGAATTTTTCTTTCAAAGCAGCCTAAAGCGTTTTAAACCACCTTGTGTAATGTCCATTCTTCTGCACCATAAATAAGGACCGGGATGATGAGTGTCTTATAAAGTGACACTTTAGTTGCTCGAGAGAGGGCTTTACTCTTCAGTTGCCTTCTTATCCCAAAGAAATAGCGATTGGCAAGAGTAATTCTTCGTTGAATCTCAGCACTGGTGTTATTGACGGAGTTGATAGCGAAGCCTAGATACACAAAGTCCTTTACGACCTCAAAGTTATGGCTGTCGCTGTCTATGGTGACGTTTCGTCCTAGACGTCGATGTTGGATGTCTTTTCTTGTTGACAGCATATATTTGGTCTTGTCTTGATTCACCGTTAAACCCATCTTCTTGGCTTCCTTCTCAATATTCACGAAAGCATCGCACTGAAATCACGCTTTCTTCTTCCCATGTCAATATCAATATTGTCGGCGTACGCGAGTAATTGGACGGATTTTTAAAAGATTGTGTTTCTGGTTGACGTGAGAATTTCGCACTATTCTTTCAAGGATGATGTTAAAGAAGTCTGGTCTAAATCCATTCTTGAAATCAAAGGTATCGGTGAGGTCTTTACCGACTTTAATGGAGCAGTGTGAGTTCTCCATCTTCATCCTGCACAAATGGATGAGTTTGGTTGGGATTCCAAAACTGAAATTGCTCTGTATAGTTCGTCCCTATAGATGCTGCCATACGCGATGAAAATATGGTGGGTATTGACTTGAAACTCCTGGTTTTGTGTTTTTTCCAAGAGCTACCGTAGTGCGAATATTTGGTCGAGGGTAGACTTTCCTGGCCTTAAGCCGCACTGATATGGACCTATCAGGTTGTTGACGAATGGCTTCAAGCGATGTCATAGTACGGCAGAGAAGATCTTACATGTGATGTTAAGATCTATATCTTCAGCACCAACTGTGATTCTACTATGATGTTTCTATGGTGGTCTTTGCAGGCTTCGGTTCGGGCCTTGTAGCCTTGTGATGCTCTTATTAACTTTTCTTTTGGTAAAACTTCCGAACTGTATTCCTGTTATGACATCTCTCTATTTCCTCGATCGCGCGCTTCTCATGCTCCTTCTTTTTTCTTTTGAGAAGTCAGTGCTCCTCTTTCCTCTTCTGCACGTAGAGCTCTCACGCTGCTCTAGTAATTCTTTGTAGCGCCGCTTTGTATGTCTGTTTGGCTGCATGTACTTGCCGACATTCTTCGTCAACTGTGTACTAGCAAACATAATTTTTTTCAGCCAGCAAAGTCGATTAGCCTGAGTTAATCGCTGGAGGTGGTGTTGTGCAGGCTGTTTGTACCGATTATTCCACCAATGACGTCTTTTCTTTCTAGTTTGGCGTTAAAATCACCTAGGACAATTTTAATGTCATAACTAGGGCATTGCTCGTATGTCTTGTCCAAGAGTTTGTAGAACTCGTCCTTGGGGCCTCATCTTTCTCCTCTGTGGGGGCATGTGCGCATAATATTAAGCTGATGTTATCGAATTTAGCCTTGATGCCAATTGTCGTGAGGCGCTCGTTCACATGGTTGAAACTCAAGACTTCTTGTTTAAGCCTGCCTCTAACTACGAATCCACATCCAAAAAGTCGCTGCTTTTGCTCATGGTAACAGTCGCCTTCATCTTTCTTTTGCCCGGTCCATCCCATCGCACTTCTTGAATTGAGGTGATGTCTGCTTTGCAGAACTCTCGGGCCTCTGCTAACAGTTCGGCTGCACGTGGTCTGTAAAGTGATAGGACATTTAGGACATAGAACTGTAGACGCCACCTTTGATTCCATCTGTGGAATTCCTCCGCTGCCGTCTTAATGAAAGGAGAAATTGAACTAGTGGAAACACTCATCCACCGTCTCTCGTTAGCTGCCACCAAAACCCTCCAAAAGGATCGGTAACACCGATCTCAGGTTATGGTACTAGGCACCCGATATTAACCAATTGGAAGTGAGAGTAGGAGTTGGTAGTCAGAGGTTGGTTTGGGAAAACCTGTAGACGTTTGAGTCAGCTTGAATGAACATAACTATACCCTTTGAACATCGGCTATCTACGCTTATAAAAAGCATTTGGCAATCATTATCACAATCACATACAATACACATAATTTTTTCTACTAAAAAACCTTAACTTGATGATGGCGGTCAGCCATCAGACGAATAGGGGGAATAACATGTAGCATATGAAAACATGCACGTGCCGTAACTATTCGGGACTGGTGGAAGTGTGATCATAGCCTCTTTGCGGCGGCCGCTAGTAACAAGCCTTTTAAAAAAGGTTTGGCTAATATGATCAGGCTAGTTCCTTCAGGTTGGCAACAGGTTAATTCCCTGTTCCGTAAAAATTTTAGAATTACGAACCCGACAACAAGCCTCGGAAACGGACTGATCTCACGACGACAACCAACGCAACGAAAACGGCAAAACGATTTACGAATTTTCTTATGGAACGTACGATCGCTCTATAGAGCTCGAGCTGCTCAGCAGCTAGCCGATGCCCTGTCAAAAAATAGAGCTGACATAACAGCACTACAAGAAATCAGATGGACAGGGAATGGTGTTTTACAGAAGAAAGAATATGACGTATACTACAGCTGTCATACAAAACACCATGTGCTCGGGGTAGGCTTCCTAGTCAGCGAAAAAATGAAGTCTACCATCATCGGCTTTAACGCTATAAGCGAAAGGCTATGCACCCTTCGCGTGCGAGGCAAATTTACGAACATTAGCCTCATTAACGTTCACGGACCTACGGAGGAGTCCTCAGACGAAGAAAAAGAGACTTACTACGAACAAGTCGAGAGGACCCTCAATGCCTGTCCAAGGTATGACGTAAAAATCATCCTTGGGGATTTGAATGCAAAAATAGGTCGGGAGCCGGTATTCAGGCATTACGCAGGCACCCATAGTTTGCATGAGAACACTAATGACAATGGACTTCGAGTCTTAGAATTGGCAGCATCGAAAAACATGGTCGTTGCGAGTACCAGGTTCCCGCGAAAAGATATCTACAAAGCCACCTGGGTATCACCTGATGGAGTCACTCGTAACCAAATAGACCACGTGTTGATAGACCGTCGCCACTACTCGAACTTGATGACGGTACGAACGTACCGAGGCGCCAATATCGACTCGGATCACTATCTTGTTGGTATGGTCTTCCGAGGGCGGATTGCCTTGCGAAGACGTATTGCATCCGCCGATCAAGTTCGAATCAACACGGCTGCCCTGCGCAATGAAAATGCCAGTAACACCTTTGGTAATGCGTTAGGACTCGCCCTAGAATCGCTTGATTTAGGGAGAGTAAGTCCTGGGGCCAGTATGCTGGGCGTAGATGAGAAGTGGACACGCCTTAAGAATACTGTCATTAGTACTGCCAACTCCATCTTAGGCAGCAGTCGTAGAAATCGGAACGACTGGTTTGATGATGAATGCAAGCTAGCGACTGAACGTAAGAATGTTGCGTACCGAGCAATGCAACAATCTCATAGAACGCGGGCACGCGAAGAAGAATATAAAGAGCTCAGAAGAATAGAAAAACGGCTTCACAGACAGAAAAAATCAGGCTGGGAGAAGAACTTAATCTGTGAAATAGAAAAAAGCCGAGAGCGAGGTCCGCACCAGGCGCGGAAGTTCTACCAATCCATCCGAAACATGACGCAGTACACACCACGCTGCACATACTGCAAGGACGGAGAGGGAAATCTGATCACCGATCCACAAAGCATACTGGAGCGATGGGAAGTGTACTTTAATGAATTGCTAAATGGTCAACTCACTGCAGAAGTGGAGGCTCTACTGCTTCAAGACGAATACCCTATGTTGCCGTCACCAAGCATAGAAGAGGTTGAGAAGGCTATAGACCGGCTAAAGAAAAACAAAGCCCCGGGAGCTGATGGTATACCAGCCGAATTATTTCAACACGGTGGGCCAGCTCTACGTCAGGCAATTCATGATATTATAGTGCACGTGTGGGAGATTGAAGAAATGCCAGAAGACTGGCGAAAAGGTATAATATGCCCCATACATAAGAAAGGAGATGTCACAACGTGCAGCAACTATAGAGGTATCACGTTGTTGAGTACCGCCTATAAGATACTCTCCTCTATCCTACAAGACCGGATAACCCCATACGCTAAAACCATCATCGGACAATATCAGTGTGGTTTCATTCCAGGCAAATCAACAACTGATCAGATCTTTACCCTTAGGCAGGCGATGGAAAAATGTCTAGAATTTAACATCCCAACATACCACCTGTTTATAGACTTTAAGGCCGCCTATGATAGCATAGCCAGGGTAGAACTTTACAAAGCCATGAGAGAATTCGGCATCCCAAATAAATTGATACGACTATGTAGGTTGACCATGACCAACGTAACAAGCCAAGTAAAAATAGCCGGATTGCTATCCAGACCAATCGACATCTTTAATGGACTCCGACAAGGGGATGGTTTGGCCTGCCTCCTCTTCAACCTGGCGTTGGAGAAAGCAATCCGTGACTCTGGCACGGCAACAAGAGGGACCACCGTCAACAGGTCCAGCCAGATACTGGCTTACGCAGACGACATCGACATCATCGGAAGAACCGAGCAAGCTGTACACGATTCCTTCATCCAGATCGAGCAGGCGGCACAAAATCTGGGGCTGCACATTAGTGAAGGTAAAACAAAGTACATGGTGGCGTCGAATGCGAGAGGAACAGTTGGTCAAACAATCAAGGTAGCGGAGCACGAATTTGAAGTGGTGCAATCCTTTAAATACCTTAGGTCAATAGTAGCAGCCGATAACAATATAGAAGAAGAAATACGCGGGCGGCTTCTCAAATCCAACAGAGCCTACTACAGTCTGTCAAAGCTCTTCAAATCCAGAAATCTCACCATAACTTCAAAACTACTGCTGTACAGGACCATGGTCCTGCCAGTACTCACATATGGATCCGAGACTTGGGTGCTTAGCAAAAGGCACTCTGACCTCTTAGCCGCGTTCGAGAGAAAAGTCTTAAGGAGAATTGTTGGCCCCATATGTGAGGAAGGACGATTCCGGAGACGGTACAGTCATGAATTGTACGCAATCTACCTTGAAGCAGATATAGTGACAAAAATTAGGCTCGGTAGACTTCGGTGGGCAGGGCACCTAGCTCGCATGAGCGAAGAGGAACCTGCTCGGAAAGTTCTTTGTGGTACATTCTATGGCAGACGACAGCGTGGTAGACCATGCTTGCGCTGGAGAGATGGCGTAGACCAGGACGCCCGGAGCCTTGGGGTGCGCAACTGGATGGCGTCGGCTCGAGACCGGGATAGGTGGAGAGACTTGTTGAAGGAGGCCAGGACCGGACCCCGGTTGTCGAGCCGATGATGATGATGATGATGATAAACTGCTGTCATGTTTAGTTGGCATCTAAGAAAAGGACGAACAAGAAATAGTTTAATAGTTCATCAAAATTCTCGCATTGCATCCTTAATAACTTTAAGAGATTTTGTGGGATTTTGAAACGTGATATTATTTCTGTTATTAGATTATGTCGCTTTCAGCAAAAACAAAAGTAATCAGGATAAGTCTTTAAAATGTTCATAAGCCACCGCTCTACCAGTCTGTTCTATACTAAAATTTTAATCCTGTAAAATAAAATGCAAAAAAACAAACTTTGTCATTCTTTAACCAAACACATTGTGGTATTTTTTTTTTAGGTGTAGTCAAGGATTCATTTTGTAGATAGCTATAAAATATATTACGCCTTCGTATAATTGTAGGTATGTAAAACTTTTTCTTTGACCTCTTCTCTATACATGCCAAAGTCTTCTTTGTTTTTAACCAAAAAAAAAAGGAATATTTTCTCTTTTTGAAACACTCAAGCTTAAGGAAGGGGAGCTTAATCGGTAGCTTACCACAAAAAAACACCTCGTAGACATAATTTCACAAAAAAACCCATATGCCAAGTTGAGAAACTTTCTATATATAATACTAGCATAGTTTTCTGCATAGCCATTGGCTTTTACCCTTAACAATGTTCAGAATTCTTTTGATGAAACATCAACTACTTTTGCTGCAGACAAAGGACAAAAGTGTGTGCGCAAAAACAAAATAACTGAGTCACGTTATTATTAGACCAGTACAAAGGTATGCTCGTTTTTTGGATAATAGTTATGATGAAACCATCTGAAAGTTACATACATGTATGTATGTAGGTGCAAAATATTCTGCATGTTGTAAAGGATTCTAATAAATCGGGACCTTTTTGTTTTATTCACACTTCGTTGTCTGATTGGTATGCAATTATGCGTTCATATTATTCAACACAGTTCCATTCGTTGGAAACAAAAACAAAAAGATCTATCAATGAGCAATATGCAACAATATAGTAAAAATAAGAAGAATTTCACCGGAAAGAATATTATCATGCTGGATTCGTTTAACTCTGAAGGAGCCATATTTTAACATTGCAAAAAAGAACTTCGAATCGAGTCTTTAATTCGCTTAAATGAATCGATGTTGAAAAACAACATGAATATCAAAAGCCTTGGCACAAGATGACTCAGGAGAATATTTGGTCCCCTATACCTGGACCAAGGTTTAAATATCATGATGGTGATGAATGGAAAATCCAGTTCCCGGTTGCGTTATTTTGATCATATATACCTACAAGATGGATTGTTTGGACTCCAGTAATGTAAGTTGTGGTAATTGGTAATTCCATCTTTGGGTAAACTTCATCTGTCTTGAATGTCCTTTTAAAGTAGTAGTTGTATTCTGTTTCTTCCCTCAGCAATAGCGTTCTACAGAATTCAATCCTCAATACCTTATCATTTTATTTCAACTTTTGCACTATGGGGTAAAGTTATATGGGTGAAGGTTTTCGGAATAATCATCGTCCAAACTCTACTCTAGGGTAATACAAGTTTTAGCAGAGTTAAATAAATAAAAACGTCTTGATTCCAATAGAGCAAACAACAGAATAAATATTTTATTGAAAATTATTTTCTTTCAAACAACAAAATCAAAACTTAGTTACTTATAAATTTTGATCGCAAGTATAATCTAAACAAGTATTTCAACACCCCCACTCGAACAAAATTTACCTCAAATTTAAATCCATGTTATTGGAACAGAAATTATGTTTTTCGGCAGATACTGGTTTTGTTAAATAATCTGCGACCATTAATTCAGTCCCAATTCCAATGAAAGAGATAATATTCATGTTCTTCTTCTCACGAATAAAATGATGTCGAACATCAATATGTTTGGATCTTGATAGATACTTGCTTGTCGATGCCAGATGAACTGCACTTTGGTTGTCGCAATATATGTCCATGACCGAGTTGTTTTGGTTGAGTTCAGACTCGAGGCCACGAATCCACATTGCTTCTTGAGTTGAGGCGGAAAGTGCCATATATTCAGCTTCTGTTGTGGATAACGCAACAGTTGGTTGATGTTTTGTTGCCCAGGACACGGCACCTCCTTGTAAGATACATACGTATCCTGTGACAGATCTTCTTTCGTCACAATCACTTGCCCAGTCTGAATCCGAGTAAATTTTGAACTCAGAATTACCATTTGTTGAAAATTTTAGTTTGGCTGATTTTGTTCCATTCAGATATCTGAACAATCTCTTCACAGCACCCCAATGTTCTTTGCCAGGACAGTTATTGAATTTGCTTAATTTGTTGACTGCGAAGCAAATATCCGGTCGAGTACACTGTGCTGCAAACAATAAACTTCCGATTGCTTGCTGATAAGGAATCTTCGCCATTTCTTTTTCTTCTTCTGTAGATTTAGGTGACATTTCTTTTGACAATTTTATGTTGATGTCCATAGGAGTTGCTACAGGATTTGACTCATCCATGTTAAATTTAATCAGCATCTCAGATATGTATTTTTCTTGATCTAGGTACACTGCATCTTTGTCACGTGTAATCTTCATTCCTAAACAATTCTTCGCGTTTCCCAAAAACTTCATCTTGAACTCTTTCATCAGATTTAGTTTCAGGTTTTCATAGAATGCAGTTTCGTTAGTGAAGATAAAGATATCATCGACATAGATTGCTAAAAACGTCATGGTCTTATTGTTTCGATGGAAGTATATGCAAGGATCCACTTCTGAACACTTCAATTCAAGTTTTTGGAGGACTCGATCTAGTTTGGTGTTCCAAACTAAACTTGATTGCTTCAGTCCATACACAGCTTTATTGAGTTTCATCACTTGACCTTCTCTTCCCACCGAAAACCCCTTCGGTTTCTCAACATAGATGTCTTCACTTAACTCACCCTGGAGAAAAGCAGTAATAGCATCCATTTGTTGAATTTGCAGATCATACTTCACTGACAATGCTATTAAATATCGTATGGAAGAGTACTTCACGACAGGTGAATAGGTTTCATCATAATCAATACCTTTTTTCTGTGTAAAACTTTTCACCACTAATCGAGCCTTGTATCGTACATCATTTTTTTCGTCAAGCTTCTTCTTGAACACCCATTTGGTCTTGATAATGTTGGCTCCAGCAGGTTTGTCTACACATTTCCAGGTATCGTTTTCTTCAAATGACCTCATTTCACTCTGCATCGCTTCTACCCATTTTTCTTTATCACTTCTGGATAAAGCATCTTCCATGTCTTCGGGATCTTCCAAGATGTTGACCGTCTCAGCATTGTAAACTACCCTTGGCAATTTTGAAATTCTTTCGCTTCGGCGTGGGAGAGCTGGTTCTTCAGCTTCTGATAGTTGTGGCGTAACTTCAACTATCTGCTCATTCCTCACATCAGATTGGATACCAAGCGGTGAAAGAAAAACTTCAGTCACTGATGACGTTGTCAATGATGGATTTTCTTTATTATCCCCCTCTTCAAAGCTATATAATTCTGGATTTGACGAACATGACTCGGAATCATTCTCTATGGCAGGACTTTCTTGATTCTCGAATGGATTTACCCCCACTACAGCAGCATACATTGGAACCTCACGAGTGTTTTCATTTTGAGTTTTATAGTGAAAGTTATCTTCATGAAAAACTACATTACGGCTGATGAAAACATCCTTCTTTTGTAAGCTGTAGAGACGAAAACCTTTTGAAGTATCTGAATACCCCACAAAGATGCATTTCTCAGATTTTGAATCCAGCTTTCGACGTTTTTGCTTGGGAATGTGAGACATCGCTGTACAACCAAATATTCGAAAAGAACTAACATCTGGTTTGCGATTGCTCCATAGCTCTTCTGGCGTTTTTTCAAGTTTTCTATGCGGTGAACGGTTAACAATATAACACGCACAGTTAACTGCTTCAGCCCAAAAAAAATTTGGCATTCTAGCGTCACACAACATAGCTCGTGCCTTTTCTGTAAGTGTTCTGTTCATCCTTTCTGCCAAACCGTTCTGTTCTGGAGTATAGGGAACAGTTGTTTGATGAACAACCCCAGACTTCTTCAACTTTAGTTGCATAGCTTTGTTAACGAATTCTTTACCATTGTCCGTTCTTAAGACCTTAATTCTTGCTTCTTGTTGATTTTCGACTTCGGCTTTGAATTCAAGAAAACAGTTCAACACAGCATCTTTGGACTTCATGAAGTACACGAATACCTTCCGGGTGAAATCATCTATAAAAGTAACATAATATATACTTCCCTTAATAGATTTCGCCTCCATCGGCCCACAGACGTCAGAATGGATTATTTGTAGTACTTTTGATGACCTTGACCCTTCTGATGGAAAGCTATTCCGATGCTGCTTGCCTTCTGCACATGACAAACAAGTCGAAAGAGAATTTTGACTCAAATCAATACCTTTAACTAAGCCTCGTGCAAGTAGCTTCATATTGTCTTGACCCAAGTGACCAAGTCTTCGATGCCAAATATTGTCCAAATCATTTTGCGCAACATAAGCAATCTGATTTGTAGCAATATCCAACTTATAAAGCCCGTTTTCAGAACTACCTTTTGCTATGACTTCTTTTGAAGAATTTATGACACGACATCCATCTTTGTCAAAGACGACAACATTCTCATGATCCACAATCTTCTTTATGGATAGTAAGTTGACTTTCAACTCTGGGACATAAAGAGCATCATGAACAACAACATCACTTCTTCCTTGTGGTGTTAAAACAGGCAACGATATGTCACCCTTACTGATAGCATTCATGGACATGTCATTTGCTGTCTTAATTTGACCTTGAAATGGCTTGAGTTCTTTAAAATAACCAGGATCAGATGTCATATGGTCAGTTGCACTACTGTCGAAACACCATTCATGCTGTTTCGACTCTGCATGAAACGCTGCAAACATTGAGCCACCTTTTGTTGACTTGAAATCTTGACTTTTTAACTTCGATGGACAATCTGAAGCGTAATGTCCAACCCCATCACAGTTAAAGCAACGTGATTTGCCTTTCTTGTCATACTTTGACTTCATTTTCTTGTGTGAATTCGAGAAACTTCCTCTCTTTGACAAAAGAGCACTGTTGGATGATTTTGAATCACACTTAACGTCCTGCAGCAATTTCATTTTGATGGAATCTGCTGTAATTGGCTTTCCACTGCAACCTATGCTCATGATCATTGGCTTATATTCGTCAGGAAGACCCTTCAATAATATGCTTCCAACCCATTTTTCATTTACTGCAAATCCTATTTCATTCAACTTCTGTGCAGTCGAAACGATTTGGCTTACGTAATCTTCTACGGAGGAACATTCTACCAGGACCACTGAGCATAGTTTTTGAAGCAAACCAATGCGCCTGTCCAAGCCAGAATCTTGAAAAAGATTTTTCAAAGCTGTCCAAACTTCTTTGGAAGTTTTTGCGTCTCTTACATGGACGTAAAGACTCTTGTCGATGGCCAGAATCATCTTACAACGAGCAGTATTATCTTTAGCAGCATCCAAAGCAACGCCTGCATCAGGTTCTATACATTTCCATGAATCATCAAGTTGTAATTGGGTTTTCATGGCAAAGCTCCATGTTGACCAATTTTCGGAACCAACAAGCTTCTCCATTTGATGGGTTCCCAAATTCTGTTGCAAAGACATTTTTTTCTTTTTAAGCAATATATTTTTTCTTTAAATTATATAATTCCTTATTTTGTTATTGCCCTGGGCCCATAACCTTTTAGCAGAGTTAAATAAATAAAAACGTCTTGATTCCAATAGAGCAAACAACAGAATAAATATTTTATTGAAAATTATTTTCTTTCAAACAACAAAATCAAAACTTAGTTACTTATAAATTTTGATCGCAAGTATAATCTAAACAAGTATTTCAACAACAAGCATAGTTACTATCATTCTGGTGCTAAGGTTGGGATTACGTCGCGTCGTATCAAATCCGAAATTCGTTCCTTTATGTTTACTGATCCAGCAGATGACCTTTCCATCCATCGATACTCCAGCACTCCATTTTCCCGAAGACATCTCCAAATGTGGAACCTTTAAACGTACAATCTTTTTGCTTGCCGACTGAAATCAGAAGTGCATATCATCAGCCAATTCTTCCCGAGAGTAATTATTTAAGTTTGACATTGTTTTGTGTTGACGATTTTTTACGCAATTTAGAAATGAGTTTAAGATAGAATGTCCTTCTATATTTATTTGCGGTTGGGTAAAACATTTTTTTTTTCTTGTTGGTATAAATCCCTTTAATTTGGCTAACGGGTAGGTGCAATATGAACATGTGCCTCAATAAAAAAAAGGTGAAACCTATAGTTAATCGAGTTAATTTGTTTTTTTTTATTATTTGCTTTAAATCGGATGGTATGCAATAAAAAATAAAAAAGAAATAATCCGCTTATTAATAATTGACCCGAGCAAGTTAAACTTGGGAAAATAAAAAAAAAAGTGTTTTTCTTGGAAAAAAGTTGGTATTTTTAGTTTTTTTTTAATTTCTCAAAAACTATAAGATTATACATGTTACAATCCGGTTTTCTGTTTTTAAGTAAGCACATTTTTAAAAAAATTAATTTATCACTCATCAGGTTTTTGAAATATTGAATTCACAAAAACAGAAACTTATTAAAACTCAACAAAAAATTTTTATGTCATGTTATTTATAATGGCTAGTACAATTTCAGTATGTATTGAATTTCGTTCAAATCGCTTCAGCCGTTAGTAGAAATTTTAAAAATACCGTTATTATAGCAGGTACCGTTATTTTTAGACTTACCTACAGTGACCTACGAAAAAAGCTCTAGACGTTACCCTGAAAACCATACCGACCAAATTTGAAATCAATCGTCCCACTTTAGGCTGTAGGAGCCGAGACAGACAGACAGACGGACATAATTGCCGGACCCACTATTTTCGTCTTCTCTATCATCGTAATGCCATGTTTGGTTGTTATCTCAAAACTTTTTTTTTCACGAATCCAAAGAACTTGCCTTTAAGGAAATAAAAATGCTAGTATTGAACCGGCAATTTCTAGTGTAATAGCCTAGCAATCATCCGTTGTACGATTGCCGCCCCAATTGTGCAATTTTGTTAGGTGGGCAAATGGTATAAAAAAATGTATAGTTAATGTTGCATTAGAATAAGTTTAAGATATCCTTATGAATCATTATTGATAAACAGATGATACGTACATAGTAACTGAAGATCTATTGAAAGCAGTAAAACTTTTCTAATTTTAAAATGTTTTCTGTCCCAAAACGTATTTTCCAAGAAAACACGCTTCCTAAATTTTGCGTGCTTGTGAAATTCATACCAAAATTTTCACATCTGTTTGCAGTCAGCCACATTAGGATGATCCGCCATTTATATAAAACACCTACCTACAACCATCCACCCATATCAGCCTTTCTCCGACACATTAATGGTTTTATATTGTTCATTGTGAACATTAACGTTATGAATGTAATCTTTTATTGTCGGTAATAAGAGCAGCTAGCATGGTGTAGGTGATATTAAATGGGAGGATGCGAATGAGTGGGTATGTATAGGAATATTCGCCGTTCTTGTGCACACACAAATTCCGTTGCTTTTTGTGTGTTATTGTCCCCAAGCGATTAATTACATATATTTTTTTGTGGATCCGAAAGGTGCTTAAATATGTAACCAGAAAGTTGTTCGTCCTTGGTGTTTTATTTCGTTTAGTTTATTTATCTATTGTGAACACGTGGTATAAGAAGGTCTTTAAGAGTTTAAGGTTTTGGAAGAGAGCTTTAACACATAAATTAATCATGTAAGATCTAATGTGGACTTTTTGAAAGCTTTAAAGTAATATTTTTTTTGTGCATTTGGTAAACCTTCTTAAATCACCGAACGACAATCGATCGATTAGAAAAACTTTCTATTAAGAATTAAGTTCGTATAACGTATAGTTAAAGTACGAAAGTATGTCGACTGAGTGGGTGAAACATATTTGTAATAACGAAAATTCAACTTTGGTCCCTTTCCGAGGTCAGTATAAGATAAATGCTACTATACGGAGATGAACCAACAAAAAAAGAGAAGTTCCCCTATATAGAATGTGCATAGTGCATTGTGTATTGTGCATCAGAAAACATACAAAAAACTGCATGCTAAGCTTCATCCTGGGCCCACTGTTATAACTCCTTACAGTGGTATTTTCAGAATGGGGTTAAAAACTTTATAAATTATAGGTGTTTGATTAACTAGGTACTAATAAAGTAGATTCCTTCTTTAGTTGCAACTTTTATGAATGCGATTCAATGTGATCTCACTGGTAGCAACTCACTACCAGTCTATATTTAATTTAGAATTGGTGATAATGATGACGCTAATTGCAGGCAAAGCTCAAAACATTAGGGTTTTAAGAAGACGATGAGGCGAAGTTTCACAAGAAGCTTAAAGAAGGACCTTAGAATTCTAAAGCTTTACATATAGGTATTCTTCTTTAAGAAGCATTTAAGTTCTTGTTAAGAGATAAAAGGAGCAAGTGGGCGCTTCGATAATGGAATTAACAAGCTAAATCTATTTTTAAAATCTTCTTAAACATAAATAACATTATTTAAATATTTCTTTACTTCTTCTTAAATTCTTCTTAACTCATTCTTTACTCCTTCTTTAAGATGAATTAAGACATTTCTTGAAAAAAATTAATTTCCTTATATTGATTCAAATAAGCTTTTTTTGGCCTATAGTCCATGAAAAAATGGAGTTTCGTGCGGAATAATATACGTTTTATATTTTGTTCAATATTGCAGTAGTAGATACCTACTCAATATTTTTACATTTCATGGAAATTCATTGATTATTCAAAACATCAAGTTATTTTGTTACTTTTTAAATAAGTCGGCAAATTCCTTAAAAAAAATGGGAATTTCAATAAAACTCACTCACTTTGTAGAAGCTCATAGATGCTATCTTATCAGGGATAGTCTTTTTCCTCTAGGTATCTAGAGGAAGTAAGTGTTTGCGCAAACAGAGCTGATTTTACCATTAGACAAAAACCCTACCAAACAGTGTTCTCTCGAGCAATCAGAGTAATACTTATCGGATTTTTGTTTATCTTAGCT
The DNA here is from genome assembly GCA_951217065.1 of Baccha elongata. Taxonomy (NCBI): domain Eukaryota; kingdom Metazoa; phylum Arthropoda; class Insecta; order Diptera; family Syrphidae; genus Baccha; species Baccha elongata. Next base: position 178,012,643 of record OX578272.1, read on the forward strand.
TGACAGTTTCATTCCATCGCAGTCCTGCACCGCTGCTTTTAAGAGTTTTGACGTTCCACGAAAAACTCGGTTATCCGTTAATTTTATGACAGAATCGTTCATATTTTATTAATGATTCCTGAACTAACTTTTTTTGCTTGGCTATGAAGGCCTATTAGATTCATATAAAATCTGGGCACGAGGAAAGAATTTTCCGCGTCCGCTAGTTTATGACTAGATTTCCGACAAATCCAAACTCTCAAACCTAAAACTGTTCATATAAATTAAAAGTCAACAAGTATCTTTAACATTATATTTTTACCTATGGTCCTTTTTGTGAAGGACAATATTTGGTTGTGTCGATAATAGAGGCCATCAAATCTATCTATCACAGCATTATGCTTTAAGGTAAATTATTATGCCCATGGTGATGTCCCGGTATTGTGGGTGACCATGTCACATATTACATCGATTTTTCCGTGAGTTGGTACACCCAAACTCACACACATGAATCCTATATGAATTAACAAAAACATAATTGAGGCATGAAGCTAGGCTATAGTTATAAAGGCAAATGGGATACAGAGCACGTTAATGTCATTGACGTTGTCATCAGGAATGTTCTGCAGTTCCAGTTTTTAGCAAACCTTAATTAATGCCAAGCACAAATAATAGTCAAGGATAATATTCTACTCCTGTGTGTACGGTTGGTTGGCTGACTGAGTGAAAATTATACTCCGTTTGATGGTGATGGTCTCACTCTCTATTCCTGAGTAGCTATTTGTCTGTTGATGGGTGCTGACTTGTTCGGCGACTGATGACTCGCCGGGAAAAAGAGGGTTTGCTTCGTACGAAGGTTATTTGCCAACCGCACCAAATCTGCTAAAAATTCTATACAATGCGTGTGTATAGACTTGTGTACTACCATTTCCATTTCCACAATGTATCTTTTTGTGGGTGGCAACATCCCATCAGGAAGGTTATTTCGTAAAATATAGGTACATCGCGGATAAGGGTGTTTTTGCTGTTTTATACTGGTTTGCCTTTTGTCGTTGTTGTTTTTGATCTTGTAATCTGTCGGGACGAGTTTAATAGAATAATGTTGAGTCTTTATCATCATTCGGTCTTATTAGGATGATGGGATGTTACAGTGAAACGAAGTATTTATTTGCGTAACATTTTTTTTTCTTTTGGTTTGTTTTATGGGTAAAGAAAAATATTAAACAAAAAAAATCCCTTGAGTTTATTCATTTAGTGATGTAGAGCGAAATAAGATCCCAACAAGTTGCGAATTCAATATTAAGGTCAACATTGAGGTGAATGAATTTTCATGACTTAAAACAAATTTAAAGTTACTTGTTAAGTGTGAAAAGATAAATACAGGAAGCTAATATACAATATGTACATAAAGTAAAAATATAGGTTGAGGTTAAATGGGATACCTCGAACAGCAGTTTTATGGGTTTTATATGTTAAATAAATGATTAGAATGTATAGACACTGTGGTTTATTAAGTCCTTGTCGATGGATAGTATATTAAGGTCTGAGAAGATATGAACTTCAAGAAAAGAACTTGTAATGTGGTTTTTGATTTTTATTTAGAATTATGTGTTTTGTTTCCACTTTTCCGGTGTTGTTGGAAGTTTAGTTATAACTAGTTTATAAGTAGGTAGGTATGTATATCTATTGATACGATTATTTCAATCGTTCTATGATTTGCGTCCAGGTTTATTATTTTATGAAGTTTTAAGTCCCCACTGCAAATAATTTCTTTGAAAAAACTGAATTATTGATAAGAAAACAAAAACATGATACAGTCAAAGACCCAAACAATTTTTGCACTCTATGCTCGAAACAGGTTGGAAACCCAGTTATAGTGTTGTTATTTAGCGCCATAACCTAACGAGCTAAGGCTTAGTAACGTACACTTTTAACCAATCTTGTTAGCGTTAATAATTCTACAACAGTGTTTACCGCCGAGGAAGAGTGAATAAGGGAGGTGCACATTTTGTGATTGGAGTTTATGAATAGCGGGATTTTAAACTTCCGAGACTTTTTTTAGAGATTTTTAAAAAGAAGCGAGCGATTTCGCTATTGACGACGAATTTGAGAAACTAAACGAGCGATAACAACCCGTATAAATGAACACATTAAAGCTATGCAGAAAAATGAAGTTACTAAATCAGCTATAAGTATGTGAACATTTGGCATACAACTACATAAGATTCGATCAGGCAAAATCTATTGCAACTGAAAGGTTTTATGTAGCAAGACTGGTGCGTGAAGCAATTGAAATTAAAATGCATACAAATTTCAACAGAGATCAAAGTTTCAATCTGTCAGGTGCATGGGATCCACTGATAAACGAGTTGAAGAAAGTGAGGAAAAAACAAAAACAAAATCAAAACAGTTCACCCGATGTGATAAGCTTTGCGTGCACAGAGGAATATGCACAACAACAACAATCATCATCTGAACTACAAGCCCCAACAACATCAACACAAAATACCAACAGGTACAATTTCCGTGTGAGAAAATAAAATCCACACAAGGAAAAAAGTAAAAACAACATCAACCCACAAACCATCAGTCAGCTCGTGACCACGACAAGTGGAACCTTGTAGAAACATCGGGCAAATTTTCATAATTTATGAAAATATAAATTCGTCGCGGTAAGTCCGTGAATTCATTTTTAATAATAGATAAATTATGTTCTTTATTTTTTTCAAAATAATTTTAAAAAGTGATTTTCTAAGAATAAGGACATGGCAATACTGCCATCTGCCTGATATGACATTTCATATAAATATATAATGAATCATTTATTAAAAAACAATAATAATTAAAAATTGTAATATATAATTAGATGATGTAAATAAAGTAATAAATATTATTTAATGTCATTACAACACATTAGTAAAAAACATTTTAATAATTTAATTTAATTTAAACGAAAGTACACAAAGAGTAAAAAAGATATCAATTTTCATGATTTTCAACACAAAAGAAAATATACAGCAATTTTAAATGATTTACAACATAAAAAAAAAACTATCGACTTTATTACTAAAAGCTGTTACAGTAATTATAAGCACATGACGGCAATATTTATAAAGGCCTAGCCAGCCCACTGATCTATTTAAAATTTCGCGAATCCGTTGCCGGGAAAGAAAATATAACTGAAGAATTTCCTGTAAAATTGGACAGATAGCTAAAAAATGGTTAGTATCTTCAAAATCTCCTCTGTTGCACAAATTACAAAGTTGCGGCAAGTCATTACGGTGTCGGTGTGGCCCTAATGTAACGAACCGCACTGTAAATGTGAAAAGTACAATTTTATCTCTTTCGCACTTTAAGGAAATTATTCAACGATTTGGTTTGTTGTCGGTGCAGTTAGATACAATTAAATAAAAAAAACTGGTTAAGTTTGTGCGTCAAAACACAAACTGGGAAGTTGCCCGAATCGACAAATGGGTAGTTTCTGTATGTAAGCGCACGCTCATTTTGGAAACAAAACTGTTTCTTAACAAAAGTATCAAGTCGGCGCCTAGTCTAAAGGTTTCTTATCAAAGGTCCTAAGGTGTAAGGTTTGTGAGTTATATCCCCCATAGGATAATAATAAATTGATCTATAGTTCGTCCAGAAAAGATTGTCAGTTCAGGAAAGATAAAACGTTTGCATCTCATTTTGGCTGCATCGAACTGCATAAGTCTATCGCAAATAAAAGCTCTAGCAGCGATGCCGTAATATGCATAATAAATCGTTTCAAGTTACATTGAAAGAGTACAAGCGTTACCATCTGGTGGATAAAATCTAACAAAATGTTTTATTTGCCAATTATATTAGCGCTTCCAAAACCCATTTTTCACAAAACATTAAACATTTCACATAGGATTTCACACTTTTTGCACTTCACTCTTTTTAAGCACACCCCTATGAACGATTTTTTTTTCAAACCAACTGTTCTACCAACAAAACCATAAAATACCAACCAGTTTAAAACGACGACATCACTCACTCTTGTTGTGGTGTTGGAAAAGCATTTATTCTGTAAGCTCGTGCACACAACCTATAGAAAAAGTGGTATTTAATGTTGGGTAGCTTAGAAAAAGTAATTCTTACATTATCAACGAACAAAACAACAAATGATCCTGATTTTTAAGCATTAAGTAAGGAATTACAAAAACAATGCCGTGGTGGCTGTGTGTTTTGTTATGGATTTCAGGGCTTTTTTGATATTTGTGTTCCCCTGAAAAGTAGGCAATTCGCACTGATTTAAAAAAAAGCTCTCCCATAATACATGTACTGACAATCTTTTCTGGGCGAACTATAGATTGATGCGATCTAGATGGGACAGTTTCTTGTGTTATAATTATGCATTACTATCCTACGAGAGCATTGAAACTACCTTTGATTTTGAATCCAGATGTACCTACGTATATTTTGCCCAAAAATCGCACACCTAAATTGTGCCTTTTTTATCCACAAAAGAAGACCATGAATATAGCATCTATGGAACCAATATATGACCGTATGCCGAAAGAAGGACAAAAAGCAGACATTTTCTGAAAATACTTGTTATAGGAATTGAGTGCGTGTGTTATTCAGAATAAAAACGTTCATCAACCCTCAATTAATAAAAAATCGTTCGATGTCTACAGCTCAGCTACACTCTTATACCTATACCTATACTATGCATAATATGCCATCGCTGTTGTTTGCTTAGTTGTTCAGGAATGCTAGGTTGTGGTTCATTTAAAATTGCTCTTCCTTTCGTAAGTCGAGCCCGGACCGATACTTCAGTTGTTTCAGGAATTAATTGCAATACAAGAGCGCTTCCGCTTGATTAAAACTACCGGTAGAGTGCGCGCTAAGGGATGTTGCAAGTGAAAAGTTCACTATAGAATGCTTCGATGCTAGTGTCAACAGCACTTTGTGAAACACCGATTGTCAGCATATCGAAACAACTTAAGGGGCGCTAAGGAGTTCAAACGTTGCTATGTTGTTGGCGGATGTAGTTTTACTCAAGAGGGGAAGAGGAATGCCATCACTTGCGTTCAGAATTTTAATGATAATAGCTTTGTCCACAATCATCAGACTTAATAAATATGTTTATTTGTTTTTATTATTTGATAGTATAATTGGTAAACAATTCATGTGGAATATCTATTGATGAATAAACTAAGTTGGAAAACTCTTTTTATAATTAATAAGCCAACGAGATAATGTTAACTTCCATTTATTAATGAATAACTGATGTTTGCTTAGTTTTTCATATTATTTCGTCTGGGCGACGCACAGTGGGGCAGAAATGGCTTATCAACGGCGATAATTATAAGTTTTTGTTTGACCTCACCAAAATATGCTTTTCGATAGGTTTTTGGTTTATGACGTGAGGAAAACCATACAAATTCAGCTTTTTGAGATAATACCGTTATTTAATTACGTTATAAATATATTTAAATACGTTTATAAACAAAAATCAAGTAATATGCAAGATAAATAAAATTGATAGATATTGAATTAATTCAAAATACATAGTTCGAAGGTCGAAAGCTAGTTTCTGAATTTTTGTCTGGCATGTTAATGCTTATAATTTTTTTCTAGGAGGAACCCAAAAACTTCTTACAAAACCTGAAAACCGAAATGAAACGCAATGATCTTTTACTGTTGGGAAAAAGATTACGTAAAAAACCCAACATTTATTTTAAATCGCTTAAGCTTGCAGCTAAAGCTTAATTAAGAAAAAAAAAAAAAGAAATTCATTGAAAAAAAATAAGAATGATTTGTGACCTCAAGGTTTTTCTTATTTTGAACACAATTTGAAAAATTCTTGAATAGGTTAAATGTCGATTTACAGTATCTGGGACTTGCAGCATAATATAAGGTACATAGATTTTGAAACCTAAAAGAAAAAAAAGACATAAAAATCTGAATATGGGTTTAACAAAAAAATGTTGTTTACCTTTTCTGGGTGTTGTTATTAAATTAATTATGACTAATCAGAGTCCGAAAAGTATTCGGCAATTTCAGTCTGGGGTTGGTTATTAAGATCAGGTTGTACGAACATTTCTAAAGCTTCGGAATCAAATGGAATTTTCTTTGAAGTTTTCCTAACTCTTTGGTTTGTAACAAAAGGATCTGAAGATATTAACATTCTGTTCATAATATCAGTTAATGTGTCTTTTCGTGAGGTTTTGCGGCTGAAATGCTCTCGGTACAATTTGAAGTCCTTATTTCGGGCTTCTAATGCCTCTTCACTTAATTCTCCAATGGGCAAAGCACTTTGAGAGATGATTTCTTGGCCATGAATGAGGATCTTATGAACGGAAGTGCTCATATAGTACCAAGGTTACAACGAAACAAATAAGTTTGGAGCTTCATAACAATACGTTTTAAATTTTTGGACATCTATGTCAAAACCGCTTGATAGACACTGCAAGATTATGTGAAATTTTTTTATAAGATTGACATCTATACCGGTTATTTCGCTGGATTTCACGTAATTTTTGAAAAAACGCCTGGCCACATTTCCTGTGTTCGTATTGCCATATCCCGGCTTTGGTCGATCAATTTTTAGGCCTAATTCTTTTTCAAAAGCGTCTTGAATGCGTTGCTTGTTTAGTTCCACGGAATTTTTGGTACTTTTAGATTTGCGCCATTCTTTTACATGCAATTTGTAGGCTATGTGAAGCAGGCATTCAAACATTCTTATCCATGCATGCAAAATGGATATTCCAAATGATAAAAATTGTTCATTGATAGGAAGTGACACCATTTTTCAATATTGTTGAAATCTTTGGATGTTGCCTCACAAAGATAACATCTTTGAGCAGATCGTATACCACTCAGACTATTTCAAATGTTAATTTTGTTGGTTGCAGCTCGTTTATTTGTAATTGAATACATTCGTGTTCTCTGCTAACCAACACATCAGACTCTTTTTCGAAGGATATCTTTATACGCCTGCAATACCTAGGTGAAGATGGACAAGGGTTCTTCCAGAAAACATTTGTATTGTCGGTTAGCTTAATTGGAACTAAACAAGTTATAAATACAAATTTGTCATCAACATCAGTTGTGTTTATAAACCTTTGATGGTATTCGCTATGCCCTGAGATACCGTCAAAACCCACCTTGGAATAAAGCGTAAGCTCATTACAGCTGGAACTATTTAAAACATCTTTTTGTGATGCTGAAAGTCGTTCAACAGTGTGATCAAGCAGGTTTTGAATTGGCACTTCAGCTGTTTGTTCACCCACAGTCAGATTTATTGGGTAGCATTTAGATTTTTCTTTTTGCACAACTTTGTAAGAAGGCAGAACTTGGGGAGCATATTTTCTAATTGTTTCATATTGATCACGTGAGAGCTTTGCTTCTATAAGCAAGGATAAAGCTTGCCCAGGCGTTAACAAAGTTGTCGGACTTTTTGAAGCATTAGGTCGGGCCGACAAGGACTCTTCTAAGAAGTCTGCACTTTGTTTGTTACCAGCAGCTCGAAAATTCATTTGAGCAGCGAAAACAAGCTCTTCTGCTGAAGTATTTTGAAGCCCCGCTACTCTTTCACGCTTTCTTCGCTTGCTCAATTGATCAAAACTAGTCTGAGGTCTTCCAGGGGGTAGTAAATACATTTTAAATTTAACCCTTTCTTGGAGCCAATGGGATTCATTTTTATGAAACACTAGCTTTGTGCGGTGACTTTTCTTCCATTTGGATTTTAGTTCAAATTTGAAACGAACTAATTCATTCTTAAGCTTTGACAAATGATTATCAGGGCAGTTTGTTTTTTCCACTAAAAATGACTCAATATCTTCAAATTTTTTGTCTACATTCTTAGATTTACTTTTAAAAAATATTTCACAGAGTTCCTGCCTTTTGCAGAGGAAAAATTGCATGTTGAGACCTTCAATATGATAAAAATTGGTTATATTTTGCTTGCTTAGTTACAGAATAAATTGAAAATAAAATATTTTAGGCAAACATTTTGTACTATTAACTTCGATTTCTAGTAAAAAATATATTGAACTGTGTAAAATACTTTTAATTTTGCTTAAATGTTTGCCTAGTCGAAAAATACCGTTATGTAAAAAAATTTTTTGACATTCTTATTTTCTATTAAATTTTTTCTCCAGATTTACATTACAATTGAGTTTACACTTATTCTTTTATAAAGTACATACCTTATTTAACAAATTGTGTACAAAACTTTTTTTTTGGCAATTTATTTTTAGCTTTATAATAATGGATAATGGATAATAATGGATAACCACGGAACACAATTTAAACAATACTCACTTCTTTGATGCCAAACAGTAAAGTGATAAAACAATGGAATGAAAAAAAAACTATTAAATCATGTGACACATATTATCAGTTAATCGAAACAGTTATTTTTATTGAGATTTAGTACATATAAAAAAAACGACTTCTCGCCGGTTCAGCCAATGGAAGACCCCATAGTGCGACGTGGACGAATGTTCGTAATGAATGAATTATATGTACCCATACATTAAATTTTAATATTAGTATTATGTTAGTTACATACATATATGCGAGGTTTTCCAATAGAAAATGGTGAAATTCTGGTGCGATGCTGCGGCTATGGTAGCTTAATCGTTTACTATTGTCATTGTGATTTAGAACTGTTATGTTTATACCGACTATATACAGGGTGATTGGTTTAAGGTGCACCAAAAAGCTTGAGCGTGTAGGTGGGGCTAAGACAAGAAAAAAATCGTATGGGAGGGGGGTCTATTTCCCCCCGTTTAGGCGGGAGGGACAAGTTTCTAAAAAATTGACTTAAATCAGAAAAAAAATTATTTAAAAACAACGGTGAATGATACAAAGCCTTGTTATATTTTGTTGGAAAGCCAGAAAACTATTCTTTTATTTAATTTTTAAATTAAGTTGTTTAAGTAAACAGTTTTAAAAAAATTAATTTTCAAACTCAAAGTTTCAAAAAAAGAAAATTTTTAACTAATTTTTTTCAAAATAATGATAACCCTTAATTAATAATTGACCTGAGCAGATCAAATTTGGGAAAACCAAAAAAAAAAGTGTTTTTCTTGGAAAAAAATACTTCTGGTTTTTCTTAATTTCTCAAAAACTAAGATACAATTTGGCATCCGGTTGTCTTTTTTTGACTAACAATTAATAAGATCATTGAATTTTGAAAATAAAAATAATAGTTAATTACATAAAATTTTGAAAAAAATTAGTTTACAAATTTTTTTTTTATTTTTTTTTTCGAAATTTTGAGTTCGAAAATTAATTTTTTTAAAACTGTTCACTTAAACAACTTAATTTAAAAATTAAATAAAAGAGTAGTTTTCTGGCTTTCCAAAAGGATATAACAAGGCTTTGTATCATTCACCGTTGTTTTTAAATAATTTTTTTTTCTGATTTAAGTTAATTTTTTAGAAAATTTGCCCCTCCCGCCTAAACGGGGGGAAATAGACCCCCCCCTCCCATACGATTTTTTTCTTGTCTTAACTCCACCTACTCGCTCAAGCTTTTTGGTGCACCTTAAACCAATCACCCTGTATACTAAATTCTCCACCAATTTTAACAAAATATAATAATAATTAAAGTTCTGTTAAGCCTAATTAATTCTGAAAACAACAGTTTCGAAAATAAACACTTATTGAAACAAAAATCTTAAGATACCGATAGGTAATAATTTTTCTCGAAATAAATTTTTTCAAAATCAATTCTGATAAAATTTTGCATTAGTATATAGTATTTATTACCAAAGGTGTTGTTTTGCATTGTTATTTTTTGCATACAAAGTTCATGCTTAATACAGTGAAAGTGAAAGCTCCCATAAGATGGACACACTCATTGTCACCTAATTTTTTTCCAGTTATGAGAGCTATCCGGTTCAGTGAGAATTGAGAATTCAGTAGAACTTGTACCAAGCATAAGTGCAGGAGAATTCGAGCAAATTCATAGCATAACAATATTTGTCGTGAGGGAAATCTCTTCTAAATTCATAATGTCACATTGATCTGTCCAGTTGTTACAGCTTCACGTCTAATTATTGGAGATTTTTAATGGATTCGCTCGTGGTAAACACAAAGATAGAAACTACCTATATAGAAAACAGATCTTGTAAGTAACTGATTCTTTATTTTTATAAGAAAAATATAACACATCATTGAATTATTGTGTCCGTTTTAAAGAGACTTTTCAATTGAAATTAGTAAAAAAAGTGTCCGTGTTCGTTTATAAGAATATATTTTGTAAAGGAAATTAGAGTCAAAAGTTGGTTCCTGAAAATGTGTCCGTTTATGGGAATTGTCCGCTTATCGGAGCTTTGCAAACTAGAGCTTTCACTGTAACAAAAACAAGTTTTCAAAAATCTGGTCTGCTTCTTCTTCTTCTTCTCTTCTTCTTCTTCTTCTCTTCTTCTTCTTCTTCTTCTTCTTCTTCTTCTTCTTCTTCTTCTTCCTCTTCTTCTTCTTCTTCTTCTTCTTCTTCTTCTTCTTCTTCTTCTTCTTCTTCTTCTTCTTCTTCTTCTTCTTCTTCTTCTTCTTCTTCTTCTTCTTCTTCTTCTTCTTCTTCTTCTTCTTCTTCTTCTTCTTCTTCTTCTTCTTCTTCTTCTTCTTCTTCTTCTTCTTCTTCTTCTTCTTCTTCTTCTTCTCTTCTTCTTCTTCTCTTCTTCTTCTTCTTCTTCTTCTTCTTCTTCTTCTTCTTCTTCTTCTTCTTCTTCTTCTTCTTCTTCTTCTGCGGCTTGTCACATACTTTTTTTGAAACTATGAACTTTTTATAGCTTGTTAATTTACACACTTCTTACTTTAATCTGACCATGCGCCAACAAAAAACAGTTAGGGACTTTTTTCAAGAAAAAAATTATGAACTTTTCATGCACCTGGGTGGGTTGAAAGTCCATAATCCAATTATGGACTTTTAACCCACACAACTGGGACAAGGGCCAAAGGCCCTTGTTAGCGCCGTTTTCAAGAAGATTTATTTATTTTTTCATGTTTTGTCAATAACGGCTCTTATGAGTTTGTTTTTGTAGATTTTTAACCCTTTCAAAACCCCTTCATGTTGACAACGTTTATGGCAGCATAGATCAAACTTCGAATTCGCTTGACATGAAACATATTGAGCAAGTTGTAATAATTTAAATCGGTTTTGTATTGTATTACCAATAAGGGGATACAAAATATAATTTTTTTGTCACTTTGTTCTCTGATTTACAATAGGGTTCCAAGATCTTCAAATAGGTTTACACCTTCCAGAAATATCAAAATGATAAAATATTAACATAGACCATTTCCATACTTATTACTCAAAACGAATGATCTCCTAGATGGTGCCCAGCCCATGCCTTTAAGCTAAATCACCTTGTGTATGTCAGATGAATTATGATTCATGCAAAGTTCAGGAACATACAATTACAAGCTCAAAAGGCAATTAAGTTGAAGCAGACTCAGTAATATCGCTAAATGTGGTTATACCTTAAGAATAAAGATTTCTTGTGAAATAAAATAAACGATTCGTATAGGATGCAGATTAATTGCTTGGTGTTTGATAGCAGTTCGTGTGTTCATTTGTGAGCTCATAAAACATGGTTACAAGAGCCGGAAAGTATTATTAGGTGGTCGTGCACGAGGCAATTTACATGTGACGACAGAAACATTATTTTCCAGCAACAGCACACCAACAAAGCAACTCATGTGAAAGCAACTGTAAATCATTTCCGGTTTTAAAGGGTTTCGTTTTTCGAAAACGTCTAAAGATTGCCAAGAGAACTTTGGTTATATTGTGTGTTGCTTAAATTATATACGTGGATAAATCAATTTTAATGACATTGAGATTTGCGCGAAAACGTTTTTTATTTTAAATACCTAAATATCTACCAATTTCCAATATTTAACATAAAAAGTACGGGTGCTATGCTAGCCTATATCACGTGTGCGAATCATTTTTGTCTTGGGGTTTCGTCATATGGTACAAATCATGGTCGTTTAGTCATCATTTTACAAAATGGCCGAAGTGCTTTTGTTCTAAACCATGAAAACTGGTCTGGGAACGACAAAAAGAGTGTTATCACTTTTCAGTCATGAGTTAAGATTCTGTATCCACGAATTGCTTATGGGCCAGGTTTCATATTGGTCTAGGGAGGCATACTTTTAGGAGCCAGCACGGAGTTAAATTTAGTTGAAAATGGTTTCTTTACAAAAAAGCAATAAGTGAGGGATATTTTGGAAAATTGTTGTACCATTTGACAATATTATTGGCGAAATTTATATCTTTATGAAAGAATAAAGCTTGTCTTGTCCCCACAATCCATCAACTACAGAGAAGATAGAAAAAGTACTTTACTCGAAGCATAGGACCGAATAACCCAGCAAAACATCGACACCGGTACAAGATATAGGTATGCAAAGCAGATTTATTTTTGTCCAAAAAGCAAGAGGACTAAATGCCAAGTATTTAATAACTTATCCTAATTATGTTCAAGCAATTCAAACAGCTTTAATCCAATTTTATTATGAAAAACTTTTTCACATGCACATCATGAGATTCGAACCCACGCATTCAGATTTACTCAGTCTTTGAAGTCGTATGCACAACGCATTTCACCGCTCATGACCACTGACGACATAGGTCGGGATGTTATGTTTGTTTGTTTTTTCAAACGCATTTGAAGCTTCAACATTTTTTTAAGCGCCTCTAAGTATGTTGTTTTGTTCCGCCTCCATTTTCTCCTAACCTTATATTTTCTCCTAACCTATATGATAGGTTGGAAGTATTGGTAACATACCAGCCTATTAAGTTATTATTGTTGTTATATTGTACTATTCGTAATGTAGAATGTCAGTTTTTATTACTGACCATTCTGTTAATTTTCATTGAATGTTTTTGAACAACAACAACATTTATTTTCATTAAGAAATTCTTTAGTTCAGCATAATCTAACTATCAAAGTATAGTTATGGAAAACAGCTGTCATGTCGTAATATTAGGGAATTATTGCTTACCTTGGTTTTTGTAATTTGTAATAACAATCACAACTTTAAAAATAAAAAAAAGATCACTCTTGCTCATCGTTACATTATTCGGATACAAGAAAGCAATAATTGTGTGTAAAATTGCCTTGACTCGAGAAACTAAATTCTCATTGTGAATGACCATGATCATTTCAGTTCTCCTATTTGGTGCAGAGCTTGTCGAATTCGGATGAGAAAGTGCTTAGTCATTTTGAGCGAAAAATTCTTCGATTGATTTTCGGTCCATTATGTGTGACAAAAGGGTGTCGAATAATGTTCAACGACCAGACTAATTAGCTATAGACGGTGACATCTAGCCAGCAGAGCTGTAAAAGAGTTAACTCATTTGGTTATTTGATTCATTTGAATGCTGACTGCAACTAGTTGAATTTCCAATTCATATTGAATTCATAGATTTAATTCACTGAATTCACTCTGATTTTAGAATTCAGCGTGAATGGGATGAATGATATCATTTTGAATTAATTTTATAAATCGCTGAATTAATTTGCATTCAGTGATTTAATTATTTTCCATTCCATTCATTCCATTCATCCATGCATTTTGAATTCAGTCGCTCAATTTTATTTTTAATGCGATTGTATTTTTTTTTCGTTCTCAAGAGAATAGCAACTATGTATCCTTAATCCTGAAGGCTATTTGAATTGATTGATTGTATTGAATGGGATTTAAACACTCTGAATTATGAATTTATTTTGAGTAAGTCAGTCAATTCAAAATAATGCAGTGATTAAAGTCACTGAATTCAAAATAAACGGGATTTGAATAAGCTTAATTCTCAAATCATTTTGTATTCAATGATTTAAATCACTTGAATTTAAATTGAATGGGGAATAAGAAAACTTGAAGTCCGAAGTAAATATGAATTCAATGATTTTAATTCATTGGTATCAAATTGAATACAGACTTCAAGTGAATGCATTCACAACTGATTTAGTTCTTTTGCAGCTCTGCTAGCCCGGAGAATAGTGGGTGGGGACTTCGCAGGAAATTTTTAGCGGGACCAAACAGAGAAAGAAAGTGCAAAGTTGGAGGTGGCTTTTTGTTTCTTTTAAATTCTTTCTCAATTATTTCAGGGACTTCGACTGTTCTCCATTTTAGATCGGCATTTTAAAGGGTTTAATGTTATCTAGTTCAGGAATATCTTAACCCATACAAAATATCATTATTTTAGTGGTCATTTTTATGAAGTAAACAGATGCAGTTTACGTCGACCAAACATATGGAACGGTAATAATCATCAGAAGGCAACGGAATATTTAAGTGGTCTTAGAGCAACGTGAAGTTCGGAGCAAAATTACCGGGCCTCTTACGCGGACTCATAAAAAACTAAGGTGTCTGACCCTTTCGACTCAAAGAGACTGGAAGAACAAGGAGTTCCAGGGCTAGTACCTTATTAACTTAAGTTAATGAATTGTGACTGGAGGACATTTTCACTGCTTCGAATTCCATTCTTGCTTAGTTTTGTGTTAAGGATACGGGTGTATATAAGAACTTAGTCAACATAATTTTCAAAGACCTGTGCGACTAGAGCAGTTATACGATGAAATAATCTTGCGAAGAACTTAATTCTACAAAACGACTGAAATTCGGTAAAGTGTCCAAATCTTGATCAACAATGCCGGACCCGACTTGACCGATATCATCTTCAAAAAGTAATAAAAGATGACTTTAATCTTCAAACATTTCGCCGCCTGAGTACTTAAGTGCCCCATAGTCATAGACCACTTTTTGGGAAATTGAGTTAATGATGCAGTTATACTAATTTGAATATTATCTATCGCTTGGTCCTATCATCATTGCTTTATCTCTATTATTAACAAAGTTACGGAAACCAATTTTGCTCTATAGACCACAAATTTTGGTGTTCTCTTAGTGCTTATTTGCGACATATCCAAAATTTGTACTAGGTGGGGCAATTTTTGTAGAGACGTGATTATGATTATTTTGTAGGGACGAAAATTATTTACCTTCACATAGAAAAAGTATGTAACAGAGTTAAATGTACTCTTCTTCAAAATTTTGTATCGATTATATTTAACAATTTTTTTTTTACTAAAATTGATAAAAACAAAACTGGTAAAAAAAACTCACTAGCTCCTATAAATGTTGAAATATTTTAATATTCAATTACGAATAGAATTATGTAAATGTATTTTTCTAGAAAATTTAATGGATCAAAATTAATTTTAGGTATTTTTCATAATTTAGTGTTAAAATAATTTATCATTTCGATACGTTTTTTACGACTAAGAAATGAGCCAATGTGATATAAAGTAAGGCATATCTACAGGATTAATATTAATTTTTATTTTATATTTGTATCACTTGAAAAAAAAAACAATGCTAGTGATTTTAAATTTTTATATTCAGCCCTATTAGGGAATCCGACGAATGAGCTGCGGAGGGAGTTTTACTCACTTTTGGTAGATTTGCTATTAGCGAATCCGCAAGCAATACGCGGGAATATATATGTCGGTAACGTTGTTCGTAAAATTGGTATTACTGAAAACGAAAGGCATCCGCACCACATCCGCGCTCCATACAAATTTTGGAAAAGCAAATCCGCAGTAAAATTGGTGGGGATGAAAAAGATTTTTATCCAGAAAAAATAAAAAAAAAGCAGATATTTAACAAATCTGAATTTTTTAAAACAGAAATAAAAATGTTTGGATCGTTGAAACGCATAAATTTTTTTTCTAATAATTAAGTGACAACAATGGCCGTTTTCGAAACAAACCGTGGACATCTGTCCAGAAATATAGTCCCTCGATCTAGTTTGACATTTCCTCTATCTAACAGCAAATGAACCTTGAAAATTGGTCCAGTGATTGCTGAAACACAGACGGATTGAGATTGGTCGTTAAAATCATAAAAAAAGGCTGATTTTACTAAAAATAATTATTTTTTGCCCTATTCTTTCGAGTCCCGGAAGAACAACTTTGGTGTCGTTTTTTGGCCAAACCGTGGAAATCTGTCCAGAAATATAGTCCCGATGACCAAATTTGACATTTTCTCTATACAAGAGCATATTTACCTTGTAAATCGGTCCAGTGGTTACAGAAACACTGACGAATTAAGATTGGTCGAATCATTAAAAAAGGTCTAATTTGCGATATTAGATATTTTACGATACTAAAGTATCTTAGATTGCTTTTCTCGTGTGCACTTGAACGCGACCAATGTCAACTTTTGACATCCACGTTAATGCAGTTTCAAAAATGGAAAAGTAGTTCGCGGATCGATAATGCAGCTCATTCATCGTATTCAATAATAATTCAGTAATATGCATGATTATTTATCTTTTCGTTTGTTTAGTGCACAATAGTTGTATGTCCCATGAAAAAATTAAGTGTTTTTTATTGATTTCGCAATCTTATGAAACGCCCGCCGTCCTATATCCATTTCTGACTTTTTTTAAACTTTTTTTTCTTTTTTTTAACTGTAACGATTTTTGACCCAACTTTTGATTTTGACAAGAAATAATTGTTCAATTAATATGTTTAAACATTCAAAAGTCATGTTAATTAAGAAATTATTTTTCAAACCTTATTATTTAATCAAAAATTTGCACTCACGGATGGAAGCTCAAATAAATTTTGATAACTTTGGACAAATAGCACAACTGAGTCGAATTTTATTTTTCCATTTTTAAACATTTCATTTGAAATAATGCATTTGAAAGTTTTTTTTTATACAAAGCAAGCCAGGGAATCCCCTAATGAAAAATAAAATAAACCTAAAACAGTTAACAGCGCTTATTTCTTGTGTATACCTAATCTTCCCATGGTCGTATAAAGTACCTATAAGTATATCTACTCACTTATATTATGCATGTGTTTCATTCTCATATGCAACAGCAAACAAAAAATTTATTCAGTACAATAATCAAACTTTCTTCTTTCTTCAGTGTCTGTTTTTGATTTTCCATCCGATGAATGATGCGGTCACGTCCCTTAACATCCTATCACAAGAGTCTACTGTGTGTGTGTGCTACTTAAATGTTTAAATGGTGGTATTACACTGGTTGCAGCTTCCTGTGTTGATAAATATGAATGAAGTGCCCTTACTGTCCTTGCAACTTGCAACAGCTTTCCCTGTTCCTATATTGATATTGTATTCGTACATTATATCATTTTATAACATAGCCTTGCATTCCCGTAAGGGAGTATCGGATAAAAGCGGTTATATTTTACAAAAAGCATTAGTTAAAAAAAAAAGGTAAAGAAAAAACCGCCGATATCTGCACTCGAACAAAAAATAAAAGAAAAAGAGGAGAGATTCCTTCTTGATTCTTCTTCATACCACAAGCAAGGAAACATCCCCCCAGTATGAACTAAATAAGTGTCAAGGCTTGTTGTTGGCTTGTTGCTTAACCATCGTCAGTAGTTTCTTACCGTAGAACTATCTCTAGATATGGCAGATACAACCCAAGTGGAAATTAAGAGTCATACGAGTCTGTGATAAGCCATTGCTTCGAAAGAGAAGATGATCATTTCTGAAGCCATGGAAAGTCTTTAGAAAAGATCATTTCACCACAGACCGATCAACTTAAAGCGATCTGGGGCACCAGCTAAAGTAGAATCGAACTTGAGGAGTGAAAATTCTGTAACCAAATATGTGGCACGCTTTAGCTTTACGGGATCAAACTGGTACCCACCTGGCTCTGGAAACGAAGAGAAGATTGTGAAAAGTGTAAAGAAGTCGGTGAAAATATTCAATGTCGTCATCATTGACATTAATAGCAGGGTTAGTCTCAATGTCAATCATGTTTTATTTTTACTGGGTAACTCACTACAACATGACAAACTCATTATTTGTGAATTAAGTCATATTATTTTTTTTTTTAAACTACATATATTTTTCCCGCAAAAACACTGCTGTCTCCTATAATTTTCACAAACTGTAATATTGGTGTAACACAAAACCCATTACACATCTCGTTGAAGAATATTGGTGGCCAAACCCGAAAGCCATCATCGGTATCTAAAGATATAGTAACTGCAAGAGACTGAGGCAATAATGCTGAAAATGCTATATTCGACTAACATGGAAAATTATGTTTGTTGGAAGTCCTTATACAAAGAAAATATTGGGTTTACGTGAACGCAGGTTGAGGCTTACCAGAAAGCAGATACCCTCTTCCTACACCAACCCCAGCCAACATAGTGCCAGCGGCAGCGTTACATTCGTTGATGATGATTACGATAATGCTGATGGTGCTACTGAACTGCTGATGTTGTTGTTGCTGCAGCTGCTTGCAATAAATGATAAAGAGATACACACGTGCTCAACATTGTCGGTCGTTCAGCGTTAACTCACTTCAATGCCACTGGATGTCTGCTAACGGTAATGTATGTAAGGAGCTGCTAACTTCTTCCCTTTTCTTTCCCTTGGCTTCCGTCTCCTTGTCGAAGGACCTCTCCATCTTCACCACTTCACTCATCACAGAATATCATCGTCCTTGTTGGGTGTTTAAGTTTTTCGTTGTGGTGTTTATTCTTTCGTTAAATACGATACATCATGTGAAATTGCCAAGTGACTCGCTTTAAGCTGCTATTCGAATTGCAACAGAAGATTGTAATTAATTGCTGATGTGTTTCTTTTTCGAGTTTCTGCTTCGATTCGTCTTGATACCACACATACACATCTTCTACTCGCTGGTTTGACTCATCCTTTTTATTTTAACAAACGAAAATGTTTCCCGATTTTACACATCACAACGCATTATAGAGCTTGCTGAAATGCCATGAGATGAGAATCAAATTGGAATTTAAGAAGAAATTTATTTTCTTCCTGCCACACGATGGCAATTAATTTCGCGGTATAGCATTGATGCTTTTGGCGTATAGGTTTATAAGGTAGAGATGGTATATAACTGATAATGCTCTGTAACATGACTACTGCAGAAACAAGTGCTATTGACATTTTGTTATTCTTATAAAAAAAAACACAATTAAAATAGTGGCAAAAGAAGCTCATTAAGAAAGTTACGGCAGCATTCATGAAGAAAGGAGAGAAATTTCAAAGTTCTGTTGAATTACAATTTCTTTGTGGTTCTATGCTTGAAGGTGTGAAAGTATTGTTTTGCAGATCTACTTCAGAATTTAAAAAAAAAATATTTTTCGCACAAGCAGTAGGTATGACTTGATTTGGTTTTCTTACAATAAATTATTAACAGTAAAAATAAATGTTGGTTAATGCTTGAAAGTAGTGAAAATATGTACTTTCCTTATTTAATTAAATTCTTTTGTATATATTCTGTAATTTGCATGGAATCCTCCTTCAAATTCAAACTCGAAAGTGTGCACATGCGCCCCGAATGACGAGTTTAATTAAATTTTTTGCTGTCATTGATAATTAATTCGCCTTTTATTTTTCTTACTGTTTCATATCAACTTTTTGATTCTTTTAAATTTTTCAAATTTTAATTTCTTAATGAATTTCCTTACTAATTAAAGTTTGTTTTTTTTTTATTGTAAGGACAGAAATAGAAGAACGGTAATAATTGTATATAGTTAAAACGGGAAAGGGTTAAGGGACACTTAAGGGGGCACGCTTTAAATTGGTTACTCTACTAGCAGTCAATCGTTAATTTATAGTAGGTACCTAAGTCAAATGATCCAAACATTTTAAACTGTCAGATTTAGATCTGAAAGTTAACAATGGGTGGTATGCGAAATGCTTAATCTATGGCCCATATTATGATTAGCGAATCGAACTACTTAGCGAATTCGAATGATTAAGCGAACTTCAGTTGCGACGCGTCATGCATTTTTGTTTATTCTTAACAAAATAAGTGATTTCTTCCAATCAACATATAGGCCCCAACTAACAAATCAGCTTGCATAAGGTACAATTTTTCAAAATTGGCAACTAATAGCTCGTATAAGGCTTGTATACGCCATGCGTTTCGAACTTTGACAAATAAAAAAATTGATGCTATAAGACCTTTAAGTGTTAGTTTGCCAAGCTCTATACAAGGCTTGTAGATTAAGGTTTAAAATAGCTTGTATAGGGCCTTCTAATATTGTTTACTCAATATTGACAAAATGATAGCTGCTATAAGGCTCTCCATGACAAGTCATTGCAAACAGCTTGTTATACAAAACAAAAATTATTCTGGTAAAGCGATCAGTCTTATAAATAAAAGTGCTTATCTTAAAAAACAATAAAAAATAAAATAACGTAAGTACCTACCTACTCTGCCATTAAAACAGAAAAGAAGTGCCAACAAAAATAACTTCTTGAGTTTTATAAAAGGCTTTTATAAGGCCCAATATGCTCGGGTAAAGCCTTTTTATAACATCTTCTGCAAGCTATTAATAATAGCTGTCATCAAATGGATTTGATAGGGCCTTTTTATAACATCTAAATCAATCTATTATCATTAACTCTCACAAAATGGCTGGCTGATCCAAGCTAATTGCATTTCATGGAAAGCTATTTGCTGCTGTAGCAACTGTCAATAAAAGTCTTATAGCAGTCAATTAAATAGCTTGCGTTTAGAACCTTATACACACAGTTCACGCTATTATAAAATTCCGCCTATTATAAAATTAGTTTGTACTCTGCGATTTTTGAAAAGTGGTAGCTACGAAAAATGTGCAACAGCGAAAAATACAAAACAACTCATTGAACACCAAAATCAACAAACAAAAACATTTTGAGAATGGCAAGACGTCAAAAGGGGTAACGAAGATTTCAAAAAAGAAAGAAAATGTAAAAGGACACGAAAAAAGATCAACAAAAAATATTCTGTTTCGGAAAAGCGAGAGTTTTAAGGAAAAAAAGAAAAAAGAAAGCAACAAATATTTTATAACCGGAAATCAATAGGAAAGAAACATTTTTGCATCTTTCGTATCTTTTGGCGAAAAGTACAAAATTCATTAGCCATGTACCTATTTTTCTTCATTGTATGGCAAGTCTATACTTGTAAGTATGTGCATTAAAGGCGTATTCAAATCAACTATTTTATTTATATTTTTTTTAAATACACAATTTTTGTGTCACTTATTTGTTTTATATCACTAATTTTCCAAATAGCTAAACATATTAAAAAGTGGTTGAGAAATGCTTTAAAAGTGAGTTAATTTTTTGTTCGCTAAGTTATCACTGAAATTTTTGATTCGCCTAGATTTGACACATATATTAGCGAATCTTTGCTAATATTAATCGCTCGAAAATCAGACTCGCAATATTTTTGACATTTAAAGCGAACTTAAGTTAAGCGAATCGCTAATTTTAATACCAAATAGTCGAATTCGCAAGCTTTATAATTCGATTCGCTAATGCCAGTTTTTGTATGAAAAATAAAATTATTTTGCATACAAAAGTTGGTTTTAGCTCAGAAAAATTAAATTTGAGACTGAGATATATGTTTTTGCATATATACCACTCAATGTTAACATGTTTACAACGGTGTTTTACGGAGTAAATTCAAAATCCTAAAATGTGTTTACACATCAAATCTTTTGAGAAACCTACATACCTATACATAAGAGCCGACAGCTCCTTAAAGCTAGTAGTGTTTTTAAAATAAGTAGGTACATATGTGTATAACCTATTAATAATAATAATAAAGATATAATGCAAATTTTTAAGTCAGTAGCTCTACATCTACATACATCTATATATCCACTTACATACCTAGTAATCGTTAGTTTCTATATACAGGGTGAGTCATGAGCAATGCGACAAAATGCTAGGGCGTGTAGGTTGCGTTGAGACAAGAAAAAAATCGTATGGGAGGGGGGGGGGGTCTATTCCCCTCCGTTTACCCGGGAGGGGCAATTTTCGAAAAAAACTGACTTAAAATGGGAAAAAAATTATTTAAAATCAACGGCTTCATTCATAATGCTGTGCGATACGTTTTTGAAAAGCCAATAACTTTTTCTTTCATTCTGTGTTTAAATAAATCTATTCTAAGAAATAGTTTTTGAAATATTAATTTTCAAAGCCAAAATTTTGAAAAAAAAAAATTGAAAAAAAAATTTCAAATTAATTTTTTTCAAAATTTTACGTAATTAAGTGCTAATTTTAATTTCAAAATTCAATGCTGTTATTAATTTTAAGTCTAAATAAGAAAACCGGATGCAAAAATTTTATGTCGTTCTCAAGAAATTAAAAAAAAACCAAAACCACCTTTTTCTAAGAAAAACATTTATTTTTATTGTAACGAAGCAATTTAAGAAGCATTAATCTTAGTTTTTTTAGTTTTTTTTATTCCTTTTATTTTTACTATGTTTTTTATTGGAAGTACTTATAAAAAATTCTCGATATGATCTCCATTGTTTAGAAGGCATAGATTATATCTCCTTGTATCTGCTATAACCAATGGAACGCGCTGTCTAATAAATCGGGTAAAAGGTCTCGTAGGAATTGCAGGTATGATTCTCCATTAATAATGGAATTCAAAAACCGGGGCCCGATCACAGTGTGTCCAACAATACCAAGCCAAACATTACAACTAAAGCGGTGTTGTGATTTGTTTTGTTTTTTTTTGTGTGGATTGGCGCTACTCCAATAATGTAAATTGTGGAAGTTAGTAACCCCATCCCTAGTAAACTGTGCTTCATCCGTCCAGAATATTCTTCTTAAATAGTTTTGTTCGGTTTCATTTCTAAGTAGTAATGTTCTACAAAATTCGGTTCTCAATAACTTGTCGTTTGAGGTGAGTTCCTGAACAGGCGTAAAGTGGTATGGGTGTAAATTTTCCGCCCGAAGTACTCGACATGCTCTAGATTGGGACACTCCAAGCATAGTGGATATCCTTCTTGTACTGACGGAGGGATTATTTCGGACTAAATCCAGAATTTTTTCATCTAAGATTCTTGACTCATCAGAAACTGGCCTTTCGCTTCTTCGATGCTCCAGCACTCCATGATCTCTTAGACGTCGGTGGATTCTTGGAAACTATTTAATTTTATTACGTTCTCATAAAACTCCAATTAAAAAAAAAGTAAAAAAACTAAGATTAATGCTAAATAAATAAATCAATTGCTTCGTTACAATAAAAATAAATGTTTTTCTTAGAAAAAGGTGGTTTTGGTTTTTTTTTAATTTCTTGAGAACGACATAAAATTTTTGCATCCGGTTTTCTTATTTAGACTTAAAATTAAGAGCAGCATTGAATTTTGATATTAAAACTAGCACTTAATAGTGTAAAATTTTGAAAAAAATGAATTTGAAATTTTGTTTTCAATTTTTTTTTTCAAAATTTTGACTTTGAAAATTAATATTTCAAAAACTATTTCCTAGAATAGATTTATTTAAACACAGAATGAAAGAAAAAGTTATTGGCTTTTCAAAAACGTATTGCACAGTATTGTGAATGAAGCCGTTGATTTTAAATAATTTTGTTCCCATTTTAAGTCAGTTTTTTCGAAAATTGCCCCTCCCGGCTAAAC
Organism: Baccha elongata; assembly: GCA_951217065.1. NCBI lineage: Eukaryota > Metazoa > Arthropoda > Insecta > Diptera > Syrphidae > Baccha > Baccha elongata. The sequence goes on from OX578272.1 coordinate 178,036,053, forward strand.
GGAGGGGAATAGACCCCCCCCTCCCATACGATTTTTTTCTTGTCTCAACGCAACCTACACGCCCTAGCATTTTGTCGCATTGCTCATGACTCACCCTGTATATGTGAAACGTAGTTAAATTTGTTCACAATCAATACCTACATTTTTCGGCACTGAAAGCACAGGATGTAAATGGCTCTACGACCAAAGCATACACAGCGACTAGAAAATAATAATACTTTACAAAAAAAAAAAAACTCACCATTGAAAATATGTAATTCAAATGTTAATTCAGCAAAAAGTTCGACGACTTCTCTCCATTTAAAGTAGGTAGGTATAACAGAAATTCATAAAAAAGTTTTTGTTTTTAATAAAAGTTTATTTTTTTTTTAACTAATTTAAAAGTTACAAAAACTCTAACCGAAGAGAATTTTTCACAACACTTTTTTCACAATTTATTGCCCAATTAAAGCAATTAAAGCACACAACTTTCCTGCGCAAAAAGAACTTTTTTACTGTCCAAAAAAAAAACAAACACACGTGAGAAACATAATTATGTAAATATTATCATTTATCACCACGAGAACACCGTTTACCGTACGTCCGTACCGTATCCGCCATTCACATAATTTACCGACCAAACTGCGACACCATGAAGAAAAATTAGACTAAATTTCGGAATGTATCTACCTACTTAAATTTGCAAAGAAAAATACTTTCAAAACAATTAAAATTGTATCTAACTGAAGATAAGCACCGTAATTCGCGAAATTATTAAAACAAATATCGAATCGATCCGATCGCACAGTTTTGGAAAACGACGCATTAAACGATACATCCGACAATGACATTTGCACTAAACTGGATTAAATCAGCATCTGACTCTGACCTGACCTGCATAACAAAGCACAGCACTAGAGCTTAAGAGCAGACTCCGCTGAGAACTGAGTTTTGTTGAACTTGATGTTGATATTGATTTGATACTTGAGCTGTCTGCTTGTGTTTGTTTTGTTTTTATCTATATCCATACTGCACTTCACGTCCACCCCGTTGACAGAAAGTGATGATGATGAACTAGAAGGAATAGAACTCACTGATCTCAATATATAACTGGATAGCGGATTTATATACAAAAGATGAAGCAATTTGAAGATGTGTTATATTATGAAAAAGTCCCCAATTTTGTATTACAGTATACCACTATAACAGTTTAACAAATATCAAAATACTGAAAATGGCGTTTTGCTTTGTGTGTGAGATCGAAAAATATTTTTAAATAAAGTAAAAAAGTAATTTTGCGCAAAAAATGTTATTAATTAATTTAAGAATTTGTTGATTAATATAGAGAGATCAGTGGGCCCAAGAAAACAAGTTGGAATAAATACTCAAAATTTAACAAAAACCTACATTCCTGAAAGTAGAAAAATTGTCAAAATAATACAAAATCTAAAATATGCCTATAACTTTCGTACCTTGCGGAACAACCAAATCGAAATTATCAAAACAACAGGATTGTAGCAACGCTCCAAAGGTCTAAAATTAATAAGTTTTTATTTCTGACCAAAAGTGGAAAGTTGTTTGGCATTGATAACACAAGCAGCAAAATACAACTTTTTAAAAATCCCTTATCCATTCACTATAAAACAATCGTCGTGTTACTTTTTATTCAATGCACCAGTGGCTTGTATGAAGACCAGATAAAAAAATTCGATTGGTAAGTTTTTCGGTCAACTACATTCATAGCCCATATCCACTGTTTTATTATTTCATGCGTTTTAAATTACAATATAAGCCACTCGGTTATTTTCCAATAAAAAAGACATTGAAATTTTAGGAGAAACCAGCACATTGGAAAACTCATCTCAGCGTATCTTGATTTGGATGCTCCTAATAGTCGTTTGCTTGTAACCACAACAGAAAATGTTTTCGCGTCTCTGTGTCCCAAATCTGGTGATATTCAGTGGCGTCAAATTCTTGAAAAAAGTCCACCTGGAGATATTAAATTTAGTTATAATTTCAAGGAACAATTAATTGGCACAGCTGCTGCGCGGCGTAATTCCAATCATAATTTTGATTTACTGACTGTGCAAGGTGTATAGCTCCAGCAATTGTCCGGGGATTGAATGCTGCGACGGGCAACATCGAATGGAAATGGTCGTTAATGCCTTTAAACCCAGATAAGGCCGAGGGAGCCTTTTGGTTTTGTACAAATTCAATGCTGTATCATGTGATTCCAGTGTGGGGATCCCACTTGGAAATTACTAGATATTTTGCGACGTCTGGCCAGTTAGCAGATACTTCCACGTCAAAGATCATTGCTCCATGGATAAATCAACAAAAATGCTTGCTGGTTCGCATTACGTTTGTATGGAAGGCGGTCAGTTGATAAGTTTGAACTTGGTATCTGCCGACTCAAACATAATAAAGAAACAACTTCCAACTATGCCAAAATCAACACCAACTCCTGTTAAAGTAGGAATTGTCTTTAGTTATTTGTATATTGAGTTAAAGGTGATACCATTTTCAGGGAGAAGATGGAATCGTCTTAATCGATGGTGAACTGGTTAGTGTTGACGATGCTATCAAAGTGTGTCCTCTTGCCGAAGGACCAAGCTACCTAAAAGCTACATATAATCAAGTAGAAGTGCTATTGCAAGCTACTCTTGAAAATCATGTAACAGATTTTATTTCATCAGTTATTTTTATTTTATCAGTATGTCTTCTCCATAAATTGTTGTTTTGTAGGTCCTGACCATCAATGCGTACAATTCAAAAACGTGTGAGGCAATTAATGAACTGAAGAACGTTGTTGCTTATCCTCTTTTTTATGGTCAGCCAACTCTGCAATCATTTGACTGTATGTACGCCCGTAACGATGTCAAAGGATGTGCATTCGTTTTATCTACAGAAGACGAGGCAATCCTGTCTGTTCAGCAAAGTATGGGAAACAAAGAATTTTATACTATTTTCATTGTTTTTTATTTTTTTATGTGTTTCAGATAAAATTCGGGCCCGTGAAGAATCTTTGGCTAATGATGTTGCAGTAGAATTTATCGATTTACCTTTGACCGATGAAGAAGGAGCCATTGAGAGTGAACAAACCCGGTAAGTTGTTTACATTGTGATAGAATAATGTTCAAATGAAAATGTAATTCAACAAAATATAGACTTTAAAAACGTATCTGATTTGGAAAAACGTATATGAACTGAAAAACCTGATACAAATTCAAATAGTGCAGATAAGTTAAAGTCAAATTCTACCTTTTAGGTCTGCGTAAGGTGTTCATCACAGTGATAGCTAAAAACCAATCAAAAAAAAAATATTGTGATTACCTTACCACCTCTACATGAAGTTTCATTTTTATTTTTGTGGCAATGTGACTAAAGCCGTCGTTTTCTCTGTCGTGTGGTTTTTTACGACAAACGACAACGTTAATAGGCATGAATATCTTCAACACTCTACTAAAAAAGCATTTTGGGAAAATCCGATTTATGTATCTTACAAAGGTAGCCGCATTTCGTAGTGCTGGCAAAACTTACTTACTTACTTAAGATAGCGCTCACAGTCCAGGATGGACTTGAGCCTCAACCAACAAGTCTCCCCAGCCAGCTCTGTTCCTAGCTAGCTGCTTCCAATTTTGCACCTCGGGTTGGCTGAGGTCGTTTTCCACTTGTGTGCAAAATCCGAATTGGACTCGAAGACTCGTCGGGCTGGTACGTTGGTGTCCATACGTCCACGTGAACCAGCCATCTCAGCCGCTGTATTTTCGGCTTTTTGACAAGGTAGCGATCGGCTTAGGCCATGATCATGCTTACCATGTTGTGCATTTTCTGTTTGTCGTAGTCGTCGTCGTCGGTAGACGGTGTTATAAATTTTACCGTATGCAAAATAAAATTTTTTGTCATTCTATTATATATAAAGAAAAAATTTCAAAATAAATTTATTTTCTGTAAATCGGTTGTAAAGAAATGTCAAAAAAAGGATTAACTTTACCAGGATATAATTATTTGGGTCCTGGTAATGATATTTTTAATGAAGACGAAGTAACTAATTCTAGTGATTTTGTGGCATACGTTCATGATTTGGAATATAAATTAGCGAATTCATTAGAGGATATAAGAGCTGCAGATCGTGAAGCAATAAGTAGTTTTATAAAAGATTTTAAGCGAACCGGTCGTGTTTCGGATTTAATTGGTTTTTTCGGATTAGGACGTTATTTCTGGTGTTGATACTGGTAGTACTTCTGAAAAAGCTCATAGAGCATCGACAACAACTCAAGCAAATTTACCAATGGATATATCAGGCAAAGTCCATAGCCCTCTCTCACCTGACACTATTGCATTCTTTGAAAACGTTATTTCTGGTGTTGATACTGGTAGTACTTCTGAAAAAGCTCATAGAGCATCGACAACAACTCAAGCAAATTTACCAATGGATATATCAGAAAGTGGTTCATCGAGAGGTCCAAATACAGGATCAAGACCTGGAGCTAGTGGAGTTGCTGGATCAACATCACAGGCCGTTTCAAATATAACATGGATTAGGCCTAGTAATCCTTCACCACCAAGTTCTATTAGTTTTAGTAAATCAAGAATTTTAATATCATATGGCTATAGTACTGAAAATATTCAATTAAATGAACCAGATTATGTAGAGAATATAACAACACCATTAGCCTTAATTCCTGTTGATTACTTACCTTTTTATTTAAGTCAAGCTGAATTTGGATCTTTGTCATCAATACGTCAGCACCATTTGAAATTGTTTTCAAATAATCGACTTCGTTTAAAATTTGAGGACGCCAAAACAACTCGTTTTTGCAGCTCAAGGGAGCTTTGTATCCTTTTCCGAAGGGATTGCGGGAGTTGAGGAAATCGAATATACGATCAACAGACCATATAAATCGTACCGTCCCTTCGCTCTCCTTGAACTGCTCCAAGCCCAAAGTTTTGTCGCAAAACTCAATAGCATCGGCCACGCTGCTACTTAGAGTTTGAGCTGCCAAAGAGACTTTCATTTTGAGCTTGTAGTATTTCAAATGGGCCCACTTAAGTTTATTTCCCGCTCTCAGACCCTCATTTTCTTGAAGCTTTATAAGGTTCTCTATAAACCGCCACTCAATGGTATTGCCATCACCGTCTTTTAAAACCTTATACTCACCCAAACAATTTCTCATAAGTTTGAGCATATGGCATGGGTCGAAAATGACGAACACGTTGCTTTGTGTAGATGGGTGTGGAAAATATGGACGGCAGTCGTTTACGTCCAGGCTAGCTCCTAATGTACGCATGGTCGCAAAGTGCTTGGATGGACCATCTAGTGTGACTGAAATCACATCAACACCTACAGCGTCAAGTCGACGTAGACTATTTGTGACAAGCTCTGCATTCGTGTTTGAATCAATGCCGTTGACTAAAAAGTACCCTATGGGTAGTTTCCACGACCCATCCAACGAAACAACCATCAATACCAACGCATCTTTTGCCAATGGCATTTCATCCGAACATTCTGTCCCAGTACCAAAATCTACGTAACCCCTTATTTTCCCTACAGAAATATTTTGCAGACCAGATTTTATTGAAATTTCGTCCAAAATTAAACTACTCAGTACTTTTTTGTTTAAATCTTTAGCTTCAGAAACTTTCAATTTGAGTGATTCAAAGCTTTCGTTGGTGAAGCCAGGTTCACCATCTATAGATGAGTACCAAGATCTTAATGTACTCGGATCTGGAAGAGCCCGACAAAACTTTTGGCGAACGAAATTGTAAGCTTTGGGAGAGTAAAAGTGAATTGTCATTGCGAAGCTGCGGAGAGCTGGAGGATATTTTTCTCTGCTTATACCAATGCCGGTATTAGGAGTCCTATTTTGAAATCTTTTCTTACTCAAAATGGAAACTTCATCACCAACATTCTTCCTATTTTGCAAAAAACGTTTAAAAAGTTCGCCAACATCGGAATCGGCAATCGAATCTAGACAAGTCAAACCCGACTCTGGAATTGAATTTCTTTTTCTCAATTCATTTATTATTTCTTTTAAAGAGTTGACTCTAAATCTCAATCTCTTTATCGATTGTTTTCGAATCTTGTTTCGATGTTGTTGATCTTTTAACTTTCTACTGGCGAACGACAGTTTTCTTTTTAAACTTCTTGGTGTAGAATAATACCGATGGTCGTGCAGAATAATGTTGCTTATTTCCGTAGTTGTATGTTTTGTGCTCGGAGTCACTGTAATATAATTTTTAAATGAATAAAGATAATAGTAACAATAATTTTTTTTTCCTTTGCATGCACAACGTTATACTTTTAACTAAATACTTTTAGACGTGAAGCATCATACATCATGTAGGGTCTTGATTGCCACTATAAAATGTAATGTATCCGGTGTTCTTTTTTTCACTATCTTAAATTTGGTTTGATAATCCTATACTTACCATGCATCACTTTTGCTTGGGAAAAGAAGAAAATCTGACTGACGTGCTGCTATCTCCATCGCCACTTTAAAAATGTATCATCCATTTAGTTGTTGTCGTCTGAACTTTCTTAACATTTTGCAATACATACCTACTTGACATACGTAACATTTTGCTTTTAAATAGTTGAAAATGTTATTGACTTGAATCATGCACGGTCCCATTGACCAGAAAAGATGAACATCAAAAAAAAACATCGATGTTGGGTTGCCAAAAATGTTGCAATTTATTTTCATAATATAGATATTATATACTTACTCCTAATAAAAAGGAAACTTAAAAAAATTACCTGAGTCAACCAAGACGGTAGGTAATGATATTTGCTTTTGCAGATTCAAAATGTAATGATGCAAATAGTAGATTATGCACAAGGTCCTCTTTTGTTGGTGACCTAAGAAATGCAAATAAAAGTGCATATGTTTGCTTTGCGTATGCTATATTTAATATAAGATTTATAAATATACATTATAAATATACATTAGGGTCGGCGATATGCCTGAAAAATACCAAAATAACATGTTCTGTGCTGTAATTCCAAAACTACTAGCCCTATATGCCTGATTTATACATTTTCTCACTCGTTATAAGGTACAAACTTGCATTCAAAGTTTTTCCTGGTAGTCAATATATAAAAATCTGATATTCAAAAGTTATATGTATTACCATTGTATATACATTTCTATAGTACAACCATGGAGCAGCGCCATCTAAAGAAAGTTGTGAACCGCACATTTGGAGGTTCTTACATTTACTAAGTGTCTATTCTGTTACCCTAACAAAAGTCGTCAACAAAACAAATTAATAATATATAATGTATTTTATTGGCTCTAAAATCCATATTTCCTTGACAAGAGTCGTAAGCAAAACAAAAATCATATATGTTTACGACTGTTATCAGGGTTACAGAATAGACAACTAGTAAATGCACGAACCTAAAAATGTGTTATTCACAAGTTTCTTAAGATGGCCAGGCGGTGATTATTCAGCATGAAAATACTATAGAAATGTATATACAATGGTATTACTAACAATTTCATAGCAACATGAAGTACTAACGATTTCAAGTACTTTTGTATATCAGATTTTTATATATTGACTACCAGGAAAAACGTTGAATGCAAGTTTGTACCTGACATTATAACGAGTGAGAAAACGTATTAATCAGGCATATAGGGCTAGTAGTTTTGGAAATACAGCAGATACCATGCTCAGATTCTTTGAAATGTTCGTAACTAAGTAAAATAATGTAGTAATATAAACATGTTCTGTGCTGTAATTCCAAAACTACCAGCCTTATATGCCTTATTTATACATTTTCTCACTCGTTATAATACCAGGCACAAACTGACTTCCAAAGTTTTGCTGGTAGCCAATATATAAAAATCTGCCTTTTAAAAGTTATTTGTAGTACGAACGATTTCATAGTACTTTTGAAAGGCATATTTTTTTTATATATGACTGGACCAACAACTTGTACTGGCATTGTATTAGATATTAATAAGAATCAGAATAATCATTTCACAAGCTTGTAGTTTTGAAACAGTGGCACGTTAAAGACGCAAAAAAAACAAATACCTGTTGTGTCGTTATCAAAAGGATTTGAGATGGTAGGTTCTTCAACCGTTGCTGGTTCATTACCACTTAAAATTTCTTCGTGTAAATCTAGAAGTAAAAAACACATGATATTAAAAACTATTGTATTATAATTTTAAATCTACCTGTTTCATCACAGTATATTGATTCTCCATTACCAACAGACTGGTCGTGATGTTCTTCAAGCACTGTGGTAAGAATAAACAAACATTTAAAAAGTTATTTTTTTTGTTGAAATCAAGTTTTTGTTGAAAAAGGTTTCTAGAGACCTTTTTCTTCCAAAAAAATGGATGGCACCGCATTCACCCTCATGTTTTTGTAGGGTTTCCCTTTGATTTCCTGAAAACAAGAAGACTCAAAATGGTCACTACATATGCGACTGTCTACAGTTGGAACGAAGTCCTTAATTGAAATGGCCTCTAACCATTTTGTTAGTAAATTTGGGTTTTCTAAAGGAAACCTGTAACAAAGTTAAATTTTATTTAGCTATATGGAATGGAATTATGTTATTACTTTCGAAGGGAAAGTCCAGACTTGCACTCCCTAGTAGCGTTGCAAAAAAAACAACTATGTTGTTTTTCTGCAAAGATTGTAGGTACACTACCTGGAAGCAAAGTTTTCCTTTTTTTTATTGCTGAAAAGCGATCCTCAGTAAAATGGTCTGAGCAGATCTTGCTATATTTAGATGGTCTATATGAAGCATCAAACCCCAAATTTGCCAGCCAAATTTTCATTAAATTTGGATCTTCTAAAGGGAATCTGAATAAAAGATTTTTATGAAATTCCATAAACTGAATCATTATATTAACTTACCCATGAAGTGTCCTTTCTGGTATTTTTGCTTCCTTTTTGCAAAATTTGCAAATTTTCACCATTGTATGTATATTATAAATCGTTTCTATTCGTAAAGCTGAAATTTTCAAAAATATGTTGGTCAATTTATAAAGAGTTAAAGCTATAAATTTTAATATTTCTTTTTATGAATTAATTGACTTTATTACTTTATATCTTTTTTTCAAAAGAAATCATTAAATTATTTAATTTTTTAATTTTGTATTTTTTATCACAGAAACACCTACCTTGCTTTTCAATTGTTTTGTAAACATTGAAATGTTTTTTTTCCCAAAGTAGACGTCAAATTATGATAAAATCCACCATCTGTCATCTTCAATTTGCTTCACAAAAACTGTTATACATTGTATGGAATACGCTATCCAGCTATATATTGAGATCAGTGATAGAACTAGAAGAATAGAACAGTAGAACTTTAGAACTATCGTTGTCTCGCTCTCGAGTCTTGATCTCGACTAATTAGATATGTATGTGTAATCTGTAATGTCAAATGTGATTTGGCATGTGGAACTGGTAGTGGGTATTCAAAGAGAATTACAGAAGAAAAGAGTCAATTGCAAATCTTTTATTATTTTGTTATACAAATACAATTGAGTTACATATTGTATAACATAAATAATAAAAAAATTGCAATTGACGTTTGATCGTTACACTCGACTAGTTTATTTTTTTTACTCTTGTAGCAATTATTCTTGAGTTAAAAGGCAAAAACAAAAATTATTGCAATAATAATTACTTGATATGTTCATTTAGCGACATCTACTTCGATGAGTTTGAAACCATCTTGATTCCTTTATGTGTATAAACTCAATGGTTATACCTAGCTAGAGGTATATCTTATCATTATCATACTTATGATGAGTTATGTTTATGGCTATGTGTTATGAATGAGACTTGGGACTTGGGATATAGTTATCAGAAAAAGTTCTATTTTAATATCTCTTTCTCTAGATATGTAGTGCCCCGTGGTGTATTGGTCTAAGTTTGAGCCCAGCTTCCAGCTACGAGAACATTTACAGCCCTATTAATAAAAAAACACTATTCGCGGGGAGAGTACAATAACTTGGGCGCCGAAAATTGATAACGGATTTTTGTAGAATGGTAAAATACATGCATTTTTTACTATGAGAGGGCGTCTATCTCGCCCCGCGTAGGAGATAGGGCGATTTTTGATAAAAACTACTTAAATGGAAAAACAAATATTAAAAAGCAACGACAATACTTAAAATGTAAAACAATAACTCCCTTATTGATAAACACGAAATAACAATGAGTTAACGCTTACACACCGCGTAACTCGTAATTTCTATTAATAAATGTGTGTTACGTTCAAATCATGAAATAAATACGAACTAACATTAACTTACCGAAATCGGCAGAATAACTTTATGATATGAATTTCTGTAAATGTTCCCTTTCCAGAGAACATTCTCACAATACGCTCTCTTTTCACATTTCAAGTCTGCTGTCGCATAAAATAACTCGAATTTATAAGGCATTTTAGTACGATTTGGCAAGTAAAGAGAGAGATAAGATAACAAAGAGCGGGAAGTTATATTTTGGTTTTTAATGAGAAAAGTTAACCAAAGGAGTAATACTGTTTCAGTGTGTTTAGTAACTCATGAGTTAAAGAGCGAATAGTGTTTTTTTTTAATAGGGCTGTCGGGAAGACCAACGAGGACTATGAGGACTGCCATTGTGGCATGGGATACGGCATCAGTGATTCTCCTGGTGAAGACATCCTTAACATGTGCAGGTCATATGGTCTTATCGTTTTAAATACTATGTTCATCAAACACAGCCGACACCTGGTCAGCTTTAGCAGTGGAGGGAATGAAACTCAGATTGACTAGCTACCATTTGGTAAACAGTTTCATGAAGCCACATGTCAACGTTCCAGTACAATCGCGGAAGAGAGGCAGGCCCAAGAACTCTTGGAGGAAACAAATGCAACGACACCAGCATTCAGTTGGCCTCAGACATGGAACAATCCATAACCGGGAAGCTTGCCGACACTTTCTGAGGTCAACCCGACGAACCCCAAAAGCAGATCAGTAGAGAAGCGGTGAAGTGGGAAAGTTGTGGTCCCACTCGAGATCATAATATCGTCGGAAAAGAAGAAGAAGAAGAATAGGACTGTAAAGGTTTTAAAAGCCGGTAGCCTGATCTTAAATCCTACATTTAGATTAAATTATTTGTGTTAATAGTTTTCAAAACTCAAAATTTTGATTAAAAAACGCGAATAAAAATGACTGCATCAATTTTGCTCAAAATTGTGAAATGAAAAACTAAATTGCTCATATTAATAATTTTGAATCGAACACAAATATCCGAAAGATTTTATGGCCTCTCGTTTTTGAGAAAATAAAAAATACTGGAAATACTTTTTTATGATTTTTTTTTTATATTTAATGTAAGCTTCTTTTGATACAAATTTACCCCGAACGAACAAAATATTGAAAAATTATTTAATTTTGGATGAAACAGTGAATGCGTAGACGCCATTCTGTATTCATTGAAAAAAAAAAAACACTTCACTTTCACAACGGTTAAATAATGAATGACTCTGCTACGCAATAACCTGTAGGTACCACATTTGTGACGGTTCAAAATTCGATTGTATGTTCGTTTTTTATGGTCAAGCAGGGTTCGGACTTCAGATTCTAAGAAAAAAAATATAATATAAAATTTTGAAAAATTACACTTTAAACATTTTTATTTTCTGTTTTTTTCACAAATTTTGAATTGAAAAGTAGTTTTATCAAAAACTTTGGATAGATTTCACTTGATTTAAAAACTGGCTAATAAATCAGAGTATTGGATATAATACTTAATTGTAGAGGTATTACAAGAAATGGCCATTGATTTATTGAGAGCTAGGGTGAGATCTTTGACTTTATCATCAAGATCATTTTTATCAGAAGGGATACTTAAGAGTGATGGTTTAACTAATCTTACTAAAGATTCTCTATATAGTTGCCAGTTGGTTTTCCGATAATTTCGGAAGGCTGGCTGTTTTTTAGATTCTTCATCAAGACAAAATTGGATGTATTCTGTGATCAGAGAACGAATGTTCCTTAGAAACTCTCCAGTTTTTGATCTTGTGATGAATCGTATCGGAGACAAGAGTGATATCTAGAACCTCTTGTCGGTTTTTGGTAATGAATGTTGGTTCATTGATAATGTTACTTACTATAAGGTTAGTACTTAGAATAAAATCAAAAAGTGACTCACATCTGTCATTTATGTCTGTACTTCCACAGACGGTATGATGGGCATTAGCGTCACACCCGATTATAAGGCAGACTTTCTGTCGTTCAGCTTCCCTGATTAGTTCCTCTAGCTTGTCGCCAGGAAGAGGGCCAAGGTGGTCATGGCCGAGATACGCTGATGCTAACCAGTACGCCCCGTTATTGGTTTGTAGTCTAACTACGGTTACATCGCGATCGCTATAATCAGGGAGTTAATATACATTAATGCTACTTTTTACTAATATGCAAGATCTAGGGTCACCTTTATTTGATGCATACAGCAGGTAGTATCCGGGAGTCCTGAGTCCTTGAACAGTGGAATTTACAATCCAAGGTTCTTGGATCAGGACGATGTCTTCCCCTTTATTTTGTAGACGGAGAAGAAGGGAGGCCGAAGCCATTTTGGAGTGATGGGTGTTAATCTGTACTAACTGCACCATCTTGGTTGCAGCTAGGTGGATCAACCCCCACCACAGTTTGGTCGAGATCTGCATCGGAGTCGAAATCCGATTTAAGAAGGTCGTCCTCATTTGCGGAGTCAACAAAATCCATGTCGGAGTGTTTGTCAACGTTAGGAGCCTCTTCAACAGATGGCGGTTTTATATAAATGGAGGGCGACACAGTGGAGGAGGTGCATGGAGTATCTACCTCCATCGTCTGAAGGTCGATACCCGATGCATGTTCCTTCTCTGCAAATAAATCCTGTGATTTTGATGGCATCGTGTTCGATGCGTTTTCCTCGTCTTTTTTATATACTTTTAGAGTTATGGTAGACCATCCAAACCTAACCACACCTTGGGTTTCAGCCAATGGAGCCAATGAGTCCTTATTTATCACCACGACGGCTGATCTATAAGAACCCCGTGGATCTTCAAGCTTTGCAACCTTCCAGTCGTGAGTAGGCAAGGATGGATTACCATACTGAAGCATCTTGAGGATGATTTCTTTATTGGAGAGATCGGCCGGGACATTAGTGCGGGCTCTCGGTCTGCACGGGATATTCTCCTTTGCCACAACCTCGAGTTTTGCATTTTGCCATAGGCCCTCTAACCTGCTGACAGCGAGTTTATACAGGTCACACGATCTCTCACCATCAAAGGCAACTAGCTTGACTCGACCTTGATACCATCCCGCATCCTCAAAAGTTGCAGGTTCCCCTGGATTTTCCAGCATGAGGGTCCAGTATGAGGCTTGGAGTTTGTTCAAGACCATTTGCCAATGATCGGGAGAGATCGCGCCATCTGCATTACTGCTGTCGATGACAGCTAGAATTGTTTTGTCTTTTAGCACGGCACTAAAGGACAGATCTTTCCTGGTGAAGGATGGAGCGCCAGCGGTGTTCGCCTTTGGCCTTTTGTGTTCCGGAGTGGTTCCCTCGGAAGACCTTAGTCGCTTTGACGTTAAGTCGTTGTAGGTCTGAAATTGGGCAAGTGTGTTTTTGGCCCAGGCAAGTTTTTCGGATTGCTTTGAGTCTAGTTCAGATGCTGGCAAGGCACCGACCACCTTCACTATCCTCGTAGCGTTCCTAAAATCTTTTCTCATTGTCAATTTCTTCCTCTTCTCGTTGGGAGTAGATCTACATGACGTATTACTACTGCCAGCGAGGAGGGGAGCCTCCGTTGTGTTCGGAAGAGATCTACCTTGTCTTGTGGTGGGACCAACAGTCGTGGTCGAACCTTGAGCCAGAGTAGTAACATCCGAATACACGAGAGGTTTTGTACTGGCGGTTTGTGTGGAAGTTCCACTAAGGGCTGCGTTTTTCACAGCAGAAGAGAGGTTGGCAAGACCCTTGTCAGCTTTTTTGAGTCCTACCGAGTTCGGAATTGGTATGTTACCAGCGGGCAGATTGCTATCTCCTCCGCAGGTATTAGCGTCTAGACTGTGGGACGCTCCACAACCCCGGGGTGGCTTGTTAACCTTTCCGGGAATTGTGGTCGTCACACTAGTCCTACCGCTATTTAAAGCTTTGTCAGTTGAAATGGCCAAAGTTTGTTTTTTGTTAGTGTCCTTGTTGTTATCTGTCACTGGCGACTTATCCTCTTTCGAGGCCAAGCCATCGCCGGCAGTCGTGACTCCTACCGACTTTTGAACTGATATCCCAGTTCGATTTTTGTTCTTTTTATTAACTTTTTCCATATTTAGTTTCAAGTCTTCATACTTGGTTTTGTTTTTGAGTTATGTTCGTTTGTGAGGCTCTGTAGCTGGATTGCTAGAAAACCCCACAGTTAAGCACCCCCACCACGACAAGGTCAACTCATAGAGGGTTATTATTATATGCGACAGCAGACTTGAAATATGAAAATAGAGCATTTTTTGAGTTTGTTCTCTGGAAAGGGAACATTTACAGAAATTCATATCATAAAGTTATTTTTCCGATTTCGGTGAGTTAAAGTTATATCGTACATATTTCATCATTTGGGCGTTTGAGTCTGCTAGAATGCACATAACTACGACATGGAACAATCAAAAATCATGATGATTTTCTACGTTTTCTGATGCCGACCTGGAGAAAATGAATCAAGTTAATTCAAAATTGAAATTTGATAAAATTTATTATCTAATTAATTATTTGACTTTGGTAAACGTATCTAATATTTCGCGGCCTGTAGAGATGTGGAATGAACAAGGAACTCTCGTAGAATTAATCCTTTAAACTCCTTTTGACCCTGCAGTAGAATACAGACATTATAGATAATACTATAATAGACTCAACGCTCTTATTAAATTGAAACAACATAGTTCTATCGATCATTATAAAAAAACGAATAAGGACATCGTTTATTGCTTAAGGCATAAAAAAATGGTCACGTTATGACACATGTCAATCAGCATTCTTTATCCGTCAGTTTTTTTGTCTCGAAATATTTTGTATGATTATAATATACGCTTGCTTAAGCCAACGACATTATCTTTAAAACTATATTGAAATTTTTTTGTCTATCCTTCTTCCCATGTGAATTTATCATATTCACATTCAAAAGCCCTCCGCTTATTGTGTTGGAACATAAATCAGGATATTCATCTTTGCAGTATTGGGTAAATATATGTATAGTAAATCCTGGTATGTTAGTGTATTATATGAAAAGAACCATTTTCTAATACCTAATACTATACACTAATCCCACTCTCCCGACCGTCTGCATCATCAGTAAATCGCTAAAGCTCTCATACCTTGAGGTTAACCCTTCAATTATACTGCCATCATTCTTTTGTCATGGCAGATGGTTTGAGTTCCTTTCAATGATACATACATGTATACACATGAATCCTTCCATACCATATGGTTATGATTGATACCTGTAGAAAAGGTTGTCACCTAGACAAGGGCTAAAGTTCATATATCTAATCGGCTCAGTCCGGAACTCCTTGTATATGAAAAGACTTAAAGAGTTCACAATTCCAATAGAATCCTTGGTGGCAGGATCCCCTCTTACGTACCATAAGTGGACTAATAATTCCCCATTACAACTATATGTTCAGAGTGCCTCACATTGATGCCCCAAAAGCCCACTCCTATAACTTTTGACGAGATGGGGTTGGGATGTTATGGTCTAGGTCTATATGAAGGGCATATAACCGTTAACATTAGCTTTCCACCCACAATCCAAGACATCTTCTGAAATTGCTTTCTATAAAATATATTACAAGCAAATGGTTGTTGTCAGAATGTTGGTTTGATTGGGAATGTTGTATGTGTGCTGTGCATGGTGGAAAATGTCGGCCACAATTTTTAGAGAATTGTCTTGAGTTTTCTTGACGTTTCGGTCTAAAAAGTTTCTTATTTGACATTGACAAGTCTTTGCGTTTTCCCAGTATGTGTCTATACGTATGTTAGAATATTTGTCTTCGTCATAAACACGCTGTCAAATGGTTTTCATTTTACCTACTTGATAACAATGAATGTCATGTCACGCAACGTTCTTCGTGTTAAGTTTAAGTAGTTGTTCGTTCTTGTTTTGAGTTGGAGTTGGAATTTGGTAAGTGATGAGGAACTGGAATTGGGTGGCAGGATGCGGTGGAGGCTTTAGAAAGGTAGTATGGATGGAAACTTTTAAATTGACTCGCAGGAAGAGCGCTGTCATACTTGTAACAATTTCGTGTTTAAGATTTTTTTTTTGTTTTGTTTAAAATAAGAAAAGATTTTAACACGCACTTGTGGAGATTTTGTTTAAAAAAAAATCAGTGTTAACTTCACATGTAGGTTGGTACACATAAAACTTACATGTATGTATGTTTATGTGCTTTATTATTTCGAACTAATGGATAAAGTTCAGAGTTTGACAGTTGTGGTTGTTTTCCATTGAAATATTTTACTTCAAGTAATACAAGGCAGATATAAAGAGGTAGCAGGGACGAAGCGTCCATATATTGAGTGGAATGAGTGCTTCCGTTAAACGATTCCTACCTACTTAGTATTCTTAATTCAAAATTCATCAAAATAAAAGAAGAAGAAAATATTGTCATTACAAAATCTATAATCTATGGATTTGTGCAAACAACTTTTGAGATAACAATCAAACATGACATTACGATGATAAATAACGATAAAATATAATTCTGTCGTACAATTCTTTGTGGCTGTCTGATTGTATCGTTACCATACTAAGAACCTAAACGGTTGAACGAAATTGCTTGAATTTCGATAGGTAGTGTTTTTAGGATGTTATGATCATAATAATTTGTGTAGGGCAATGTAGGTCTATAAATAATTCCATTTGCCAATCGTTATCGAAAAGCATATTTTTCTTGAGAATATCTTAAACGATTGCTAACGAATTCCTCATGTGCATGTGTAATAAAGCACACTCAGAGAAAAATCACATTATAGAATTTAATAACAATGTATTCAATTCTAAGTTGCAAGATTTTGAACAAAACAACTTTAAATCAAACACTAAATAACTTTATTTTAAAGTGACAGCTCTTGAAAGATAATTATATTACAAAAAAGGATCGAAACAAAACGTTATCCCTTTGATTTCAGTAGGTGTATGATGAATTAATATTGTAATGTATTGTAGGTACCTATAATCATGCATGATTATAGGTACCTACTTCTTATTGAAATGGTATATAAACGAAACCAAATAAAATTCATTTACCTGATGAAATATAACGATATTTTCCAATTTCGTCTTTCTCGATAATGGCTGGAGCGATTAGAACGAAATTTAATTTTCAAATTGTCACAGCTATTTTCAAAAATATGGCATAAATTTTTTCGTGACAATAATAAATTTGGCCAAGCAAGATTGTGTTGTTTAGCACTAATTTCTTATGAAATTATCCAATTATTAATAGATATATCTTCTAGAAAAATTTCATCAAGAGAAAGGAGGATTATTTTCAATCCAATAATATTCAAATAATAGGTAACTATATGTTAACATTTTATGTATTATTTGGTTTCGTATTAACGATTAATTAAAGCGATATGAACACGAAAAAAGGATTCTAATAATTGTTTGAATTCTCATTTTAGGTGCTTCCGCTTCCGCAAAAGTCACGCCTCGTGCCTGGTAGGTAGGTATATGTGCTTCTTATATAGTTAAAACTTATATAAGAGTTTAACATATATTTTTCTTTAATTTATTTATGTACTTTAAAAATGTTTTTAAGTTTTACGACCGATTTGGAAATTGGAACCAAAATCGTTAGAGAATACGCCAAGTTTTGAGGCTTGAGATAGCTTTTTGGAAGAGTTGTACTTTATGGTAAGCAAAAAAGTGCAAATGAGAGCCAATAAACATCCCTATCTTCCTTGTACTGCATACTTATATCAAAATATCTTCGAATTTGTTTCTTTTTCTGCATTGAACCATTGTATATAAATTTCTATAGTACAACCATTGAGCAAAGTTGCGAACCGCACATTTGGAGGTTCTTACATTTACTAAGTGTCTATTATGTTACTCTAACAATAGTCGTCAACAAAACAAATTAATAATATATAATGTATTTTATTGGCTCTAAAATCCATATTTCCTTGACAAGAGTCGTAAACAAAACAAAAATCATATATGTTTACGACTGTTGTCAGGGTTACAGAATAGATTAAAATAGAGTAATAGTAAATGCACGAACCTAAAAATGTGTTATTCACAAGTTTCTTAAGATGGCCAGGCGGTGATTATTCAGCATGAAAATACTATAGAAATGTATATACAATGATTGAACAAAGAACAGCTTCTTTTTGGTTTATTTATTCAAATATATGCTTAAAGGTTTAAAACATTTATTTATACAGCTACATATACCGTAGAACGAAAAAAATATCATTTTATGGCTGCAAGAAACCTACTTTGCTTTTATGTTCCAGAGGCTCTAATGTTTTTCACAAAAAAAAAAAAAATACAAACAAAAGTCACGTTTCTGTTTTAGTTATGTTTCCGAATTGAACAGATTATTAATTTAAATGCCTAAAGCCATAATTTTTCATAGAATAATTTAAAACCCCAACATACCTACGTACAATAAATTATCTCTCAGGACGAGATAAAAAAAAAAGAAAAACCATTGATATCCTTTTATTATTATATCCAACCCCGCGTTGAATCGGGGTTGATATTTCTTAAACAGTCTGATTTTAATCAGATTTCTTTTCAAAGCACACCATTCCGCATTTCGGTGTGCGTTTCTTTTTTTTTTTTTGTTGACGATCATTCCAACCCAACTCATTAGAGCCATCCGCGCCTTTGCTGTTTACACATCACTTCTCGCAACTCAAGGCAAACACAATAAAAAGCCTTTCATGGTTCTCCGGCAACGTGTTCGGTCTTCAGTATTCACAATATGTGCGAAAGTTATGTGTGCAGTGTGCAGAACCGAGCGTTCTTCAAGGATTGCAGCTGTGAAATTAAATAGAGCAAACATTTCTCTCCATCACACAAATACGAGAAAGCAAAATCTTCTACACATCGTGTTGGTGTTGGAACTCGAAGCTAGAAGCGCAATCCAAGATATACCCATTGACTCTTTCTTTGGCGTAGGTACCTACTCGTCCGTTCGGCATTCCTCACATGGGAAACATGCATGGAAACAGAAATAGAAATGGAAACAAAGGATACACTGTTCGTCTTCCTTCGTGCATATTGTATATGTGAACCAACCAGCAGCACCCATGGGTAAAAAGTGCATCGCAGACCTATTCACCTAACAGTAGACTTTATAACGGCAGAAGAAGTCCTTGTTTATATTCCACTCCACACACCCTTTCAGCTCCATTTGTGCATAGGTTGACGACTGCTGCAGACCCTAGTGTATAAACACAGTTAGAAATCGGTATACAAAATGCAGTGAGCTGAACGAATGGCAACCATATTATTTCCCTATAGTTTTGTACCGGATGAAGTTGATGGGTCTTTCGCGTAGGAAGGTAGATATCCTTTTCGGTAAAGCAATTGTGTCTTCTTGGTACAACAGAACAGAGTGCAGACAATGAACAGTTGTTGGGTTTTCATTTTTTTTTGTTACCTCTTAAAATGATAGGCAATCTGTTCCCTCTAATGGTTTGTTGTTATATTTTCTAGAATAAAGAGTAGGAACATATTTAATTATGAATGAACTGTAAGTGGACGAGACATGTCTGGCATAATTGAGATGTTAAATATTTATTATTTAAGAATTTAGTTTAATATTCCCTTTGCTCCTTGCAGTGGTATATACATAATATACACGCAATTCGGTGTCATTGCGTTAATTGGATCAGTGAGTCAAACGAAATAATTCTACTGAACTGAGTTAAGAAAGCAATCAAGCGTTATTGGTTCATCAAATCGTATTTCTTCACTCAGTTATTCCTTTGAAATTCGCGTCTCGTACTTCAAGCGAAAGCCCATTTAATCCATCTATAGATTAATGTCCTCCTTTTCAGCAATCCATCAACTATGTATATGTTCATTAGCTCCTTTTCTTGAATTATGAGATCTTACAAATTACAATGTGTATTTTGAAAGTTCATGCATTGATGGTTGCCAATCTCTTTTATAAATTAATTTGCGTATCTTTCGCATTATGTCGCATTATATTTTAGGGTCTAAAATTTCATAATCGTAGATACTTTAAGCGATTTAACTTCAATATAATAGCGAAGAAAATCGACCTTTTTTGTTTGGGTGCAGACCAAGATCTTTCCATTTGATAAACAATTTTTTTTTTTTTTTTTTTTATAATGTACACGCGCTCAAGGGGTTTTTTATAGCCCTTTTAATGTTGAGTCACAGCGCGAGCGATAGGAATTTAGGGAGGAAGGGAAAGGAGGTGTCGATGAACATTGATCTTGAATGTCTGCAGATCAAAATGGTAAGGAAAAATTGTGCCAGGCAATTTATTCCACATTCGTGTTGTACGGCTAAAGAAAGAATCCCTATATTTCACGGTACGACCGAAATTGGGCTCAAGTGTAAACTGATGAGCGTTCCTAGCAAGATGAGTGTTACGGGAGAAATGTTTAAGGGGTGGAACGCAGCTGGCTACCTCAAGTGAACATTTTTTATAAAAGAACTTGTAAAATAAAGAAAGACATGAAACATTTCGACGATGCTCGAGTGATGGAAATGTTTCCTTAATGTTTCTCTCTCCTATCAATTTTAACGCCTTTTTCTGAACTCTGTCGAGCAGGTGAAGAAAAGTTTGAGAAGCACCTGCCCAGAGATGGGAGTTATACTCAAGTTTAGAGCGTATATACGCCTTGTAAATTGTAGCCAGATCAGAAGGGGTGAAAAACTTCTTGCATCTATTAAGAAAGCCTAAGCATCTTGCAGCATTCTTAGCAATCTCAAGAATATGATCATTCCAACGAAGGTTGTCACTGATACACATACCGAGTACTGAAAGCTTTTCGGCCTCCTCGATGCAAGTACCATTCATGGATAATGGCATAGGGGGTATGTTTATCTTTAACGACAAAAGACAGCATTGAGTTTTCGACGCATTAAACTCCACACGATTTCTGATACCCCAATTCACAATGCTGTTTAAATCGGAGTTTAATGAGCTTATCATACGGTGTCGTTGTAATAACACGTCCGAAGGCGAAGGCCGTGAATTATCAAACGTATATGAAAAGCTGAGGGTTGAGTCGTCAGCAAAACAATTTAATGGATTAGAAGTCACAGACAAGAGATCATTTATAAAAATGAGAAAGAGAGTCGGAGACAGAACGGAGCCCTGGGGCACACCAGCATTTATTTTGTGGAGATCAGACTTGAAACCGTTTAATACAACTTGTATTGAGCGGTCCAGAAGATAGCTTCTAATCCAACGAATAAGAGTATCATCGATACCAAATGCACGCATTTTCGATAAAAGAGCTTCATGCCAAACTCTATCAAATGCCTTTGAAATATCAAGCGCAATAATCTTGCTTTCGCCAAAGCGATGCACAGATTTGTTCCACTGTTCGGTGAGATATGCCATCAGATTACCAGTGGAACGATTGCTGCGAAAGCCGTATTGCCGGTCATTTAAAAGCTCCCGATCTTCGAGATATTTCTTGAGCTGACGATTTATCAGCGTTTCCATGACCTTGGAAAGAAGGGACGTAAGTGCAATTGGTCGGTAGGAGGAGGGGGAGGAGGAATCACCTTTTTAGGGACGGGCTGGACAAATACTGTTTTCCATCTACTAGGAAAGATTCCTGAACGATAGGAGCTATGGAAAAGCTTACGCAATGGTTTTGCCAGCGATGAAGAACACCTCTTCAGAAGTATAGGGGGTAAACCATCCGGGCCAGCGGATTTGTGTATATCAAGATCTTGAAGAACTCTTGCTACTGTACGAGTGCGGAAAAATACGCGTCCCATAGAAAAATTAACGTTCTCAAGTACAGGAGCGGCATTGTTGCTTGCAGGCAACGTAGAACTTGCAGCAAAATGGGTTGCGAGCATATTCGCCTTCTCTGAAGAGCTGACAATTGGATTATTGTAGACGATGAGCGTTGGAACTGATGATGACGTTGAGTTCTTGACGTTTTTTACAAATGACCAGAAGTTTTTACTGCCTTTGGGACATTGCAGAATTTTTTGCCGTAACTTCTGGTCATGTAAAAATTTTATTTTCGTCGAAGCATAGTAGTTTAATGTTCATAAAAGTGGCGACATGCCTCAAACGCACTCTAACGATAATATCGTGAGCGGATGAATTCTCTAGGTCAACGGTGATGGCGTCAGACGAACTACTTGTTAAGTTTATATGTACTATACCGAGTGTAGGAAACTAGGTCAATAAGAAGTGGTTTATCAGATTCTTCAGAATTTGCTTTTTAATTTGGCTGAATTTACACCAAGTTAAAATTGGCCTTCAAAGTCTCTGAAAACTATGTTTTCATAGGTGTGGACTGTGGATGATGCTAACCCTGGAATAATCTCGCACACAAAAGCTTAAAGAAATAATCAACCTTATTGCGATAGGCGTTTCACTTAAACGCCAATTGTCGTTATTTTAGTCGTGTCGCTTTCGAAACGGTATATTGCGTATCATAAACGCCATTTTTCTCGTCTCTCTTAGATTCCACATACGATCCATTGAGAGAGCTGATTTTGACACAACAAATTAAATAGAAAATCAGTTTTGAACAGCTTTGCTTTTTATAATTAAAAAATGACAATACAGACCCAAAAACTTAACAATTTTCTAATGTTTTAATTTTCATAAGAAGTTTGTATTCTCAGGACAGCTCGGTTTTTTATTCAAAATTATTTTTGAAACATATTTTTTTGTAAATGAGTATATTAATAACATAGCAGCTGTAACGATGACAAGAACGACAAATATAAAAGGCACGTCTGTGTCGCACAAATTTGCTCTTGTGACAAATTACCTAAGAGGTTAATGAAAAAGGCACGACTGGTTCTCTCGAGGGTTCTCTTGGATGTTGTAATTTGTCACTCAATTATTTTACATGAAATAATTTAATTTAATTTAAAAAATTAAAAAAATATACATACATACAAAATATACATAATTTCTAACAACCTAGAGTTTTCCGAAAAAATCGTGGTATGCCATCAATTTTGATAAAGGTATTACAGTACAATTTTTACCAAAATCGTACCTACATCCAGTTTAAAAAAAAAATAAAATACGACTCTTTAGAAATAAAATTTCATTAAGATATGTTGAGTGCTTAAAGAGAAACTCAAAATTAAAAAAAAAATCGTTAGCATGTACCTTTAAAACTATTTTCTAAGAATACCGGCTTTAACCATCTGAAAGGGTTTTAGTAATACATTACTCAAGTCAAATTTCTTCAAAATCTAGAGCAGTTATCAAGAAATAATAATTGGTATATATTGCGATATTTTGAGACCTAAAACTTCAACTTCAAAAACTCCCTTTTGTTAATTTTTTAGCGAATTCATCATTCTTTTTGTTTCGTGAGACCAATAACAAACTTGTTACAACTATAAAAACAAAAACAAAAAATTAAAACTTACATTTTGGAAGTATTTTTGGCTCTGTCGTTTGCAAATTCTTGAACGACAAAATTTGGCGTTTTTAAAGACGTTTTCGATTTAAAAACAACTATCGTAATACAAAAAAATGTTCTATTACGACAAATGTCACTTATAAAATGTATTCCACAAAACAAAAAACGCCTAGTGTCGTTGAACGCCTTACGTAATGAAAAATCATTTTGTCGTGTATTTATATGGCGTTGAACGCCTATCGCAATAAGGGTGAATATCTGATTTGAATACTGCCGAAACCAGAAAGAAACATGGGCAAGAGCGATGGTGGATGCTGCGAGGACTATGGAAGCGACTATGGTAGTGATTTTGTGATAAAATGAAGGTTTAGACAAGACTTATTGAGGTTTTGCGGTAACCAACCGTCTCGCGTAACACTAAGCATCAAAGCCAAATTTATAAACTTTACGTTGTTCTGCTTTGACGTCTCCTATGTAGGTAAGGATGAGTCAATCAAGGTAGCTTTCTTCGATCTCCTCGAGAGCACTTGTGATAATTGCCCGAAATTTTTCATCAATCTTGGCTACTTTAGAGCCAGATAGATGCCAGGCACTTTAGACTCTGATTACTATACTTCCTAGTAGCTTAATTAAGAACATATATGAGCATATCTATGACTGTCGAGCCGATGCTGTTAAATGACATGAAGTCACGAACATAAAATCGGAAGGGACCGACAGAATTTTTGCCTACTTGACAGACATGCTTAATAAAGAGACACATGTCCTAATTAAGAATGTCTGTCAAGTTAGCATTATCACTTTCAAATTTCAAAAGTTTAACTATTGTATTAATTGTCGTGCATTTGTCTTAAATTTGTCGTGCAAATATAAAATTTGTCGCGCGACTATTTTAGAAAATAACCCCTTGTTATGCCAACTTGACTGTCAAGATATCACTAACACCCCAGATATAGGATTTAATGTTATCGGAAATCAAAAATGATAACGGAAACAATTATCGCTTTTTTGTCGTAAATAAGTTAAAAAATTTGTCGCGCAATTACTGCAATTACTACTTGACCGAAAAATTGTTTCTTATTTTTTTTTATTAAAATGCGCGACAAATTTTCTAGTTGCATAACGTATTGTTACGAAAAAGAAGACTTCTATTTCTAAAAACGATTAAACAAACACATCTTGATTTCTGTCAGCAACCACGTTGTTTAGAAATGTCACCACAACGAGTTGTCAAATGAATTTTTGTGCAGGAAAGAGACGTAAAAGATAGAGACGACTAGAGTTTTAAAAGGAAATTCTGTGTGGGGAGTTTCGAAGCAAATAAAAGCGGGCTGTGACAGGGATGACTTTCTTCTTGACCATCAACCTTTCCTCAGGCAGACACGTAAGAAAATCACCTCATCTAAAAAGAACAAAATTAACCTCTCGGGAACCAGAAACTTTTTATTAAAATAAACTTAATCATTACGAGATTGTTTTTCTTTGACCATTTTTAAACACATCTTTAAGGTTTTGCTCCTCTAGCCGCTCATTCCACTTTATTCTTTCTTGGCAACGTCGAGATTGTGTAACACTGGTGTCAGATGTGGGGTCATATTGATCGGAGCTAAGGATAGTTCTTACCAAGATGAACGCAGAACAATTGAAAGAACAGTTTGACTCTATAGTCAGCCTGATGAAAGATAACACCCTGAACGAGCGCTCTTTTTGGGATGGCAAGTTGTCGGAGTGGAAAGATGAACTAAATCGGCGTCAAGACGCGACAGAAGAACGAATCACTGCATTGGAAAAAACGTTCAGCAGAACATTTGACCCAACTGAAGTACAACATTCTTCTCCCTATCCCAAAGAAGCAAGAGCTGGTGTGGCAATCGCGCGAGAATCAAATCAAGTAGACGTAGGTCAACAAAAACAGAAGGAGCCACCAGAGCCTCGTTTGGTTTTCCAACCAAGCGAAGTTTTTGAAACACCTCATCGGTCTGCAGATGTAATGGCAAATTCACCAAAACGAACCAAAGCAAGTCAGCTTTATGGTAGCCCGCAGCCACGGTTCTTAAATTTTAGTGTCTTGCAGCCATTCGATGGCCAAAACTCTTGGGTTGATTACGAGCGGCAGTTCTGCATAACAGCTACTTTCTACGGTTGGGATGAAGAGGAAAAAGCATACGCATTGGCAATGCAACTGCGAGGTGAAGCCCTGACAGTACTAAGCGCTCTTCCAAGCGGAAAACCAGTCAGTTTCGAAGCACTAACCAGACTCTTATGGCAACGGTTTAGTCTCGATACTCATACAAGTTTTTCCCTTCTCCGAAACCGAGTGCAAAAATCAAAAGAAACACTTGCAGAGTTTGCTGTCCAGTTGCAACGTCTTTCCGTGGCTGCATTCCCGGGATGTGCTGAAAAAGTGGTAGGGGAAATTGTATTGAGTCAATTCGTCGATGGAATACGTGACGAACAGGTTCAGAATTTCGTTGCTATCGGTCGTCCACAAAGTTTGCAGGATGCTCTTGGAATTGCTCTAGATGTCACAACTCGGCTTGAGCGTCGTGGTCACAAACATGTTTTTATGACCATCCCCGATCAGAGTAAGAGACAAGAACAGAAACAAGCAGGTAACGAAACTCCAAAGGATGTCCGATTTTCCTATACGTATTCGGAAAACTAGATACCACTGGCGATGTAGAGCGGAAGCCAGTGGTGAATGAAATTACCGCTCCCCCATTCAATAATTCATCTTTTATTTCTCAAACAGAATGTCCACTCGAAACTAAGATGGAAAGAAGTAAAGCTAGCTTCATTGGCGTCGTCGGCGAGGCCAGCATCAACTTGTTTGCTTATATCGAAGGCAAGAAATGCCACATGATCGTTGACTCAGGAGCTAACATATCAGTAATTTCCGAAAACTATTTACCAGAGAATGCTAACATTTGTGGCCCTCCTCTTCGGATATCAGGTATATCTGGAGGTATGATCGTGTCAAATGGTACAGTCGAATTGAAATTTGTAATTAATCACCAAGAGTACCAACACAACTTTGCTGTAGTGACATCGAATACGCCAAGCATTTTAGGCCTAGATTTCTTAGTTAAAAATGAATGTTTCATAGACTTTGAAGATATGTGCTTAGAAATTCGAGGAAAGAAGCATCCGTTGCACCTACCGTGTGGAGCTCCAAACAGTTTACTTCTAACAAGGGCATCACATCTCTTGCCAGCACGAACAGAGACGCTAATAAAAGTTCAGCATCCGACCGTTTTTGAAGGCGAATTTGCATCGGTCGAGTATTCCAAGCATTGTGACTTACCTGATGGTGTATTGTTGGGCAGAGGGCTAGTGCAATCAATTGGCGAAGAGATTTTTGTTCGATTGGTCAATACTTCCTCAAAAGACGTCACCATTCCAAGAAATAAAGTAGTCGGTAAGATGGAAAAAGCGGAAATTTGTGAAATCCCCGTAAATGAAGAGGAAAACAGCTTAACTACAATAGATGACCTGGTTACACACTCAAAACCGCTTCTTTCAGAGAAACAAGAACTAGAATTCAGAAATTTACTTCAAAAATATTCTTCTGTATTTTCAGTGGCACCCGCAGACTTCGGACGGACAAATTTGACACAACATAACATCAATACAGGTGATGCGAAACCAGTAAAGCTACCGGCAAGGCGTTTGCCGTTAGCTAAGCGAAAAGAAATGGACGAACTCATCAAAGACATGTTAGAAAGAGGTGTCATTGAGCCTTCAAACAGCCCCTGGGCAGCCCCAGTTGTTTTGGTGCGCAAAAAAGATGGGTCGACCAGGTTTTGCGTCGACTACAGGCGCTTAAACGAAGTGACAAAGAAGGACTCATATCCGTTACCTTTGATGGAAGAACTACTTACGTCTGTTGGAGGATCATCTTGGTTTTCCACAATGGATTTGCAAAGTGGTTACTGGCAGGTAGAGATGAACAACGAAGACAAGGAAAAAACAGCATTTACGAGCAGCACCGGTCTATGGC
The DNA here is from genome assembly GCA_951217065.1 of Baccha elongata. Taxonomy (NCBI): domain Eukaryota; kingdom Metazoa; phylum Arthropoda; class Insecta; order Diptera; family Syrphidae; genus Baccha; species Baccha elongata. Next base: position 178,063,627 of record OX578272.1, read on the forward strand.
AGTTCCTTGTCATGCCATTCGGTCTAAGCAACGCTGGGGCTACCTTCGATAGGCTAATGGACCGCGTGTTGAAGGGCTTTCCCGTATATTTAGACGACATCATTTGCCATTCAAGTGGATTCGAAGAACATCTGGCTAAGCTTGAAGACATTTTTAAAAGATTACGGGAAGCTAACCTTAAGCTCAGTCCAAGTAAGTGCCATTTTTTTAAAAAAAGCGTTAAGTTTTTAGGTCATGTAGTGTCAGAATCTGGATTGAGTACGGATCCCGACAAAGTTGAAGCTGTACTACAGTGGCCAATTCCAAAAACTAAGAGACAAGTCAAAAGTTTTCTTGGTCTCTGCTCCTACTACAGGAAGTTTATCGAAGGCTTCTCGACTATCGCAAAGCCATTATTCGAGCTAACCGAAGATAAACGTCGATTTGAATGGAGCCCTCCTTGTGACGAAGCTTTAAAGAAACTAAAAACAACTCTTACTACGGCCCCCATATTAGGCTTTCCGATTGAAGATGGAGCTTTCATCCTGGATACGGATGCCTCAAATGTCGGAGTAGGTGCGGTATTGAGCCAAAAACAGGGTGAGTCGGAAGTAGTTATAGAATATTTCAGCAAGACGCTAAACCGAAATGAACGCAATTACTGCGTCACTCGAAGGGAGCTTCTGGCAGTAATTCTAGCATCAAAAAGGTTCCATCATTATTTATTCGGAAGACGTTTCGTATTGCGGACGGACCATGCTTCACTTAGATGGCTATATAACTTCAAAACACCAGAAGGGCAGATGGCTAGATGGATCGAGAGACTCCAGGAATATGACTTCGAAATTCTCCACCGACCTGGAACTAAACATGGCAATGCCGATGGCCTCTCCAGAAGACCCTGCGGCAGTTGTAAGGTGTGCTCTCGAGCAGAAAAAAACGAAACAAAAAATGCTGAGGTTCTTAGTCTTCAGGCGGCGTCGTTGACAATGTAAGAAAGGCAGCGAGAAGATCCTACTTTGGCGAAGGTAAGAACGTGGTTGGAAACAGGTATTCGTCCATCGAAGCAAAACATTATCGGAGAAAACTCAATGGTCAAAGCGTACTGGAGTTTGTACGGGCAACTGAAACTCATTAACAACGTCGTTTCGCGAGTCTTAAAAGGAGAGTCCGGAAGAGACACTTTCCTAGAAGTTGTCCCCAAAAGTTTTGTTCCACAAAATCTGGTGTCTAAGCTGTCACCAATGCACCGCGCGCAAAGGCCCTTCTACCAGGACTCGTGGCAGACTTCAACCTAGTATCACAGGTGCTCCCTTTGAAAGGATTGCAATTGACGTTCTTGGCCCTCTACCACGTACAACGAATGGAAACCGATTCATCATAGTAGTGATGGACTATTTTACAAAATGGCCAGAATGCTTTGCTGTGCCCTGCCAAACTGCAGAGGTAGTTATTTCTAAATTAATCGATGAAGTCTTTTGCAGGTTCGGGTTACCTTATTTTATCCACTCTGACCAAGGACGAAATTTCGAGGCGGAAATCTTTAAATGCGCAATGGAAGTCCTGGGCATTGAAAAAACAAGAACTACACCTTTAAGACCCCAGTCGGACGGAATGGTCGAGAGGTTTAATCGGACGCTCCTCGATTACTTAGCTAAGTTCACCTGTCGACAACAAACTGAATGGGACAAACATCTACAACCGGCACTTCTGGCTTATCGTACGGCAGATCACGACTCGACCAACGTCTCTCCAGCTTTAGTAATGTTCGGTCGCGAGCTCAAACTACCTATCGACTTATTACGTAGTTCCCCTCCGGAGGAAGCATTAACAGTTCCCGAGTATGTATCAGAGCTTCGAGAGAGGTTTCAGCACGTCCATCAAGTTGTTCAAGCCAACCTTCAATTAACAGCAGATTCAATGAAAACAAGGTATGATTTAAAAGCGAAACCTTTATCTTTTGCAGACGGGGAAAAAGTGTGGTTCTACAACCCAAAGAGGCGAGTTGGTTTTTGCCCTAAACTCCAATGCGATTGGGAGGGCCCTGTGGAAGTTGTGAAGTGCCTTTCGGATCTAGTTTACCAGATACGAATTCCTGGAAATCGAAAGCTGAAGGTGGTGCATTTGAATCGTCTGGCGCGGTACGTGGAGCCTACTATGACTCAGTTGGAACTTTGAGTCTTGAAGAGGGGGCTATGTTACGAAAAAGAAGACTTCTATTTCTAAAAACGATTAAACAAACACATCTTGATTTCTGTCAGCAACCACGTTGTTTAGAAATGTCACCACAACGAGTTGTCAAATGAATTTTTGTGCAGGAAAGAGACGTAAAAGATAGAGACGACTAGAGTTTTAAAAGGAAATTCTGTGTGGGGAGTTTCGAAGCAAATAAAAGCGGGCTGTGACAGGGATGACTTTCTTCTTGACCATCAACCTTTCCTCAGGCAGACACGTAAGAAAATCACCTCATCTAAAAAGAACAAAATTAACCTCTCGGGAACCAGAAACTTTTTATTAAAATAAACTTAATCATCACGAGATTGTTTTTCTTTGACCATTTTTAAACACATCTTGAAGGTTTTGCTCCTCTAGCCGCTCATTCCACTTTATTCTTTCTTGGCAACGTCGAGATTGTGTAACAGTATTTACGACAAAAAAACGACAATAAATTGTTTCCGTAATCCTTTTTAATTTTCTATTACATTTAATCCCTTTTCTAGTGTGGTATAGTGCTATCTTGACAGTCAAGTAGTATTACCAGGGGTTATTTGCTAAAATATTCGCGCGAAAAATGTTTTATTTGCACGACAAATTCACGACAATTAACCCAATAGTTAAACTTTCGAAATTTTAAAGAGGTAATGCTAACTTGACAGAAATTAATTTATCGAGTCCTCAACCAGCATCAAGTGCAGAGGACTAAAGGAAACGCACTACCAAGTAACCCCACATATTTTTTTTTGTTACCGGCTGGAGCATGCAGCTAAGAGTCACTCACTACCAAGCAGTCGACACCATGCATACTCAGTATAAATCATAACCACAAGTAGCTCCCTAAATTAATGAACAGGCTATATGCGGTTAGAATAAATTTTTCAATTTGAATTTGATTCCCAAAGAATCATCCATACAAAATACAGACCTATTAGTTAATGAATAGAATAGGTAAACTAAAACTACAATTATTGAATTATTCAAACACTTCTAAAGTGTTTTTTATTCAAAATCAATATTGTGTAAACAATGTCTTGAAACAACCGCAAATCTTCCTCATAACGATGATGAGTCAAGTATTTTGTTGTGTTGAACAAAGAACAACATTTCAAGGATGGTTAAATAATACATAAGTACACCACATAACATTGTTCACTGTTCATGCTCTAACCATATCGTTTATCTTGAGAGAATTTTCTCAAGATGAATGCGCACATTACCCATGCCCTATCCACCCCCAACATATACAATTGGGACTTCAATTCTCACCTTTCCTCTTGAACCTAATGCCACTTAAGAATATTCAAGTATTAGAATGTACTCCCAGCCGTTTATTCAAATTGCAATGTGTATACTTTAGTGCGTTCAAAGGAATTGAAATAAATTCCAAAGGAAAGAAAAAATAACCAAACCGCTCGCTGCTGCCCCCACCTATTTTTCTTGTGGGCGTTAATGGAACTCTATAACCATTGAAAACTCGGGAAACCATATTTTTTTTTACTTAAAAATAAAATGAAAGGTTAGAATACTAGATATAGCTACTTCATTGAAAAAAAAAACCATGAGAAGGGATTCTGTGTTCAAGGATAAACAGTTATAGAAATATATAATATTCTTAATTTCGATTTCAAAGATATACATATATAAATAAATGTAGTTTGAAAGCAAATAAAATGGATTGATGAAACTTACCATTTTAAAAGAAAATATGAATGGTTTCAGAATTTTTCCAGCGCGGTAGTTGTTGGTTATTGATGTGATGTTTTCACTCTCATACCGACAGCCATTTAGATACCTCCTGTTAGTAGGTATACAGTCAAATTAGAATTAAATATAACAACACATCTGACAAAAGTTTGGTAGGTCTCCAAGTTTGAATGCAGTTTTGTAGAGGGGTTGATTCTGAGTATAAAACTGAGTTTGGGAAAAATTTGGTCTTGTGCAGCAGACGCCATCATTAATTTAAATTTTTTTCGTGGCTTTGGTTTTTCTATGTTTGTTTGCGTTTTTATGAAAAAACTATTAGATACATTTTTATTGCAGTTTTTATCATCTACAAAATTGTATAAAAATTATATTTGTAGTGGTAGTAGGTTAGAAGTTAAAAGGAAAAAACGAATAAAAAAATAGACTTTGTTACCTTAATTTTCGAATTGCTAGCTAACTTTAAGCTTTTCAAGAAAAAGGAGTAAAACCATTTTCTAAGATAATCTTTTAACAAAAAAAAATAAGTTTTTTTTAATATCGCTTTATTTTTGACATCATTACGACGTCATCATTACTATGTGTAATGTCCAACTCCCACAGAAATAAAATTGTATGTACAACTTTATCAACTTTATTGCAAGAAAACCCAAAACCTAATGAAATGCTCTTGCTTTTAATTTTACAGATTTACTTAAAAATAGCTATCTACAGACTTTACTTAAAATATGTATTATATTTTCTCTTAACAGCATTCTTTTAAGCAAATATCAAGTTTTATGTTTGTCAATTTTAAATTAATTAAAGAGAACAAAAAAAAGGGGTAGATATCACACAACAGCGAACTGCCTAGCAACACGTTGGCTTTATATTATCTTAGCAAGAGCTTGGCCTTGAATCGTTGCATTACAGTACAGTACAGTACAGTCTCATGGACTAAAACGACAAAAACGTGCATGATTCTCATTCCACAAAGTGTACTCAATTGTTTTTTATAGAGCAACTCATATAAGAGGCCATGAGAACAAAAGTGGTGTAACCCACATTTTTTCAAAATCGATTTTTTCTTAAAAATACATCTCTTATAATCTTTTTTAACTTAAAATTAGTTTTATTCAGCTTCTTATAGTCAAAACCTGAACTCCATAAAAACTAAGTTTTTGTTTTTTATACCTAGTTTGAGTTAATATTTGAGTGTAAAAATGGCGTAACCTTTATTCGCAATTATTCACTCGATTTATTAATGAAAAACAATAAACAAAAATAAAACATGATTGATGTTGATAGATGGTTACCTGATACTTTCATTCTTATTTCTTTTGATGTCCATGGTCATGGTGAAAGAACGAAGTATTATAAAAAAAAATTTAGTTTAAAAAATATATAAAAATGAAAGTACCTCATCAGGTAAAATTTTTATTATACGTTTTGACTTTAGAAAATCAAGTAAGTAAAAACACGATACCACATGCGGTTAGATTGCTCAATGGAGGAATCAAACAGTAAAGCGACTTTGAAGGATCTGATTCGGATTTCATACATTCAAAAGATTCCATTTACTCTTTGGACTTTGAGGCAGTTATTAGCAGTGAAATAATGAAGATCAAATAGGAGCATCGGGAATCGCTGCGTTATCTACAAATAACATCGATATCGAAGAGACATCAGCATCAACATCTACAATTTTATTTAAACCAAATAAGAGGCTAAGACAAACTGATAAGTGGAAGCGAAATGTTCAAAAACGTAAACGGGCTAAATGTGGGGAGTAAATTACTATTGAAAATTCGGTAATATTTACCAGCAAAGTCAGCAAGGCCTGGATCATACCTTTGCCAAAAAATGCCGTTTATTTATAGATGAAGACCTGCAGTTGATCATTTTTACGAAATTTTATAGTTTAGTCAGTTTTGATTTGCAAAAATTCCTTTTTGTTCTCAATGATCAGAATTATAGATGAACAAATATCACATACAACAAATGACCAATCTTGAAGACAAAAACCTTACTTTTACTATTTTTTTGCTGAAGGTTCAGAAGTTCAAGTCAGTATACAAAAATTTCTTAGAAAGTTTCAAGTATCGGAGGGGCGTGCGTGGTATGAGGATAGCACAAACAAAACAAAAGACCACAATTCCTACAGTTGGCAATAGAGGCAGACGAACGTCAGTAAACAAGACACCTGAACGAATATTGATAGAAGTCAAGCAGTTTATACAACGTTTTCATATGTATGAATCTCATTACGCTATAGCCACAAACACAAGAGTGAATACAGGAGCTATCTAGCTCCACATATCAGATTAGGAAAAATGTTTTCTCTGTACAAAGAAGATAGTGAAAACCCTGTTTCCTTTTTCATATTCCGAAAAGTCTTTAATTTAGATATTAACCTCCATTTTCATGCACCTTTTATTCTTGCAAAAATTGTGATAGGCACAACTCCAACACTTACAACTGGAGTTGTATACTATGAAAGGCAACTTTGGACATTTTGCCTATAGGTGTGCATAATATGGGTACTGACAAAAGTTCACCATGTATGTTTGAGATGAGTCAATTGCTTCAAGGGGACCCCAAGAGAGCCTTATCCATTATTTTGAAAATGTGACAAATTCTAAATATATAATAATGTATTCTGACCAATGTGGAGGCCAAAACAAAAAAATTAAACTGTCACTGTTGTGCCAATTTGGTTCTCATCAAGATTTTATGGTTGAAGAAATCGACTATAATGTCATAGTGGTCATTCTTTTGTACCATGTGACCAAAATTTCTGTATTATAGAAAAAAAAAAAAACAAAAAAAATTAAGGATATTTTTCTCCCAGAAGATTGGGTTATACTGTCACAAAATCAGCTAGGAAAAATTAATCCGTTTCAGGTTATTAAAATTATATCAGCTCTGATTTTGTATCAACAAAATCTCTTGAAGCAAATATCACCAATCGAAAAATTTCCTTATCAAATCCTAAGATTGAATGGCTGAAAATTCAGTGGTTACATTTTGAAAAAAAAAACATTTTCAATTTAAGAAATAAGATATCAAAAGAAGAAGGATTTAATTGAACTGTTACAATTTATACCACCGATCCACCACCTTTTTCAAATAAGTTTAAAAACATCAGCAAGTACTCTCATTGAGGCATTTAATGATTACTCAGACGAAGAGTAAAATTATTAATTTATCTGAAAACATGAAACATAAAACAAACATTTAAAAAAGCAGCAAAATCAATTTGGCGTAATCTTTTTTATTTATTTTTCGTTTTTACAGGAAACATTAATGCATAAGTGGCGTAACCCATACTCCCATAGTTGCCACCTGCAATTTATTTGACATAGCATGATATTTCAAAATGTCAGTTAAAATTATTACATTTAGCCACCTGACTACAGAATTTATAATATTGCGAATTTTATACATTCATTTAAGAATGTGTTCGTGAAAAAAATGTATTCATATGAAAATTGTTGACGTTTTGGTTTCAACATTTCTCAGAACGGGAATCTAAATGTTTTCATTCATTTTTTTCACACAACCAAAATTGGTACCGTGGACACAACTGTAGAAATTTCACAAAGTTTATTATCTTATTCTTAATGCAAACCGTGAATAGCGTCCAAGATAAATGAGATTTTTTAAGAGTTCGAAAACGTGCTTTTTGTATCAAAGTTCTATTCAAAATTATGCCTAGACTTTTATTTTTTTTACTTTTTACCAATTAAAATGATCCTAGATGGCAGCATTTACTTGATCGATACCAATCGAGTACATACTTTCCAATAACCACAACTAACTATACCAGAGAGGTTAGTGTGGTGATTAATTAAAATAATATAGAACAATGGAATAACGCTTATTCGGTCTAAATTTCACAACATCGGGTCTTAACGGCTCAACATTATTTTCTCAAAACTTATTTTATTAGCAATGAACAATTACCAGGTCAACTTCTCCAGTTAATAGGGGAAGAGAAACTGCAATTAATACCGTTGAATAGAACTGATATCGCATACAATAAGTATCGGCAATTGTTGCCCTTTTGCGGAATATATTACGGGTATATGATGATCATAATATCATACAAATCAAAATCATGTGAAATTTTTGAAAATGGCACCTCATAACAAAACTTAAGAGATGAATAACTTTGAACAAAACTAACTTTTAACATATATTATTTTTATATTTTAAGCAAATTGATTATTAAAAACAAGGGATGTTTTTTTTTCATCAAAATGCGAGTCAAAATGTTTGTAATTTTCAGACGATTTGACTTTGACTTTCGGTAAATCAAACTACATATGTTAAGTATGTACATATAATGTGCATATGTATGTACATTTTATGTATGGATGTGTAACTAACAATTTACCTCTATTTATGGCCATTAATAAGCTTGAAGATCTTCTTCATTTCACTCATTTGGCAACAATTACATTATGTTGGAATGTCGATAGAAAGTAAATTGCATTAAAGAATTACTGCTATTGTCCTTCTCCAATTTCTTCTTTTTGTATTCTGACATCACAAATATTTTGTTGAAATAATTTTTTTTTTTACGATAAAAATTAGTTCACAAAATATGATAAAATTTTAAATATCAAATTAAAACTAAAATCACTTGATATATTTAAAAATGAAAACTTGTTTTTTTTTTTTAAATTGTTTTTATATAAAGGAGTCAAAAACTAGCAATAGATTCATATTAAGCAAGATTTGTTGCCTAAATTAATGCACTTTATTAAAAGTAGTAAAATCTCAAATATTCAGTGGATTTTCCTCTGTTTTGTGTTGAGCATTGAAACATTTCATACTTCTATTTATCTATAAGAACATTTTAAACAAAAAGTGTGCATTTGAAATTCTCCTGATTAAGAAGAACCGATTCTGTTGAAAAAGAAACAGAGAGTTAATATGAATCCCCTGGCATTTCAAGGTAACATTGTCTTATTCTTTTTGGGTTTTTTTTTTTAACTTTTTTTTCAAGTGAAATGAAGAAGAACAGATGCATTCATTGTATAGAATTATTTGCATTTGATTTGAATATTTACTTTTTCAAATAGGTTTGGTTTAGATACGAGTTGTAAAAAAAACTTTGAAAAGAATAAGAACTTTATACGTATTCAATGAGAATTCTCAGGGACAAGATAAGGCTATTGTGTTCTTTCCAGGTAGCATTTTGAAATTCTGAATAATATAAGAAATATACGGAAACGTATTCCGGTCATATAACTAAAAAAAAAATACTATTACATTTTATTTAGCAAGAATGATAGATATTGAGGATGCCTGCACTGCCAGTTGTTATTGATGTATAATATACATATCCGGCTAAGCATTGCTTCGTAAGCAGCTCCTGAAAAAAAAGGTCTTCTGGAACAAGGTTTTTTTTTTTTTTTCATTGGTACATAAAACGTTGTTCCAGAAGATCAATGGGTTTTTTTAATATTCATTTTTCATTTTTTCAGTTTTTTTTTTTCTTAAAAATACAAACTGTACTGTCATCCTTTCTTCCGGTATAAGTCCAAAAATTATGCTTTGTAAGACGTCTAGTTATTTAGCGAATCGAATTTTTTTTGAATTTGAATTCCAGGTTATGACTTTTAGGGGTCAATGGAGAGGTTTTAGCGCAGTCCATTCACATGCGGCTGCCTTTGTTTAGGTTTTTTTTTTTTTGGTGAAGTGAAATAAGATCCGCGGAATTAAGGACCGCAGGTCTTAATTCCCACTTTGAAAGGAAACAAAGCCCACAGGCATTATTTCCTTCCCAAAATGGCAATTAAATCCGCGGGTGTTATTTCGCAACAGCTGAGATTGGTAAGGGGGGCATGCTGCCACCTGCAACCCCCCTGCCTGACCCACTATAGGATTTGGGGTGGGTGCAAGTTTGGGTGGGTGCAAGTACCACGGGTCTTCATTCTTTTTTGTGGAGGGTCTTATAGTCACTTTGAAAAGGAATCGGGCATTGAGTGGGTGTTGTTTCCTTTCAAAGTGGGAACTAAGCAATTATTTCACTCCACCTTTTTTTTTGTGTTTTCTAACCTGCAAATGATGAATTTGGCACAGAATTAGTTCTGTTGTGTTGTTGTATTTGGTATTATATGGTTTGCTTTCATAAATTCAGTTCTGTGCTCAATCATTTACCAAAAATCCAAGAATTATACATTGCAACATTAGATGCTCTCTCGTTAATACTTAATTCTGTAGATTTGTCATATTTTGCACAAAATGGAATTTGTACGAATTGGACATAATATTCTCATCCTCAAAGTTTTAAAATAAATTATATAATCTTACCAAGTTAGCATAAAAAATATTTGTCAAAATACTTTTGCCACTAAAAAAGCACTTTCAATCAATCAAAAGCCGCCCTTCTGCACAAAACTTACCAAATTATTTATCATAGCCTAGTCTTTGAATAACTGTCAATTTGTAATTTTCAAACTTTACCCGTGATTTAATATTATCGTTGAAAGAAACATAAAATTTTTGTCAAAATAATTATACCGACTAGTGTAGCAATTATACGACTATGCCGCATATTGACTAGTTGGAGTTTCTAAAGAAGTCATCTGATCAAAAGATGCTTTGACTTCTCCGGGGTAGTTTATATACATACCCACGTAAGACCAAGATCATCCCAACATGTTACTGTTCTTAAAAAAAGCATGCTTACAAATACATATAACGAACTGTTATATATTTGAAAACATTAAACGAAGTAGTAAACATATATTTTTATCGCTACGATTCGAGGTAGCGATATAATTTTTAATAGGCCACCCTTTAAGTAGGGTTAAAGGAAAAACATAGTTAAATAAACGGAACTATTAAAAAATTTGTTATGACACGGCCAATGAAGTTTGATGATTTTCAAATGCCACATTTTTCATTTATGAAGGGACTGTGCTATTCTATGGTCAAATGGATGTGCTCGTATCGAATCGTAACGCACCCATTGGATGTACGATGAATCCAAAGCGTTACATTTTATGGAATATTATTTCACCCTATAAGATCTTGGGCTAAGAAGCTGTTATAATACTTCCGTCGTCGTCGTCCGCAGTAATAAAACTTTCAACATGATTCGAATTCATAATATCATCCTTGATTGTACAACTTTTATTTAAAATTTTATATAATAATGCCTATATATGTATAGCGATAACATAACGAAGAACAACATGACCTACAAAAGCTATAATACTATCATATAAAAAAAGATATAAATGGATATAAAGAAAAATATATACAACCCCTTTCCTAAGCTTGTTTTTTATTAAAGAACAAAAAAGAAAACATCTGCGACATAAAGAATTCCTAACAACTAGGTTAAATGCAATTTTCAGTTTCTCATCATTTTCTAGCTTTTATCTAAAGGATTTCAATGAATCACAATATAAATGTATCTTACCTGTTGAAATGCAAATTCGATTCAAAAGCCACAGCAAAGTAGAGAAATTTTTATTTGAAGAAGAATAGGAGCACTATGTATCTCTCGGTTGTATATATTGTGCAAAGGTGAAAAAGTATAAATCTAAGATAAATAACGTTACCCTGGTAACACGTACATAAAGGTACTACTGGATTTTCTTTTATATTTTGCTGCAACAGAAATGAAGTGTTAAATGGCTTGCATCGTGTTTTTTTATCGCCAACCTAGATAGAATTTATGGCGAAGAAGCTGTCAGAAGGCGAAACATTTTTCCAACATTGTATTATGGTACCTAAATCCTCAATTAACCGCTGGACTATGTTATTTCTAAAAAGCTTAGAGGTACTTATTTGATTTGGATGAACTTATTGTTGTTTCCGTAGAGATTTTCTTGAGAAATCTTTTCGTTTGAAAATGTTTTATTAAAACATAACACGATCCAGTTTTGAAAGAAGAGTTAATTCTCTTTGTGAAATTTTACGTTTTGTTTGGAAAGTATGTATGCAGCTTTAAGCTGAAAAAAATAACTCATCCTAAAATAGCTGGATACAAATCTTAAGAAAGTTATCATGTATTCATTTTCTCTTGCACTTGAGGGTTCATTTTCATTTGAAATAAACGCCATTCAGGATGAAAGCGAAATGTGGTTCCACTGATGGTGTGGGTTTAATTTTTCATTTATTATTTGGTAATAAGACATTATGCATTGAAAAAGTGATATCGGTTCTATCGCTTAATATCAAGCCCTTCTTTTTCATTTAATGTTACAGTGATTGTTATCCTGTGCATATTGAGAAATCGCTTCAAAGAAGACCTGTTGGGCCTTGTCGCGTATGGCAAATATTGTATATGAATCAATATACGTTCAGACGCAAGCTTAGAGACACAGAACTGGAGCCCCACGGCTTGACTACCGCAATATATGGTCCAAAGAAGACAGAAAAAACGGTGCGCACACTTCAAAAGGGCATAATTATAAACATAATGCCTTATCGCAATAAATGGTGATTTGAAGTGAACAACCCATGACTATACTTTCGAAAGGCACTATTTACTTTTGTGCAATGCTCAACAAAAATGAACAATGAACATGTCAAGCCGCAATTAACTAGAATACATAGATTGGCAAGGGTTTTGACACAATAAGCGCTCTAACAATTACATATAGATACAAAAGAATTCAATCTTAGACGAGAAACCGATTCACATTACATTTGAATGTTTGAGCATCACAGAGGGGAGAAAAAAAATTGAGCCCGTTAAAGCATTCCACATTCGTGCAGTGCGGCTAAAGAAAAATTTTTTGGACATTATTGTACGTCCGAAACTCCGAAGTTGGTCTCAAGGTGAACTGATGTGAATTTCTTGCAGTGCGAGTGTTACAGTTGTAAAAAAAACGATAGAATACAGAAAGACAAGAAACATTGTGATGATGCTGTTGTATAGTCCTGCAGCCAATCAATTTCAAAGGTATTTTCTGAATTCTGTCCTGAAAGCTCAGACATGTTAATCATATTATAAGATAGGTGGTGCCTGTCCTAAACAAACAAATCTTACATTGTCGGTAAAAATCTAATCATTTCGCAGACTTTTTGTCGACGTCAAATATGTAGACAATCCACTGAAGCTGATCTGATACACATACCAAGAATGGAAAACTGCTTGTTTGGTTTCTAAAATGCAAGGGCCACATCACAAAGAAGAAGTGCCCCCTACTTAATGAAGAGAGTACGGAGGTCATGTTTTGGGAGTTAAAAAAAATATCTGCACCAGCTGCTAATGAAAACTAGGCTCTTCAGGAACTGCGACACGCCAATATTAACAAAGGCGCGTTTATCTTTAAAATCGCCAGACAAAGAGGGAGAAATGCCAAGGAGATTTGTTTACCAAAGTTCATAAACAATGCTCAAGGCCAACTTCTTGTGCGGATGACGACGAAATTGTTCACAAGTGGCGCAAGTACTGCAAAGAACTTTTAATATACAGTTTCCCAGACGATACTTTCCAACGGCCGTACGAAACTAGGAAGAAGTGCCCGACATTACAGTCGAAGAAGTCAGTGCGGTGGTGCGGCGCCAGACACGATGTATGTAGGAACCCTTCGAGTTCTGGAAAAAAGATGGGAGACATCCGGATTAGATGACTTACGCACGGTTCACATCTCTTACCTTATGAGCGATAACCAAATGCAAAGCGGGAGGGGTAGTTAACTTCCTCCAATTAAGAAGGGGACACACCATGAAGATCGTTGAGCGTGTGTTGGATGGCCGCTTGCGAAAAACTACAAGGCTATCTATATGTTTGTTTTGGTCAAATTAATCACAGATGCAATTCCACCACAGAGAAAGCCCGCGATTCCTCAGGCAACGTGCATGCTGTGTATATGTAGATTTTGAAAAAGCGTTCGATCGACAAGCATAAGACCAGATTTGGCTTAAAGGCAACGAAGAAATCAACGTGCGGATAATAATGGAAAACATAGTCAAAACTAAGGTTAGATGCACTGCAGGAGTAACCGGAAATTTTCCAATCGAGGTATATCCTCTAGGCGATTGAGTGTTCGTATTCTATACGAACCGTTCTTCAGTGATGATGTTTGAATGTCAGCTTGAATAGTTCCTCCTACTTTGGTTTCAAAAAGGTCACAGTACAGACACACTGTCTAGTCTCAGGGCCAGATTTGCTCACCAGTTTCCTATCTCCCCCTAAACTAGACAGACAAGCCGATGAGCCCACTTCAGGTGGATCCATTACATTATTACGCTCTTTACTTTCGGGTACTTAAGAAACAATAAATAGAGTTTTATCGAATTCCAGTCCAATTGTACAAATGCGGCCCTGTAAAAGAATTGAAAATTAAAGTCATGATTGGATTCGTGATGCCGGAGGCAAGAAAAATTATATTTTGATATCGAAAGTTTGTTTCCAGTTGTCATACGAGTATAAAGAAAAAAAGTACTTCACACTTCTAAACAAAGAATTAAAGTTTGTATATTGAACACAACAAAGGTGACATCCTGCAGACGGTTTCCATTAAAATTAAACCACATTGTCGGAGTTATTGTTATATATTATTCAAAATGTATGGCTGTATATCATATTTGTCTTGTCACCTTTTGTTTGCTACGGGCTTCTTTTGTGAATTATATTTGTTTCTTTCAATTCAATTAGGGGGAGACATTTTGTGTCTTATTGCCTTCCTAATTTATGTGGGGCCAAAGAATTGGAACACCTGCCTGCAAGCCTCTATTGATAAGAAATGCTTGCATAATGTATGTACTAGTGCCTCTGTATGATAAAATTTATTTTATTTCCAATTTTAAAATTAGAAATGTAAAAATAATACTTCTCTTGGAATATGGTTGATGAAATTAGTACTTGCTTATGTATTCTATATATTATGTGTTGTTTCTGTATACGTATTTGGATTAAGTGTTCAATTTTCGTTTTTTTTTTTATGATTTTTAACAATATTATTTCATTTACCCGTTCCCAATTCTGTGAGAACTTTAAATTGTCAATATTTTTGTGTTGCTTCTATTTTGTAGTTAAAAATATCATTTCGACCGGATTCAAATATTTATGTAAAATACTTAAATTCGAATTAAATTTCAAAGAGTGGATTGAAGTAAAAAAAAAACTTAATTAAAAAACAGTTATAAAATGCATGATTATTACATGACGTAAGCGTCTAAGGCTTTGGGAATTCGAACGGTTTTCTATGGAAAGGATTTGCTTGTTGTGTAAAAAACGTGTATATATTTTACCGAAATTCACTTTCGAATAAAGGCATAATTTGATTTAAAACATATCAATAAATATATATCAATTTAGTGCAAGGTTGCCAGAAAATTCATCATGTAACCTAATACTTTTTGTATTTCTGATTTAGGTACTCGAAATTGGTGGTGTATTGAATAAAATTCTCTCCGAATTGAATGTAAGCGCAAGTAGAAAAAATCGCGTTGCCTAGATTTCCACAACTTTGTTAAAAATATCTCAAGTAATGATTTTTTGTATGCATTAAGACTTCCTTTGTAA
The DNA here is from genome assembly GCA_951217065.1 of Baccha elongata. NCBI lineage: Eukaryota > Metazoa > Arthropoda > Insecta > Diptera > Syrphidae > Baccha > Baccha elongata. The sequence goes on from OX578272.1 coordinate 178,079,006, forward strand.
TCAGCTTACCGTGCACAGTTCTTGCTACTCGAATCTCGATACTGGACACTGGTCATCAACTTGTAGTCCTCCGTCTCCTCCCGTAGAAAAAAAATTTTACACGCTCTTTTCTATACGTGAATACGTGTGAACAGCTAAATGCTGTTGTATGGTCTAGCCAAATTTGACAGCCCCATTTGAAATACACGGGCACGCATACAGAGTTAAATCTCTGCAGTTTTAAAAGTTTGTAGGCAAAAGTGGGTGGAGCCTCCTGAGTTGATGTTCTAGTTGTATTTATTACTCTATGATACTGGACCGCGATAAATTGACGCCTGGAGGAGTAACGTAATCCTAGATCCGCCACTGGTTATATTTCTTCGATTCCATTAAGCCCGTCGATGGTAGCGACATCCTAGGATCAAAGTTTGAAACTTCCACATAATTTCTCTATGTGTATAAACTCAATGATAATACCTAAATATATTATGTTAATCGATTTAAAAAAAAAAAACGATAGGATTAGCAGACACAATGAATAAAACTAGGATAATGTTGATACATATGTGTGTTTTTTTTTCATGTAAAAAAAACTTTTGTGTTTTTTTCTTTTTTGTCATTCATCGACAAAAAAATTTAATCGACCAGTAATATATCAACAATTTAAAATCTCGACTTATTCATATGAATTTTTCTCAAAAGTGCTTTTTGCAAGGACTTCAGCAAAAATCAAATTATTGAAGAAAGTTTGTTGCCTAGATAAAGGTTAACCAAAAAATTATCTCAAAATCGCTAGAAAGGTTTTTAAATAAATCGATGTTTACTTAATAATTTTTATAATTTTTTTTTTTTTTTACAAATTTGAAGTACTTTAATTTTAAGTTTTAAATAATTTACATTTATTGTAAGTGAAATTAAATTTTTAGTCATACCGTTTTTTGAATATTATATTAACAAAAAAAAAATGTGAAAATTTATAAATCATTAGGTACCTAATTAGTTAAGCACTTTTGCAAGATTTTGGAATGGAATTTTGATCAAGTCATCTAAAACTTCTGATAAATATTTTTCGGGTTAAAATCGAGTAGGTATCCATTTCATGAGATAATTCAAGACAATAGGCTTGCCAAAAATTTTTTTTTGTAACTACCACAAGAAAGTTTGACACTAAAACATTCCCTAATTTTTACTTGCGATTATAGGTTAGTGCTATAACATAAGACAAACTATGAATTCGTGCAAAGAAAAAAGTTTTGAGTTAACAATCAAATATGACATTACAATGATAGCGAAGTCAAAAAAAGTGGGTCTGCGAATTCGCACATGCAGCCTAAACGGCTAAGCCGATATCTTTTTAACTTGGTACATATATTGGGGTCTTAAGTGACCGTCAGGGGGATTTTTTGAGTTTTTGATCTAGACCTAAAACTAGCGATGCCTGCCATATAACGGTTATGAAAAAACTTGTTTTCTTGAAAACCACAGTAACGATTTTGATAAAATTTGACATAAGGGATACGGCAATTAACACCCTTTCAGATTGTTTGAACCATTTTTCTTTAGGGCCGGTTTTAACGGTACCTGCCATACATTTTTTTCATTCTTGTTAACGACTGAACGGATTTGTACCAAATTTAATTTCTAAAAAAATCTAGATAACCAAACGGTAGTGGCATACTTAAATTTTTAATAACTTTTCATGAAAAATTATGAAATTAAACAATTTTTTTTTTTTAATTTAATATTTTAAAGATCGATTCATGAATTTTATTTCAAATTTAGTATAAATTTATGAATTTTGTTTGAAATTTAGTTTTCGCATAAAAATTATTAGTTAGCTAATACTGACATACCTACTCTAAATTTTTCATAAAAATATTTGAATAAAGTTGTTTGAAAAATATTGATTTTTTTTTTTTTCAAATATTGGGAACGATTTTGGTAAAAAAAAATTAGAAAATTTTTTTTTTTGAAAGACTACAACATTGAAGAGAAGTACTCTCGACAGAGTGTTTTTTTTTTGCTGGTAAGCCCTAGCTCACTTGCTATATTAAATGAGCAAGTTTGTGTGATCCAGTCTTGCCTATTATTTTGAAGAAAATCGTTGGAACCGTTTTCGAGAAAACTAAGCTTCTTTATAACGGTTATATGGCAAGTAACGTTATTTTCTGACTATTTTTTTACGAATGAATAACTTGGGTAAAAATATCTACTATAATATCTAGTATAATTGCAAGTTAAAATAGTTTTTGTCGAAAAAAAGTTTTTTTTTACCGACCGGTAAGATGTCGACATTATAAAACCTCGACACAAAAAAAAGTTGGACTTAAATGTCGACAAGTCAACTTTCACCAAAAAAAAAAATTGTTTTGACAACCAGTAAAATTTCGACATTTCAAAAATTCGATTTAAAAAACTGTCAAACACCGTAATAATTGCAAAATTGTGGAAAAGTAAAAAAAAAAAAAAATCCGAATAAAAAACACTTTATACTTTTCCTAATTGCCTCTATTCACCTTAATAAAATAATTGTCCCTATTAAAATGCAAATTAAATTCAAAATAAATCTTAATTAAATTATTTATGTATGAAGGTTGTCTCGTAACCTCAATAACACAAAAAAAAAATAAAGTTAAAATTGTTCTTTAAGTACCTTGGAGACAAAAACACAACCCAACAACACCATCCATTCATCTCCATCCATCGCATCCATTCCATTAGAAACATTATGAATAATTATGTAAATTTCCATCAACATTCCATGGAGATTCACGTCTGCCTCACCGTTTTCTCCTTGACGAATGTTCACTGAATAAATCTCGCATGTTGTTATTGCTCAAAAATTATAATAAAATATTTTGATATAAAATAGATTTTCATATATGCGAAAATACCACCCGCAGGCATTTCAGTCTAAGAATATACATATACCGCAGTGAGGTAGCGAATTTTTTTTTTTTTTTTTTTTTCACAAACCATAAATATTTTTCTTGTCGATCCTTGTGTTAGCGTGGGTGTATTATGAAAATAAAATGAAAATCCCACAAAAATATTTACACAATATACTTATTTATGTTTCTGTCGAAATGGGCCACGATTGTATAAGGACATGAAGAAAAAAAATATCTACCCTAACAAACTTTGTTTAGCCCAACCTTACAACCTTTCAAATGTACCTATACATACCTATACAATGTTATCCTTTGAAATGTAAATTTTTTTTTTTTAAATATTTCACTAGGAATCCATTGTTATTTCACTAAATTTGCAAATAGCTAAAAAAATCAACAACGAAAATTCCATTTTCACTCTAAAATCACATAATACGGTTGAGGCTTTACAGAAGGTATAAGGAAAGGTGTACATATATAAATCTCTTTGTCATTCTCAGAAAACAGGATAGGTACATACCAACATTCAAAGACCTCCATGTGCGTATATTGGCTTGTGTGCTCGGTTCCGTTTCTACACTTCATCTTGGAAAGTCATTACGAACAGCTACTAAATTTTGTACTCAGAATGTCCGACACATAGCCGCAACATGTAACCAAGACTAGAAATGGCTCACTGTTATACCGTTCATAATGGTGTCGTCGACAAATCTCTGCCATCGTCACCACTCCACCACACTCATCAAAGTTAATGGCACACTACCATACAAAAGGACAAACTTCGTGTTCGCAATTTCGCATACCACTTTTCTCAGGGCATAGCCCCGGCATGTGTGTGTTGGCTTCTAATAGCCCTTTGGGGGCTATGTGTAGTATATGCAACATAAGGTTTACAATTTCTAAGGACCGACCGATAGCATTTACCCACATGGGAAGCTATCCCCATTCAATCATGTTGGTTTTGTGTATTGGAAGGTATACAACCTGAAGGCTTCAAGAAGGTTGCAACAACAACAAAAATTGACCTTTGTCATTGAATGAGAACTTGTTTACAATTTGTTCCAATCGTGTTTAATATGTCAAGATTATAGAAAGGTTTTAAGATTGAGAATATTGTTAAAGGCTTTTCTCTGACACGTTGTTGCTGCTGCAGGTTGTGTACTTGATAGTCCTTGAACACGGTACTTACCTGTTTCTCTATTAAAGAAACCATAATTCAGGTAGCAATATCTACAGGGTCATTTCGTTTCAATCTAAATGCCTTAAAGTTAAATTTCTTCCTAATGAATCTTTTGGGAATCAATATAGAAATAGATATAGAACGATCTCATATAATTTGCATAAATCCCCAGAGGAAGTTTGTTGAATGAGATTCAAATTAAAATTATTCATCTAATCAAAACAAACCTATAGATTTCTCGTGACCAGAGGCGGTTTGGTTTGTTTTCTATTTTGCTATTTATATTATTTGTTGATGCTTTCTATAAAAGTTATTTAAATTCTAGAAAAAAATCCTTATCTATATCTGTTGGATACCAGCGTTACTATGATGATGTTCAAACTAGCTCAAGGGTAAATTGATGTTTAGTTTTTGTTCGAATAATATACAAATAAATAAAAAGATACGTTTTGATAGCAGTAAGATATAGCGAAATGCTTAGCGGTGTGGTTGGATAGAGACCAGAAAAAATCAAATGGGAGAGTGGGTCGATTTCCCTGGTTAGAAGGGGGAGCTGGCAGTTTCCAAAATCTTGACATTAAATTAAAAAAATATGTATTTAAACACGCTGCGGTGCGCCGGTAACTTTAAGGTACAATACTAAAATATACTTTTTCTTTTTATGAGGATGCTGTTTTCTTGTTTTCAATACCTTAGCATTTTCTGATGACAATATTAACCATCGTGGAAGCGTAGGGTGATGGAAGTAGACTGACAACTCTGCCATTTTCAGTGACCGAAAAATATCCCCTTATAGGCGAAATGAAAGCTCTACACTATAGTAGTTCGTTAAGGCTTACATACAGTGGAAAAGCTTCTTAAAGAAAAAGTGAAGAAGTATTGTTAATCTTAAAATTAAGCTATGCATTTAATAAAATACTTGAAATAAGTATTGAAAGTATTATTTCTATCTGATGACCCCCTTTCGCCTGCATTTTATTAACTTAACAAGACCTTAAATTCTTTTTAAAGAGGAATATAATTATGTACAATTTAGAATTTTTAATTTCTTCTTTAAGAAATTTTGTGAAACTTAAGTTGTGCAGCATATAGTTGTCTTCAGAGATGGAGGAATCCGTAAACAGGAAGCTTGCTGACATTTCCTGAGGCCAACCCGACGAAAATCACAAGCAGATCAGTAGATGAGATAATGGTGAAGTGGGGAATTTGGGAAAGTTCTGATCCTATTCGAGTCCTCCAGGTTGGGGGTCGTGCCGCCGTGCTGAGGTGACTCCATGGCCACGTAAAGACTTTTTAGTTGCAAAGCACCAACAAGCCTCGGATGCGGATGGATTTACTGTTGACAAACCATGCAAACGAAATAAAGACAACGAACTTTTGATCTGCACGTGGAATGTCCTATAACTGTACAGACCACGTGGAGCTGAACTATTAACGGAGGCCCTAGAATCTTACAAAGCGGATATCACCGCTATCCAAGAACTTCGATGGGATGGGGCGGGCAAAAGAAATTTGATGGAATGTGATATTTACTTCGGTGACTGCAACCACAAACAAAAACAGCGTCTTTTCGGATGTGGTTTCCTCGTTAAAGGCAAGAATTCGCAAGTTTCAACCATGTGAACGAGCGCCCATCGACAATTCGCATCAAGGCTAAATTCACCAACATTAGCATTATATGCGCTCATGCCCCCACAGAGGAGAAAGATGAGGACACAAAGGACGAGTTCTACGAGCTTCTGGACAAAACATATGAGAAAACGACTTTGGTGGCATAATCAAAAAAACAAAAAAAAAACAGCCTGCACAACACGACCTCCAGTAATGGACTCAGGTGGGGCGAAGCATCTCGATATTCACAAGAGGGCTTGGTGACATCCTGATCAATTCACTGTCAACCAGATTGACCATATTTCAATCGACGCAAGGTATTCTTCCATTTTCACAGATGTCCGAACGTTCTGAGAAACCAGCGTTTACTCAGACCACTACCTCGTTGTAGCCAAGGTAATGCGTCGGATATCCAGAACAAAAAAAATGTCAAAATACTGTGATCCGAATCACAAGAGAACGCCAAAGACCTTTTCTGATAGAGTCACTCGCAATCTCTTAACTAGTCTTATACCGCCACATTCAAACATCGAAAATCAGTGGAAACATTACCAGGAAGCAATAACAGATGCCGCTTCTGATGTGCTCGGATTAACACGACCACCACAACGAAACCCCTGGTTTAACGAAGAATATCTGCAAGTACATGAAGCCATACAAGCATACAGAGCGGCGATACAAAGAAGGACTAGAGCAGCGCGAGAGTTCTATGCGCAGAAGAGGAGAAAGAAACACCGACTTCTCAGAAGAAAAAAGAAGGAGCATGAGAGCCGCGCGATCGAGGATATAGAGAACTTTATGAATGAAGTTCTGAAGTTTTATCAAAGGGTAAAAAGAACATCACAAGGCTACAAGGCCCGAACCGAAGCCTGCAAGGACCACCTTGGGAACATAATAACGGGTGATTTTTTAAGAGGCTTAGAAATTAAAAAAAAAAAAACACACAAAATTCAAAAAAATGAATGAAATATTTATTTGAATCGATAGTTTGAACCTTGCAATTTAATGTTTAAAGATAATTTCATGCAAATGTTGACCGCGGCTGCGTCTCAGGTAGCCCATCCGCTGAGTCCAATTTTGGCATACTCTTTCACACATATCGGCCGGTATCTCACGAATGAATGCATGGATGTTGGCTTCCAGTGCGTCAATCGAAGCGGGCTTGTCCTTATAGACATTAACCTTGACATACCCCCACAAAAAATAGTCTAATGGTGTCAAATCGCACGATCTAGGCGGCCAATTGACCGGCCCGAAACGTGAAATTAACTGTTCACCAAACTCGCCTCGCAATTGCGCCATTGTTTCGCGTGCTGTGTGGCATGTGGCACCGTCTTGTTGAAACCAAATATCATGCAAGTCAAGAACTTCCATTTCGGGCAAAAAAAAGTTTGTTATCATCGCTCGGTAGCGTTCACCATTGACAGTAACGCTGCGATTCGCATCATAAACTGCACCAAACAGTGGCTTTTTCGGGATGCATTGGTAGCTGTTACAATGCTTCTGGCTGATCTTCACTCCAAATGCGGCAATTTTGCTTATTGACGTACCCATTCAACCAAAAATGAGCCTCATTGCTGAACACAATTTTTCGATAAAAAAGCGCATCCTCGGCCAGCTTTCCAAGAGCCCATTCACCAAAAATTCAGCGTTGTGGTAGGTCGGCTGGCTTTAGTTCTTGCACCAGCTGTATCTTAAAAGGCTTTACGCCCAAATCCTTCCGCAAAATTTTCCACGTAGTGCTGTAACAAAGGCCTTACTGCTGGGAACGGCGCCGAATCGACATTTCGCGGTCTTCTGTCACACTAGCTGATACGGCCGCAATATTTTCTTCACTACGCACAGTACGTAAACGTGTTGGTGGTTTAATGTCCACCAAATTTAAATTTGGTGCGAAATTTGGTCACAATCTTCCGAATAGACTGATCAGAAGGTCGAGAATGCCGATCATAAAATGGAAGCAGCGCGCGATGAACATTTCGAACCGAGCACGAATTTTGATAGTAAAATTTAATAATTTGCAAGCGTTGTTCATTTGTAAGACGATCCATGGTTAAATTGCAAGCCAAACTGAAGCTGTTTGACAGTGACACAAGGTACTAAACACACGTCAGCTGTCAAAACCAGTGTTGCCAAAACCAAACCAGCTAAAAAATTACCCGTTAGTAGAATCGCAGTCGGTGCCGAAGCTATATGGAAAGAAATTATATAACGGCGATGATAAACCAAATTCTGCTCCTATGCAGATTGCAACTTTCCACCTGGACGACGCTTGCCAACATTTCTGGCACCCAACCTACATGAAGTGAAGATAGCTATACTTAACTTAAAAACAACAAAGCTGCTGGAGCTGATGGCCTTGCGGCCGAGCTATTTAAAGCCGCTGGTGATGAATTGGTTAGGAGTATGCACCAGCTCATTTGCAAAATATGGTGGAAGGAAAGCATGCCCGATGAATAGAACCTTAGAGATAAGCTGTACAAAGCAATATCTAGTTTTGGAATCCCTACACCAAACTTGCCCGTTTGTGCAGGATGACGATGGAGAATTTCTACTGCTCCGATATAGATAATTTTTGATGTCAAAAAAGACAAGGCTGTTATGCTACTTCTTTAACATCATCATTGATGGAAAAGTGCAAAACTCTTACACCAGAGGCACAATCTTTCAAAAGTCCATCCAATTACTCGCGTACGCCGACGATATTGACATAATGGCAAGAACAAAGCGTCGATGTCAGTGATGCTCTCATGAACATTGAGAAGGAATCCAGAAAGATGGGTTTAACGGTGAATCAGGACAAAACCAAGCATGTATACTGTCAACAAAAAAGGACACCCAACACCGAAGTTTTGGACAAAACGTCACCATAGACAGCTATAATTATGATGAGGTGGTCAAAGACTTTGTGTACCAACGATTAAAGTGGCTCGGTCACATAGAGCGAATGGACACCCATGGTCCGGCCCGGATTGTCTTTGAATCCAACCCCGTGGAACGGCGCATGTATAGTAGGACAGTGTAACAGGTGGCGCACGCAAGTGGAAAATGGCTTTAACCAACTTGGTGTGCCAAACTGGAGGCAGCTAGCTAGAAACCGAGCCGCCTGGAAGAAGCTTGTTGGTTGAGGCCCTGGTCCACCCCGGACTGTAGCGCCGACTGTAAGTAATAAAGATCCCATTCGAGATCATAGCGTCGTTGGAGAAGAAGAATAAGTCATAAAACATTTAATATAATTAATATGAAATGTTTTAAATACGATTAATTGCATATTCCAATTATCATTAAAACTTTTGGAATTTAAGTTACAGCAATTCACCACCTATTCACTTCAACTTCAAATGTAAAAAAAAACCACATCATACAAGCGATATATATGTATGTACATACATAAACTGCTTTTCAAATCCTTCTTTCCTTGTTTATCTTTAAAACTCAATCAAATGAATGCATAAAAAGTCCCTTCATTTTGTGTGGATAAAATCAATCAGAATTAAATTTATTCCTAACTGCATACATAAATCTCTATTAATTTTCCTGTAGAAACTTTCGATGACCAAAAAATTCACTTTTGAGTTGAGTTTAAAACGGAAAGCAAATCAATTAAAAATTATCAAGAAAAGTTGTCAAAAGTATGATCGTAAGCTCTTGGTTATATTATGTTCTACATCACTTAGGGCCACTTGCACGAAATCAAAGGATTAATTTATAGAATCGCAGTTAGCTATCCAGATAATTGTTTATTTTTCGATTTTACGTTGCACAAATGAAAACACAGCTAACCAAAGTTAAAAAGAATAAAAACAGGAACGAAACAGAAAACCTCCACACAAAAACCAACAATATTTGCTACACACACTAATGCGAATCTCACCGATAGCAACTTCTTGTCAAATTGACGGATGTAAACATTTATCCAGAGAAAAAAGAGTGGATAAATATTTAAGATTTTGCAACGAGTTTATATTTTTATCGATGGCTAGTGCCTATGCATGGATAAATCAGTGGTTACTAATGTCAAAAAAATTTCGTGCAAGTGGGCCTTAGTTATTTAATTTCTCGGGTTTTCTCAAACATTTAAAATGATGTTTGTTAAGACTGCAATGAAAATGTAGCACAAAAAAACTTTTGATTAAATTAAGCATACACTGTCGAAAAATCTATTTAAATTACCTATCCTCCTTTATCTAAAATTAAATGTCCTGGAATTTATGTTTACATAGCTAAATGTATTTTTTATTTTAAGAAGTTAGTTCTCATTTCGTGGGTGAGGAATTACTTTCAATTTTTCATGGCAATTATCAGATTGCTTGAGATGCTACAACATCATTAACCGAACCTTTTTTTTTTAAAAGAATAATTGTTAAGCATACAAGACGTCCTTTCGGAAAGTTTTTTTTTTTCAGTCATGGAATGCGCTTAAGGATAATTAAGGAAGAATAGGATACAAAAAAAAATTATTTTAACTTCGTCGAATGGTCAATCTGAAAGTTTTTTTTTTTTTTGTAATTAAGAGTAACCTGATTTTTTAAGAAAACCATTATTAATAATGATGATTATCTTTCCAAATTTAATGACAAAGAATTTAGAAAAAAACCAAAAAGTTTTACAAATAAATTAAAATGAAAATAAATTGTATATAATTTGTTAGTTCATAATATAATATAAACTAATTGTATGGAATGAAAGCTTCACCAAGTATATAGTAACTTTGAGCAATATATAGTAACTTTGAGCAATGATTTGTCCATCAAATATGACTAATACGAGCCATATTCTCGGAGGATTTTCTTTCCAGGAGGCAATGTACAGAAAAAATACTTGGATTTAGACATAATTTGAAGGTAGACTTTTTGTGTGAGAAGTCAACAAAGCATTCCAAACAACAGGAAGATGAAACATCAAGCTACCATAATACGGTTAGGAATTTGTAGTAGCAAAAAAAAACTTTGTTTTTGAGTTTTTTAGTCACGGTCAGTTGGGTGGATGAAATCGGTGTCATATAGCATTTTGTTCACCATCACCGCTTAAAAGCAAGCAGAAATGCTTGTTTGCCCACATCGTGCGCAGCAACTGTTATCTTACTTACTTACTTACTTAAGGTGACGCTACAGTCTGGGTTGGACCAGTACCTCAAACAACAAGCTTTTTCCAGGCGGCTCGGTTTCTAGCAAGCTGCCTCCAGTTTCGCACGCCAAGTTGGTTGAGATGCTCTTACACTTGCGTGTGCCACCTGCTACGCTGTCGTCCTATACTGCGCCGTCCCACGGGGTTTGATTCAAAGGCCATCCGGGCTGGGGCATTGGGTGTCAATTCGCTGAATGTGACCGAGCCACCTTAGTCTTTGGCTTCGAACTTTTGTGACAAGATCAGTTTCGCTATACAGCCTCCATTCCCCATTAACGCAGATAGCACCATAAATCATACGGAGAATTATTCTTTCAAAATAGCCTAAAGCGTTTTCATCTACCTTTAGTAATGTCCACGTTTCTGCACCTTAAATGAGGACCGGGAAACACTTTAGTTACTCGACAGAGGGATTTGCTCTTTAGTTGCCTTGTTAGCCCAATGAAACATCGATTGGCAAAAGTAATTCTTAGTTGAATCTTAGCACTTGTGTTATTCACTGAGTTGATAGCGGAGCCTAGATGGTGACGTTTTGTCCTTGACTGGGTGTAATTTCTTATTGACAGAATATATATGGTCTTGTCGTGATTCACCGTTAAACCCACTTTATTGGCTCAATACTCAAGAAAGCACCACTGACATCACGCTTTGTTCTTCCCATTATGTTAATATCGTCAGCGTACGCAAGTAATTGGATGGACTTTTGAAAGATTGTACCTCTGGTGTTGACGTGAGAGTTTTGCTTCAAGCGTGCAAATAGTACGTAGTGCCCCGTGGCGTAGTGGTTAGTGTGTCGGACTATTATGCCGGAGGTCTGGGTTTGAAGCCCAGCTTGCAGCTTCGATAACATCTAATGTTTTTTCAGGGGCACTGCCTCTTGCGAGAAAGTGACAAATCCTCCAAAGTATCATTGTCATGAAAAGTGCTTCTCACCTTAGTCGTTCGGATTTGATGTAAAATTGTAGGTCCCCTCCAATCCTGTAAAACTAACAACGCACACAAAAGGATTGGTTGAGAGTTGTAAGTCACTAGGCCGTGGTTCTTAGGAGCTGTCAGTGCCACTTAATTTATTTATTTTTATGTTCACATAGTACGGCAGAGAAGATCTTGTATGCGATGTTAAAGAGTTACTGCAGTCCAGAGGATCGTCTTTCTTCAGGATCGGCCAAACAATGCTGGAGGTTCCATTCATCGGGCATGCTTTCCTCCGACAATATTTCGCAGATTAGCTGGTGCATACTCCTAACCAGTTCATCGCCAGCTACTTTGAACAGCTCGGTCGCAAGGCCATCTGCTCCAGCAGCTTTATTGTTCTTAACTTTAGATAAATCTATCTTCACTTCATCTATGTCGGATGGGCCAACCATTCTGGCCGGCGTCACCCAGGTGGAATTGTGCAATTTGCATAGGAGTGGAATCCGGTTCATCATCGCCGTTGTATATTTTGCAGAAATGATCCTCCCATGTCTTCAGCACCGACTGAAATTCTACTATGATGTTCTCATGATGGTCCTTGCAGGCTTCGGTTCGGGCCTTGTAGAAATGTTATGTCCTTGTTACCTCTTGTTGAAACTTCCGAACTTCATTCCTGTTATGACATCCCTCTATTTCCTTGATCACGCGCTTCTCATACTCCTTCTTTTTTCTTCTGAGAAGTCAGTGTTCCTATCTCCTCTTCTGCGTTTAAAGCTCTCGCACTTGTATGCTTCTTGTTTGGCTGCATGTATTCTTCGTCAAACCAGGGTTTCATTGTGGCGGTTGTGTTAATCCGAGCACATCAGAGGAGGCATCTCTAATTGCCTCCTGGCAGTGTTTCCACTGGTTTTGATGCTTGAAGGTTTCGGCATAGGACTAGATTATAGGTTGTGAGGACTAAGCGATCTCTTGCGGTTGAAGCCGGCCGACATTGAATTTCCTCACAGTATTTCCACGTAATCATATTAGGACGTTCTTACTTTTGTCCGTGCAGTCTTTCGTAGAAGAACCATCATAGCCTATAGAAACTTTCTCCTTTTACCTCCCAGTAAAATTCACACATTTCATTCCTGTTTAGAAAGATCTCACGGGTCTGAAAGGCTTTGTAAGGTTCTTAGGATCTTATATTCTTCTTTTTCTTCTGCTCGTATAAAACCCTTTTCAATCTGAATGAAGATTTTGTTTTCTGTATGAAGATATACTTCAATCATGCCATGCAACGACGACGGTTATACTCAAAAATTCAGAGTCTGCTTCCAAATGACTTCAAGGTGCGGCATATTTGTCTCTGCTGCACCTGGTCGAACTGGCAAAACGAAATAACTTTCAATATTTCAAAATACTTTGGCACAGGTGTTGAAAACTTGCAAAATTATTATTGGTGTTAAAAGCACAATGGCACATAAACCGCGATTATTGAAGCTGAATGCACTTGACAGAACAATGAAAGACTTGCGTGACGCTTTTGAAATTAAATGTAAACACTGGATTTCCATCAAACTTTACCAATCAAACAGGATCAGCGATCAATGCCAAGCCAGCAAATGAACCCAACGCTCTCCTAAAATTACAGGATTTTTGATCATGTGAGTTTCGTTATAGAAAACAATCCATCACCCGACAATTTATAGAAACAGATTTTGGCATTTGGAATTGATTGAATTGCGGTTGATGCTGCATTTGGCCTGATTTCGTTGCCGTTCACATAGGAACCAGAGTGACGGTAAAGGAATGAATGAACAACGGCATCAGCTGCCATAATCAAAACCAAGTTCAAAAGCCAGGAAGTGATAATTCCAATGGTACCGTACAACTTTCCATTCAAATTCAAGAGCATTCAGTCAATCAACATTTTGCTAGGCCAATCGTTGTAAGTGTGAGGCCCCCTGCATCGTTTATTCCATGTAAATAATATAAAATTCGAATCAATTTAATTTCAAAATTGTTTCATTCTTTCAATAAAAATTCTCGACTTTCGAAAGTGACATTTAATCAGTCTTACGTGGAACGAAGTTCGCCGGCTCAGCTAGTACCTAGTTAATCTTAACTTGCACAAATAGTGAAAGTTTTGCAAATAATTTGTTTTAAATTTTGTTTTTCAATTATTATGTACATTACAAACAAAATTTACGGATCAGCAATTCCACTGCCCAGAAACTTAGTTTCCGTTTTAATATTTAATTCGTTAAAGCCAATTCATAGCGGAGCCCCAAATTATCTTTATCACTGCATTGGACAGCAGAACCAACCATGAAAACCCTTAAAACTCACACAAAATAAAAAACATCCCTTTTATTTCTGGCTCCTCTTAATGGAATTGCTGTGTTGGATGCTCTTCAGTTGTTCGTCCTTTATTTTGTCCCCTTACCATTTTTTTTCGCTACCTTTTATTACCGGTTTCATTGTGTTTTTTTTTTATTTTTTTATTTTATTTTATTTCAATAAAATATCTACAGTGAAATTACCCGTAAAGAAACAACCGAATGAGATACAAAAATTGGTGACCCATTTAATCGTGTTAAAGGTGAATTCCGACAATTGACACTCCTCTGATAATCAAATGGGCAACGGGGCGGACAGACAGTGCTTAGCGAAAACGATAGTCTTTTTGGTTTCGTCCCCTAAAATTGAAAATCATTAATCGCATTGTCACATTGTTCTCGCTGGCATATCGCCCTTCAATTTTAGTATACTTGCATTGAAATATACAACGAAAAGTCTACATACATGCATTTTGGCAGGCTGCCAGATACTTTGGCATTATTTCAGCGAACAAATATAATTCGATTTTGAAAATATTTTTTTTTTTTCGTTTTGTTCGTCCTTCTCTATAGTTTTTTGGATCCACCTCGTGTCGGATTTGCATAGAAATGTGTATTAGAGAGACCGAGAATAGATGTGAACTATTTTTAAACTGGAGGATAAACTCAAAACGTCAGATCATGGTAATAAATTAATATTCCTTGCTGTCAAGGATAACGACATTTTGAAACATTTATTAATGAAAACTGACTGTGTTTTTCATGTTCCGTATATAAGTTGATAAAGTTTTATGGAGACCAAATATTGGTCTAAATTAAACAATGTCGTCATTTTTATGATTTAATGATTTTTCTTTTACATGTATTGATATGTCGATGCATCGATGCTTATCTTATATTATTATAAATACATTTTTCACATATCAGTCAATCTTGTCGCATCTCTCATCGTATAATCACATTTCTTAAATAATCACATTCCATCTTTGTTTGTAACCAAAATGAGAAGAAAAAGGGATTTGCTCTATGATGGATGATGTAAATAAAAAGATTGAAGATGTAGGAAAATAATTTGCCTGGAACTAATTCCTTGAGATGAATTAACTCTGACTGAGTGTGAAATTATGTATGTCATTCAATTTATATATTATTATTTTGGAACAAAAAAGTTTCCTGTAAAACTAAGAGCTCTTAAAACAAGCATAGCCGTGAAACTAACTAGATATCCATCATGTTACCCGTTTTTATGCGAGGGGTTTGTCACCGGCCAGTTTAGTGGTTCAATGATTGCAATATTTCAAATGATTTCAGATTATTTCACGTGATTTCAAGCAGTATTTAAGGATTTAAATATATCGTGATTGCAATGATTTCAAATAAATCTAATGATTTCAAGTGATTGCACCGGATTTCAAAGTGATTTCAAATATGATTTCAAATATAAGTGGTTTGGTGATTTCATTACTGACAAACCCCTCGTTTTTATGTGTGTTATACGGCAAGCAAAATAACGGAAGCCTAGAATTTTATAGTCATCATAAGAGTCTGAAGTTTATACAGGGTGTCCCAAAACTCAACGTCAAGCGGGTACCGGGTGATAGGGTAGGTTATACCCGTACTGCATATAGTAAGAAAAAAAATTATATCGGTGGGTTACGTAATAATAGCAATATTTAGAAAAATTATGAAAATCGATACCCATGGCCACATTTGTATGTACTGTGGTCACAAATTTTGATATTTTTCAGTGATTTTTTTTCTACGTAATCTTTAATAACCAGCTACTGAATGCAATCTCAAAATACAAAATAAATATTGTAAGTTTTGCAAGAAAAATGAAGTTTGACTGAGTCAGTTTTCATACAAATTTTGTAAGCAAACTTTAACACATCATATTTAAAAAAAAATGTAGGACACTACCCACGGCAAGTTATTTAAAAAATAATATGTTCCTGTTTACAAAAAAATTAAATTTTACTTGCTCGAAAATGGTTTAAATGTTGGTTACATGATTATGGAAGCAGCAAGTGGCAAGAGTTGAACTATTTTGAAAACCTGATAAAATGGGCCAATTTTTTAAACAACTTGCCGTGGATTAAAAAAAAAAAATATGATGTGTTAAAGTTTGCCTACAAACTTTGTTTGAACAATGACTCAGTCAAATTTCATTTTTCTTGCAAAACTTACAATATTTATAATGGATTTCGAGATTGTATTCAGTAGCATGGTTATTAAGGATTACGTAGAAAAAAATCATTGAAGAATAACAAAATTTGTGACCACAGTACATAAAAATGTGGCCCTGATGGGTATCGATTTTCATTATTTTTCTAAAATTTGCTATTATTACGTAACCCAGAGAGATATTTTTTTTTCTTACTATTTGCAGTACGGGTATAGCCTACCCTATCACCCGGTACCCGCTTGACGTTGAGTTGCGGGACACCCTGTATATCAAACGGTCCTTGTGGCAGGCCCAGGTTAATGTCTATCAGGAAAATTCTAAAACGGCATACAATAATAAGCCTGATGAGACACTGATATTGACGCATTAGTTCAACCCTTTTATTGGGTAATCAGAAGTTAGATAGACGAAGTTAGCTGTTAGACGAAGTTAGATAGACCCAAATCCCTTGTATTTTGTTGAAGACCACTGTCCACTGGTCAAGCATGAAAACTTTTAGCACTCTTCTTGAAAACGGGCTGCATTGCAACATTGCCTTCTATTCGCTCTTGATGGCTCATAGACTCACGACTGACTAGGTCCAGATGCTGTATTATTTTTTAGATTTATTCAATATTTTTTAGTTCCTCAGCGTCCGGTGAGCGGTATTGAATAATTCATCGAGTTTTCTTTCGTATTCTTTTAAAAAATTATATTGGAACTGCATTTTATCTCTCATAACGGCACTTGAAATGTTGATATTTTGAATTGCTTATTAAAAATGTTACAACAACTATTAATTTTTTTATTTTCAAAAATTGTCATTGGAAGTAGATAAATTTTATTTATCTATGAAATTTTAATATGTATTTTTTTTTCTGGAATTTAATAAATATACATATACCTATAATAAAAATAATAATGTTGTTAGAACCAAATACATATTTTATAAAACAAATGTTAAAATATTATATAATATATTAAATATTATATAGCCCCACTAATTGACGTTTCTCTTTTTGTTTCAGAGAGCAAAAAAAAACTATTTTTTTTATATTTTTAGAAATATTAAGCCCAACAATTTTCTAATCAGAAGCAGAACCCGTTTAATTTATTCAAACACTAAAAAAATTGTAAACGCTGCAATGATTCAAAGATTGACGCGAAACACCAATAATTTTTTCAAGGGTAAACCTATAGGCTTAAGATATCCTAATGCGATGCATTTAGGTAAGTAAACGATGTGGCATAGTTTACGGATTTTTTTCCTGTCCATATGTTTTGAATTTTGCGTTCCGGCCGGTAGACTTTTCTCCTCTTTTCTTTTTCTCTTAAGCTTCTAGTTAAAGCTCTTCTTTCCTTTTCCAACTTCGCTTTATAAGTATCTTGTTTTGTTAGATGAGCCATAAATAGTTTGCATTCATCATCCCACCAGTGTTATGGTTTTTGTTGCGGGGGGGGGGGGGGGGGGTGGGGGTTAGTGGACCAGGCACATTGTTTGCAGCAATTTTGAGTCGCGATTGCAACTTTTTCCTCGTTTACTCGTTTTTGAGTATTTTTGGACTACAACAAGACATTGGTCGGAGTCAATGTTTACTTTTCGAAAATTCAGGAAGACCCAAGATGTTGGACAAATGATTTGCGTTGATTGCATTTTCGTCAGTCAGTTGATGGTTCTTATGAACGCTACCTATTAAAATGATGAAAAGTGAAGACTAAAAAATCGGTCGAACTTCTGAAATTTTCTTGTTTGGCTTTCACAAGAACCACTTTCATAAATCATAGCTGGAATTCATAACTTAAGGTATAAAAAAAAATGTAACGCTTAGGAAATCCACCCTGATGTAGGAACATTAGAATATAGGCTAAATTTAAATGCAGAACTCTGGAGTAAGAGTCCAACACACTGTTCACTGTTGTTTACAGTACAAGTTTTCTAATTATGACGTAAAATTAATGAAACTTTATAAGCTAAACGCATATGCTAGAAAAATTCATAAGAAAACAACATGGCGTTCACGGGATTAATCTCCCACTGAATAGATCAACATAATTTCGATCAATAAAATACATAATCCAACAACATTATAGACTTATTAACATTCCGAAAAAAAAAACATTGAGTACAACGCAATATCTTGTCGCAGCTAGTAAGGTACGAATGCATATTGTTAAAACTCCTCGGTTACGAAAAAATGTCACCATCAGAAATCAAAATAGCAAGAAGTCGCCACAACCAGGCCATATAATTAAGAACTCCAAAAACTTCAGATTGAAGACAAGGAAAAACACTACAGCAATAATAAAAAAACAGGCACATTTTATCAAAAGATAAAGAAAACATCGCAACATTAAAAATTCTGTACACGTGGTGTAGTATAGAGATCGGAGGATAAAGCGTCTAATGCCTACATTTTATAAATTCAGACTTAAGACAGGGGACTAAAATCGTAAAATTAATACGATCGAACGATAATCGTTTCATAGATTGTCTCTATCATATCGTTAAAGAATGATAGAGAGAGGAATGTTGAAAACGATATCGTCTGGCGATAATTGAATTCCGGAATGACCCCCCAGGTTTTCCTACAAGAAAAAGTTCGCTCAGCTCAGTGATTTCATCACTTAACAGCGAAATTCAAAATATACATTATTTCTTACCATACTGATCCGTCAGTTCTTTAAATCGTTAGTGATTCTTTAAATTCACAAAAAATAAAATTAAATCGTATCATTCTCAAATTGGTCCATAAGACAATGTCTTCCTTTAAAAAAGTTTTGATATTCAAAAAAATAAAATCATTCCTCCATATTTCAAAACCATGCAACAACCACCTGAGTCTTGCAAAAATAAACTTTAACATTTTTTTCTTCTTTTTAACACGACAACGTGTCAAGCGCATACACTACCTTGGTATGCGAAAACCAAACTTTTATTTTTTCTTTTCTTTCTTGCTAATTTTCAACATTTCATTTGGAAGAATGTCCTGGGTAAAACTTTTTCTAAAAAAAAGAAGAAACAAAATATCTGAAAAAAAAACTTTCAGTTTCATCGTCCCCAAACACCAAAAGTAAAACAAAATTAACACACAAACTGAATTAATTTGTCATGGTCAACGAACCATAATTATAATAACCTTTGTTTTTGTTGTTGCACTTGTTTGTTGAGTTGTTCCTTCCTGATCCTGTTGTGATTCCAGCCTCCTACACTGAAAACGTTGCTCCTTCTTCCACTCGAATTAGCTTGAACTGTTTTGTTGTGGCTTCTACATAACCTAACCTAACCTAACTTATAAAATCGCTCACCTTCCTTCCTTCTTCGCCTTTGTTGTTAGCAATTCAACTTTCGTTGTAGCCATAAAGAGAACGTGTTTTATGTGTGTGTTTTCCATTAATTTGGTCTGACTTTCATGCTTTTAATTTCATTTTCACATCCCTGGCAGCGACCAACACCCTCTATACCACATTGAGTCAAACTTTTCAAAAACTATACGCTTAGGAACGAACCGCAGATCCAGCACCAGCAATTCCTTTCATGTTGGTCGTCCCCTATTGCCATTTCGTCCTTTTTCTGAAAAAAAAAACCCAAAAAAGTTGATCATCCTGTGCAATAATTGCGTTTGGTTATTTTACATTTATATGTTTTCCACTGTTTGTGGTGTGTTGGGGTTTTCAATTTTTTTTGTTTTAAATGCAAAAACGGGTATGCAGGAGCCATTAGCGTTTGTTGAGTCCTGGCTTCACTGATAAAATGGAAATTCATTTATATAACGTAGTTTCGGGTGAATGCAGAATGCTGATGCGCTAAGGGTATTTCATGTGCTTGATGAAGGGTTACCTTCGGGACATTAAAGTGTTCTATTTAGAAATTTGTTTAATATCCATAAACATAAATTTAATTTTCAGTGTGGGTTTGCAATGCCAAAAAAAAATGTTTGTATGGATGCATATGAAATTATGTATAGGTATATAAGATACTTATAACAAAAATATATTATTCAAAATGATGACTGTTCCAGCTAAACTCGAAAACGGCTGGATCGATATTGGGAGAAATTTCCACTGTCATATGAAAGCTGTCCTAGGTGATTTTAATGCCAAACTATAGGAATAGAAGACGTCTTTGAACAACACCACCTTCAGTAACGGACGCAGTCTAATCGACTTTGCTGCGGGGCGAAACATTGTAGTAGCTATAGTAGTACGCAGTTCCCGAATCTCGATATTCACAAGGGGACTTGCCGACATCCTGATCAATTGACCGTCATCCAGACTAACCACATTGCGATCGACGCGAGGCATTCTTCCTCGTTGTAGCCAAGGTAATGCTACGGATATCCAGAACAAAGCCAAAACGTCGAAATACTGTTAAGAAATTCAATGTCAACTTGCTATAATCACAAGAGATCGCTTAATTTTTTCCGATCGAGTCACTTTCACCCTCTCAACTAGTCCTATGGAGCTACCATCAAGCATCGAAAACTAGTGAAAACATTGCCAAGAAGCAATCAGAGATACCGCCTGTGATGTGCTCGGATTAACACAATTACCAAAACGAAAACCCTGGTTTGACGAAGAATGTCGGCAAGTGTGACATGCAGCTACGCAACAGGCATACAAAGTGGCGCTACAGCGTACAGAGAAGGACTAGAGCAGAAGAGAAGAGAGGAACACTGACTTCTCAGAAGAACATGAGAAGTGCGCGATCGAGGAGATAGAGGGATGCCATAACAGGAATGAAGTTCAAAAGATTTACCAAAAGGTAAAAAGAACAACACAAGACTAAAAGGCCCAAACCGAAGCTGACCTAGATGAAGTGAAGATAGCTATATCTAAACTTAAGACCAATAAAGTTGCTGTAGCTGATGGCCTTGTGGCAAAGCTGTTTAAAGCAGCTGGCGATCAATTGTTTAGGAGTATGCAGAAGCACATCTGCAAAATATGGTCGGATGAAAGCATACCCGATGAATGGAACCTTAGAATTGTTTGGCCGATCCTGAAGAAAGACGGTCCTCTGGACTGCAGACACTACAGAGGCATTAGTCATCTTAAAATCGATCTTTTCTGCCGTGCTAAGTAAACACCTAAAGCCATTCATCAGCAACTTCGTTGGTCCATATCAGTGTGGCATTAGACCAGAAAAATCCACCATCGATCAAATATTCACACTACGGCAGATCTTTAAAAAAAAAACAGGTATTTCAAATCCACACCCACCATCTTTTCATCGATTTCAAGGCCGCGTATGACAGCATTTATAGAGACGAACTATAGAGATGAACTAGACTTTGTGTATAAAGGCTCCGCTATCAACTGAGTGAATAACACCAGTGCTAAGATTTAACTAAGAATCACTTTGCAATCGACGTTTCTTTGGGCTAAGAAGGCAACTGAAGAGCAAATCCATCTGCCGAGCAACTAAAGTGTCCCTTTATAAGACACTTATCATCCCGGTCCTTATGTATGGTGCAGAAGCATTGACATTAGAAAAGGTGGATGAGGTTGCTTTAGGCTGCTTTGAAAGAAGTTCTCTGATATCACTCATTAAAAGTAATGCAAACATTCAGCGGTTCGTCATTGGCATCTAAAACTCAAAGGAATTCAATAATGAACGCAATAAATTTCATGTTTTAAGGAAATAAAATAAATAAAAATTTAAAAAAATGTACTGCGAAAAATACTGTTTTTTTTTATCGACGTACTGCTATTTTCAATTTTTGAGGAAAAAGTACTGTTTTTCGTCCAAAAAAAGATACGAGCGTTACATATGACCCAATTGATGGAGTGCTTGGCTGTTAACCTAAAGGTTGCCAGTTCAATACTCACTTGGGTACCTAGCTTTTTTTTTCTTTTCAGCACACCTCCCAGCTTATGCTGGGAGTCCAAAACAATTCTTTCATATCTTTCCACCTTCTAACTATTGTCGAGCACCATCTGTTGCATTTAAAAAGGCAATGGCGAAAAATTTTTAACGATTTAGCATCATACTAAAACATTACTAAAACATATTAAGCATCGAACTAGGTTAATAATAAATATGTTCTAGTATGATGCTAAATCGCTTAAAACTTTGCGCTAATAGTTGGCATCATACTAAAACATATTTAGCATCATACTATATATTATTTAAAATTTTGCGCCAATGTGTCTTACCGACACATAACTTAAATGTTATACAAAAAAGCAGAATGGATATAAAATTAATATATTTTATTAACATATTTATTTATATTTATCTTCCTTGGCCATATATTTACATATTAATAAATTTTCTTTCTAATAAAGTTGTTTTGGTGATTATAAACTCGTATTTGCAGTTTTAATTGCAAAAATACTTTAAGTGCCCATCATGCCACAGTTGCGCTTATTTTAAATTTCTTTTACATAGCAAATTTAGGGAATCGCGAGTTGAAATTAATATTTTTCGCTTTAATTCCCAATACAAGTTGAAACGGATACGTAATGTTCTCCTAAGTATATAATTTTTAGTGGCAACCCTGACATGATACTTGAACCTTATATTATGCGTTGGTATTTTTCTATTTTTGAAAAACGCATTTAATTTAAGTACCTACTACATAAAACGATGGATATTGGATAATAGGTATTGAAAAAATCCTTTTTGCGGTTTGGTCAGATTTTTTGGTCGTTTGTGAGAATCCATTAAAAAATCAATTACAATAAATTCGTAGAAAATGAAAGTAAATACTGAAAGACATATACCTATATATTATTTCGAAATTTAAATGAATTTTTGTTTTGAAAATTATAATTTTTAAACTATAATAACTATTTCAAATGTATTTAAGCAGTTTGCTATTTAAATAAAAAACTTTAATATATGCAGAAGGAGAAATGCTCTTAGAAATGCTGATAAGATTTGTTCACCTAAGTCCATAAACTGCTCAGGGCCATATTCATCTTGTGGATTAAGAAATTTTTCACAGCTGATGGCAGTAGTGATGCGAAGGACTTTTAAATGAACAGTTCCGCAAACTTTACTTTCCAAAATCTTAAAAATTATGACGTTTACTTGTTTATGAAAACAAATTTGAAAATAATTTCTTTTCTTTCTTTTGGCATAGCATATTATGTATTTAATTTAACTTATTTCAAATTGTATTTACTTGCTCATGGTGCAGGGAACTAACTTCACGGGAACTAACTTCACATGGGAACTAACTTCAACACTAGTTGGAATTAATTATATTATTTTTTTTTTTTTGTGAAGTTAATTCCCACTTTGAGTGGGAAATAACAAAACTTTTTGGTGGGAAATTATTTCACTCTTTTGGGTGAAGTTACACTTTTCATACAAAATGCACATATTTCATACCCGAACTCGCACCCACCCAAACTATAGTGGGCCAAGCCAGGTGGGTTGCAGGGGGGGGCAGCATACCCCCCTTACCAATCTCAACTGTTGGAGACACCGGGAACTAAAGCCGCCCCATGTTTTCAGCTTTATATCTCTTGTAATATTAGAATTGAAGATGGGAATTAACTTCACACAATCTTCAGATGAAATTAGTTCTCACCTTAAGTAGGAATTTATTTCACCCAAAAAAAGTGAAATTAGTTCCCACTAGTGGTGAAGTTAGTTCCCATGTGAAGTTAGTTCGCGTGAAGTTAGTTCCCTGCACCCTTGCACATTATAACATCCCAAACAATAATATTGCATTATTTTATAAGATAGTTTATCTTAAAATTTAATAAGAATTAAATAATAAAAATAAACTAAACTAAAAAGATAATTGAAAAGTATATAAACCGTTCATTTCAAGTTCTTTCAGAAATTATTAAGCTTTGTGCAACAATCGACACAATTACATTTTTTTATTTTTTGAACAAAGGAGTATCTTCCGCAAAACAAAATCTAATAAGTATCACCTATTCAACGAACTGAAAATACTTTATAATCCTTTAACAAAAGAACTAAACTTTGTCAGAACGGATAAGGGAACCATGTGAGAAAATAACTTTAATAAAATTATTTTCCTGGTATCGTGGTGATGTTGGTTGGAAGTAGATTCTATTCTTTTCAAAGACTTACCCAGGTAGATACAAAGCGATAAAAGCTCGTAACATTTAATAGTCTAACAGTATCCGGTGCACATACATGCCAAATTTATCCAAAATTAGGTGCAATATTCGTTCATTTAGTTTTTTTTCTTCACAAACTTTTCCTATACAAGTTGCTTAACTTCTATAGTTCCTTCCTGTGAACGCATATGGACCTCGCACAAGCAGTCTGCATTATAGGGAGTGAGTGCAAAAACCCTTAGGTATTATTACTACATGTACATCGAGCATGAACCACATTCATGACCAAATTCAATTCTTCGGGATTTAATATACCAAAAGCTTGGTTCCTGACCTTTTAAGAACCATACCATCACCATCATCATCAACATCATCGTTTTGTCCTCCCTAGAGGTATGGAACTTTCGAAAATTGTCATGGGTCAGCGTGCGTCGGAACGACTAACTTTAAGGACAAACTTTTTTGGTATTTAATTATGTTAAGTCGTCGAGTCACTGATTGCAGTTAGGACAGGAGCATATATACCAACATATATTTCATACCATACTTTGGAGTTTGGACCCCATAAGGAATACTTAGGAACTTCACAAACTCTAATATTGTTGAAAGGTGTTTCAAAAATTAAATTATGATGAAAAAATAAATGTCTATGGGTCGAAAATAGTTTCAATTTCATAAAAATGTATTAAAAAAGAAAAATGAATCATCAAATTAATTTTTACTTTCAACAAAGAAAAAGTCCTTCAGTGCGCCAATGAATATTTTAGAAAATATATATGAATTTTATCCACAGGACATTCATTTGTGCAATTTTCGTTCGTCTGCAGGACGATAAAGTCAGTGAGTTACAGCTTAGGGCTAAAAACGTTGGTCTTGTCGGACAATGAATACAGAGATTAATAGATGGTGTGAATCGGACTGTGAGAAAGATTTATTTTTGTGTCCTTGTACTTGGCCTATATTCAAGTGGTATAGTCAACATTTATTTTGACCATTTTTTTGTTAGTCCTTTATGACAAGAAGAGGACCTTTTTTCGCTTTGGTTATTTTTTCATTATTTGGTAACGTTTTGTATAATGAAATTGTATTAGCAGAATAAAAAGTTAAATTTTTTTTTTTTGATTCATGGAACTGTATTGTTATAGCTTGTCTTATTTTTGGATGCCTGTTAAAAGCAAGGACACCAGAGAAAAAAATTAATTTGCGAAACTCAAGGGATATAACACTTGGTGAGGTTTTATTTATTAATATGTATGTTATGGGAGATCAAGGAGCTTGATGTTGAATTTAATTTATGATAAAGTTCGACCATAACATTAAACCTTTTTAATGAAAACCAACTCGATATAATAAGAAACGCTAGAATTGGAAATATAATTTTAAATCGAACCTTACAGGGTCATTCAAACTACGTCAGTCATCGTACGCATATATAATCTGTCATCGGGCAAAATCGAATGTTTTGATTCTTCGTCAAACAAATGCACACATATACAGACTTATTTTTGCAAATACTATTTTATTGATTGATGCCAAATGACTGACCGTGTATTAGGTTCGCTTAAAGCATGGCCTCATATGATTTAAAGTAAAATTTTTAAATTATTTTTCAAAATTAAATCGTTGAGCGGCCTATTGTCCAAGAAAAATTGCGTTTCGCCCGGGTGCTTGCTTGTGGGCTCGTCAGATTACGTCCAGGAAAAAACACCTATCTATAACCCAATTTAAAAAAAAATTCTAGCTCAGTTAACATAACTTTTTGGACAAAAAGGTAATGTAAACCATACCAGCAAGATCACTTTGTTTTAAGGCCCTCCTCCACTTGCGGGCACCGCTTGCTACGCTGTCCTCCTATACTGCGCCGTGCCGTCCCTCGGGGTTGGATTGAAAGGCCATCCGGGCATGAGCATTGGTGTCCATTCGCTCTACGTGACCGAGTCACCTTAGTCTTTGGCTTTTCACTTCTGTGACAAGGTCAGTGTAGCTGTACACTGTACAGCCCGTACACTTCGTTGTTATATCTTCTTCTCCATTCCCCATTTACGCAGATAGGACCATAGATCACACGTAGAATTTTTCTTTCAAATCAGCCAAAAGTGTTTTAATCTACCCAAAAGTATCGGTGAGGTCTTTACCAACTTTGAAAGAGCAGCGTGAGTTCTCCATCGTCATCCTGCACTAACAGACGAGTTTGGTAGAGATTCCAAAACTAGACATTGCTCTGCGTATAGTTCGTCTCTAAAGATGCTGTCATACTTGGCCTTGAAATAAATGAAAAGATGGTGGGTATCAGTTTGAAATTCCTGGGTTTTTTCCAAGATCTGCCGTAGTGCGAATATTTGGTCGGTGGTAGACTTTCCTGGCTTAAACCGGCACTGATATGGATCTATCAAGTTGTTGACGAATGGCTTCAAGCGTTCACATAGTACGGCAGAAAAGATCTTGTATGCGATGTTGAAGAGAATATTGCCTCTGTAGTTGGTGCAGTATAGAGGATCGCCTTTCTTCAGGATCGGGCAAACAATGGTGAAGTTCCATTCATTGGGCATTGTTTCCTCCGACCATATTTTGCAGATAATCTGGTGCATACTCATAACCAGTTGATCGCCAGCTGCTTTGAACAGCCCGGCTGGAAGGCCATCAGCTCCAGCAGCTTTGTTGTTCTTAAGTTTAGATATAACTATCTTCACTTCATCTAGGTCGGGTGGGCAGAATGGTTGGCCTGCGTCGTCCAGGTGGAATGGTGCAATTTACATAGGAGCGGAGTCCAGTTCATCATCGCCGTTGCATAATTTGCAAAAATTATATATCCAAATCTTCAGCAGCGACTGCGATTCTACTATAATGTTCCCAAGGTGGTCCTAGCAGGCTTCGGTTCGGGCCTTTTAGCCTTTTTGTGATGTTCTTTTTACCTTTTGCTAAAACTTCCGAACTTCATTCATGTTATGGCATCCCTCTATCTCCTCGATCGCGCGCTTCTCATGCTCCTTCTTTTTTCTTCTGAGAAGTCGGTGTTCCTCTTTCCTCTTCTGCGTTTAGAGCTCTCACGCTGTCTTAGTCCTTCTCTGTATTGCCGCTTTGTATGCCTGTTGTTTAGCTACATGTACTTGCCGACATTCTTCATCAAACCAAGGGTTTCGTTATGGCGTTTGTGTTAATCCGAGCATATCTAATTGCTTCTTGGCAGTGTTTCCACTGGTTTTTGATACTTGAAGGTGGCGGGATAGGATTAGTGTTAATTAGTTAACATCAAGTCAAAGCACTTTTTTTAGTAATAAAATAATAGAGCAAGCTGTAAAGGCATTTATCCTCAACGCTCCTTTGCAAGAGCCAAAGAAAAAATCATAAACATTTCCTTTAACGGAGGATGGGAACTCTGTACAGACATGGATATAGTGAGATGGGATGTCCGCGATTCAATGACCGTTACAACAACAATTTATCATGCAGTTCTGTGTTTCTGATTTCGTTTTCAGTGGCAATCTCTTAAGTTGATTTCGATGCAAACTGCGATAGGCACAGGTGTCACCTTTTTTGAAAAATCTCTCCCATAAGGCCTGTAATAGTGCAAATACGAAATGAGACAGTGACTTATTAAACAAAATATGGAGTGGTAAGCAAAGTTAAAAAGAGGTAATTTTTAGTGTGATTAATAACCCAATAAAGTGGGTATTATTCGAAAGCACTATATACCTAACCTATCTATAGTTGCCATTTTAAAAGTCTTTCTGTCCAAAATAGGGGCCTTTGTGAGTATCAATTTTCTGAAAAAAATCTTTTTTTTTCCAGAGAAAAATGCAAATATGGTTTTCAAAGATGTTTTCGGCTGCACTTTCTGCCATTTTCTTAACACGTCTTGCAAGCAAAAAGCCCACTGCAAAACGTCTTGCAACACCATATTTCCTACATTTCCTAGGTACATAATTTCTGATTTTTAATTAATTTAAAGCGCTTATCAATATTATTATGTCTTAGTATTAAAAAATAAAATGCGCTGTTGATGCAGTCTTTCTTGCTGACTTTTAAAAATGCTGTTCGTTGGAGGTCCGAAGAGTGAGACCGCGTTGATAGAACAGTGGGACAGTACAATAACTTAAATAAATATTTGTCTAACAAATTTTATAAAAAATAAGATGAATTCCACATCTATTAACAGTGTTCAGTTTTTGTTATTTTCAAGAAAAAAAATTGCACGAAAAACTGGCAAGGCTTTCTTAATTGTTTGTTTGTAGAATAAAAGAAGATTTATAATAAAAAACATATAGAAAAAAATTGGTTCATCTACCTGTAAATCGCATTCGCCCCTTTTTTCTGGTCTTCACTAACTGAAAGCAACCAAGCAACTGGATGTTCTTTTGTTCAGAGTAATCGTTGTAGAAACAAATGTAACATACTAAAAAGAACTTATATTGTTGACATCGAAATATATCTGCGTATGTTATTGGGATTTGGGAAGCAGTTAAATTGAATGTCTCAGTGTTCGTACTGTGTCACTATTCCAACCTCTCCTCACTAAAAGGCAAGTTATGCGTTCGTGCAAAACAAAAAATTGAGATAACAATCAAACTTGACATTATAATCATAGAGATCATAGATAGAGATGATAGAGACGAAAAAAATGGGTCTGGAAATTCTGTCTGTCTGTCTGTGTGTCAGTCCGTGTGTTTCATCATCTACAGCCTAAACGGCTGAACTGATTTCCTTTCAATTTGGTATGAAGGGGTTTGTAGCTCATACTTTAGAGGAAAAATTGAATTTTTTTTAGCTCAAAAAATAACGCTATAACGGTACTTCCCATAGAACCTTTAATTTTTTCTTGAGCTGTCTCGTTAACGTTATAATCGATTTTAACAAACCTTTTTTTTTAGAAAGATCTAGATGATTTGATCTTTGATACCAAAATTTTCAAAAAGTGCTTAGTTTTAATTTTAATTAAATTTGATTTTTTTTTAAATTCAATATTCGGAAAACGGCTTGACAAAAAAAAATGCAAACTATTTAGCACTTAAAATTGGTGTGTTCCAAATTCGTAAAGAAAATTATAAATATTATTAAGCGAAAATTGATTTATTTAAAAACCGCTCTAACGATTTTGTAACTAGTTTTTTGGTAATTTTGCACTTGGGAAACGAAATTTTCTACGTACTTCGATTTAAATCTTCTTTAAGTAGTTTCAGCACTTTTAAAAACAATTCAAATGATTTTGCATTAATTCATCATTTATCTAAAGCCGTGTTTTGGCGTCAAGTGATTAGCCAGCTCAGTAAAATTTTACATGTTGATCGCAACAAAAAACCAAAAGTGTGTATAAATAAATAAGTCAGCAATCAGAAGTAAACATAAATAAGTATATGAATGGTTTAGCTGTTGAAGTATAGATGGCGCTGCAAGTGAGTTGGAGAAAAATATTCGGTAGCACTGCTATATGTTCGCAGTATTCGAAGATGAATTCAAGTACTTTGCAGTGTGTCTGTCACACAATATTTGAAATAATTATTTGTATGCCCTATTTTTTCGAGTTCCGGAAGTGCAACTTTGGTGTCGTTGTTTATCCAAACCATATCCATATCTAGTACGTCAATGGTGCTGACGATTTAGTTTGACATTTCCTTTATCCAACAGCATGTGAACCGTATAAATTGGTTCAGTAATTGCTGAAATACTGACGAATTAAGATTGGTTCGTTAAAAAGCTTAACTTCCGGTGAAATTGTAAATTTTAAATTTAACCACTCTGGTACGGAGTTTGGTTCTTGTCTCTGATAAGCATATTTTCTTCACACCATTAAAAATGAGTTAAAAGTGAACATAGCCGTTTTATTGTTTGCTGCGTAAGCACTTAACGCTGCAACACGGCTTAAACTAGATTGAAAGAAAAAAGATAATCAACCACAAGAATTTCAACATCACTTGAGAGGTGTAGTGAAGCATTTTAGTTTCAATGCTTTATGGAATCAGTTTAAGGACCCTTAATTAAAGTCACCAATAACACAAATATTTAAATTATCTTGTTGGTATTTACAAATAACATTCTTAATAGGAAGGCTTCGTTCTCAACCCAATTTTTTTTAAGGCTGTGCTTACACCAAAACTTGTAAAGTAAAATGTGCTCCGCCCGAAGTCAAATGTGCCCCGCAGTTTATCCTACATACATTAATGAAAAATGATCAGAAGGAGGTACGTAGATACATATCCAGTAAACTATTTATACCTATTCAAAAATGTCATGCAGTTGTAATAATTTCTCCAATTTACCAATACAAGAACACAATGTGATGAAAGAAATTGAAGACCAAAGAAAGCACAAAGTGAATGAGAAAAGGTCGATTTCAATTAAACGTTTTCTAGCGACACGACACTCAAGACTCAACAGAGTTATTATTACAGAATCTATACACTCTACAAAAACAACAAAAAATAAAACCAAACACACAAAGTAACTGAAAAGAGCAAAGTTGATATTTTTGTTTTTATTTTATTGTTTTGGTTTTTGCCATCCTTATATTTAAGGAAAGAAATCATCGAACATAAAGAAACCTACACGGTCCAACAGACCAACATTCATAGTTCATAGATAAAGTATCGTTTTCAAAAAGTATAGTATAACTTTAATGTAAATATTGTATAACTAAAAAAAAGGATATTGCCAACTTCCGCATTGGCATTATCCTTAAATTTGAAAGTCGCCATGAAGTCGACATGAACTTATTCATCTTTTTGCAGCAAAAATTTTTTTTTTTTAATTTATTCCGTGCGAGGAATACTCACGTCTGGTTGACCAATATTCAAAGGAAATGCAATATCCTTTCAATTCCCCATAAATTATCCTGACATCTGTGATTAGAAATTCTACTTGGAACATCACACTAATTACCTAACGAATGACACCTGTCAATGTGAAAAGAGGACATTGAGTGAAATATAAGTGGTGGTGTCGGTGTGCTAGTGCTTTGCTGATGCTGCTGCTATAGAAAGTAGGAAGGATGCGGGCTTCAAAAAAAAAACCAACAAAATCACTGAACGCAAATTAAATTTCTATAATTTGTATGCTTGCCAGTGCCGCACGAATACAAATGACGGCAAGGACCAGGAACTCTGTCGTCTGCGTCTCTGGTTGTGTGTATGGGGTGTGGCTTTTGGGTCAGAGAATCGTGTTTTGATTTGATAAATCGGTCAAAATAAAATTGAGGTAGACCGGATTTCTTTGGCACATGTCACAGAAAGCATTTGGAAAATGTGTTCATTTAGCATACCAAATCTTGATTCAAATAAACCTTTTCTTTTAAGTTTCGCTACACCCCCTATGTTTGAGGTAATTTCATTTTAAATTCATTCTTTATTTGGGGTAATGTATTGTATTTGTAATAAATTGCTTTGGTATTTTAATGAATAATTCATTCTGAATACATTATGCATTTGGGAATCTACACACACGTACAGAATAAAAAACAAAATGTAAGGATATTGTGACTCAAACATTATTAAACATTATTCGCCTAAGATTTTGCTTCAAAAGATTTTCGTTGTTGTTTAAACATGATTTTAAAAGGGTGTCCAGACAAAAGAAACATTTCAAGAAATACCTTACTTAAATACTATTCCGAAAGGCTTAATGTGTTTTTTTTTTTTTTATTAAGATAATTTTAATAATTACGCACAAGATAATAAACAATACATAATGTTCAATTGGGTCAGTGCTGATGATGGACACCACCGAAGCGTTCGAAATGTATTCACGTGTAAGTCTTTAATTCGTGTTTTTTTTTCGTTTAATTGTACTTAAATTAATGTGTCAAACAATAAGGTGTTTTTATTTAAAAAAGTTATATGTTTCCACGAAGTTTAGATAATGTCGTTTTTGACAATAATGGTTGCCTAATGTGTGTTTAAAAAAAAATTTGCTGAAAACGCTTTAAGAAAGATGATTTTGAATAGTTTCTGAAATATTTCTTGTTTTTCCTTTTGTCATCTCGGTGACATTTTCAGATTTCGATGACAATAGATCTTACGGGCTGAACGATTGCTGCGCATTTGAAAACTTTCTTGACTGGAGTATTATTTTCCATTTGCTCGATGTGGTCGAGCCAATAAAGTGAACGTGTTTTGTCTTTCTGGACAACATCAACATCCAAACCGTGTTACTCTTATCGATCTTTTCACATCTAGGATCAAATTTCCACTAAGGCATCGGTCATTTGTAGAGTTTATGTTAGCTCATTGCATAAACTCGTTAACTACATAATAGATGTAATTATCAATGCTTATACGTTTTATTCTATTTAGTCGGGAGATGCTTGTTTATTTATTGAAAGCAGACTTAGTCTTTTCCTTGTTTACTGCAAAATAAACAAGTTTTTCCAGCCTTTCAATCATCTTGAAAAACTCTATAATGGCACGTTGCAAGCGACCGATAATGCTGATATTATCGATTAACCCTTGCAGTTAGACGGATGTTAAAAATTGACCCTTCCAGAACGAGATTGAAGAAATCACAAGATAGCGCATATCCCTGGACACGTATTATATTGCGTTTCTTGCAATGCTACAAGACACAGCTGGAACAGTTTAGCCGGGATCCCCATATATATTCATTGCCATGTAAAATGTTTTGAAATCGATGAAAATTTGCGGATTTCGGCTTGAAGTTCATTGGCCTTATTTAAGATTTGCCCCATCTGGTGGACCCGAAGTCGTCCTAATAGTTGCCGATTATAATATTGTTGAAGATCTTTCGTTCCGTTTTAAACCCATCATAGCCGCCAGTTGCTCAGCTGTAAAACTTCAAGGTATTGTTTTGATCGAGAGACTTTTGGATCGATACATACGATGGGTAAACTGTTTTTTTTTTGGCATATGGCGGAAACTCTCAGAGAATAGGTTCCCATTCAGATGCTATCTTGAATATCTGGCGGCAAATTCAAGAGTTCTGAATTAAGCAGCAGTATGGTCATATTTTATGTTTGTTTCTTGAAATGTGTGAACGTCCAATATGTCAGATACGTGGATGGCGTACCGCATGCATCAATTAGAATATTACGGTAGATGTCGGTTTACTTTCGAATGTCTGGAGGAAGCAACCCTTTTTGTGGACCATAAGCTCTTGACACCTATGGTGTTACCTTGTTCCTTAGTACGAATAATTTGGATTTCCTACTAAACCACCAAATAAGTCTTCTCTTAGTATTGAATTTTGCAAGCACTTTTTTGATATTGTACTCCGCTGACAGTAGACTCCATCGAAGAGTTTATAAAACTCCTCTTTGATAAAGTCTTTAGTTTCTTCTCTATTAGGGGCGTGTGTTTTAAGTTTATATTCTGGAAAGCAACTTTCATGTAATCACAGCCCAGGTGAGGTGACCACTTATCGGTTTAAAGTCAATAACTTTGCTTCTTAGTCTATATAGAGCTTTAATGGTAACATATACAAGTGAACTCTTTCAAGAACTTCGGCGAGCTTTCTGCGAACTGAGATAATACAAGAGTGCGCAATAGGATAATATTAATACCTGATACGACACTTAGTCAGTTTTGAATTTAAATCCGTAAGCTGCTCTTGATAATATGTAGAAGTGATTACCCTTGAGCTATGAACGAACAACATTTAAGTTAATTGATAGTTTGTTAAAATATTAAGAGAAATAAGTGACTGAGTTTAAAATTAAGGAAATAGTTTTATTGTAACGAACACAAACCAATGTTTAACATTATTGTCAGAAGTGAAATTAAGAACTGGTGTGCCTTTCAAACGATTTAAATCTGGAAAAAACTTGAATCAGTATTAAAACGACGAGATGCTCTTTTTGCTGGAACGAAATATTAACTCATATATACGAGCAAGCCAATACTAACTTTGGAAACACTGCAGGAGTCAGCGAATATTTCGAAACTCGATCGAATTAGAAGTTAAAAGATCTAAAAATGCCCCCACGTCGAAAATACTATCGTTGATAAAATACAGAACGACAAACTCAGCTTTAGTACTGCCACTCATATGCACTAAGAGACGCTAAGAACCCTGCCCATAAAAAGGCATTTTCATAAAACGTTCCAGTACAATCGCGAAAGAGAGGAATGTCTAAGAACTCTTATGGCCAGTTGTACAATCGTGGTTAAAATTTTTAAATCACTGATTTCCATAGATAATCTGCTAAAATCAGTGGTTTAAAAACTTGAACCACGATTGTACAACTGGCCCATAGAAAAAAAACAAAATGAAACGACACCATCATTTATTTGGCTTCAGTTCAGACATGGAACAATCAGTAAACGAGACAATGTCTGCAGTCAACCCGACGAACTCAACTAACAGATCAGTAGTTGGAGTGGAGAAGTGGGAAAGTTGTGATCCCATTCTTAGCATCGTGGGAAAAAAAGAAGATTCGAATTTAATAAGAAATATTTTTTAAATATTTTTGCCAGATAGGACATCAAACTTAAGGGTTTTTTTTAAACGATTTAACGATTTTTATTGAACAATGAATATTTACAATTTTGTCTCTTGATTCTACGTTAGAAATATAAAAATGGTAGTTTTTAAGTTGTGTTGGCACATAAAGGGTCCTAATGCTTAACATCTCACAATGTCAAGTTATTTGATAGCTGACTTCTGCAACTTGCTGGTCTTCTAAGGCAGACTTCCAAAGGTCGCTCAGGTGCTCTTCAACTCTTCGGGCAGTAATGACTTGAGACATTGAGCTGGAGTATGTGATGGAGTCATCTCCATCATGTAGTATCATCGCGTTCCAAGGTTGCGGTTGGCCCGACGTGAATGTGTTGTAAGGCCTTCATGGTCAAAGATTTGGTCCTTGTGCTACTCCGTCACTAAACGCTTTTGTCGATAAGTCATTCCAATTTTTAGTGAGATGGGTCGATATCCAGTCATTTAACCTCGGTCTCCCTTTTTTGGTATAGACACTATCTTTGCTGGCTTCCATCTGGTGGTTAAATACCCGTTACTTAAGCAGTTATTTAATACGATTACCAGAAAAACCATTATTGTTTATGGTAGTTTCTTCAGGATAAAGTTGTAAATCGCATCTATTCCAGTTGATTTTTTAGGCCGTCCGCTGTGTAATATTTCTGCAACTTCCGTATTGTTGCGTTAACTTCTTCCATAAATTCAGGATCGCTGGGTGGGCTCAGTACGATTTTTTTTTTCAAAATATTCGGCAAACACTTCCGACATTTCCTGGGGGGATTTCATTTCTTCTTCTACGGTGTTGATGTTTTTAAATACGACCGGTCCAGGCTTGATATCCTCTAGTTTTTCTGGTACTGCGTTGTTGTGATGCTGTATAGCGTTTCTCAGTATTTTCTACTTGAGTGCACTGAAGTTCACTTTTTATAGTTTGATACTCCCTATTTTCTGTGTTCCATTCTCTTCTATCGATTCTTTGCATGCGCTTCCTGTGGTCGTACAACTTTACGATCCCTTTTGGTAGATGTTGGTATCTGTATTTAGATGTTTTCGGTTGTTTCTGGTCGTAAAGTGCGTTTGTCACAACTGATGAGCAAATCTGATAATACGTGGGTTCGAATCTCATGATGTGCATGTGAAAAAGTTTTTCATAATAAAATTGGATTAAAGCTCGGCACCACTAATAAGGAGACTGATGATAGGAATTGGCACTCCTTGAAATAGCTATATCTCCAGCCAAAAATGGAAAAACGAATAATAAAATTCGTAAAAACGAGTAAATAAAATTCGTTTAAAAATTGGTGGTGGAGCACCTTTAATTTGTTGTTGTTGTTCAAAAACATTCAATGAAAAATTGACGGAATAAAGAATGGTAATAATAAAAAGAAAAGTAATAAAACTGACATTCTAGTACGAATAGTACAATATAACAACAATCATTCCATTTCCATTCCCTCTATTGCCATTTCAATTTCCTGGTTTGTGAGGTTCGGATTTTCATCTGGCATGATTACTGTTTCTTCGATCTTCTTTTGGAGGCGATCAATATCAAGGCGGCTGTAGCTTATATATCCTTCGCTGTTTTGTGAACGGATCGTAGGAATAGGTTGATTTAACTTGATGATTATTTCGTCTGGTTCGTAGTCTGCGTCTTCATTGTAATATCCCTGCAAGAAAAATTTTTAATTTCTGGGATTATATGAATAAAATTTGTTGTAAAAAGTCTAGCCAGGATGGGGTTCTTGGGTATGTTGGTTTGGTCTGCAACACCACTTGGAACAAGTTTTTCTCGAAGTCTTCTTCCAACCATTTGAACAAGCTGCTCCTGGGTGGTGTCACTGTTTTATCGTTCCAGTGTGGGTGAGGGGCGATAAGGGATAAGCCAAAAAACATTATTTAACACGTATTAACAATACGAAAATGGGTTTGGTTTTCAAAATTCTGCAAACAATAAAAGCCCTAATTTTGAAGAGCAGAATTTTCGCGATGTAGAATTTTTTTTTAAATCAGAATTTCGAACCGCACGGAATATCTACCAATTATTTAAGAGGTTAAATTTTAATTAAACATTGTGTATTCAGGGTTTTCTTTAAGCAACATTTCAGGAACAAAATTTTATCACTCAACATTTCAGCAAGAATATGCGACAATATTAAACAAATTTACTTAAGAATTGATTTTGGTGAAACGATTTCTTTCTTAAAGTTTTGAAAACATTTTTTTGTTTAGGTACCTACCCATTAATACGAGGCACTTGTCCATTGATTTGCTTTTATTTGTTTCGGTTTTTTGGGTCTCCTCTGCCCTCCTATATAAGTACTGCATAAATATATAGGTAAAAGTTTTATTTGCCTTCCTCTGGGGTTAGAAAAAAAAAATCAACAAAGTTCGTCCGCCTGATTGTTTGTGTGAGGAAAAACTTTTCCTTCGGCAACAGACTGAAAAAACATTTTTCTTCCTTTCATAATATTTTGTACTTGATTTTCAAAGGAATTGAATTTGAGTATCTCTGCAGTATTGAATTTTTAAAATTGAAAAGAAATCGAACATCTAAGGCGATAATGAATCCTTAGAGAGTGAACAAAAGGTAATACCAATACTACATTTGAAAGGAATGTCCTTTTTGACCATAGAAATAGGGCAAAGTAGGTAAGAGGATTTAAAAGCATTTTTTTTTTATATTTTGATATCGTCCAAGAAATGCTTTTAAAAAAAAAAATATAAATAAATTAATTCAATATGAGTTGTTTCCACATTTTAAAACACAAAATACAGCTTCTTCATTGAATGCTAAGTATGTGCAAAATAACTATACAACCAACCAAAAAAATAGTCATAAAAGACAGAAAAACTTTTACTTCCTTATATTCTTGGAGGAATTTGTCTGTATATGAATATGCCTTCATAATTGCTTTATTTCCATATAATATTTTTAGTAGGTATTGGAAAAATGGCTCCCCTATGAGTTATCTTCACTATATAAAATAAATCCCTAGAATGGGGAGTAATTTGCGTTGCGGAAGGACCAAAGACCACACATACTGATAAAATTTATCAATGAACCCATCTTTCATTACTTTATTACCCTTTTGGGTATGCAAAGTATAGGCCATCTTTTCATTTCTTATATAAAAATGGAAAATAACTTGAAGTTTGGTGTTATTTATGTAAATGGATTTAATGTATATATATTTATGAGTCTTTTCGTAAATTTGTATTTTACAAGAGAGTGGTTTTTTGCCTGAAATTTGTTTCATCTGAAAAATTTATTGAAAAATTGTCCTTACTCTTGAAATGAATGAGAAACTTTTGTCTGGTGAATTTACGTTAGGTACGTAAATTTTCTTTTGTTTTAATATTGTTTTTTTTTTGCTGGATCCGGCTAAAGAAGTTAAACAACACAGTACCAGCTGCAACTTATTTGATAGATAAATAGATTTGCTTTTTGAGTTATGTCCTCTCAATTTTTACAATTTTGAAATCCTTCATGGTTGGCTTGCCAATTGCTCGATTAATATATCCACAAGGGCACATGGCGATTTGAAGATGGTCGAACCTGCAACCAAATCGACCATGTTGCGATTGACGGAAAACCCTCCTCTAGCATTCTGAATTTCCGTTCATTCCGTGCAGCAAACATCGACTCGGACCACTACCTGATTGGTGCAAAACTTAGAGTTCGGATATCCATGGAGCCTCTCAGGCGAACTTCAACTACGCTGAACAAATTTAATGTTGGAGTAGGCGTACGCACCAAGTATAGAGGTATAAGCATTTCACCTATTCGAAAGTCCGAAAAGTTCTGCATATGATTTATGTCCTGTCTGTGTAAACAAAGAAAACAACACTTGGCGAAGAAGATACAACGACGAACTATACGTGCTGTACAGCGACATTAGCCTGGCGAGAAAAAATCGAGTTTAACGAATAAGATGGCTTGGCCATGTAGAGCGAATGGACATCAACGCTCCAGCTCGTAAAGTCTTCAACGCCAAACCAGAGGGAGCCAGAAGACGAGGTGGACCTCATCTTCGATGGAGCGACCAGGTAGAGGGAGATTTCCGACTACTTTGAGTGGGAGATTGGAGACGGCAGGCTGGAGATCGAGCTGGCTGGAAGAACATATTGAGTAAGGCCTAGGAGCACCACTAATGCCAACATAAGTAAGTAAGTAAGTTGACAAAGGCGCCTGCCAGACGACGACGACGGGACGAGCAACGAAGTTGGGTGAACCTGCGAAGCCGGTCAACCTGGTACTTTTTAGTAAGAAAATCAATTTGAATATCAAATTTGATGACATTACGATACTAGAGAAGCCTAAAAAAGTAGGTTTCGTCATGCCGTCCGTCAGTCTGTCTGCGCGGATGTGCGTATGTGCGTCTTAATATACCTGCATTTCAGGTTTTGGCTTAAAATATACATAACGGAGATTTGGTGTGAACAGTTCTTACAAATTTGGCCATAACTTGATAACGGCTTTGCGGTTTTCTTTTGAATTCGTTATAAATTTTAAGTTTGGCATTCAACACATTAAGATGGCATTCACAGCTTTTTGCTAAATAACCGTTTTATAATAACTACCAGCAACACTTAATTTCACGTTTAGGCCACTTTCTTCAGTACTTAATAAATTAAATTTTTTTTAGTCACATAGTTTGCTACAAGAGAAAGTTTATGCGACATATTCGTGGATAAAAGACATAAACGGATCCAACGAGCTCCTCTCTTGCAGCCATGTTTTCCTTAAATTTTTAGAATTAAGAACATTAAACACCTTTTAACTTTCAATTAATAGGTACATCCTAAAAGTATAAGGCAAGTTATGAGATAACAATCATACATGACATTAAGATTGTACTATCAACACCTTAACGGTTAGACCCATTTTCTTCAAACTTGGTACCTACAAAGTATTCTTAAAGAAATATCCCGGTAAGTTTTTTTTTATTGTTGACCTAAGTATTAAAATAACGGTACCTACCATATTAACGTTGCCGATAATTTGATTTTTCTCGAAAAAAAACCAATCTATTTTGATAAAATTGTATAGGTACCTATATACATATAATATTTATGTATGAGTGATTTGTTGTTAACGCTGTTGTCTTTCATCTAAATTTATGTTTCCGAAGAAGATTATTATTATACACGCGGCTATCGTTTGAGCGACTGCACCGATTTTAACGAAATTTAATATTTTAAAAGCCTTTTTGTTTCTTTGTTTGCTTTTTGTTTGGACCTTTCACAGAACTGTATTTCTCTCGTTGACGTTCAATTAAGTAATGAAATTACCAATGTATGCTGCTTGATAATAAAAAGATGCACATTAATCTCTTTTACGCGATTTTTAATTCAAAGTGGAACCCCGTTTTTTATAGCTGTTACATCTTACCCCTTTTACTTCTCACTCTCACTCTCCCCTACTTAATAATAGTTTGGTTATTATTATAAAAACGTTTAAATTTGTTAATATATTCTGAGAATTTAATTTTCCTTTTTACCTATACTTGCCATTTAAGGTGAGAGTGTAGGGGTATACGAACTTATAACCGTTTAAACCGTGGACCGGTTGTACCACTCCAGTTTATTGCAAAACTAGAAATGTTAAAGCATAATTTTTGATGCGAAAATCCGTGAACCTAACTCCTAAATGTAGATTCACTTAGGTATATATCAAGTATTTGTCGCATATCTCCTCTAAGACCTTCACTTATAAAACTCATCAACCGCAAAGAAATAACTAATTAACTTTCGGGTTTGTCAAGCTGAAATTCAAGGATTTGAGCACGTGAGCATTCAAGAAATCTTTATCCTCATGCATTAAAAAGTTCCGTTAGCCATCTGAGCAGAATTACCTACGTTGTCCTGGACAACAAGCTACTTTATAATTTCTTTGTAATACCGAAAATTTAC
The DNA here is from genome assembly GCA_951217065.1 of Baccha elongata. Classification (NCBI taxonomy): domain Eukaryota; kingdom Metazoa; phylum Arthropoda; class Insecta; order Diptera; family Syrphidae; genus Baccha; species Baccha elongata. The sequence goes on from OX578272.1 coordinate 178,119,566, forward strand.
TTTAGGTATACTTCAACTCAAACAAATTAAATGGTTCACTGCATATCACTATGTTTCTAAATTTTCTGTTGAAACAATAAGTAGAAATCTTAAAATTGCACCAAAGAACCCATTTTACCAAATTTACTTGGATATTGTGCCAAGACTTCTTTTATGTTTTGATTTTTAACTTCAAAGAGTATTCCTTTTAAATCCCTTGTTGCAAACCTTTACTTCTGAGAACCTACATTCCAAACCTCATAGATCAAGTGGACATTTAAAAATGAAAAAGGACATTCAAGGACCACTTTATACACTCTATTCCATACAAACTATGTCACATCTGGTTCCCAAGTATTTATCTCTTGACTTGTACCTACAAATTCATCTTCCGCAACAACTTTCCCGAAATACTCTAGTGTGCACAAAGACCGTAACAAGTTCTCCACATCGATTCAATTCGATGAAAATCGATTAATTGCATCTACGATGATGATGGCTCACTTCCTAGCAGCTGCATTTTTCTAAGGATCGATTTTTGTTTCATTACTACAACTACACAAGTAATAGAAGCAAAAAGAGACGTTTGAATTTCCCCAAAGGCTCTTCCATCAAACTCTTTTTTTTGTTGGTTCGTTGGTGGTCAACTTTCTATCTGTAACCATTTTTATTGAGTCTTGTTGACGAGGGACGTTGGATTGGATGTTGAATGTGAGTGCTTGTCATATTTTTATTTTGTTAAGTTTTGATCGAATTTCGTTGAAAATGGTTACTAACTGAATGACGTTATATGTTATAGTGCTCTGTAAGGGGTCTTCCCATTTTCCCGAAGGACATGTCAACTCCATGGCACTCTTTTGGTTTTACAATAAATTAACTTCTTGAACACGATGAACTGCGGCGATTTTTTATAGTGAAATATACTGTGGGGGTGGGTATATATATTTTGAAGTCACATCCACAACGCCCGACGCGCAAATTGTATTTCACAAAATGGTGAAATTTTCATGGACTATTATAATAATTGGAAAAATGTGTTTCACCACAGGATTTTGTACACTTGTACCCATTATGATGAAGTTATGTGGTGTTGGTCCTTTGAAAATAATGAACTTGTGAAGATTGTGGAACCGCATGGGACATGAGAAAGGCTTGTAAACTATAAGTCTTTTATAGTGTAGGAATATTTACTTACAATTAATATCTGAAAGCGAAAACTTATGTACCTACCTAATCTTATAGTTTTGAATAAAGCGTGAACAAAAATTTAAAAGTTACTTATCATATACAGGGTGAGTCATGAGCAATGCGACAAAATGCTAGGGCGTGTAGGTTGCGTTGAGACAAGAAAAAAATCGTATGGGATGGGGGGTCTATTCCCCTCCGTTTAGCCGGGAGGGGCAATTTTCGAAAAAACTGACTTAAAATGGGAAAAAAAATATTTAAAATCAACGGCTTCATTCACAATGCTGTGCGATACGTTTTTGAAAAGCCAATAACTTTTTCTTTCATTCTGTGTTCAAATAAATCTATTCTAAGAAATAGTTTTTGAAATATTAATTTTCAAAGTCAAAATTTTGAAAAAAAAAATTGAAAAAAAAATTTCAAATTAATTTTTTTCAAAATTTTACGTAATTAAGTGCTAATTTTTATTTCAAAATTCAATGCTGTTATTAATTTTAAGTCTAAATAAGAAAACCGGATGCAAAAATTTTATGTCGTTCTCAAGAAATTAAAAAAAAAACCAAAACCACCTTTTTCTAAGAAAAACATTTTTTTTTATTGTAACGAAGCAATTTAAGAAGCATTAATCTTAGTTTTTTTAGTTTTTTTTATTCCTTTTATTTTTACTATGTTTTTTTATTGGAAGTACTTATAAAAAATTCTCGATATGATCTCCATTGTTGAGAAGGCAGTTTTCTTATTTAGATATAAAATTAATAACAGCATTGAATTTTGAAATTAAAATTAGCACTTAATTACGTAAAATTTTGAAAAAAATGAATTTGAAATTTTTTTTTCAATTTTTTTTTTCAAAATTTTGACTTTGAAAATTAATATTTCAAAAACTATTTCTTAGAATAGATTTATTTGAACACAGAATGAAAGAAAAAGTTATTGGCTTTTCAAAAACGTATCGCACAGCATTGTGAATGAAGCCGTTGATTTTAAATAATTTTTTTCCCATTTTAAGTCAGTTTTTTTGAAAATTGCCCCTCCCGGCTAAACGGAGGGGAATAGACCCCCCCTCCCATACGATTTTTTTCTTGTCTCAACGCAACCTACACGCCCTAGCATTTTGTCGCATTGCTCATGACTCACCCTGTATAATGGGATGTGGTCTCTTGTTCGCACTCTTATGTTTTTCATAAGTTACTACTCTTCTAAAAGCTCTCTGAGGGTTGTCGCAGTGAGCATTTTGAAAAACTGAAAGAATAAAATGTAGGGTTTCCTATCTACTTTTTTTAGACAAAATTATATTTATATTTTTTTTTATAATATACACAAGACTTCACCTAATAACACTTCACTTCATATAACTGAAATATAGGTACACATATAATCAAAAAAATAAATAAGTATGGGCAAACGAAATACTTATCATCAAACGAATAATACACGAAATATAAAAAATCAAATTCACAACACACAATAATATCACTTTGGTTCACATAAATTTGTCTTAACATTAAATTCACAATCAAAATTAGAAATGTAACTGCATACAAAATATCAACAAACCGCGGGCAGGTTCATAAAAAGCCACACACACCAAACACGAATAAACCGACCGATCGCTATGAGAATCTATACGAATAACTTCTTTAGAAAAACAGCTTAATTAATTTTTGTAACTGCATTTTCCATACTTTTAAGGAAATTTAAAATATCAAAACAAAGTCTCCACGGTAACACGACACCCATGACTGAGAATTTTTTTATAAGCTCTAAAAGCAAAAGATTTTCAAGGGAAACTCAAGGAAAAAAAATATAAAAGGCACGACTGGGTCGGACAAACTTGCTCTTGTGTGAGGATACTAAGCAAGAAACTATAATAAATAATCGGATGTAAAAATAGTTTCATATGGCAGTTAATAAGGTGATTTTGAAAGAAGTTCTAATGAAAAACTTCGTTATTGGCAAAAAATCAGTCACACAAATTCTTATCAAAATCGATCGTATTTTTTTGAGAAAAGTCAGATTTTCTATAGAATTTATATGGCAGGTACCGTCAATAAGATGATTTTGAAAAAAAAAACTTTATTTCTGGCAAAAAATCAGTCGCACAAAATTTCATCAAAATCGATCGTATGTTTTCGAGAAAAATTATATTTTCTATAGCGTTTATGCAGCAGGTACCTTTAATAAGATGATTTTGTAAAAAATTTCTAACCATACTGCACATTCAAAAATGATAAACTATACATATTTTTTAATATTTACTTGTGTTTTATGAAAAAACACATAAATGTACTTTTAATTTACCAACAAGCGACATTTGGTGTGCCATTACGAAGAAGACAAAGAGAAGAGGCAAAAGGATAGAGACGCAAAGCTTAACTTAAAAATGCAGTTGCTTGAAATTAAAAAATCTAAAATTGTTACCAAATTTGAAAACAACAATAATGAAGAGTACCGTAAGAGTAGGTACACACAATAAATCTTCTTTAATTTGTGAATAAAACGCGTCCATATGTATTCAAAATTGTTTAATCTAACAGCCGATTTCTTACAGCTCTTTCCTTCTCCGCTTATCATATGTACATAATGTATATGAGTTTTCTTCGTCTGTAATTCTTCTTCAGTCAGCGTGCTTCTCGAGAGATTGGGTCTTGTGAATCAAAAAACTAAGACCTGTTTTTTGAAGAAGCTTATACTAGCTAGTAGCTAGTCATAGCTTTTACTAGCAGCTAGACAGTTCTATAGCTTTGGCTTTGTTTTGGGTGAATAAAGAAAACATTTTACTTAACAGATTTAGCTAGAAAATTCAAGGTTATAAGCTTCATATTTTTAGCTTTAGTTTGTTTATTCACATGTTTCGACTAAGGTTATTAAAGCTTAAACTGATAATAAACAAAAAAGTAGTGAAATAAATTGAAATTTATTAATTTCGAAATATATTTGAAGCATCTATTTTCTAAGTAATTCTTTAAACATAAATTATTCTATTTTCTTAAAAGTTTCTATTATATTTATTGCAAAACACATATTTACAAACATAATTTTGAAAATTAATTCATAACGAGCCCAGAATTTTCAGAGAAAATCGAGGAACACTATTGGCACAAATTTTTAAACGATTAAGCATCATGTACTAAAACATATTTAGCATCATCAAAACTATTGTTTTTTTTTTTAAATTTTTTTTTTAATCAAAATCGAACAATCAGTTTTCAAAAAAATGGATTTTCATAAACAATTTTGTTTCAATTTTTTAGGAACTTAATGAATTACAAAAATTATGAAAATTTTATGATGTCATTATCAATTGGCATCCTATAGGTAATTTTTTTTTTTAAATGAACATTTCTTAAAATACATTCGAGTCGTTAAAGATAAAATAAAAGTAAAAAAATTGTGGTGACAGTTAACGTTAAAAATATTGTAAAATTCGTTTGCAAAGTCGGTTTATCAACTATTTTATTTCAAATAAAATTTAATCAAAATCGTTAGAGTCGTTTTCGGGAAAATCAAGCCTTTTGTCATAAGTTATACGTGAGGTAGTTACTTTTGGACCTAGATTTTAACTCAAAGTTTGAAAAAACCTTTGAGCTGCTGGTGCTTTTACATAAGAAGAAATACAGACAAAATTTTCAAGGCCCATATATAATTCTACTTCTTTATCATCGTTATGTTTTATTATTAGCTCGATTTTTTTTTCGCATGAATCCATAAATTACAAGAACTGGACTTGTGTATTTTAGACACAGGAACTTCTTTACTTTATTTTGCGCGTTCGACAGATTATTTCTTCGAGTTTTATACATGACTCATATAAATCTTGAGTGACCCCGGCCACTGAGTGTTCACGCTCGTGAAATCTTCACCTCTGACCTTTTTCTATAAAGTTTTGGATGTAATATATAGGAATAAATACGGCCATATACTCGCACTTAAACTGAGGAGAATTCTAAAAACCAAGACAAGTCAAAGTATTCTAGACAGGGGTCTGAGAATCTGGATATTTTAGTCCAAGCTATTTTTAATCACATAAATTGAAACTTAAGCTGTGAAAACTAGCCGAAGCTATTTAAAGCTTTGGCTATTTTTACGAAGCAATTACTTTTACTAGCTAGCTTAAGCCTGGTTTTATTCACGCAAAAACCTAGCTTTAGCCTAAAAATTCAAGTTTTAGCCTTAGCTTTTATTTTTATTCACAAGATCCATTTATTTAATAAATCTTTTGTCACTTTTAAGAAAAACATTTATGTGAGGTCGTGGATTGTCCGTTTTTAGATCATGTCCCCTCCCCTGGTGAGTGAAGGGGACAATTTTTTTTATATAAGTATTATATTATAGGTTAAGTAAAACCATAATATATTTTTTGTTTTTTATTCTTTTAAATTAAACGTTTTTATGCTTTTTAGTTAAAACATTTAAAAAAAATCTCAGTCCCCTGGGCTTAGTCCCCTGGCAATTTTGTAAAAAAAGAGACTATAATTCTATCCAGAGGTCTGAGAAATTTTCAGGAGATGATGCATTTTAACGGATGCAATCTTAAATCACCTATATTTTAGACTTTCAGAGTCAATTAGGTCTACGATAAATCATGCTGATATCGATCAGTTATTTCTGCCATATAAATAAAAAGTCATATTTTGATTTGAATATAAGTGATAATTTTTTATTAGTACCCTGGTGAAATAAATTGAAATTTGTACTATCTAAAAACAAATTAAATGCAAAGCAGTTTTATTAAAGATCTATTTTCAATTTGAAAGTCATGCTATACTCTTAAGAAGAATTTGCGGGAATGAACTTTTGCTTCCCTTCACCTAAAGATCATGAAGTCCAAAGACTTTATGCTGAAGAATTTTCTTATAGAAGTATCACAGTTGTAGCACGTACAGTAAATTAGGGTGTCCCTTATATGACCAAACAAAATATTTTTTCGAATTTGCTAACGCATACCCCCTAAATTTTTTACAAATAGTATGGCTAGCTCAAATCCAAAATATTAATCTTCTACGATGCTGCCAACCCGTGCCGACTAACCTGCAAAGTTTTCCAAATCCAGTGGAATTTAACTCTTGTAAAGCAACATTATTATAGTTCAAAATACTTTATAATTCCCAACGGAAATATCTTTTCAACAAAATATGAACAAGATAACCTTTAGTTACAATTGATAACGTCAAACAGACGAATTTCGATGGTTAATGTCATTAGTTAACAGCGAATTTGTCTTTTCAGAGATATTTTTATCAGAGAATCTATGGTTAACAAAGATTTTATTAATTTTGCTTGGTTAACCATGGAAACTCTATGGTTAACGAATATATTTTTTGACATATGTGAAAAATCTTAATTAATATACAGTATAGATAGATACATACATCGTTGATTTTCGCTAGTCTATTCTTGTTCTTGTATTTTCATTACTAATACAAGAATAAATGTGAAACAATTTGCTGAGAAAATAACATATCTACTTATCCAAACTGATAAATTGTCCTTCAAGTACACCAACTCCCGGGCGAAATGTAAGGCGAGTAATCTGACGTCTCATTTCACTCACTGGAACACTCGCATTTGTTAGCTGAATCGCTTTTCAATGAAATGCGTCTCATCTCACAATTAACTAAATTTCGGGGCTGTTCTCCGGACCTGAATGATAAGAAACTCAAAAAATAAAGAACGTTAAGACGGCGGAGTCTTATCTTTTGGATTCAAAATATATGAACACTCGATTTGAATATTTAATAATTAGGTATATCTTTATTTATAACAACAACGGAACACGTCTTTATACTAGCGAGGTAGATGAATGACTGACTCTTCTTTTGTGTTATTCGAAGAACACAGAGTGTGTCTCAGCGATTACATACATAATAAAATAAAAGCAAAGATACTTATACATTTAAACAAATTATAACATGGGCACAAATATAATACCTAAAGGGATACCTATACCTGTCAGCCTGTGTTAGTTTGTGTACAATCATTTTTTTTCGCTTACAGAACATTCTTTAAATACATATATGTAGAACCTAAAAACTATATTCGATGGTGGTACAAATTGTTTATTTTTTTGGATTTTTTCCCGCCTTGGAACCACTGGGAGCACTGTGCAGTGTGCACCGCCCGCCGCCAAATGGAAGTATAATTTTTTTAATATTCAATAAATTAAATAAAAGTTCATGCATGTATTACATGAATGAACTATTTTTACATAAGAAAATATTTTATAGGATTTTCAAAAAGGTGCAGCATGGCATTGTAGGTAATGATGTATCAACTCGAGTTAATAAACCGAGTTATTAACTCGAGTTACAGCCAATTCGAGTAAAACCGAGTTATGAAATCAATCAAACCCAGTTGGTGAAACCGATAGAACGAAACGGACCGAAACATACACTTGTTACTTCTTGTATGAACTTCACCGTCATCATCTGTGTATTTAATAATTTGTTGTTTTCCGACTCTGTTCTTATTCTTTGCTAACCGAGTTGCTTATGAGCATTTTTAATGACGCGTGGTTAATATTCCTGCTTGCAAATCTTGTTTTTCTTAACAGTGATAAAAAAAATTATTGTTTTTTTATCACTGCGAGTAGAGGTAGGTAAATAGGTACATATATTTTATATGTTTAGTTTTATATAGTAAACTGAAGAAGTGCAAATCATATAAAAAAAATTATAAACCGAGTTAGCCAACTCGATTTCCAACTCGAATTGCTTGAATTCTATCTCGAGTTAAATCGGGTTAGAAAAAATACGAGTTGTCACATCACTAATTATTGTAGGTTGAGCCGTTGTTTTTTCTGTTTTAAGTCAACTTCTTAGAAAATTGTCGGGGGATTTATATATAGAATCCCCCTCGATTTTTTTCTTGTCTCGACCCGACCTACTCGCTCTATCTTTTTTACACACCTCATGTGAATCACCCTGTATATAAGTACCAAATCTTTTTCAAATATTTAAAAACTTGTTGATAAAGCGCGATGTTTTTGTTTCATGGGCGTACTGAATGTCCCTCGGAATGTCCTATATATTCTCCAGTTCTACAGATTTCTTCCTGAGTGTTCATTAATGAGTTCATAAGGTGATAAATCGAGTACGACATCATCTAATTCTTCCTTCCTAAATCACTTTATATAATTAAGTTTCTTCTTTTCGTTCGATGAATCAAAATAAAAAAAACGAATAAAATTAGTGATTGAATCACTTCCACTTGAAAAACTATTACATTTGTTGAATCACTCAAATTAATGAAAAGAGGATGTTCCGGCACAAATTGGATATGCAAATTAAAAGCAGATGTCTAAAATTGAAAAATCCTAGTTAGAATTCTTGAAAATCTTACCTATCTTATTCCAGATTAATGATTCCAGCCTATACTTAGCTTTGCTTGTGTGAGAGGAATGCCAAAAAGGCTCGTGTTGAATTGAAAGTACTTTTTTCTTTTTTCACAGAAATAAATTTTCGCCTTGAGTTCCGTTTATCACTGTATGTTCTTTTCCCGCGTGAGTTGGCTTCCGAGGGCGTGATGGGACTAAAAGTTGAATTGTTTTTTTGTTTTTGCCGTTGTTGGGCTTTTTCGCTTCTCCACGTAATTGACTTCCGCCTGTCAATTATTTTACTTGATAATTAAAGTGTTATATCTGAACCTAGAGATACGGATAAGGCCGTCCCGTCACACGAGCAGAAGAAGAAATCCTCGGATCGAAATTGAATGGGGAATTGGAGCATTGGAAGTGGATATGGTATAAGGATAAAAATGGCAATGCCACTTAGTTTATAATTAAGGACTGCTCTGGGACAGAGCTGTATAGTATAACTTTTTTGGGATTTGTTTCTGCGTTATTTTTTTTTTTTTTGTATTGGACAACGACACGCAAAGTCCTCAAGCAAAACGTCCTTTAAGTAATTGAAAGACAAACCCCAGAGGTATTATAATATTAAAAGAATATCAGATTCTTATGAAGGACAATATTGTTTGATTATGAAAGGAGTAAACATTTTTAATGGGTGGATGAGAGGACACCATAATTGGCAAAACAAAGGGCTGCCATTTATTTATTATTAAAAGTTTTGCAATTTAAATAAAAAAATATTTTCGTAATACAATCGGCGAAGTTAAATCGATATTACAGTCAACCCATTTGACATTGACTTTGTTAGGTGACTTTGAAGTCACTTTTTCAATAAATATAATTTTGAAGAGTTTTTTGTATGACATACTGCAATAAGGGTTCGTAGCATGTGCTCCATAATACAATGTACATTGAGAAGTGATTGAATTAGACAACAACAACCTATACCTATAGCCCAGGAAAATTCTACTTTTTCAGCGAAAAAATTTCGATTCCAAATTTTTTAACTGGATTATCTTTGTTTTGGCTACAGAAATATAGTCTCAAAAGTCCTTAACGAGATCGTGTGCGCATAAAAAGTTATTGAAGGTCAAAGGTGACCAAAAACTGTTTTTCATGATTACGGTCTTAAGTCAATTTATGTTAAATTAAAATATGTTTATTATTTAATTCTTCATAAACAAGATCATGAGCAAAATGTTCGTGGACTTATAGTTCTGGAGAGGCTAGGAGTACAAATGCATACGTAAAATGATTTACCACTATATTTTTATTTGACAAATATTACACAATTTTTGAATGCGACAGTCTATGCCTAGTCGTGTATTCAATCCAATGATGACTCGCATTTGGCGATAGTATAGGATTTTGTTATTAGATTGACCATGTGTGGGAGTTCCAGATTCGACTCCCGGTCCAGACAATTGAATAACGTGTTTTTCAAACATGAGATTGTAAATGGACATAGTAAAAAGGAGTCTGATAATTGGCGTGGCAGCCAATATTTTTTTGTTTTTTATTACCTGTTTTCAGAAATAATATTAATATAAAAATGATTTATTTTATCAAAAGAGGCACATTATATGCAAAAATTGTAGCATGGGCTTATTGCTATCTTTAGCCGATGATTTGTTCATAACTTTTTTGTCAAACTTGTTCTTCTTTAAAAAAAAATCAGCTATTACAAATTTATTCCTTATACTTTTGAAGATCGTAAACAAATTGACTGTGTGTTTACTTATCAGTGGCGTAGATAGCTTTCTCTCATATGATCCTTTAGGGAGAGATGGATTTATTTTGCCATTTAAGTACCAACTGAGTTGGTCTTGCTGTACTTTGCTCACGAACGGTATTGGTATATTTCCCGCATTACTTGCGTTTTCCGACGATACTATGATTTCGAATGGGATTACATCTTTTACACTTCACCTGATGTTGCTTCATTTGTTTTTCCCATGAATTCTTGGGCCTTCCTCTTTTTTGCGATTGTACCGGAATGTCGTATGAAAGTTCATTTGGACAGGATTCCTATAGCAACTCTCCTGAGTACCCAGCTGAGTTTGTCGTGCTGTATTTTGTATTCGCAATTTTTTTGACTTCTGATTCGATCTAGTTTATCTTGGTATACTCCTGCTGTCATGGGGAGCATCTTCATCTCAGTAGCCGTCCATTTTGTCTCATATTTCTTGTACATTGTCCAACAAATGTGAACCCTTATGATCATAGATCCAAGATATTAAAACTTTTCGCACTCGGGAAGCACTGTACCCATGTGCATTTAAGCGGACTCAAACGTCTACAGGTTTTCTCAAAACCAACCTCTGGCTACCAACTTCTACTCTCACCTCCCCGTGGTGAACATCGGGTGCCTAGTACCTTAATCTGAGATCTGGGTAACCAATCCCTTTGGAAGGTTTTCGGGGCAGCTAACGAGAGAGAGAGGAGCGTTTCCACTTCGCCACTTTATCCTTTTATTACGACGGCAGCAGATGGTATCAACGGTGGTGTCTACAGTTCCAGTCAGGTTGAACTATATATTTAGTGAACACCTTATACGGGCTAATAATATGACATATTCGAAGTCCAGGCTGATAAGGAGTGGTTAATCTTGCTCCCCGCTCTCGAAGCTATCTAAGAGTCTGGTCCTCCAAGATGGGGGTTTTGCGTCGGGGTAACTTTCCTACACGGAAAAAAACGCGGTTCCGAAACACCAACAAGCCTCAAATACGGATGATCTAAATGTTGACGACCACAGCAAACGAAACTATCCAAATAGTGCGATGGGATGGAGAGGGCGCAAGAAAAATGACATAGTGTGACATATACCACGAACGAACCGTGCTAAGGAACAGGGTCAGCGGCTATTTGTGTGCGGTTTTGTGATAAAGAGAACACTCAGAAAACCATATGATTTCAATTAAACACTTTTAAATTAAGTTATAAACGTTAGTTAGTTAGGGTATTTGTTTTTGTTTGTTTCAATACAACCAGATTACCATACCTACCCTCTTTTTAACGTTACATTATGAATTTAAAGGCATTTCTGGGTGTGAAATTTAAATGACAAAAAACAAATTTGGAAAAAGCTTATAAAATTTTATTGAATTTTAAATTAGATCAAGGGTTTAAGTTAATCTTTTTTTAAATTCAATTATGTTTTGCGTCAAAAGCCAGCAATTGGATTTATTTATTTGAACATAAATAGGTTTAATTTAAACTAATTATTGGAATAATGAAATCGATTAAAAACTTATTTGTAACATTATATCAATTCCGAAATCCTCATCAACTTTTTGACCAACTACTTTTTGACAAACCTTCACAATACACACAAACAAAAAGGATAGAACACCGACATCCCCAAAAACAATTATTGTACATAAGTAGTCAACAAAGTTGTTCTATAGATATAGATACTCGTATCGTACTGTCTATGATAAGCATTTTTGAATATTTAAATTATTAAACGTAAGAAGAAAAGTGGGTAAACATTTTCAATTAATAAGTCTCTTTTTTTTTATAGAAATGTTCAGTCTCTCTACTCAAATTGCTCTGCAAAGTATAAAGCAAAATCCTATTAAGTGAAGGATGGTAGACAGGGGTTGTGCTATACAAGCGCATAAAGTGGGTGGGGATTAGAAAGTAATGCTATTTCTTTTACTTGGTGGGTATATGGCACTTTAGTCCAGGCCGCATACAACACTAATGCGGAACCGTAAAAATTTACTTATTTTGTGCAAACTTTTTGATGAGAGTTTTAAGATTGTTTTTGTTATAGAAATTCTATTAAAATGGGATTTTTCTTATACATTGGTGTATGCATTCCAATTTTTGTTAACTTGAAACTTTTGTATTTTTGCAACTTTAAAGACTCCGTTCTGGGTTTATCTTATGAGTTATATGGTTAAAATTTTGGTCATATGGAGAACAATAGATACATAATGAAATTCCAAATCAAGTCCTGCATCGATTTGGTTTATTAAATCAGCATGTACCACGTACAGAAAGCTATAATGCAACCAAGGACGATTTATATGACCTCCTGAAGAGAACACGAACGATATGTGAATTAAATGTCAGATTGGGAAATAAGGACTCTTTTGTCAACCAAATTGATCACAATGCAAGTGCATTAGAAGCCAGACTCAGTATCATATGAATGTTCAAATATTCCGTGAGGCAAGCATAGGTAGACTCTAACCACTACTTGGTAGTATTTCGAGTACGTATACGCATGTCCTGGTGCCACAATACCCTCCCGAGCTGATGCTGTCAGAAAGTTAAATGTCACGGAACGGCGGGCGGCGCTAAAATCGCAAGAGACCAGAGAGCAGGCTTTAGAACTCTTGGAAAAAACAGATGCACTCAGACGTGCAACAATCCATACCTAACCGGGAAGTCTGTCGACGTTTTCTGAGGGTAACCTGACGAGTTCCACAAGCGGAAAAGGTCAAAGAGCCTTTAAAATCTGTATCTAACGACTGTTTCCAGTTTTGTAATTAGTTCGCAACTGATTCGATATTTGATCATAAAATTAAAGATCATCTGAACTGCTATAATTTTTTCAAAGACAACAGAATTAAATTTAACAAATAACGTCGTCGTCTGATATTCTAATCCAGTGTATTTCAAACTTTTCGAGTACGCGACCCCTTTCTAGTAAAAACTATTTGGCGACTTCCGCATTCATAAAAATACTTTGTCAGTTTTTTAATGAGCAACATACACTGATCCCATCATTCTTTTTATATACGGGATTTCACTTATTCGCATTTTCTCGTGTTGGCAAAGATTGCAAACATAAAGGGCACGAATGGGTGACGCAAACCTGCCCTTGTGGCAGGTTTCTTGCTGGTTTAACACACACAAAAAAAATAATGTAGGCAGAGGTACCTTATTCAAAGAAAAAATATAAAGGAGAAATACAAACAGAATCATATCAAATTGTATTATAACGGCTAAGACTTCTTTTTTTTATAGATTCAAGATAAAATGAAAGTATACAGAAAATTTCGTTGGATATGTATACAAAAGTTTAAGAAACAATAACTTCAAAATTGTTTTTAGAGCGAAATTGGTATTAATTAAGTAGGTAAAAAAAAGTTTACTAAATTTCTTCTAAATCGGTGCATAGTTAATTAATAAGCTGATTCTAAACAAAATTCCCATGAAAGGCATGACCCATAGATAGGTACTGGCAACAAATCACTTACAGAATTTTTTTTATCGAAATTGATCGTATTTTTTTTAAGAAAAATGGACTTATTTTTATTAAAAAATCGCCCCTATCTTTAAGGCTGTATATAAGTGTCGTTATAACCAGATTGACAGACATAGACTAAACAATGGCATTTTTGATTGTTACCCACTTTTTTTTCAGAATAATCCATAACTTGCCTTATTGTACCTATTATAACGCAAATAAAAAGTTCAAACAATCCCTGCAGTAATTTTCATTTTTCGAATTATTCTAGAATTATACAACTTTGGTTCAGCATAGGTTCAAGTTCATAACTCACCGAAATCCATAGGTAATCCACCGAAATATTGGGATAAAGGAAGAAACAACTATATAAAACCAAATTTTTAAAATTTAATTAAAAACATATCGCCCCATTAAAAAATGTTATTTGAATTTGTTTTTTTTCAATGCAGGACTTATAAACTACGTGTTGTTATCTTACCAGCTAACGACAGCGACCCCCTGAGAAATTCTTGGCGAACCTCCAGGGGGTCGCGACTCGCGACCCACAGTTTAAAAACCACTGTTCTTATATCCATGTCCGATCAAACTAGTGTCCGCTTAAAGGAACATAAAATGTATATATGTGTATTGAGATTTTGTTTGCTTGAGAGATTGGTCCGCTTAAGGTGCCGTCCATATTACGAGGTTTCACTGTCATAAAAAATGATTTTATTTTCTAAGAAAACAATTTTGTCTGAACAGTTGTTGGGATTAAAAAAATTAATTATGGAGCCACATTAAACTCTTATTCGAAATTCAATGTCAAACTTTTATAATGATTAATTTTTTGTAGGTTTTGTAATTATATTTCCACTCACGCTCAAAGTCAGGAAGCTCCACCAAAGGAATCATGTCCCATTTATTATGCACTATAGAAACATCAAGCTTTAGAAATAGAATAACACTTCAAATGTTAGCATATTGAATCAGTATGACTTCAGATTTTCAAAAAGGAAATTCACATTCCATTCGTTACCAGACATCTTTTAAGTACACTCCTGTTAAATTGTTAATCAAATAAACTTTCACACAGCATAGAATTTTGTATTTAATATTTAATTCAATGCATGCGGTCTACATGATATGCTCAGAAATGTATCTTGATACCTGATCGAATTCGGAAATTGTCAAATAGATTTATTCATATACATATTTCACAAATCGAAGAAAATCACATTACAACTCTCTGTTCCAGTATCGAAAATTCAAAAGCAATAATCTTGCACACTCCTTGACTTGGCATCCGCCATCATCGCCAGCAGCCAATAGATAGTTCCTATATACATGCTCTCTGTGTAAATACCCTTCTCTCCCTTCGACCGATAACATCGAAATTGACATTGCATGCAGTTGAAAATATCGTGTCAATGTTGATAAAAATGCTTGCAATCAAACCGACATTCATTGGAATGAAGTTGTCGCCTGCATTTATACCCAGATACACGTTCATTTTGTAGGTTTTTGCCTTCGGTTTGTTGTCAGCCTCTTAACCAGCCCGCTCCTGCTACTTTTCTAACTCACATGCCAATCTTGTGTATGCGGAACTCAGTGAAAAGTGAACTTGACTCGCCCTCGAACACATTCTAAATTTCTATGACACACAATAAGTATTGCCAGGTTAGTGATATTTTCAATGTAAGAATATTGGTTAAAAAAAAAAGTCTGGACACCGCTTATTTTTTTTTCAACAGATGTTGGTTAGATATTTAATGTGTCGAAAAGCGAGATAGTAAAAAAACGAACAACAAAAATAGTCCAGTCGTGAGTGGCCGCAGGTAGAAAAAAATTGGGTTCGGTGGAAAAAGGTCGTAAAGAAATGAAATTTTGGGATGTTGTTCAGGGATGGTTAATTAACATTTCATCAAGTTACGAACCTCTCTATAAGTTTTTTTTTTCTTATGTTTAACGGCAAAAGCATTCAGGTATGGTTTGTTGAGCGTTAAATTTGCTACAATATTGATTACCCAAACATGTTTGTATGTTATGTCGTTACCGAGGTATGAATCTCCAAAAAAAAAGTGTAATTTTCATAATTTGTTAACAAATTTTTAGGAAATTTTAAAATTAATCATGAGCTACTATCGAATTTTAGAACTTAAGGGACCTGTTCTGATTTTTATTGGGCTTTCGCACAGATTTGAAATAAGTTTTCTACATTTCAAACATATCTATAAAACTAATTTTTCATGAAGAAATTTGACAAATAAATAAACTATTTAGGATTTCCTTAAAGAGGAATTACTGGGTCAGAGCTAGACGGATGCCGGGGCCTAGCAAGTAATGCAACAGATTAGACGAAACGAGGGAATAACACATAAGATTGACTTCCATTTGGTTTCATGAAACCAAATGTGAAAGATTGTGCAATGTGATATTGGGAGAAGCGATTGCCCAGCAGCACTGTCTTATAGTGACGGAATTTTGTATGGTGACCAAGAGGAGAAGCAAACAAACAGAAACCTCTGGCGTATTCAAGTGTTACAATCTAGACAAAGATAGAGGAGAAGGTTTTATCTCTACCATGAAAAATGCTCTGTGTCAAACCATCAACAGAGCTAGAAATGAAGAGTGTGGAATTCTCTGCAACGAACCTGCCTTCAGAAATCGTAATCACAATCAAAGGGACAACACCATTAACAGGACAAAGAAACATGGTGTGCAGCGATGAAGCTACAACAGGAATGACTGTGCAAAAAAACAGATTTTAAAGCATGGTCAATGTGCCCCTCTCACAACGTAGATGAAAAAGCACGCCTTAACGTAGTTTACAAACGGTGGGAGAAAGAAGCAAAGAAGTGCACGAAACCAAAAGCAAAATACGGAGAGCATGTATCGCGAGTTGAAAGAAATATTTGCACCAACTGCTGATGTAAACCAGGATCTTCAGGAACTGCGAAATGCCAACTATATCTTTAAAATTGCCGCGCAAAGAAATAGAAATCCCCAAGAAATTTGTTCACAAAAGTTCATAAACAATGCTCAAGGCCAAGTTCTCTTGGATGACGACAAAATTTATCAGAGGTAGCTCACGGTTCTCATCTCCAAACTTATCAGCGGTAACCAAATGCAAAATCAGTGGATGAAAAATTACCTTCTCCCAGTTTATAAGGGGAAGAGTGATACGCGAAACTGCGATAGTTACCGTTCAATCAATCTGATGTTTAACATCATGAAGATCGTTGAGCGTGTATTAGATTGCCGCTTGCGAAAAATAATAAGGCTATCTAAAGAGTAGTGCAGGTTTCCCATGAGGCAAAATTAACCACAGTCTAATTTAGAATATTAGAAACAGCGATTCCTCAAGCGCCGTGCATGCGGTGTTTGTAGATTTTAAAACAGCGTTCGATCAACAACAATGAGATCTGATATGGGTGGCTTTAAGGTAAAAGCGAGCCTCAGAAACCTATGTACGTGCGGATGGTCATGGATGTGTACGAAGTACGAGCATGTCAAAACAAAGGTTAGATGTATTGCAGGAGTTACCGAAAATTTCCATATCGAAGTTTGTGTAAACCAAGGAAGCGTCTTGAGTCCTTTGCTCTTTCTGATCCATCCAGGCCTATCCTCGACATTTATTTGAGCGGAACAATGCTTCCCAAGTGAGAACAGTTAAAATATCTTGGATCTATGATCAACAATTATGCATCCTGTGATGACGACATCAACGATCCGGTAAGTGTATAGGGTGGATAAAGTGGCGTGAAATATAGAAACCTCTACACAGCAGTAGTTCGTCCAGCGCTTACATACGCCGATACGGTTCATAATGTTGGACAGTGTACAAGAAATATGAGTTCAAATTGAAGGCAACTGAGATGAAGATGCGTCGCATGACAGCAGGAGTAACAAAGCTAGATCGAATCTAAAATAAAAAGATCCGACGAAGCCTTCACGTTGATAATATACAGCACGACTAACTTAGCTATGTTATACTGTCACGTCTCACGTACTTAGGAGATATGTTGAGAACCCCGTCCAAAAGGCACTTTCATACAACGTTCCGGTACAATCGCGAAAGAGAGTCAGGCCCAATAATTCCTAGAAAAAATTGATGTGGCGACACCAGCATTCAGTTGGCCTCAGTAATGGAACAATACATAACCGGGAAGCTTGCCGTCATTTTCTGAGGTCAACCCGACGAACCCCACAAGCAGATCAGTATGTGAAGTGGAGAAGTGAGAAAGTTGTGATCCCACTCGAGATCATAGCATAGTCAAAAAAGACGAAAAAGAAGAAGGTTTTTCTGGGAACAGTGTCTGAAATATCAGAAATACCAGCTTTGATGTACTGGACTAAGAGGGCTCTACAGAATATTCCGAAAAAATACGAAGTTCGAAAAAAATGAGAAACAATGAAAACTTTTACATATATATCTCGGAAACAAATGGGTCTACACAGACAATTATAGTCTCATACAGAAGCAAATTTAGTCTTGTTTGCAAACGTCTGGACTAGGGGTGTAAATTAGTAAAAAAAAATTCAGTAGACAAGGCATTGTGCTATTATACAGAGATGTTGGCGAATGAACCCTTTATGGACCAACAGCAGCTCTAATATATTTCCGAAACTGGTTTCTTTGGATTATCTAACCTGCTGTCATAGAGTTTTGCTGACTAGAGTGCACAGAAAAATTTGATTTGAGAATAAGGTAAAGCTAAATTTACCAACGGATTTGTATTCATCTGTTTCTACTCAATATTGAGTTTTGGTGTTTATTAACACCTGGCAACATTGTTTTCGGTAAATGTTTAAATTTGTAATTCCCTGTCTACTAGTATACGGTTGCACAATTACGTCCTTAGTGGAATAACATCATACAGAAATGTAATTCAGATATCGGATTGGAAAAGCATCAGAATTCAGAATGCAGAAGCCACTACAACTTTCTTCCCAATCCCACTCCCACCCTTTAACAGCTGTACGTTATCCTGTAGCCAAACGACTTGTGTTAAATATTATAATATCGCATTCAAAAAGAGTCGCTTACCTTAACAAGTACACCGCAATGTTCAAGTGTTTCGTATATGGATCCGTTTCCGTTTTTGTAGGATGTGCGTTAGCATTGAAGAGGGACTGACTGTCTGTCGCCATTGGAATTTCTGCTTTTCCCATGAACTGAGTGTAAAAGAAGATGGGTGATGGAAATTGTATAATAAAGATTTGCAAGGACAACTGCGATGGGGGCACATATTATATTTGAAGTCGACTCGGTTCCAATTAATGTTGCCAAAAATTAAATCACTTCTGGAGTCATTTTGGAATAGAAATGAAAATGTTTCATGATTCGATTGCCAAGTGCATGAGTATGGAATTAATTTTGTCTGCAACTAGATAAGAAAAGAAGTATATATCTACCTTTCCAGCGGAACTAATATGGCGGAATAAATTTGTATTTGTATTTTTTAATGGCTCGTCTTTAGCTTAAGTATTTGTTTAATGCAAAATATTATAAAATGAGTTCATTTGTATGCCATTGTTGCCTTTCGTTGTTTTTTAACAGAAATGTAAATACATCTATAGTTTCGGTATACAGTTCGAAAAAAGATAGAAATTACAACACGTAGAAGCCGCCGCCGCCCGCCACGCGTATAACATTTTAAATGTTTTAAAAATAATAAAAGGAAGGTAAATCCTTTAATATTCTATAAATTACATAAAAGTCCAGTCAAATAAAAACCTAAAAAAAAGGCTTTTTTACAAGGGGTGGTTTTTGTTAAACTAATAATTTTATCAAAAAGTACAAGATATTTAAGCATTCGGTTTTATGTTTTTGACTAAAAATTAAAAAGAGCATCGAATTTGAGAAACAAAAATTATAGTTAATTACATAAAATTTTGGAAAAAATTAGTTTGAAATTTTTGTTTTTCAAAATTTCGAGTTTGAAAATAAATTTCTCAAAAACTATTTACTAAAACAACTTTATTTAAAAAGAAAATAATAATAGATAATCTGTTTTTTGACTTTCCCAACTTTTTTAAATTTTTTTTAGAAAATTACCCCTCCCGAATAGAAAATAAACCCCCCTCCCATTCGATTTTTTTTCTGAGCTCAACCTACATGGACAAGCTTTTTTGTGCACTTTATCCCAATCACCCTGTATAGCCAAGGGGTTTTGGGCAAAAGTTCTAAATAATTTTAATACGAATCAAATAATGAAGGGTTGTAGAGATAATTGAGAGGAGTATTTACACAAATGTCCCCGCGTTTAAATGTTGAGCAACCTCTGCAACCAGGGTTGCCAACAATAAAATAATACTTGGCTAAAACAAAAAAAAAAAACGGTACATTTACTTAATCTAAATAACATTTTCAATTACGCAGAGTAAAATTATGCAATGTTCAGCATTATGGTTTCTGAGCATGTAATAAAATTTAAGATCTTAATTAAAAAAGGAGCATTTTATTTATTATTTATTTTTTTTTAGGAAACAGTCTAGGTAAAGAAAAAAATAAAAAAAAAGTTACGCAATTTTGAAATCTTCTGCTATATAATATCCGGATATATAGTTCCGGAAAATATATATTTTTATTAAAACACAAAACTTAAAAAATATAAAATATCTCGCAATTTAAAATCTCAAATAACGAAATCTCGCATTTTTAAATTTCGAAAAACGAGATCTCGCAAGTTCAAAATCTCACTTTTCATAAACTCGCAATCATACAATCCTGTTTTTTAAAATCTCGCATTTACATCTCGCACTCAGAAATCTCGCAATTTTCAACAGAAATCCCGAAAACTGAAATCCCACTTAATAAATACTGAATCCAAAAGAATCTGGATACACCGAAAAACCACCCCAACCCTAAATCCTATAGTGAGGCCAAGTAGGGGGGTCGCAGTTGCATGCCCTCCCCTTACCAATCTCGTTGTATTTTACATAGTAAACTGACATTTTTGAGTGCGAGATTTTAGTTTGCAGGTTTCTTGTAATTGCGAGATTCTAAAAAACAGGAGTCCGATTCTGTATGAAAAAACGATTGAACGTTTTCGTCTGTGCGATCGATTTTCTAACCAGTTGCTATGCAAATCGTTCGCACCAGGATTTTGTAATTGCGAAATTATGAAAAACGGGTTTATGTATTTGCGAGATTTCGAAAACGACATTTTGAGTACCGAGATTTTGGCATTTTGTAATGCGAGCCACCCAGAGATATTTCATTGATGTTATATTCAATACATAATGGCATCGACAGTGGTGATGATTCATCTTTGGAAATATAACATGATGTATGGGTGGGATTCCGGAGGTAAATATACGAATATTCCATATAAGCGCCAAAAAGACAGAATGTGAATACTTGAAAATTACCTTAATTTTTTTTTATTATTAAAATTCCCCTTTAAAAGGACACAACAAAGCTCAATGAACTTACCAACCTTACTTCATCATTATTTTTAATTCAGTCAAACCACACTATCAATCATTCCTTAATTCCAACCATACCCATCATTATACCTGATAAACATTTCTAATTCAAACAAAACTCCTTCAAGGTACAATCAACTTTCTACTCACATAGTCCGATTCTCTTACGATGTCTTTAGGACCGCCTTGAATTTTTAATTAAGTTTGAGTATACACAGAAAAACCGTTTGAGCTCGCTCCCATCATAGACTATACCCACATAGTTAACGAAAAGAATTACTTTCAAGACAACCAGAAGCATGTTTTGCCGGCAAACAAATAATCAATTCCATCCTTGATCCTAATGGTGTTGGCTTGGGTATGAAGCTATATGACGATGCAGAGAAGGCAGACTTCTTTTTCGTTGGGATATCTTAATTCATTCAATTTCTGTTCGGAATTCTACCCAAGGCTGATGCTGTTCGGTAGCAATCCTGTTAAGAAAGACAAACCAGCCATTGGATATATTTTAATTTATTCATAGAACAGCGCTCCCTAATTATCAACCGTTGGTGGTGAGGTTCCCCAAATAAACCCGTCACGTTGCCTCTTGGCGAGGTTGCTTCCCATCCAGATAGCATCGAATAAATTCCAACACGGAAATTGAAGAAGAAAGAAGGTTTTGAATATAAAAGAAATAAAATATCATTCTCATCGCGCCGAACTGCTGCTGAAAGAGCTTGTGGCTAAATCGAAATGAAATTCAGACAAACCAAAAGCAAAGAGAGAAAAAAAATGTCTAGGATAGAAAAAGGAGAATATCTAACTGTATGTCGTTAGATGAAACTTCTCCTTGGATTTTCTGAAATCGAAAGATTTTCGTTCGATGAAGTTTAAATGATAGATAAACAAGTGTCCGCGGGCAAAGAATAAAAAAGTATTACAAGTAAAATTTTCGAAAACCTTATCTGTAATAGAGTTTTGCAATAACACAAGGTGTTTCGTTTTGCACAATGGAAAGTTTTCCAACTCCATGGAAGTCCGTCAGGGCTTAGAGATAAACTAATGCTTGCATTACTTTTGTTTGTACTGGAAGCTAACATGCTTTACAATGCGATGGGTCCAAATGAGATCCACTATTAACATTGTTTGACAAGCTTAACCATAAAGCCGATTAATCAATCAATGAAATGTGGTAATCCATTAGAGTTAATGAAGAAATAGCTGACAAGAGTAAACTCTAACCAGGAATAACATTGACGTTAACTGTTGCATTTATGCATTTATACCTAAGGTTATTTCATTTGAATGTTTTTACTTATTTTCTTCATTACTAAAAATATTAAAAAAAAAATAATTGTAAGTATTAAGTTTCAATTAAAATTATATTGCATTTTATATTTTTGCGTATAACATTTTAATACAGTGTGGAATGAAATTTAATCCAAAATTGTATTTAAATGCAATCTTAAAAACAAGGATGCACTTTAAGTCCATCCTTGTTCGCTCTCTACCTTGACGACATTATACTGAGGTTCTTCCGGGTGGAGTTAAGCATGCGGGCACTCTTATAAAGGCACTTCTGTTTGCAGATGATATCGTGCTACTTGCGTATTGGGTACCAGGCCATGAAGGTATTCAAGGTTATGTAGGGGCAAAAACGGCACTCATGGGGCCAGAACCCCACTGCGGTGTTGGTGAAAATGTGATTAAAAACAAAATCAGAAGAGGAGTCCAAAAGAAACATTATCTGGAACGGACTTCTTAAGCTAAGGCAGGCAAAAATGCTATTTGGGAACTACAACCAAGCAAGATTCAAACACTGCATTGGCTTAAGTAGAAATAACCTAAGAATTATCACGGGCTTCCTCACAGGCCACTGCAAACTTAGAAGACACCTGAGTATTATCGGCATAACAGACGAACCGATATGTAGATTCTGCAATGAACATGAAGAAACTCCAGACCATTTAATTGGAAAATGTGGGTCACTATTACAAAGAAGATTCACACCGCTTTTCATAAACTCGCAATCACAAAATTCTGTTTTTTTAAATCTCTCATTAACATCTCGCACACAAAAATCTCGGAATTTTTAACCAAAATGCCGCAAACTAAAATCGCACCAAATAAATACTAGATGAATCCAAAAGAAACTGGATACACCCAAACTTGCACCCATCAACCCAAATCATATAGTGAGACCAAGCAGGGGGGTTGCAGGGGCAGCATACCCCCCATACCGCAGTCTCACTGTTTTTAGGTCATAAACTGACAATACTTTTTTAAATGCTAGATTTAAGTTTTCGAGATTTTAGTTTGCAAGTTTTTGTAATTGCGAGATTTTAAGAAACAGGATTTCGTAATTGCGAGATTATGAAAAGCGGGTTTATGAGATTGCGAGATTTCATAATGCGACATTTTGAAAGCGAGATTTCGATTTGCGAGATTACGTAACCATCCCTGTGATACCACACGCGTATACAGCTGGGTTACACATTTCATTTTCACTCGAAATTAAATCGAAATCGACCGAAATTAAAATTGGGTGTTCTATAGAATTCACCGCTTGATTTCATGTTTTCCGAAATCGAACCAAAGTGAAATTGTTGTTATCCACAAATCGATTTGTCGATTTTTAATTGATTTCAAATCGATCATGCATATTCAATGTGAATGGAAACGAAGAGACGCGATCAAAAATATGAGTACAAAATTGCATGGAAATATTTATTATTAGCATCTTTTTGAATCGTTCTCTGGATATTTCCTTCGTAAAGGAAATTCAAATCTGCGGCTAAATGTAACGTGCGAATCGAAAATTATACAAGAGAATTTGCAGTTCCATAAAAAAGTAACAAATATTAATATCTTTCAGCCTTCGTTTTTTCATTATTTCTTATTAATAGTATTTATATTTCTCAGTCTGCATTACGGCAGCAATTATTTCAACACTCATTATAAACAACAATAATATTTAAAAATTAGTTAACACCAAAATGTATTATCAAACAAACAATTTGTCATAGCAAGCATTATTTTTTCTTAGAATATTATGCCGTATGGCAGTTATGAGCTGTTTTCAAAATGAGCAGAGAAAATGGAGAATGGACTCCTCCTCCTCATCATCCATGCTATGCTGCTTCTGCAGAAGTTGTTAGAGATAACGCCAAGTCTAATTGCGTGTCTTCCAATGACACAGAGCCTAGTAGTTATAACACCAATTACGGAGCTAAGATGCAGTCTGCTCATAGACAGCTACCATTTTCTGCACCTCAGATCTATTTTTGGCCAGTTCTTTTTAATCGCAAGACAAGTAATGCAATTTTTCCATTTTATGTTTGCTTCTCTTAGCATATTGCTTAAGCATAGTCGATTTTTAATATTTACATGACAAATTCATGCTGTAGACTCCAGATGTGCATAAACCTTTATGTTTCTTTACAAATAAGTCAAAACAGTGCTTTAAAAATCCGGGGCACCAAGTTTTCTCATTTTTAGAAATTAACCTCCCATTGTTGGTGCAACCCTTTCTAAGTTAAAATGCCTATAAATTTTATTACTCCGCTAACTAAAACGCTTTTAAGTGTATTTTCGTAAAACTGGTCATTAGAGTAAAAATTTTACAGAACGAATTTATTGCGTTCTTTGATTTTGGTCCTTACATATTTTTTTCTCGGTTGTATCTTTATTTATTTTAAATTTTTAAACGAACATGAATCTACGTTAGTTTGTCTAAGTTGTGCATTTAGCTTTATTTTGAATTGTGTCCTTGGGCAACGAGGTTTTGAATTTGTAATTTTTTTTTTTTTTAATTTTGTACCTTTGAGTTCTTCAACGTTCTTATTTATCTAACTATATTATAATACATGCAAATATTTATGAAATCTAATTAAATAATATAAG
This sequence comes from Baccha elongata, assembly GCA_951217065.1. Taxonomy (NCBI): domain Eukaryota; kingdom Metazoa; phylum Arthropoda; class Insecta; order Diptera; family Syrphidae; genus Baccha; species Baccha elongata. The sequence goes on from OX578272.1 coordinate 178,144,582, forward strand.
TTACAAAGGACTTTGTATGTAATTATACAAAGAAATAAATGTAATAAATTAATTATTATATAAATAAGATATCATGGGTAGCTATATGTTAAAAAAGTAAACTAACAAGAATTGGATACCACTGTTGTATATAGTCTCATTATCTTTATTAAAAGAAATACTTCTTGTGTAATATCTGGAAAATATTGCTCAAAGAAAATATCTCTTTAGCTACATTTACATAGGTATGGAATTCATGATCAAAAGAGTGAAACTATAATTAGATGGGAAATATAATAATCTTTTTCCATCAGGCTCTCGCCAAAGAATTCAGAATTTCTACCTCAAGCTTTTCTCATTACAGTGTGCGTTTGTTATATATATGTATAGCTATATATTGAAGGATGTTCAAATTAGCCTTTAGTCGTACACCATACAACATGATGAAATATTCATCATGGAAGAATCCCAGGATAATAACCTCTTCTTTCGTTATAAAAATAAATTAGACTAAAAGTTCGCTAAATTTTTTCATTTAAAACTGACTTCCGGTTATGGCTTTATATATCAAAAACGTATTTCAATTTACCTAGATAAAATGAAAGAAATAAAAACTATTTATATATTGTTTAATAGAATAAGAACGCCATTCAATGTAGTGTTGGCTGTTTCATAAAATGCGGCCTTAAAGACTGGTATGTACATGCAAATCATTTTTATTTCATCATGCAGTATAGGTGAATATATATTTTTTTTTCGTTTAGTGGTTTGCTGATTAAAGAGCAACAAACGCAATCTTATGGTCATAAACATTGCTGAGGCATTTTATATGGTTTAATTTTAGAGCAATGAATAAAATGATTACAAAAAATGCCAGTAAAAATAAAAGTACCTACCTACCCTAATTGTAGGCAAAATATGTTAAAGGGGAGTTTATTTTGTTTGATAAACTTTTTATAATTAGGGCTATATACAGGGTGATTCGCATAAGGAATAGTGATGGGTGACAAAAAACTAATGATTTTAGGTTGGGTGAATACAAGTAAAAATTTTATGTGCGGAGGAGGTATACCTATTTCATGCTGGGAGGAGAACTTTTTTTTAAATTGTCTTAAAACAGAACAAACAATTTAAATATGAAGACAACGTTAACAATGCCATGCCATGCTATACTTTCTGTACCTGTATTCTTTTTTAAAAATTTTAATTAAGTATTTTTTAAAAATTATTTAAATTGAATATTAAATATAATATTTTAATAGACAATTCTTGAAAAATTATTTTTTAAATAAGAAGTCAAACTAGTTTTTTTTTTATTTTACGTTAATAAGTGTATAGGGTAAGAGTGGGTGAAATGGCACAACATCAATGTTATTTAGACGATGTCAAAGGGGTAAAATGGCACCCCACAAAAGGGGGGATAAGTGCTAAAGGGCAGGCAGTTTTCTATTTGCATAATTTATGACGCTTTTCCCAACAGTTCTTAGTAATGAGTACTACCTCCTGATCGCTGAATCACTTCAAGTAGCCTGCTGTGTAGCGATTCATATAGTTTTGTCAAATAACCAAGCGACATTTCGGACCAGGCTTGTTTTATGGCTTCAATTATTCCTTCCGTTTCATCATACTGCCTTCCTCCTTCGTAGACTTTTCTTGAAAGCCAACCCCACTCGTTTTCCATGATGTTAAGGTCGGGTGAACATGGTGGCCATGCAAGTAGGTTTACATTTTGGTTCTGAATCCAGGCTTTTGTTGTCCGTGCGGTATGTATTGGTGCATTGCCTTGTTGGAATGTCTATCGATGTCCACTAAATATATCAGAAATCTGCGGAAAAGCTCTCTCCGGTATGGATTTGTAAGTGATTGCAGCCATTTTGGTGCTTTGGAAATCCAGCTCCACAGTTCCGTAATAGCTTATTGCTGCCCATACCATTACACCACCTCCTTTGCTGTGCCGCCTATGGAGATGCATTTTTTCTCAAATTATGAAAATAAAAGCTGTATCCATCAGGTTCGTCCAAATTAAATTTTTTTTCATCTGAACAGACTACGGTATGCCACTCTCGATTCCACCTGATGTGACTTGATGCAAATTAAAACCGTTGGCTTTTACGTGCGGCATTAAATGGTTGTTTCCTCTTCATTTTTTTAAGGCGAATATGGTGGGACTTCTTTATTGCCGAAAAAAAGTCCATCTACTAGCTTTAACTCCAGTTTCTGCCATGATTTTACTTACGGAGAGCATTGAATTTGAAGCTGTTCTCCAGTATCGCCCGTTTTTCCGGGTCCTTATGATAATTGTTGACAACACACTTGCTTCTTTCGAAAAGCGTCATAAATGTTGCAATTATCAACATACTCCTAATTTTTTTTTTACAATATAAACCTTATATATCCTTCATTTATTGTGCATTTGGGTTTTCCCAAAATACGGAACGGTTTGAAAAATATCGCAAAATGAAAATGGAAAACTGCCTGTCCTTAATCAAGGGACACGGAGTGTAATGTCGAATTCCTTTCAAATAAAAAGTTGACTTTTTTCGGACTAAAGTTGATTTTTCAGAAAAAGATTGATCTGAGGGAAAAAATCTCAAATAATCATGATCCATATACAAAAAAGGTTGTTTTTTTCCCCTTCAGATCAACTTTTCGGAGTTCGACATGTATCTCGATTTGTAGCAAGATTTACACATACTAAAAGAAATTATTTTCATTCTGTCAGATGAGCATTTTAATTGTATAGTGTGGTTTATTTTAATAGGAAATTGCAGAATTAAAATGATTGAAAATAATATATTGTGCGTGAATTTTGTTTTAAGTTGTGCAATTTGTCAATAAATTAAAATAAAGTGAATGATTAAAATCGCTTCTACCAAATAAACACAAAGAAAAAAGCAACTTTTTTATTCAAGATAGAAAGGAAAAAAGTCAACTTTTCCGAACAAATCTGACAAAATGGAAGGAATTCGGCATAAGACTGAGTCTTTTATAGTACCTACAACTACAATTAGGCATTATTAGGTATAATATTAAATAGACATTGGTAATAATAAATAAATAATAATAATATTTTGAATTGAGATAGAAATTATACATATTAAGATAATACAAAATACAAAATTACATTTTTTTTAATGCTTTCAATACAAATTTGTTTTAACGCACGTCCGAAAATTGTCTTAATACTTCTCGTTTGAAGTTTGCGATTTCTCTTACTTAAGGTATTCCAAAGACGAATCCCATGTACAAAAATTAATCAAGAGCTGTTTAAATAATTATACTTATAAGTAACATAATATTTTCTGTCCAAGAAGACTAACAGAAGTTGATTTTTCATAAAGATATTGTGGTGTTTTCATATTGATGACTTTGAGCAAAAAGACACAGATAATGTGTGTAGTCGAGTAGGGTACAATTTAAAATGTTGCTATTGTAAGGAGATCATATCTTTGCAATCCATATAGGTAGGTACATATCTTGTCATGTCGTTGAACGCAACACGGAGCTTGTTTTTAGATCGGGAATCAAGTTTAGGGTAGACTATTTCGTAATAAGATACTAGGTATTGGAACGTGTAGCGTTTTGACAAAGCGAAGTCTAGTTGCAATCGGCGTAAAACCACTCGACATTAGATGTGTCCCACAACAGAATTTATATGTACCCTACAAGAAAGGTCATTAGTTAATTTGAATCCAAAGCTGGAAACAGAATTTACATACGAAACAGCAAAATTGTTCAAGGATATCTACAAAAATCTTCACCATAACAGTGGAGCAAGAATAGTTTGCTCTGAATCCTGATTGATGTGGAGACAAAAGCCAAATGGTCAATTATTTGCCTTGTAGGAATTTTCTCCAGAACCTTTGAAAGATACTTATCGGTCAATAGTCAGAAGCTTCTGTAGGTACAGATTGTTTTGGAACTGGGGTTATCATAGCTGACTGTTGTATTACTAACTATGTAATTCTATATTGAGAACTATTGAGCAGGTAATAATAAAAATTCTACAAAATTCGATGGGCTTTTGTTTGTTCTTAAAAAAAATTCGTTACGACAAACTATTTCCGTGGTATAAGCGTAAGTCCCCAAAAGCCCTTTTGGGGGCTTTATACTCCTCGCCCTCTTCCGGATAATTTCCCAGGGATCAGGACTTTTAGTATGTTAACTATTTGAGCAGCCTTAACAATATTTCAAAGGAATGGCTTACTGGAGTCCTACATCAATAAGGTATAATACGTTCCTATTTAAAAAAAAAAAATTTATTTGCTCGAAAATTATTTAAATGTTGGTAACATGATTATGGAAGCAGCAAGTGGCAAGTGGTGAACTATTTTGAAAACTTGATAAAATGGGCCATTTTTTTTAATAACTTGCCGTGGGTAGTGTCCTACAGTTTTTTAAATATGATGTGTTAAAGTTTGCTTACAAAATTTGTTTGAAAAATTACTCAGTCAAACTTCATTTTTCTTCCGAAACTTACAATATTTATTTTGAATTTCGAGATTGCATTCAGTAGCATAATGATTACGTAGAAAAAAAATCACTGAAAAATATCAAAATTTGTGACCACAGTACATAAAAATGTGTCCCTGGGTATCGATTTTCATAATTTTTCTAAATATTGCTATTATTACGTAACCCTGTCAGATAATTTTTTTTTCTTACTATTTGCAGTACGGGTATAACCTACCCTATCACCCGGTACCCGCTTTACGTTGAGTTGCGGGACACCCTGTATATTAAATTTAACGATTAAATAAGTTTAATTTAAAATGCAGACTATGAAATTCATCAATTTGAATACATTTTCTTATGTATGTAAATCTGTTTAGTTAAAATGTTATAAAAACTTTTTGTTGATTTTGCCTCTCAGATTTGGTTCAGTGTACGCCATTAAAAGCGATTCTCCGCGCCGCCTCGCTTTTTGAAATCGGCTAGGGATAATTTCGAGGATATGACCAAGACATCAAAACAAAAAAAGGTCTCCATCGGCAAAATCCAGCTTTGTCGTAAATCTCTAATTTTAGGCCCAGTTTTTTAGTGCGAGATTTTTCCAGGGTTAGATTAACCCCGAATTAACTGTGATAAAAACAGGATTTTCAGTTAGTTTCGTGATCTGGAATTAACTCAAAATTAATCTTACTAAATTGGTTAGTTAATTCTGGTTTGGTATCTCAAACTGACTAAAAAACGAGTTTCCATTAGCAATAACTCGAGGTTAATCTAACCCTGGAATAATATTGCACTGAAAAACTTAGTAGGCACTATTTTTAAGGAAAAAGATGCTATTTCTTAATATTTTTTTTAAGTTTTTTGAACAAAAAAAAAACGTGTGTCTGCCGAATAGCCTTCCAAACAAATAACGAGAAAAAAACGGCATATATTTTTAATAACTATATAAGTAGTCATTTGTCTACATAGAACTTCTCACACTTTGTCCATCTCTTGACCAAGGGATTTCCCATTTTCTTATTCTATCTGCCAATTTCGCTTTTTTCCATTCCCAGGCATCACAAAAACCATCTGAAAACTCCATGGCATTGTAACTATAAGAAAATTCATTAAGCTTCTTTGAGTTTAATGAAAACGAAACATTCTTTAATTTTAACTGATTTTAAGAGTAAAGCAAAACATCTTACCGTCAGAGCAGTTCACGTCTTAAAATAATTTACCATTCATTAATCATCATTATTTATCCAACATAACGAGCTAAAAATCGATAAAAATCGTTTTCTAAACAAAAAAAAAATCGTGGTTGTCTGATCTGGAAAATCAAAGTCTTTGATTTTTTAATTTTAAATTTGTTTCTCTAATTAATAGGAACTAACTTCCTCTCCATAATAATTGTATACAAAATTCGATTTGGAATGAGAAAAGCAAGCATAAATGTTTGACCCACTGGACTTGGTGGGTGCGAATTGATCCAAATCCATCCAACTCCAACATCTAACCTGCTACTTTGAAGAGATTTTTTTTACATTTCTCTTTGAACAAAGAAACAAGGAGATAACGAAGATGTTCAGTATAAGGATCGGCTATAAGAAATGAAATTAAAGGCCGCTTTAAGTATAGAAAAAGACTTGAAAAAACTAAGTTAAATCTCATTTGCATTTTTAATTAATGCCTTAAGTGCCTCCGTAATTAAAAACGGAGACAAACTTAATGCGGGTGGTCGTTGGTAATGGTAATGGCAAGTAGGCTATGAGGCGAATGTAGTTGCAGTTGGTAAATTTGCTTGGACTGGGTACAGATGATTATGACATGACAAAGATGAAATGAAATAAAATTTTCCTCAAAGTTCACCCAACCATCTTTCCACTCAACGAAGGAAAGAGTGTTGTAGAAGAGATATACAAAACAGTATCTTTTTACCCCTTGCGTTCGTTTATGCAACAGGTCATACCCCATATCCAGGGTTGGATTGACTATAGACAAGCACAACAAGCAATTCATTATGGGGCTCTTTAATTTTAGGTGGTAATGTTACTCATATCATATTAGATATGAGTGCGCATATTTCAAAAACCAAGCGTCGTAAAAAAAAAAGTTGCAGTGAAAAATTAATCTGACAGAATTTTCTACAATTTAGTACCGAACGTTATTTGGCAAAAAAGAAGCGTCTCTAGAAAATAAACAAAAATTCAAAAAAAAAAAATATTTTTTTTTTCCCAAAACTCCTTATTCTAACTCCTTCCCATTTTTTTAAACACAAAGTTGTGAATGCAAAAGTTTTATTAAATCAAATTTCCTTTAAGAAAATATGTACAAACGTTAGTATATATCCAACTGGTGAAAAGATACGCTACAATTTATAGTGCTAATACCTAATAGCACAAATATCTACGTATTAGTAGTTGTTACATTTTTACCCCACATTACCCTAAGTAATGTATTATGAATTTTATTTACAATGTACATAATTATCGCATGATCTTATTCTATATACACTATGTATATTTTAAGTACTGTTACCAAGTAAGATTTAACCATTCTTGACTCACTCGAGTTTGGTCAGACAAACAAGCACTACCATCTTCTGTAATATTAATTAATTATTAAGAAATAAACTTACATTTGAATTAAACAAGTGTCTTTCAATAAAATCAAGATCATAACAGTAGTGGTTTTTCAAATTATTATTCTACTGTTTTTATATTTAATTATTAATAAGAATAATGGAAGAGAGGGATAATTTATTTTTGTTGTGTTGCTGGTAGTGAAGAATTCATCCCAGCGTACATATACTTGGCTTTCTTTTCAGATGGTTTCAAAATCTGAAAGGAACACATTAATGAATCATCCACAGTCATTATTCCACCGTAATTGTCAAACACTCCACAATAATTTGGCGCTGAGAACAATGTAACTAGTTGACGGCTAGCAAAAAACTCGTAACCATCTTCAACGACTTGGTGTGCTCGACATATTAAATCCAGATCATGTCTTCGCATAAATTTGGATACCACTGTTGTTCCAAAAGTAAAACTTATGCCTCTTTCATTTTCACCCCAGCTTTCAACATCATTGTCTGGATCACTCCATAGCAAGTCGCACAGTAACCCAGTTTCTGGTATATCTGTTGGTCGCACCAAACGCCTTATCTGTTCCATGTCTTGAAGATCCGGACTTAGCCCACCATGGCAACAAAATATTTTTTCGTTGATAATCGCTGCGATTGGCAGGCAATTGAAGCAGTCATTGAAAGTTTTCCATAGCTTAACATTGTACCTGCGTTTGCATTCGTCATAAAATCCATATAATTGATTAATTTTGTCAAACTCGTGATTGCCACGCAAAAGAAAAAAATTTTCGCGATATTTGATTTTATATGCTAAGAGCAAGCATATTGTTTCTAATGACTGTTTGCCTCGATCCACGTAGTCGCCCAAAAACAAATAATTAGCTGCTGGTGGAAAACCTCCTAATTCGAAAATACGTATCAAATCTGTATACTGTCCATGAATGTCGCCGCAAATGATAAGAGGTGCTTCGAGGTCAAGCAACATAGGTTGCTGCAAGAATATCTCTCTAGATTTAAGGCAAAGGCCACGTACTTCCACTTCGGACATTTGTACAGCTTTAACTTGATGACATAAGCGCTTTTTAAGAAGTCTTTGGATCAAGCTGTCCACGTTCAAATCAAAGTCAGCCATCGTAATTGAGAATTGGATTTAGAATACAGATGTTCTGGTCTTCTAAAATGGATTATAAAAACAAATTTGATTTAAGATTAAATAAGCAATGAGAGAAAATAAATACATAACTAATAAAAAACTAACATAAACCAATAAATTGATTAAAATATGAATTTCTAACCTATAAAAAGTTATATCACATTACCATACGTGCTTTGAGTGATTCAGATGGCTAGAATTTTAAAAATTCGCAAACTATACATTTTCGGTTCAGTTTAAATTAAGAAAATATGTTTGACAAATTTAGGAATGGTTTGATTGAAATTCGATCGTTGGGAAAATATCGGAAAATCATATGGTAATATTTCATTTCTGATCCATCATCCGATTTTAATAAAACTTTTATGAGCTGGGCGAAACATTACTGTAATATATTTTAAAGTGCTTTGATTGAAATAAGATGGTAAGAAACTGCATTTTTCATGTATTTAATGGGAACGGTACGAAATCTCGAATGAGAAAATTGTTCAGTATCATTGACCAACGAATTCGTACGAGAAATTGATTTTGTTCGTTCTTGTTGATTCTTATCTTTTAAAGCGACATAGCTAATGAACGTTTTACATTGGTGGTTATATTTCAGCCAAAACACACCTTGCCCCAGAACACCATCAATTTTGGACTTCTTTCTATCAACTTTTAAGTTTGCTTATCTTCTTCCGGAAATCAGCAGCTTTACCTGCAAAATAGTTCCCAGTATCACGGATCATAAAGCTGTTCTCTGCATCAAACTCCATCAACCCATCTTCCTGACAACTTTGCCTGAAGAGCACTACCTTAACTAAAGACGATTGGACTTAAACAGCCTACAAAGAGACGTTGAAACCAACTTAACGCTACCACCCCAAAACCAGAACATGGAGAATGGTGAAATTGACTCAGCTATCAATCTTCTGGTAGACGCCGTTTTTCTTGTCCTGGATAGACAAAAGCAGCCCAGGACGTCAAAGAGCAGGTATCAGCACCTTCCCGATTATATGCAAAATTTATATGGACATCGGCAGCGGCAAAGAAAACGTTTGCAAAGGATTCACAAATGGGAGCTCAATACATCCTATAACAACTATCAAAGAGTATGGAGTGGAGCTAAAGTGCGTCAACACTATGTTCCGGAATCCCGTCAACCACCACAACCACGAACAATTACTTAAAAAACTAAGGAAAATTAAACCTGGACCCGATTCTTTTAAGAACATTAATGATGCAAACCCGAAACACTGGTCATCAACAATGGAGAAATTACAACAGTGCAGTTGAAGCATTTGCTAACCATTTTGAAGTCCCAACACAGTCGTTGAAACTTTCAGCGAGACCAATCCTGCTAGTGATTCAACTGAGAACCCTAATTTCAGTTCCCCAAAAGAAATTGCAGAAATAATCAGCAGCTCCAAGCCAATGAAGTTAGCCGGATTAGATGGAGTCTCTAACTTCATCCTAAAGAGGCTCCCGTAAACAGTCTTGGTATTCTTAGCCATCATCATGAACAACTGTACTTTCCTCAAAAATGGAAAACTGCCAAGATAGTTCCAATTCCCAAGAAATTAGCTAGGAACATGATCTCCAACTACAGGCCAATATCGCTCCTCAACAACCTGAGTAAGGTTTTGGAAGAACTGGTCCTTAGAAAACTCAAGAAATTTTTTAGCGAAAACAACATTATCCCCGACATGCAGTTTGGATTTCGGTAGCACCATTCCACACTGCATCCTCTGGTGAAGTTCCAACACGACATTACCACAGCCCTAAGCAACCACGGAGTCACAGTCGGATGCTTTCTGGATGTCGAGAAAGCTTTTTACAGCGTATGGATTGAAGCTCTTATCCATAAACTTCACCTTACTACGGTTTCCTCACTATTTAATCAAGATTATTTATTCTTTTATTTCTTCCAGAAACTTTTTCGTTCACCTAGAGAACTGCAAGTCCATAGTGAAGAGCATCAAAGCTGGAGTAGCCCAAGGGTCAAAACTTGGACCATTTCTCTACAACATCATGACGTCCGACCAACCCATTCATATGCCCGATGATTGCGAGAACCTTCTTTTTGCCGATGACTCATTGACATACGCCACGTCTATTTCACCAAATATAGCTCTTCAGAGGGTCGAAGCGCACATTCGCAAGCTCTAGGAGTTCTATCAGAAGTGGGGCATCCGAATCAATTCCTCAAAATCGGAACTCGTTGGATTTAGAAGACTAGTTAGCAGAAGACGCTGCACAGCTGGCAAATGCAGAAGCCTAGTCTTAAGTCTCCCAGATGGAACATCAATACCAGCCAAGCTAAGTGCCGCAAGTACTTAAAAGTTCAATTCAACGAGCTTCTCAGGTTCAACCCACATTCTCAGACTGTCCTCAAAAACCGCACCCACTGATGAAGAGAAGAAATGGACTAAGCCAACAAACAAAATTTCTTATATTTTAGCAGCAGCTAAGACCAGTCATTAGCTATACCTATCCTGTCTGGTACACAATTTCCAAGGCAGCTATAAAGGCTGTCTCCACGAAATCCCGATACAAGGTACCTTAGTACAATGGAAACCCTTGATGAGGATATCATTCCTACCCCCACCGACGAAGCTGTGCCTTTCTACGCTGACCCTGGGTCAGCTTATCACAGGGGCTGAATGCCTACCCAACCTCACCGAACAACACCACTTGACAACTGAGACTGAACACCCCAAAGAATAAACAATCAAACTTATTTTTAATTTTAATTTTCTTAAATAAATTTATTTTTACAATTTGTACTAGTTATAAAAACAAGTCAATGTATACCGTTAGGCCCCCTTATGGGCCAACAATATATTCTTAGTAGTTAAGTCAATTGTAAATACTATAATGTTCAATAAAAACAACCTTGTGATTGGTTGGAAAAATTAACTGGAAGTTTGTGATTGGTTGATTTAAAACTTTCGAAATATTGTCATTATTTTGTCATTTGAGATTTTGTCATTCGGGATTTCGTACCCAATTCGCTATGAATCTAAAAGAAACTTTGCATATACCCAAACTCGCACCCACCCCTAATCCTATGACATGCCCAAGCAGGGGCGGGTTTCAGGGGGCTGCATGCCCCCCCCCCACACACACACACACATACCTCACGGCTTATACCGCGTAAATTGAAACTATTTCTATTTAGTAGTTTTGAATTCGAGATTTTGTCATTCGAGATTTTGTCATTCGGGATTTTTTTATTCGAGATTTTGTCATTCGAGATTTTGAATTCGAGATTTTCTCATTCGAGATTTCGTACCCAATACATATTTAATACCTCTGAATCTGAGTGTGTGGCAGTGAGATTAGGAATACAGGTTACGTATTCGATACCTACTAACCCACATAGTTCTATATTTTCAATTGCTAAATAATAATTGTATGTCTTTGCAATTCCTACGGGAAGCAAAGACCATTAACCTTTACACGCGCATTTATATTTTCTTGTAATTTAAGACTTTCCTCCAATTGTGAAATCATCACCTAAATAAAAATGCAGTAAATAAAATATGCTGAGACAGCAAATAAAGTAATAGAATTAAAATAATAAAATGTACAATCAATTCAGTTAAGAGTAAGCAATCAAATAAAGAAGTTCTTCCGTTTTTGTTCAAATATACTTTTCGTGTTTCTTTTTAAAAAGGTCGTTCGCGAAGGACCAAATATAAGTGGCGCAGTCGGAAGGATTGTTATAAGACGTTAACAATCCATAAGAGAACGAATCGTTCGCAAAACGATAAAAATATTGAACAATTAGTGAAAAGTGAAGTTTTCATTAACGAAAAATTTTTTTTTGTACGCAAAACAAAAAAAAAAAAAATAGTGAACAATTAGTGAAAAGTTAAGTTTTCATTGAGAAAAATTTTTTTGTATGCAAAACGATAAAAATATTGAACAATTAGTGAAAAGTGAAGTTTTCATTAACGAAAAATTTTTTTTTGTATGCAAAACGAAAAAATATTGAACCATTGAAAAAAAAATTTTCAGTGAAAGTTTTAAAATCGAGAAGTAAAGTTGTCGGTTTAAAAGGAACGAAGCGAACGACGTGGTAAAGTTTAAAGATACGACAGTAATTGAAAAGTTAAATTTTCAGTCACATAAAACGGAAGTAAAAAGAAAGTGAAAAGAAAGTGAATGTTTGATAAACGCTCTTAACTCAAAACAAAAGTGAATTTGGAATCCCAAAGTGAACCGGGTGTTGAAAAAAAATAACAAAATTAAGAAAAAAGATAAAACAGTTAAATTTTGGCCAAACATACCGGAAATGGAGCCAGATTCAATTCAACGGTTAGTGGAGGCAATTGAAGCCTTGGCAGTACGACCTCAAGAACAGAGTCGCACTGTCAAAATATTAAAAGAAATATCGTATATTCCGGAATTCGAAGGTGAAAGTCAGAAACTGACTCAGTTTTTAAACGTGGTGGAAAATCACATAAATGGCACGAGAGCTCCGGATAGAGGCGAATTGTGGCAGGCGATTTTCAATGTGAAAGTGACTGGAAGGGCCAAGGAGCTGCTAATCCACAATCCAACAACAACGTGGGAGGCGGCTAGGACTCTCTTGAAACAACATTTTCGCCCAACGATAAGCTATAAGGAAATAGCCAACAAAATAACTTATCTGAGAGTAAGTTCCATATTAGATTTAAGCAATAAAATTGAATTCCTAATTAATGAAGTAAATACATTTGCAACATATGAAAACAATTCAGAGGATGTGAAATCCAACTTTTATTCACTTATAAATAATAAAATTAAACAGGTAGCTATAGGGAATTTATCTAGGGACATAAGGGACATTTTTGACATACACAAAATAAAAGATATTGTTTATACCTACGTAGGCTACGACGAAGGGAACCTACAGACTGACTTCAGAATGAACAGACAACATAATCAATTTGATCAGAATAATTTTTCCAGACAACAGAATAATTCAAATCAATTTAAAAATTCATTTAGACAGAATAATTACCAAAATAATTACAACCCGTCCAGACGGAACGGATCAGGCAATTATAACCCTTTTAGGCAAAACAATTCTCACTATAACTCCAACACTTCAAGATATCCACCTAGACAACAAACCAACGATCCTCAAAATAATTTTCAACCCCAAAACCAATTTCAACAATCAGGACAATTTCGAAATAACAACAATTTCAGACAGAATAATACGCAACCTGTATTTAATCCCTCAGGGCAAATGAGAAACGCGGCGCAGTATCCTGCACCAATGTCAGTTAATCAAACAGAACAAACCGATTTTAATGACGAAGAAATCCATAACGTTGAAACCGAGTTTTTTCTAAACCAGGCCTCGGGAACAAGATTTTTATAGAAATTACAATCGATGAAAAAAAATACAAAGCGCTCATTGACACGGGGTCAACCATGAGTATAATAAACTCTAGTTCTGTAGATTGTAGCCAATTTAAATTATATAATAGAAAAAAAATGAGACTTCAGACAATAAATAATATAACAATTGAGATAGTGGATAGAATCATAACAAAGACACCATTAGAATTTAATTATGACTCAGAAGTCATGACCAGATGGTATAAGAGAGACTTAGGGAACAAACCTTATGACATTCTTATAGGAATGGATATTTTAAATAAAATTACTAAAACTCTTGATTTTGGTAGCAAAATTTTAATATTGAAAAATAACTCAAGGATTCCGCTATACTCCGAAGAAGACGTGACAACTCTTGATTGTTTCGAACTCATCGGGGAGGGAAAAGAAGTTGACTTAAGCCATCTGAATGAAGAAGAAAAGCAAGGTACGAAAAACCTTTTAGATAGATTTAGAAATTTAATATACCGGGATGGAGATCAATTAACAAATACAAATTCAATTATGCATGAAATTAAAACAAAGGATGAGTCAATTCACTCCAAATTATATAGATTGCCTCCAAAGCACGAAACGGAAGTCAGACGGCAAATTCAAGAGATGGAATCTCAAGGTATTATAAGAAAATCTAATAGCAGATACGCTTCACCAATAGTTGTAGTAGAGAAAAAGAAAGATAGCTTAGGGCAGCAAAAATTTAGGATCTGTGTCGATTACAGACGACTTAATGAAATAACTATTGATGATAAATACCCTCTACCGAATATAGAGAGTATATTAGATAAATTAGGCAGGGCCCAATATTTCTCGTCAATAGATCTCGCAAAAGGCTACCACCAAATTAAGGTGCATCCAGCCGATATCCATAAAACAGCCTTCATAACACCCAACGGCCTCTACGAATACGTTAGAATGCCCTTCGGGCTAAAAAACGCACCCGCAACCTTTCAGAGGTTGATGAATGAGATACTCAGAGATTTTATTAATAAAATCTGTGTCGTCTATTTAGATGACATTTTAATTTTTTCCACAACTCTGAAAGAACATTTACACTCTTTGACATTAATTTTTAAAAAATTAGCCGAACACAATTTGAAAATTCAATTCGATAAATGCTCCTTTATGAAGAAGAATACAGAATTTCTGGGTCACATTCTGACTGCAGAAGGCATGAAACCAAACCCAAACAAGATCAAGTGTATCGAAGAGTACCCACTGCCTAAAACGGACAAACAAATTAAGGGATTCCTTGGGACCACTGGCTATTACAGAAAATTTGTAAAAGATTACTCTAAGATAGCATACCCTATGATAAAATACTTAAAAAAAGGTATGAAAATTAATATTAATGATCCTGAATACATACAATCCTTTGAAACACTTAAACGAAATATTATAAAACATCCAATTCTCAAATTCCCTGACTTTGAAAAAACGTTTACGGTATTTACTGATGCTAGCAATTACGCAATTGGCGCCGTTCTTATGCAAGAAGGTCAACCAGTATGTTATGCTTCAAGGTCATTAAATGAACACGAAAAAAATTACTCTGCCACCGACAAAGAATTTTTGGCAATCATTTGGGCTGTCACCTATTATAGACCTTATTTGTGGGGTCGGAGGTTTAAAATCGTTACAGACCATCTACCCATTAAATATCTAAATAAAAAATACTCAGGAAAGGAATTCAGTCAGAGAACACAACGATGGTTATTAATTTTACAAGAATATCAGTATGAGATCGAATATCTGAAAGGCAAATTAAATAACATAGCAGATTTTCTAAGTAGAATTCCAGAGAAAGATGAGAGCAAAAATAATAGTGTTGATAATCAGTCAGTTAACGATGTTTCAGACAACGAAACGAGACACTCAGGTCAAGAGGAACAACGTGATCACATACCCATATTAGAAACGATAGTCAATAAATACAAGACGCAACTAATATTAGCAAATAGTGCAGATAAAGAGATAGAGATTGTTCATAAAAGAAGAATTATTTATATTGATATGACAAGGGAAAAGGAATACTGGATAGATGCTTTACGTAGATTCATAAAACCGGGAATCACAGGAATTTATACAGATTTGTCATACCACGAATACAACAAAATGCAAAAGCTATTGATAGAACTTTTTGGTCATGATAATAAAATAAGATTTGTAAAAGCTACTTTGAGGGCAAAAGAAATAGATAATTTAGAAGAAGTGCAGAAGCAGATATCACTATATCACAGTCAAGAAAGTCTCCATAGCGGAATAATCGAAACATATCATAGTCTAAAAAATAAAATTTATTATCCGAAAATAGTTAAAGAAATCACAAAAATTATAAACAATTGTAAATCATGTCTTGAAACTAAATACGAAAGAAAACCCATAAAGAAAAAATACGAAGTAAGTGAAACGCCCAATAGACCTAATGAAATGTTACATATGGATATTTATTATTTTTTGAAGCACCCATTTCTAACTCTTATAGACAAACTAACAAAGAAGGCATACGCTTATTATTTACCAAACCGAAATTGGACGAAAAAAATTGAAACATTAGAGGAACACTTCTCTAAATTCGGTAAACCTAGCAAAATAATTGCCGACAACGAGTTTAACTCTGAAAATGTCAAGGAATTTTTTAACGAACAACAAATTAACCTCCATCTTACCAAACCTAACACCCATACAGGTAATAGTGATATTGAACGATTTCATTCCACACTCCAAGAGAAGTTAGTTACAATGAGAAACTTAGATATAACACTCCTTCAGAAAGTACATAGAGCAGTTAGCAATTATAACAATAGATATCACTCAACTACTAAGATGTCACCAGAAGAAGCTATGTTTGGGGACACAGCTACTCTAAAAAAGCGTATTCAGGAAGAAAAAGAAAAAAGAACAGAAAAATTAAACCAAAATCGCGAAGACTATAATGAAAATAGACAGGTAGCGCCCGTGAAAAATTACAAAAGAAGATATTATAAAAACCAACCAAGATATAGAATTAAGCAGTTAGAAGGAGAACATCCAATAAATTTAAAACGACCTCGTTTACTTGCAGGTGACAATCTTAGCGTACGTACTAACAACACTAGTAACACCAATACCAGCCACTCTGACAATTGACAAAATAACGACAGAAAATGGATATTCTATCATAAACATGGGACAAACTGAAATTATTGAGGACACAAAAACAATCCTTCACATTATTAACACTAAGGACCTAAAGCTTACAATTGGAACAATGGAGAAAAATATTCAAAATTTAAAATTATATAACGACCCAATTATAAGAAAACAAATTGAAACATTAAAAGCTAAACTTCAATCGATAGAGCCAAAGAAAAACTTGAGACAAAAAAGGGGATTAGTTAATATTGTAGGAAAAGCTAGTAACTTCCTTTTTGGGACAATGGACGATGACGACAGGAAAGACATAACAGAACACATTAACTTAGTAGAAACGAACAGTAAAATTACAGTCGACACAATTAACAAACAGATAGAAATAAATCAAAATTTTAATGAAAGCATTACACACCTTAAAAACATAATAGAAGCTGACAGGATAGAACTGACAAAAACGTTTTCAGAACTAACAGAGAACGAAAAAAGATACATGCTCAAACAAATTAAACTAGATCAAATTTTGAAGCTTAACATGTTAGAAGATAAATTAAATCAAATAATAGATAACATTGCGTTAGCCAAACATGGACTGATACACCCTAGCTTATTGACAACCACAGAAATTGTAGAGACACAAATTGACTTTTTAAAATTAAAAAATATTAAAGTAGGAGCCCTTAAATATGACAGTGAAACGTTAGTCTTAGCTATAAAAATCCCTAATAATTTCGTAGAAGTAGATTTGAAATTTTTGACTCCTATACCAAATAAGTTAAATTTAGAAATTCAACTTGAAGAATTTTTCTTCATAGAAATTAATAAAACAATGTTCCATTATAAAAATGATATCCAATATAAAAAAGATCTAATTATTGTAAATAACTGCATAATAAAAAAAAACTGTACTTTGAAAGAAAACCATGTAACTGAAATAAAAAAAATAGATGATAGCACAATATTATGTAAAAATTTTAAAAATGATAAAATTGTAAACAAATGCGATGATAGAAATGTTGTACTTGAAGGAAATTTCCTTATAACAATTAATAACTGTAGCATTTATATATTTAATGAAACATTATCTAATAACAATATGTATTTTATTGAAAGATTTTACTATAATGAAACCGAAAATTACAATTTTACAAAAGAATTGAGCTTTGAAGATATTATTCTTAAAAACTTTGTTAACCTAAAACCAATAAAATTGCTAAAACTTCATAAAAATGTACAATATGCAATATGTTCAACAACTATAATAATTTCATTTATATTAATTAGCTTAATCTTCAAAATTTTGAAAAGACACAAAACACTTATTATTTCGGTTAAAAATATGAAAGAAAAATATACAAAAAATATAGAAGAAAATTGTAAAGTAACTCCAAAAATTCAGGAGAATTTTAATTTAAAGGGGGGAGAGGTTACGTATTCGATACCTACTAACCCACATAGTTCTATATTTTCAATTGCTAAATAATAATTGTATGTCTTTGCAATTCCTACGGGAAGCAAAGACCATTAACCTTTACACGCGCATTTATATTTTCTTGTAATTTAAGACTTTCCTCCAATTGTGAAATCATCACCTAAATAAAAATGCAGTAAATAAAATATGCTGAGACAGCAAATAAAGTAATAGAATTAAAATAATAAAATGTACAATCAATTCAGTTAAGAGTAAGCAATCAAATAAAGAAGTTCTTCCGTTTTTGTTCAAATATACTTTTCGTGTTTCTTTTTAAAAAGGTCGTTCGCGAAGGACCAAATATAAGTTACACATATACTTTTCTTATGTCATTGATTTTGGCCACTGTTCGTGCAAGAAAAGACATTGCGGTAGTCTTTGCTTCCTCTTGAATAGTGGCAAATTTGTTAGAAGGATGCCGTTACGTCTGATTCAGCGTTGAAATTGTCCGTAAATATTCAAACTACTGAATGACATTGGAAGCACTTGACGGAACATTAAGCAATCTGCTCAGCGACTCGAGATGTTTTTCAGGAGCAATGATTTGAATGTCTGTTGATTTTCGTCAAACACTGCCAGTCATACTAAGATTGACGCATGCCGATGAAATAAAATCTTTTCCCAAATCATCAAATCTGTGGCCCAATGTGACGAAGCTTCAGCTGACATGAAAGTTGAATTGCCGAATGATCTATTTGCTGAAAATTTTTCTAAGAGATTGCTGACTATAAATTTCTATCGACGAATCGAGCGATTTAGTCTCATCAAAGAATGAGCTCATCAATAAAGTATTTCCAAAAGTCATCACTAACCACAAAAAGAACAAATGGTTTATTAATTGAGCAATTTTTATGGCTAAGAACAAAGATGTAAATGACATAAACTTAAGAACTCAGAATCAAATCAATAGTTCTCTGCATTCATTTAAATCTATTGACTGATGTGTAAGTGTAACAAATAAAGAAGAAGCCACTAGTTCTCCAACAGATGTGTCTGGGCTACCATCGCACAATTTTCAACTGAAGGTTATTTGATCTGTAGTCATCATGGATCGAAATCTTAACCAACCAAAGCTATGAAATTAGACGCGGTTGGTGATAAGAAAATTACTGATCAATGTGATTGCCGTGACAATACTCGAAGGGAATTTCGAATGTGAGGAAGTTGTCATACCAAGGATTCCAATTTTTCCAACAAATATGTCTATCTTGCATTTGCCATGACGATTAACAAATCACTAGGTCGATTTTTAATTGTTTGTGATTTGAATTTAGAAAATGCATGTTTTTCTCACGGTCAATTGTACGCGCCTGATCACACCTCAGACGAAAACACTCTTGACCATTATTATTCTAGTCTTATAGCTTAGGATGAAGATGCATGAACTCTTTCAATGGTTAATAAGGAAGATTTTGGTTGTCCTGAAAAAGACTGCGGAGTTGATGTTCTACGAACCAAAAAATCTAATTCAGCAAATTCAAGATTAGTAGAAACAGAACTCGCGACTTACTCATTAATAATTCTCCTGGCAAGATTGTTTAAAAAGATGCATGCTTATTGTTTGACATACCTTACCTGGTTACTTTTACCGTATAGGACTTTTTTCCACAATAAATTGACTTTATTGCACTTTTCATATAATTCAATATTTGAAGGCGTTTTTATGACTCAATTCGCCACTGTGCTCCTCCTAAGCGTTTGCATCAACTATATACAACCATTAGGACTCTACCACTCTTTATTGCTAAACACAAGTCGCATTGAGGAGAAAACTTCAGCCATTTAACAGTTTGCATGAATTGAAATTAGCCCATAGATGACGCCATTTATGAGTCGACGAAGTGGTGGTCATGGTCATATAAAGGATTTTCAAACTTCCTTGCCGCCGCCCGCCGCCTTCTTCGTCAGCCACAACAAATTTGCCGTCATCGGTCGTTCTTCATGCAGATCAAATCTAATGAAATTTATCCTCAATAGAAGATGGTGATGGCTTTTGCAATTAAATTAAATTTAACAGTTTAGAAAGAAGACAAAAAATACAAAATCACAAGTGGGATCAATTAACGGAACAGAGGTAAACAACCCCTCGGGGAATGTTCCATTCTGATCCTCCCTCTCTATTGTGCGTCATCGTTCTTTAGAGAGGTGTGTTGTTGTTAAGTTGGCACAGAAAAGAGTCCTTGTTTTTTTTTTCCTCGTTTTCTTTGCTTTGATATTCATGTAAAATGTGAATGGAGCTTACGCTTAACATCCTTGAGTTAATTTTGTTTACTTTTGCTTCTTATTGTTCCATTTGCCTTGAGAGTCATTATACGCGAACGGAAGTCTATTAGAAACCTTAAGATGGTTTGGAATTGTAGGAAATACCAACACCAGTTTAGGGTGTAAAGTGGGTTTAATTTCAGTTTTCCTACTTTAAAATAAGGAAAAAGAAATACAAGTGTGCTTAGGGAGAAAATGCAATTCATTTAAGAAAATTGAGTCCATAATGATATTGGTGTGAAGTGTCTTAATTCGAGGTCATTAAGGAAAAGTCTAAAAAGTTTTGGATTGTAGTTAATTAGTTAATGTAAGATAGGTGTTGGTAGACAAAAAAAACTCAATTACAAAATAGTTTTATTAATGAAAAATTTATTTTAATACAATAATGAATCACGCATTATGTGTGGGTGATGCGACTGATTCAAACTGATTCCTAATTATTTTTGTATGTAGCTTTTCGGCTATTTCGATGACTACCTAGGTAATTAGTTATACTTATCTCTTATTTCATAAAGGTTGGGTATAATAGATAGGGTACAGGTGGCACACTCCGACAGGGGAGCAATTCTGGACAGTCACCAATATCTCTGTGTGTAGACGTCTAATTTCTGTGACAAAATGTGAACTAGCTCTTAGTGTTAACCACCAATCCGTATAAGCAGGCAATATCCCTTATGCTTATTGTAAGTTATGAACTGCAATCTAGGTCTGCATTATAGCAGCTCGATTGGTGGGCATAGGTATTGAAATATTTTTCTTTGTTTATTTACTGAAAATTATAAAGTGTAAAAACACCCGACGGGGCACCTCCGACTAATTAAAACGGGGGAGGTGCTATTTTAATATTTTTTTTTTTTTTCAATTGCTTAAATTTCAACAACTTCACTGTATGATGTATCATATTTTTGGTTCACCAAACTCAATTTTTAACTGTTTTTTAGCGTCCATGTATCATATTTGATCAAATCATACAAAATGTACTTTACTGTGCCCATAAAATACTTGTTTCTTACACCCGTACATACAGATTTTTTTTTTAAGAAAATTCAATCCGCATGCAATTTATACCTTGTTTTCACCGTCCATGAATCACTTTTGATACAAAATCACAAGCTTAATTTTGGACTTAAACTATTTTTGATATTAAAATCTTATTCAATATTTACAGGACTTGCAGTTCATTCTTTGATTTGGAAAATTTATAAAATATAAAAAAGCGAATATTATAACCAAGTTTGAGTTTGATTGGCGGGATTTGGCGGCATTTTAAAAAGCGGGACTATAATAGATCGGAATTTTGAACAAGCGGGATCTCAGAAGATTAGATTTTAAGAAATCAGTATTTTAGTTAATAGGTATTAAAACTATTTTTTAGGGATTTTTTAAAATCGGAATTTTGAAAGGCGGTATTCCGATATTTTTAACATCGCGGTTTTACTGTGCCTGAACACCAGTAGACTGCTGCAACTGCAACTGGAACTGGAAGCTGAAAATATATGTCAAAATTTGTCGTACATCTCGTTATTAACGTGCTCAAAATGAGGCTGTGTACAGTGTACAGCTTTATCTCGTTTAATATCATTCGTGTCAGTTGATTAAAATTTGTTTACAAATTTATGACACAATTAAATTCAGTTTGATTAGTTTTGTTGCTTTTAATGGAGTAAATAAAATATTTATTGGCAAAAACAAGCGGAAACTATAGATGGCTCTAGCTACAGGTGTTTGGATTTACAGATGTTGCCACACAGCAATAATTTGACTATCATATAAGTTTTCTTCGAACAAAAACAAGAAAACTGACAACAGTGCCTATAATTTAATTAAAAATTTGCAAGCAAATTGGAAACAAAAAAAGTGTAGCATTATATCTTCTTATAATAATAATAAAATAATCATCAAAATTAATATTGGTGGTACGTCAAATGTTCAAATTTTTTTACCTTGTGCAGTAGGTACCAACTAAACATGGCGTTGTGTTCGTTATAATATAAATTTGTTTGTATTAAATAATTTGACAGCTGTTGCAACTCCAGCTCAAGTTGCAGAATAAAAAATTACAAAAAAGTCATAAAATGTGAAATCTCACTATCTTTGCAACGAACGGCTTGCTGAAGAGATCGTATCAAAATCTCCACTCTAAAAATCCCGACTGGCAAAAATGACGACTGTTTTAAATCCTGACTCTCATATTCCCGACTCTTAAAATTCCGACTTCCAAAATCCTGACTGTCAAAAATCCTGAATATTACGAATTTAGAAATCCCGACTTTTTTAATACTTTTTCTTACACTTTTTAAAATATCATTACTGCATTGGACTGTTAATTTAGTCAAAAAATTTCATTTAAAGTTATCGCATAGAACCCAATAAAATCTCAAAAATTAAATTTGTTTGACCTTTTCTGTACAAAAAAAAAATGTATTTGCACAATGCCACGTCATTTTTACATTTTGGTTTATACCTGACAGGCCAAATATTTCTGCATTTCTGTTTCTTAGCAACTTAAAAGCACGGTTGAAAAATTCGATACAATTGTACTATTTTCAATACAATTGAATGTGCTCAATTACGCAAGTACACTTTCAAGAAATTCAGTACAATTTTCCTCAGCCACTAAATTAGATGCATTGAGGTGTTATTTTGATTAATAATCCGATATAACATAATTTGTTCGACCATTTATTACACTGATCAAGTTTTGTCTTTATTGTCATCCGCCTGTCTCTATTGTGCTTCGTGTTTTGCTCTTTTTTTCAATTATTATATTCAAGATTTTGTGACTCTGTCTCAAGTTATTGCAAATCAAAACGAATATCTATGTCGGTTTTGTTTCTCAGTGAGGATTAACACTAAAATAAATTCATTGAATTAATAAGAATGCCGCTTTGCTAACCTCTCGACCACGCGTATGCTGTCCGAAGACCGCAGTACACGTTGAATCGGCAGTATAGCAAATGATAAGTTCCATCTTAAAAGAAAGACGATTGGTTGAATTTTAACATAATTTAACAATTTTATTAAAATAATATCTTAAAACTATAAAAACATTTAGTTCCACAGAAGGTGGCAATTTCATAAATTTAAGCTCAGTTGGCAACCATGAAATTTAAAGGAAAAAAAAATTATATATGTATGGTGCTTGGTTTTGTTTTATAATTTTTAATATTATCTATTACAGCTATTGCGGCAGCAAATGTAAGACTCAGACCCTGTTTTTAAGTGCGAGGTTATTGATTAACCTCGAGTTAACGCTGATTGAAACACGGTTTTAATTCAGTTTGAGATCCCTCAGAATTAACTTACCAATTTAGTTGGATTAATTTTGAGATATCTCTGAACCTCAAAACTAACTGAAAACCTTGTTTTCATCACAGTTAAATCGGGGTTAAATAACCCTGGAATAATCTCGAACTGAAAAACTGGGCTTTAATGTACAAATCGTCTACAAATTGAAACTTTCTCAGCATTAATTTAACACAAAATTTAATTAAGAATAGTTATTGTAGTTTTCAGATAAACAGTTATTTGTTCAAAACGTTCAAAATTATCATCTTCCTCTTGAGCAAGAAGAACTAATTAAGTCAATTTTGGTTCCACTAAACTAGAACTAGCACTTTGTACTAAAAAGTTTTTAATTGTGTGGTCAGGTGGCAAAATGATATAAGTACATTTTTCCAATTTCACGCATTTTTAAAGTTCAAACTGTTATAAACAATTATAAACTTGTTTTAAAAATTGAAAAAAAAAATCAAAATTTGAAAATAAAGAAAAAAAAAAACTTTTTTTGAAAAATGAAAAAGAACAATTCGATACACTTTTGTTTTATCTTCAATACACTTCGTAAGGTTAATTTTCCATTCCTGCTTTGAAGTAGTTCCCAACCACTTCCCATATTTGTGAAATTGTAAAGGTTTTTGTGTGTCTCACGTTTTCGTGTGACGTAGCTATATGACTTGAAAATTTTTAGTTGCAGCCACATCGCACAGAAATCTACCACAGTATTTCCTCGTGTTACCTCGTGTTTTCCAGTTATCAATAATATTTTTTGTGAACTTACAGGTGTTTTAAAATTTCATAAAAATATAAAAAGAGAAAATATGAGTGATATAGTGAGATGGAAAGAGAGCCAGAAATTGAAGTCGATGGAGATGATGGAGACGATTTTTTAATCGATGATTTTTGGCGACGATAATTGGCTTCCAAACAATGACCCTCCTAACTCTGACACAGAATCAGAACCCGATGAGGATTTAAATGAGGGTTGATCCAGATCCACCAAAAAGTGACGAGGAAGAGATAGACGAAGTTGACGAATTACCAGCTGCGAATAAGCAAAGTAACTTTGTACGCTGGACGGAGTTTTCTTCTAGCCAAAAACTTTTCCTTTTACGGGAAGATCTGGGTTTCTCACAGACGTCTCTTAAACAATATTAGTTGCCTGGAAGCTTTTAGTCATTTTTGTAGATGAAGAGGTTATACAACTATTGGTTTTTGAAACCAATAGATATGCCCTTGCCCAGCAGAAATCGGATCGGGTTCCAATAACTCGTGGTTCCCGAAAATAGAATTGGGTTCCTACAAATGAGCCAGAGATAAAAAAGTTTCTTGGACTTTTACTCTGGATGGGTCTTGTGAAGGATGGAATTGTTGGAAGACTATTGGGCAAAATAGAACATTTACAATTTCAGGATTCCTGCAAAAACCATGTCTGGCAACCGCTTTTAAATTCTTCTAATTTTTTTTTCCATTTCGCTGACAACACCGCCATAGCATAGCACCATGGAGACAAGATTGGGAAACTTAAACCTGTTTTGGACATGTTGCAAGGAAAGTACCAAAAAGTGATGATACCTGGAGAAAACATGGTGATCGACGAATCAGTTATTCCTTGGAGAGCCCTTCTAGTTTTTCGATAGTATTTATCTAACAAAGCTCATCCTTTTGGTGTTTAGTTATTCTTGTTCCACGAAAGGTTTCACGTGGTCGATAAAGATTTACTCCGGGAAGAGCTCGAAAGGTGTTCGAGAAATTGGTCATGCAAAGAATATTTGCGAAGAACTAATCAGCACCTTATTGAAAGGGGAGGGTCGCACTCTTTATGTTGACAATTTTTATATGAGCTATAAACTGGCGCGTTCAAAACCTGAACATCAAACACGGCCAAAAGAAGTAATGTTTACAAGAAGGCAACAAAAAGTGGAATGCAAATACGAAAGTTTAGAGAGAAGGTTGCTAAAAGCTTACTCGACCTCCTGTCTCCACAACAAGTTTCTTCCAAGAAACATAATATTCAAAAAATACTGGATGCTAATTAAAAAACCATCAGACGAGCTTGCGTTTTATGCTATGCACAATCTAGAAAGTCAACCGACAGAAATACAGCGAGAGGCAACCTAAAACGGACCACAACATGTAATGAAACTGTTTCACAGTAATAATTCAACTGATTTGCAAATAAAAAAACTTTTTAGTATAAACGCAACAACAATGCAACTGTTTTCCAACCTTTATGCAACTGACTAGGTTATCTGCCGCTTGTTGTTTAAAACAAAATTAAAATGAAGTAGTGCAGTCAAATGGTGTTTTGGTGAGGAAAAAAATACAGAAGTTTTTTTCTCACTTGTTTTTTATGTATCGCTGAGTCCGATTTTCAACTTTTTCGCAAGGATATGGGTGAAGAATTTTGGGTTAAGGTCTCTTGACGTAACGTAATACAACATAAAATTTCAACGCGATATAGCGTGCACAAGTTTTGTCCAAAGTATAGCTATGTGATTAATGATTAGAGTGTTCAGTTTGTAGATAATTTAAAAAAGTTATATTAGAATCCAAGTTTGTTTCTATGACAATCATAGTTTTCGAGTTACAAGCGAATATATAAAGGCGTTTTTCGAAAACGCGTATATTTCTGTGTTTTTTCAGCGCGCTTTAGTGACCATATGGTTCAGCCAAAATAAAAACTTGATATGAACTTTTGTTTTATCTTTCTTTTTATTGGAAACTTAATGTACTTTAAATTTGTAGATTGAAATATCCTAGAAAAGTTCATTATTTTATGACTCTTTTGTAAGAAACTAAACAAATTTAACAATTTTCGAGGTTTTTTGTCATTTTCGTAGTGAAGCCATATCCGTGCGAAGTAGCAAAGTTGAAAACTGGATTCAGCGATACTCTTTACATAAAAACAAGTGAGAAAAAAAAACTTCTGCATTTTTTTCCTCAAACCATAGCTTTTGGTGACGATTTGACTGGACTAACCATATTTTCTATCGGATAGAATTTAATAGTTTTTTGTCTGATAAGTCATATTTCATAAATTCAAGACAACGGGGTTTTCAAAATGGCGGTTAGCGCAAATAAGTATTCTGTAGCAGTTGCAAAAGAAAAATCTTTGCTGATTCTCTGAGCATTGTTTTTTTTATTTTGAGTATTCTATGTAGTTCGGGATGGTTGGTTAAGAAGTTTATAATTTATGATTCAATTACACATGCTAATTTCATTTACTTTTTCACTAACTTGAGTTCTTTGAACTGGCATGACAGTAGAAAAGACCTTTGTTTCCATACTATCTATGTAAAAAATTAACGAGCTATTTTTGATTTTACAGATAAGAATAATTTTACCATATTAATTGCGTTCAATCGGAAAACTTATTTGGTACGCATCTGTTTTTTGGTTTAAATTTCCTGCAATATTTCGAAGAAATCATTTTAATATCGTTTCATTTAGAACTTAGATAATCAATAGAAGTCTACGAACCGTAAAATTAAAAGAAAAATCATAGTTCTTAACCAAGAAGATAATTTTCCACTTTTGATTACCATGAACGAATTAAGAACAACATTTGTTAGGCGAATAAATTTTTAGACTAGTACTAGAGGGGATATAATCATTGTGGTTTTGTATGTCAGAAGATACTCTATATTCAGAGAAAGTAATATGACTGTAAAAAAATGAAACACACATCAAAGACGGATGAATCATTCTAATATTTTATGATTCAAACTATGATTATACTAATTTCTCAAAGGACTACATTATGTCAAGGGAATTACTATTCCTGGGTAATGTGTGATGGGGTGATAAAAGAAAGTTCTACAAAAAGAAGTCCAGGAGCGGAATTGTGATTTTGCTGTTGATGGCAGTTTGATGCATTTTTTACTTCCGATTATTATATAGTTACTGCAAGTTATAAATTCGTGCAAAAAAAAAGTTTTGATATAACAATCAAACATGACATTACGATGATAGCGATGTTGAAAAAAGTGGGTTTGGAAATTCTGTGTGTTTGTCTGTCTGTCATTAGCACCAGCAGCCTATAAGCGATTAGGCCGAAATCCTTCAAACTTGATATGTCAGATGGGTTTTTTAAATTTTTGTTCTGGGGATTAAAAATAACGGTATACATGCCATGTAACGGTTATGAAAAAATTGTTTTCAAAAACGGCTCTAACGATAAACGTGACATGAGTGATACGGCATTAAAGACCTTTCAAGCGGTTTGAACCGTTATTCGTAAGAGATATAGTTCTTACGGTACCTGGAATATAACTGTTTTTTAAAATTTCGACTTTCTCGTTAACGACTCAGCGGATCTTACCAACATTTTATTTCTATAAAGGCCCAGGTAGTAGAATGATAATGGCGAAGGTGTGTAACTTCGCTCGAGACGCTGGCGCTGTTTCAGTTTTAAATTCGATTGATGTTGAGAGGAGTTGTCTGGCGAAGCTGCGTTGAGGTGATGCTGTCTTTTTAGTTGAGGGTTTGTTGCGTTTGCTTGTGCCCGACTATCACGTCGGGGTCACCAATTTGGGAGCGCCGGATAATAGCAGGTGCTGATCTCTTTGCAAGCAGCGTGGTTGAAAACAGAATGTCGAAATCCAAAAACGATAGCAATAGCATCCAGTAATCATTTTGAATGGCGTCGTTTAACGGTAAAAAATTGATTTTTAAAGTGGCTGCGTTCAACCATCAGTATTAGAGTGGTAAGTCCACTCGTACCCCTTCCGACCGTCACAATGGTTATGTGATATGTATTTTTTAAAAGCTAGAACTCCATTCTTTATTCAAATAATTGATTTATGTTGCTTTAACATTTGTTTTAAGAAATAAACTTCAAATTCTGAATTTTTAATAATAGTCCAGTCAAACGGTAGTTTATCACCTTACGAAAGATATACAAATAGATTTTTTATTCGAATTCTATGTTTTTTGGGTCGCTGAATCCGAATCTGCAGAAATCCAAAATTTCCTGGTGCGTTTTGAGATATCCGCGAAAAACCGCGGAATTTTAGTACTTTTTCCGTTTTTTGCTAACATCTCGGAAACTATCCGTCTTAACTGAAATTTCACCCACAACAAAATAAAAGACCATTAAATTTCCTAAAAATTCATGCATATTGTTTATTTCTCAGGCTTACATTTAGCCCGTTAGAGCGCTTTGAAATTTCAACATAATTTCCCATTTCTGTAAAAAAACCAATTTGTTTTTACATATGAATTTTTAACGGTTTTTTACAGAAATGGGAAATTTTGTTGAAATTTCAACGCAATCTACCGGGCTAACGGTACGTCTGAGAAATAAACAGTATGTATGAATTTTGTAGGAAATTTAATGGTCTTTAATTTTGTTGTAGTAAAAATTCAGTTAAGACGCATTGTTTCCTCGCAATTTCCTGGTGCGTTACCAGGAAATTTTGTTGGATTTCTTCAGATTCAGATTTAAAGACCCAAAAAATTAAAAATTTTTTCTTAAAATTTCAAAATTTGCATTGTGTGTACAAATTGTATTTCCCAAAAGTTATTCGTTATGAAGCACTGGACGATGAGAGGATACTTTTAAACTAAGTCCCAGATATTCATCACACACCACACCGGGGATTTTTTTATTGTGGGAAAGAGGGATCCTTCTCCTACACATTCCTGGGAAAATTTGATCTGCAACAAATTTAACAGTATAGAAGTTATTATTTATTGAGCATATAAGGCTACAAATGAAATTGCTTTTGTCAATATAGCCGCTCAGCCTATTATATATCTACTTGACTTATCCCAACTAACAATTTAACTTGTATTAGGTTCAACACAAGCTATTTTCAGACTTCTATAGAAATAGTAAAAGTCTTTATACAAGTTATTTTGGCGCACATTGCGCAAGCTATATAGCTCCTATAAGACTTTTGGTGGCAGGTTCTATAGCTTGCTTTGGATGTTATAAAACGTCTCTATACAATCCATTTAATGACAGCTTATACCTAATAGCTTGTCTTGGATGTTGTAAAATGGCCTTACCCAAGCATTTTAATGACGCCTTTGCTAATAGCTTGCGTTGGACGTTGTAGAAAAGTCTTACCCAATCCATTTTATTAATGAAAGCTTGCCGTAAATGTTTATATAATGCCTTATAACGGCCATATTAATAAAAAATGTAGGTATTAGTACATTAAGCAATTTTATTATTTTTGTATTTGTATTTTTAGATATTTCCTCCTTCGCAGT
This sequence comes from Baccha elongata, assembly GCA_951217065.1. NCBI lineage: Eukaryota > Metazoa > Arthropoda > Insecta > Diptera > Syrphidae > Baccha > Baccha elongata. The sequence continues at coordinate 178,174,477 of OX578272.1, forward strand.
CAGGGCCCAAAAACATTTTGACTGTATTCTGCAAAGATTGAAATTATATTTTTAATAAAAAAGAAAAGTGTTTATTTACCTGGATTTTGAACTCAGAATCGAGAACTACCACGCACCACTCCAGCACTCTACCTCTACGCCACATTGTTGTTCAGAAAAATATGATGCGAAGAAAATGATATGAAGAAAATGTTAACGGTGAAGGGAGAGAAATAATTATCTTTATTAGTTTTTTCATATTTTCATATTAATAAATTATTTTTGTAAGCACTTCTTTTCGGTTAAAAGATTTTTGATACTTACCTTTCCTTTTTTTCTTTAGAACTGTAATGTTGTTACTAAGAGGTTATTTATAAGGCTGACAATTGACATATAAGCGGAATAATTAAATTCGTATTAAGCATTTATAGGCAAGCCTTTCACAAGTTGTTTGCATTGACTTGTCGTGGTGACCCTTATAGCAGCTATTTTCTTTAAAATTATCAGTAAACAACTTCGGAAGGCCTAATACAAGCTATTTTGAACCTTTATCTACAAGCCTTGTATAGAGGTTGTCAAACTTCCTTTTAAAGGCCTTATAGCTGTTTTTTTTTTTTAATTTTCAAAGTTTGAAATGTGTGGCTTGCGAAAATTTGGCTTATAAGAGCTCTATACTAGCTATTGCTTGCCAAATTCTAAAGTTTTGACCTTATAAAAGCTAAATTGTTAGTTGAGATGTTACATAATACACCCTCGAAACAAGGATAAATTAATAGTCCAGTCAATAAAGGCAAAAAAGGGCTTTAAATAATGGAGATAAATTTAACAATTTAGAAATTTGGCACACTTACACAGAGGTGTCTGGAAATGACCAAAAAAAAAGTTCCAAAAAATCCGCACTTGCGGCAGTGAGGAGAAACATGCAGTTTTTTGGTTTTTCTATTTATCTAAGAAACTGTATGTTACGTTTTCCTCTTAAGTACCGAAAAAGTTATTTTATAAGCTTGTACAAAAACAAACAAAATGAATACCGTTATTTTTAAGGAAATTTAATTTGCTTAATTTTTGTACAAGATTTTGTTTTGATACGACAAACAGTTTCTAAGATAAATAAGAATAACCGAAAATAAAGGCATGTTTATCCTAACTGGCACTAAGGGTTATTTCAAAAACTGTTGCAGATACCGAAAAAACACACTTAACATTTTGTTTAGAAAATTGTCTAAGCTTTATTTTTTTTTCAAAAAAAATTTGATTTGAGTAATAGTTTCCCGGAAAAATCGAAAAAAATAACATATTTCTCCTCATTGCCGCAAGCGCTCCAGCCGGATTTTGGGGACTTTTTTTTTTTTTGTTATCTCCAGACACGCCAAGGTTCAAAACTGTTGGATTTATTTCCAATTGAAAACCGTTATTGCTGGACTATAAAATCCTTTCAAATAACATAATAATAAATTAATAACCAACCATGTGCATACTTTGCCACTTTATTATTATTATTATTATTATTATTAATTCACACCTACGATAATCAATCCACAGATTTCGCTAAGATAATTAATCAATTTTTTTAAAATTAAAACTAAATTTAAAACAAGTTACAAATAAATAATTTTAAGAATTTTGAAGCAAATTTAAAACTAGAGTTTTAGGCAAAAAAACATCTAGGCTTTCATAATATATATTAAATAATTTACAGCAATGGGAAATTGGTTCACGCTGCCCATAATTAGTAGTATGAGGAACCTCAAAAATAAACTGTCTCATCCTAAGTGGCCGTAAGTAAGATACTAAATCAGAGCAATCAATATCATTACAGAGAATATCACCAATAAACAAAACACTATACATATTCTACGCCTCGACTCAAGAGTTTGCATTCCGAGCAATCAGTACTACCAGATAAAGGAAATTCTTTCAATGCAAATCTAAGAAAGTTTTTTTGAACTTTCTCGATTCTGTCATATAACTTTTTTTGAATTTGGGTTCCAAATAATACAATTATACTCGAGTAATGGACGAACAATAGAACAAAAAAAAGCTTTTAATGTATACGGATCCTTAAAATCTGTAGAATTTCTTTTGAGAAATCCAAGCATAGAGTTTGATTTGGATACAATATGAGTGACATGGGGCTCAAAGGTAAGTTTATTATCAAAAATAACTCCTAAGTCTTTTATTTCATCAACCCTACACAAATTAGAACTGTTAATGCAATAATCGAAATTTATTGTGTTGAGTTTACAAGAAAACATTAAGACGGAGCACTTTGATAAATTAAGAAGCAGATCATTTTGCCTACACCAACATTCAAACATATAAATATCTTTTTGAAACTCGAAACAATTATTTAAATTATTAACAACTTTAAAAAAACTTTACATCATCTGCAAACATTAGGCATTCTGATGCAGATAAAACAGATGGAAAATCGTTTATAAATAAATCAAACAGAGGTGGGCCAAGATGACTGCCTTCAGGAATGCCTGAATAAACAATTATAGGATAAGATTCAACATCACCTATTTTAACTATCTGCCTTCTACCGCTAAGATAAGACGCAAACCATTTAAGTAAAATTCCATCAAAACCATATGCTTTTAATTTAGCAATTAAAATTTGGTGATTTACTCTACTAAAGGCTTTTACAAAGTCCGTGTACACCACGTCCATTTGACAATGTTTTTCCAATGTATCAAAACATTTTATCGAAAAACAGGCCAGGTTTGTGGAAGTTGAACAGCCACTAAAAAATCCATGTTGAACATTTGAAATGTGATTTTTCATAATGCAATACATTTTAGTTTTTACAATTTTATCTAGAATCTTTGGAATAGAAGCTAGCTTGCTTATAGGACGATATTTTTCTATGTCCTTTTTAGTACCAGACTTGAAAATCGGATTTTCCAATCCTCCAAAAAATAACCACAACTTAAAGATTGGTTAGATAAAAACTGAAGTGGCGTACTCAGAGCTTCAGAGCAATGTTTCAAAACTACAGGGAAAATTCCATGGCAATCAGGAAAATTCGATGGAACCAATTCACGAAGAGCTGTTATAACTTCATCTTTTTCCATATAGAAAAAACAACAATCGGTTATTGGCGATAAAAAAACCACCATCATAGTTGTTACCAATACTTAAATCTGAAGAATTATATGTTCTCTGAAAATTATCTGCAAACCAATTGACAATTTGTTTTAGGACCACTAGATGAAACATTATTGTAGGACATTTTAGATGGAAAACCGGAAGATTTTCTTTTTAAATTAATAAAATTCCAGAAAAGTTTAGGATTACGTTTTAAATTACCTTCAACTGTCTGTACATAATTACTAAAGCAGAACCTAGACAAAAATACATACTCTCTTCGAAGGCGAGAATATAAAGAAAAATCTATTTCACTTTTAGAGATTTGGTATTTTTTAAAAATCTTACTTTAAGCGTTTTTTAACTTACGCAACCTAGCATTCGACCACGGAGGATGTGAACTCACTTTTGATAAGGATCGTGGTACAGAAAAAAACCAATTCTCTTACAAAATCATTTAAAAATATATTGAAATTAGTACTTAAGCTATTGTTAGAATTTACTTGCCAATTTAAATTAAGAAATTTTTCATTTAAATTATTTAAATTATTTGCATTAAATTTATAGGTACTTATTTAAACTTATCAATTGTACTAAACGCCTTAAAGTTTTTGAAACAAATGGATTTAATTAAAATAATATAAACGCATTTTCTTTTGGCGAACAAGAATTACCTAACACCGTGGCTCCACGAAAAATATTTATTGTCAATTAGATTTCATACAATATTTCAATTTATTATTTGTGTTGGCAAATAATTTCTTGACATAGGTTTCGCAATCGTATATTATTACACAGGAGGAAAAGAGAAAGAAAATTCATAAATATATTATTCTGTATACTAGAAGTCAAAATATTGCTGAGTTGATTGCAACAGAGATAGCAAGCAATATTACCAGAAATTGATTTCATAAAATATTGTATTGTCAAAAATGTGTGGTCTCCATAAGAAATTTTGATTGCTTGTGCGTATTTCATGCAATAAATATTGACAGTGGAGACCCGGGGTAAAGACCATTATATTGATTTTACCATATCGCATATTTTTTTTTTTTTGTGTGAAACCTATTTTTTCATTACATTGAAAGTTTCTGAGAATTATTTTCTCTACGATGAGGCAGAACAAAGTGGTTTTACAACTTAATTATGCATTAAAGCTCCGCACACATTGGGTGGCTGAAATTAAAATTAAAGTAGAAAAGTTAAAGCGTAAAAGTGAATATCATAGTTTTATAATTTCAGTATTTTTTCCATGAACATGTAATATTCCCACGAGATTTTTCCTTAATGAATTCTTTTGTTGGTATCTCTCCAGGATATCGGCTTATATATGCAGACTCTGTCACCATAATTATAATATATAAAGGCAATCAAGGCTGTTGGAAGATTGATGTTTTTTCCTCCAGTACTATATTTTAATTTTGGTATAAATATGTGTAAGGCTTTAAGATAATTTAATTGGGATCCTTTTTCAATAACGAGAATATTATACGTATTGAACTTTGCAGTGACTGCACTGGAGGCACAAAGTGCGCTTATGAAGCTTTTTAATTTATTTTGACGAACGAAAATTGAAAAATTATTGTTCTGCGAATAAGTGAGAACAGAATAACGAATACTTTCCTATAGAAATACATAGCATTTTTGCATATTACAGAACTTTAATGACTCTCCAGGTATAATTTTCAGTTAATTATTTTATGCAGTAAGGGTATGAATGAATTTGAGTGCGTTCCATTTTGAGTAGGTACCAGCACTGTCGATATACCTCAGGTAGTAAAATATGGACCACCTGACAAAACTGGATTCGGAAAATTTAATTTGCTGAACTATGTTGGAAAAGTGAAAAGTGGCTTCAATGTGAGTTGTATGGTAGCTGTTATTAAATGGCTGATTAGCTAAAAACTTTAAATGCTATCTTATGTGGAACCTTAAGATAATATACTATACCAAATTTAAATGAAATCGAGTAAGCCGTTATCAATTTATGGGCAAATTTTCTTAAAAATCGCTAACACCAAATCTCCGTTATGTGCATTTTTAACCAAACACCTGAAATGCGTACACAAAGTTTAATCGAAATCTTTAAAGCCGTTTTCGAGAAAATTTGTAAAAACTAAAACCATAATATATGAGGTACCCGTTATAGCCGAGCGAAAACAAAAATTAAAATTTGTTCTCTAGGGAATCATCGAAAAGTTCTACACACGAAGTTTGAAGAAAATCCGTCGAACCGTTTAGGCTGTAGCTATTGGTGAACATACAACCGAACATCTGCATATAGCACGGTAATTCCCTAGAGGAGAAATTCGAATTTTTGTTTTAGCCTGGCTATAACGGGTATCTCAAATAAAACGGATTCAGTTTTTGCAAGTTTTCTCAAAAACGGCTCTAACGATTTTGATAAAACTTGCTGTACGTCACATTGACAGTAGTCTTGTTGTTGTTGGCTAAAAATGCAAATAACGGAGTTTTGGTGTTTACGGTTTTTACAAATTTGATATTAAACATGTCATTTAGCACAAGATGGCATTCAAAGTTTTTGGCCAAACAACTTGATCTCACGTTTAGGCAATTTTTTGATATTTTTTGAACTTTATTCAGAAATTAATAAGTTTAAACCAGTGTGCTTTTTTTTTAAATCATTCATGCCGCACTATTTGACAATCCATACCATACAGATACACTCTTAGTTTACATGCGTAATTACTGTATTGCGCATGCAGACATGAGTTGAGTATGGGCCCTATAATTTAAAATCAAATTTGCAAAATGTTTGTAGAATTTTCCAGTTGTAAGATATAGGTAGGTAGAGGTACCTAGCTAAACCTACTTTAAATATTAATATCTCTGAGCTTGTGCTTGAACCGAATTGTGTAAATGTAAAGCCTTATTATACCCGGCGCGATGCTGCGTCATGAAAAAATAATTGCAGAGAAATATTTTTTGAAAGAGTTATCTTGTTCAAGCCAAATTGAATGAGTTCTTTCTTCTTGATTGTTAAGTATTGAGCATTAAGCATTTAAGAACAGCGTTATCATATAGCAAAACTCCGCATTATTTACATAGCCATATTTACACAGTATATATATATATATGCTATAATAGTCCAGTCAATATATGGTTGTACCTAGAGTGCGTGGATGATCAGGCACCTAATCCATTCCTTCAGAATATTGTTCAGGCTGTTTAAGTAGTCAACATACTAAAAGTCCTGACTTCTGGTAGGTGTGTCGGAAAAGGGGGAGGGGTGTCAAGTTACCCTTTTCGGGGTTAAGCATATGTGGTAAGTGCATATAAAACAAAAATAATCTTATATTTCATAAATTGAAAATGTTCATGTGTATATTTTTTACATTTTTCAAATAAAAAGATTTTTGACTTATGATTTCAATAACCCGATATCAAAGGTTAATTTTCTTAAACGGAATTCAATGCTGTATCACACCCTACAATAGGTTGTTTTGTTCGGTTAAAAACTTTCACTAAAAATTTAAGGTAAATACTTTTTTTGACAAATTGCGATGAATGTAGCTTGAAAACAGTTGGGAAATGAAATGAAAGTATAAGCAACAAAAGTTAAAGAATTTTATGGTCTTTAATATAACTACAAAGATTTTTTCCTAAAATTTTTTTCGGGATATAAGCGTAAATCCCAAAAAAGTAAACTTTGTACCCCTCCCCTTTTGTCTCACCTCCCAGATATCAAGACTTTTCTGTTTGTCTCCTCCTGAATCATACTGATCAAGTTTCTGAGTGAATGGTTCAGACCCAACCCCTTGATTGATTATTACCTCATATGTGAATTTATATTTCAATTGTTAAATTATGACTTAATTTTTTTGAATTTCTCAAAAACTAAGATACATTTTGGCATCCGGTTTTCTGTTTTTGACTAAAAATTAATAAGAGCATTGAATTTTGAAAATAAAAATAATAGTTAATTACATAAAATTTTGAAAAATATTGGTTTAAAACATTTTTTTTTAGTTTTTTTTTCAAAATTTTGAGTTTGAAATTTAATTTTTTTAAAACTGTTCACTTAAACAACTTAATTTAAAAATTAAATAAAAGAGTAGTTTTCTGGCTTTCCAAAAAAATATATCAATAATTTTTTTTCTGATTTAAGTCAATGTTTTAGAAAATTGCCCCTCCCGCCTAAACGGGGGGAAATAGACCCCCCACTTCCCTTACGATTGTTTTCTTGTCTTAACTTCACCTACACGCTCAAGCTTTTTGGTGCATCTTATACCAATCACCCTGTATATAAGAAGAATAAAAAAAAATATATTTCTATCTTAATAGGTACTAAGTTGAAAAAAATTGGCAACCAAGAAAAAACAGCCATAACTACCTTAACTGTAAGTACCCAACTTATATCTAACAACTAAGCCCCACGTGCCAGAAGTAATAGTAAATACAGATTTATTCATAAATAGGTACTATCATTGAATAATTACAATTTGTATTTATTCAATGGTACCACGTTGGTTGCAAATCTTGCAATAAAAACGTTGGACTTTTTTTACCCTTTTTCAGTTCTAAGGTGACTGGAAACTGGAATATTAACTTTATCTTTAATGTAAAGTACAAATTACAATACATGAATAATATGTCAGTATAAAGATAGTACCTACCAATATAAACCTACCTAGGTAAGGTATATCTACAAACGTTAAAGCAACTAAATAAAAAAAATATCTGTCGCTTTTCATTTCAAACAAAAATGAGAGAACAGCATCAAAAGTTCACCCTAACGCTAGCTAACCCAATGAAAATTCACATTGTTTTTAGTTAAAATTTTTAGTCATTCGGTTTAGACGGATTGTAGTAGTGCACAGGTTATGTGAACTTAGGTTATTAGATAACAAATTCTTAACATGTTTTAATTGAATTTACATTGTTCAATAATTTAATGTTTAATGTTTTTTTTTTAATATAAATTAAAATTCAAAACACATTTATTAATAATGGAAGCTGAAATAAGTTTGCTGAGAGAAGTAAGTTGTGAGACAGAATGTGACGTTTACAAAGACTACACATTATAGTATCACCTGTTCGCGTTTCAATTTGAAGAGCTTTTGAAAAGTAAACACAAGCAATGAAATTATATGCTCGGATTATAAATAATAAAGAGCAGACAAAACGTCAAAGAAAGCTTAAATTATTTATTTATAAACAGTGATTACAGTGCTTCCCGGTCTTATGATTCGAATAAAAATTGACAAATACTTTGGATGTATGATAATGTATACTTTCACTTGTAATATAACAAAAATTAAATTATTATGTTATTAATATTTGTTTTGTTAAGGTTATATAATCTCAAGTTATTAATATTTTTACTTGTTTAATAGGATTTTTATATGAATAGGAATTACCTACTATCTTTAAACCTAAATACCTAGCTATAACATTATATGTAGGTATATAAGCATTAAAAACTCAGTTACAAATATTTAACTGAAGTGGTAAAGTGGTGAAGTAGGCAATTTTCGATCTCTTATTGTTTTTTGACACGACAGTACCTACACAATACCTGTGTTTTTTTTTTTGGCAATTATACATAGTGAAGTGAGAAATGCCCAAAAAAAAACTCATCCGCATCGGCAGCCGCGTTTTTGTATTTAAAATATGGTACTACTGAACTTTTAGACAGAATGAAATAAAAATATAAGCAATTCATAAATGAAGTATTTTCAAAGCGAACATACAACTAAATCAGAAAATGTTGAAGAAAAGTGGTAATAAACATATCGAAATAATTGAATTTTATAACATAAATTCATGTTAAAATTCATGGTTAATAGTTATTCTTACAGACGTAATTGCAATTTTGTTATTTTGCAGCAACAAAGCTGAACACAAGAGCGCAAATGGTCTTTGTTCGTAGAAATGATATGTTTTGCAACATATAATATGAATTCACTCGAGGGTATACTCTTTTTAAATTCCATTGGAGTTTCCGGAACACAGTTTTTTATTGTCTGTTCCATATTTAGTGGAACCAACAATTAAGCTTATTTATACTTTAAACCAAAACGTATTAAAGAATTGTATATAGCTTTCCGATTACGGTTTGCACCCAATAGGTAATTTGCAAATGTCAAGATTTCAGATCTTTCAAACTACAAAATATCAAATATATTGCCCCTGATGACAGTTAGCACTATAAATACTCTGCAAATGTCTAAATTGGATTTGTAAAGTCCTGTTGAACAATCGTGGGTTAAGCCTTAGTTATAATATTTGCATATTTGGCCCTTAAAATCTATTAAAACAGTAAGTGTTAAACATTAATTGCAACCGAAGTTCCTTTCTTGCAGCGTTTAGTGGTGTTTTTTTTTTAATTCTTGAATGTCAAGTGTGGAGCACCTAAATTAGCTCAACGAACCGTTGATTTGCTGGCACTTAACCCCGCTAATTGTCTGATTTTCATCGTGGAGTGTGCTGAATTTGAGGCAATTCTTATTATTTTTCGCTTCTTGTGCAGTGTTAAGGCTGTTTTTATCCTGTCTTCGTTATTTTTCCTGTAAGTAGTAGGCTTTGATAAAATAAAATCAAACTACGTTATCACTTCGTCCTATTTAATTGCAATCATCCGCATAGAAAACCCTTCTGAGTGGTAGGTCTCAATTTTTGCTTTTTCCACCACAGCTAATTTTTTTTAACCATTTTCACGTTAAACACTCGGAGAAACTTTAGTAACGTTAAAAAAAATGTAATTTGCATTACCCAGCATTTAGAAACAAACTAAATAAATCCTTGCGTCTAACCAAGTGAACCGATTTATTTGACCTTTTTTTTGGACTAGTGGGAACAAAGAGATCAAAAGAACCTTTAAATGGCTCTCACTGATATTAAATTTAGGTTTTTTCTAAAGGAAATTTAATAACCTTTCAGATAAAGGCATTGTTTGGTAGTTCATAAAACAAACCAAACAGAAAAACTACAATTTATTGAAAGAAAAATGGTGCGGGTAACCATGTGAACCGCACTGTATCTATTTATAAAAAAAAAAAATACTGTATGTATGTGTCTAACAGCATCGAGTAAGTTCAGAGATTTTTATTCTATTAAATTTTCAATTTTTGAAATGCTTGGACTCAATTATTCGGTGACTACTGTAATAATATATCAAGTATCAAGCTTTCTACGAAACTGGTTTGTTTTACGAATGCGGTCTTTGTGATAGTACATTTTCGTTTGATAAGGCAATCTCGAATGATTAGAAATTGTCTTTAGTTCAAGTTCTAGGTTAAATAAACATGCTGGGGATATACGACGAGTCGTTATAATTTTCCATATGTTAATTTTTTACATGTTAAAAACTGTAAGTCATTTTATCGCGTCTGTCTTTTGATATAAAATTATTTGTTGTGTCCAAAAGTTTGCTATAGAAAAAGGTTACGGCTTTCATGTTTTTATCATTAGTTCAAAGTTATAATAATAATTTAACTATGTGTCTGTAAGGCACATTGCCTTTTAAATGCAACAGGTGTTGCACGACACTAGTTATAGAAGGAATAGAAAGATAGTAATGAATTGTTTTGGTACAATGGATAGAGAGCTAGTTGATTTTTATTTTTCATTTATCAAGTTATTTTAAATGTTTTATGTAGTAGGTATATTATAAAGATATTTATGATCAGATAGACTTATATTATATCGTATCTACAAATTTAAGCCAAATAAAACTATACTGCTGACAAGACAACATCAGCAATAACTTACTTACCACATTTCATTAATTTACTTTTAAATTTGTAAATAGTTGAATAAATAGGTATATAGTAGCTTGCTATATGTACCTATGTAAATAGGTACTAAGGGAAATTAAAATTCAACATATCGATAAATACGTATACTATTTGGGTTTTATACTAATTTTTCGTTGGAGACGGTCGAAATATAGATAGTGAAAAACATAAAGAGTACCTACGACTGAGCTCTTGTGGCCAAGTGCCTACAAGCTCAGTACACCTATAATACAGGCAATAGTAGGTACCTATTATTCCAGTCAATAGAGGCAAAATACGGCCCTCAAATGGAAATATTTCCAACAGTTTTCAAACTTGGCACACTTCCTCAGATAACCCCCAAGAATCCAAAAAAAATTTGTTTTTTAGGTTTTTCGCTTTTATCTTAAATTAAGTACTTTACTTAAATTTCCATGAGGGAGAGATACTTTTTTACGTCAAACGTGAATTTACATCGTTAGATGAATACCCCTAATAATTTGTTTGTTATTGTAAAAAAAAAAAACAATCACAAAAATCATAACGAGGAAGATCATGAAAAATAGATATTTGCTGCATAATAAGATACATTTTATTATATTTTGTTGTACTGAAACTTTGAATATACAGATTTATATCGGAAATTTAAAGTTTCTCCAAAAAATGTCTTGGATTTTATTTTGATCAACGGGAAGAAATCGTTAAAAATGATTTCCATCTCCAAAATTTCGACAGTTTTTTTTGCCAATAACTTTTTATGGGAAAGATCTGTCAAAAATATTTGTGACACAAAGTTGTAGAAAACATTTTTACTCATAAACCTAAAAAAAGTAAACCAAAAGAAGTCGAGGAAATTGCATTAATGCCTTTTTCAATATGGCGGACGAAGCAGAAAGCTTTTTTGTTGGAATTTTGTAGTTTAGAAATCACCAATTTCAGTTATACCAATTATTTCAAAAACTGATTTTTTAAGGTTTTCGAAAGCGTCTGGCAGGCCCTTTTATCTTAAAAAGTTTTTGGTTCTGAAATCTTAGACTTGTCTTAAAGTTCCTACCTCTGTGTATCTCGGAAGTAAAAACGTTAGATTTTTGTTCACTACTTTTACTCACCAAAAGAAATTTTTAGTTGCTCAATAGGACAAGTATTAGTTTCGTGTTAAAAAATATTCGAGCTTTTAATTAAACCGTCAATACTATAATAGAGAAGCCTAAAAAAGTAGGTTTCGTCATGCCGTCCGTCAGTCTGTCTGTGCGGATGTGCAGGTGTGCCGGATGTGCGGATGTTCGGTTGTATGTTCATCGAGCTACAACAGCCTTAACGGTTGGACGGATTTTCTTCAAACTTCGTGTGTAGTAGTTTTTTGTGATTCATTAGAGGACAAATTGGAATTTTTGTTTTAGCCCGGCTATAACGGGTACCACCGATATAACGGTTTTAGTTTTTTCTAATTTTCTCAAAAACGGCTCTAACGATTTTGATAAAAGTTAGTGTACGTACATATGCAGTTGTTTGAATATAACTGCATTTCAGGTTCTTTGCTAAAAATGCAGATAACGGAGATTTGATTTTAACGGTTTTTACAAATTCAGCCATAACTTTATAACGGCTGCGCACCGATTATATTTAAATTCGGTATAAAACTAAAATTAGTCATTTAATGTTTTGCTTAACAACCGTTTAATGATAGCTACCATACAACTTGATCTCGCGTTAGTGCCATTTTTTGCCTTTCTTCAGAACTTAAAACTTCCATTGTTTGCTACAAGAGCTAGTTCGTGCGACCCAGTCATGGATTTTATTTAGAAGTGGTTTGAAAAGGGCTTTGGCTTTGCCAACTGCAAACGAATCATTTCCTGATTAAATATTCCTTTTCCGGAATCAGGATTGAATAATTTCCTCATGTCTCATCTAATTAATTGTTCTCAATGACAAAAAAAAATATCAGTTCAAAAATTAACTATTTAATTCAATTTGGTTAAGATTCATTTTTATAATATAAGCTTGATTTGAACCTAAAGCTTCCATGCTTTAATTTAATTTTTGTATTTCTTTCCAGTTTGAAGAGGTATCTATACCAGTTCCTTGGGGTCACATCGCCGGTCGCTGGTTTGGACAACGGAATGTTAGACCAATTCTGGCACTGCATGGCTGGCTAGACAACTATGGCACTTGGGATAACCTTATACCACTGATGCCACCACATATAAGTGTCCTTGCTATTGATTTCCCTGGTCATGGAAAATCATCCCGGTTGCCAGCGGGTGTAACTTACCATATCATGAACTATGGAGCCGATATCATCAGAGTGATGCAGCATTACAACTGGGATAAAGTTTCAATAATGGCTCATTCGATGTCCTCGCTTTTGTCGTTTGTCTTTGCCGCATTCTTTCCAGAGCGAATTGACATGCTTATTCAACTCGATTCCTTGCACCCGTATGTTGATACACCGAAAAATAATATCGCTGTATTAAACTATTGCCTCGACACATTTTTACTCGAGGAAGAACGTATTCGAAATTCGAACATGATGCAACCACCATCGTATTCCAACGAGGAATTAATTCAGAGAGTTCATGAGGGATCAAGTAATTCAGTCGATAAAGACAAATGTAAACATATTATCCAAACCAATGTGACAAAGTCAACATTGTATCCATCAAAGTATTATTTTTCACGAGATCCAAGAGTAAAGATTTACTTTGGATTTTTTGCAACTACCGAATATCTATTAGCTTTGGCCAATCGTATAAAAGTTCCACAAATATTAATTAAAGCATCGAATTCTAACCATGTCGATCAAGATGGTCCGATAGTGGAGTTTCTTAAAAAAAACAATCCATATTTTGAATTTCATATTCTTGAGGGCACTCATCATATGCACTTAAATGATCCTCAAGAGACAAGCGTTCTTGTGAATAGTTTTCTTAGAAAATGGAAGCCACAACATGATATCTTACCATTGAAAGATGCTCAACCTCAACATAAAAATGGTATTAAAAAATCATTGGATGGGAGAGTGCAAAAAGCGAAATTGTGAAATCACCCTTTAACCAGTTAACATTATGATTTTAATCAAAAAATAAATTAAAAGTTTAAAAAGTACATTAGAGTGGTTATGGATGAAAGTTCCAAAGGTGCTGGATTTTAATAAAAATCATTTAAAATTATTCCAAAGTAGCCAGAGTGATATCTTTATATGGCTTTCATTAATAAAGAATGATTTTTCAACAAAAATGTACGAGTTTTGTTAATATTATGATAATTTTGATTTTAAATGTAATTATTACTATTATGTAAAATTAAAAACAAAAATTAACAACAAGCAATAGTTATTGTTATTATTATTTTTATTCATTTTCTTTTTTTAAATTATTACCTACATTAAAGAGTTTTACAGCAAAAAATTAATCTTTAAAGAGTTTGTCAACTTTATACTTAAGCGACCTTTACACGGTCAGTCATTTGACATCAATCTGCAATAGAGTGTTTGTATAAATAAGTCTGTATGCGTGCATTTTTTTTTTTTTTTTTTTTTTTATTTGGCATAGTAAAATATTTTTTTTCCAAAAACAAATTGCAATTGCACAATTTACATAGATATGGTTATACTACCTTACTGATGTAAATAACTTATATTGAACAAAAATGAGATTTAATTAGAATAAGGTGATAATTAGAAGGAAAAGCTAAAAGCTATGGTAATAAAAACCTTCGTAAAATATGAGAAAAAAAAATGTACCTTATGTACTTAAGTAAAAACACGCCTGCTCAGAGATGAGAGAAGATGGATGGTGGAGTTAGTTTTAGCACAAGTACATATTAAGAAGTATTTATTTTACAAAAAAGCAATAAAGAAGTAAATAATAATAATTACAATAAATAAATAATACGACAATATTTAATTTAAAAATTAATATCACAGTTAAATGGATCACTCTAATAGAAACGGATCTTGAGTCCGTGTTAAGTAAAAAAAATTAATTCTACAGAACCTTCAACTGGTTCTATTAAATGAAACACAATTGTTCAGATATATAAGTTGACAATTATTTATTAAATAGTAGGAATACGTGTTAATCGCGGCACCGTCCAACTTAAATATAAACTGCTAAATTGCAGTTCCCACCAATAGCTTGGCCTTCAACTTCCCATGCATACTCGATCGGTCGCGTTTATGCTGATGGGAATATTTGGCACTTTATGTACAGGTGGGTCAATGTCTGACCGTGATAACTCTAATTAACAAAAAAAACATCAGTCTTAATAATGTAAATAATAAATAAATAAATAAACAAATAAATGAATAAATAAATAAATAAATAAATAAAAAAAATAAATAAATAAATAACTAAATAAATAAATAAATAATTAAGTGAATAAATAAATAAATAAATGAAAGAATATAAATAAATTAATAAATACATAAATGATAACATAAATAATAAATAAATAAATAAACAAATATATAAATAAATAAGAAAAAAATACAATAACAATGAATTGAATAACGCAATAAAAGATAACAACATTGATAACATAAATACATTAATTTATATTTATAATAATAATTTTTAATTTTATATATTTTGTAATTTTTTTTTTATTATTATTTTTTATTGAAATAGATTAGAAATTAAGATATTATCCGAAAATTCACAAGAGATTTTATACTTTTCATTTAGCTTAAAAATTTGACCTTGCACATACTCTATATTCGTAAGCAGGTGAAGTTCTCGCGTTGAAAAGTGCCACGGTAAATTAAGCATCATTTTCAAGATTTTGTTTTAGGCAATTAGAAGCTTTTGAATAAGTGTCTTGGCACACCCACCCCAAGCTGGGGATCCATAAAACATAAGTGATTGAAATATTGATTTGAAAATAAAAAGCTTGTTTTTGTCATTTAGTTTTGAACGCCGATTTATGAATGGACAGAGAATCTTTATTGTAACATTTACTTTATTCAAAATTTGTTGGATATGGAATCCAAATGTTAGTTTTTTGTCTAGGTGCATTTGTTTGACGAAAAATCAAAACCTTTTGATTTTGCCTAGTGACTGATTATATGTGTAAACGACTGACGTCCTCTAACTGACCGTGTAAGGTTCGCTTTACATTTAAAATATATTCATTAATATTACAAAAGTTAATTGTTTTGCTTTCATTAATTTAATAAAGTTGTTTATTGCTATAATAAAGCTAAATTAACTAAAAAACTTAAACGAAATAATCCATTACCAATTACCTACTAATAATAATAATAAATTAATGAAATTTAGTATTTAACCTTGCGATTTCACAAGTTTTAATCGTGTAAAAAATTACTTTTATATATTAAATGAAATAAAAATAAAATAAACTTGTTTAAACTCTAATCACTTCGAATGCATTTCGGAACACCTTCGCTCCATTATTAGCAAACGCGACTGCTTATAAAAGTTGAACTAAATATTTAAGGAAGGTTCGAGTCAATAGATGGCCAAGGCTGTAGGTGTTAAACTAGGATCTTTTCAAAACCAAAAAAATGATGTACAATAGTTTTTTAAATGGCAGAAGGTTAATTTAAAAAAGGAAAAACAATGAATACAATCGATGAAATTATGAGCTAAAAGATTAACAAAATAATTGTGTCGCAAGACACGAACTAAAAATGACCTCCGGTAGGGGTTCCCGAAAAGAAACAACAGATTACTAACAGGTTGCGAGTTCCGCAATATCGGGATAAAAGTAAAACGAAGCTAAGGCTTATAATACAATATAACTTTGCTACTTTTTTGCCAACAAATAAACTAAAACTAACAGCCCCTTTCTCCACCTTGAGCCCTTGTGACTATTTATTGTAAGGATTGTTGTGTCTCGATAACATTAATCGAAATACATGACTCCATAACATAATTCGAATTCATATTTTTTTTTAAATATTATTTTCACATAAAAATTATTAATTAACGAAAATACTAAAAAAAATCATAAAAATATTTTAAAAAAATTGTTTGAAAAAATCGATTGTTTCGATAACTCTGGGCCTACGATTTTGGCAAAAATAAATGTTAAACTACTGGCATTCCACGATTTTTTCCCTCTGGTTTGTTATAAATAAGTTTTCAAAGTATTTTTTTTCTCTACATTAATTTTTTTTAATATTGAATTTTAAATTTATTGAAAGAATTTAAAAAATTATTGGGTACGCTCGACCCAGTTGTGCTTTTTTATTGCTAAGCTCTAGCTCTAGCTGACTTGTTATATGAGCAAGTTTGTGAGACCCAGTTGTGCCTTTTATTTTTTTCAACTTGGAACAGCTAATATATGACAGAACACGAAAAGTCTGGAATTTATCTGTGCAAATTTTTTGTGAATATTAAATAATTCAATACAATTTACAAATTTAATAGAATTAAAGGAATAAACGTGTGTGCATCTTGAGAAGGGATCATTTGATTTACGGCTTTGGACTTCAATTCGTATTGGTGAAGCACAAGTTTTAGCTAAAGTTCATCTAATAATTTTTTTTTATATCGATTTAAATGATGTACGGAATTATTATCATATGTTTATATTTCTCAGAATTAGATTGACCATGATTATGGCTGAGTGCATCACGATCCAAAATCGACTGCTCAAACAAACATTTATCGATCACTTGAATTTCTTCGTTCAATATTAAATAGCCGTTGATTGATTTAAAAGTCGACAAATTCGATTTTTTTATAAATGATTTTCCTAAATATTTATTACATATTTTCCAAAAATGTATGAATTGAAAGCAAGTATGAAATTAAAATCCATTTATCAAAAATTAATTTTTATCGAAATGAAAATTTCGATAAAAATTGAATTATCGGTTAAAAAAAAAAAAAAAAAAAAGCATTAATCCGAGTATTAATAAAGTTTAGAAGTACTTTTTTTATCGGTAACTCTTCTATGTATGGTAGGTATTGTTAATTTTAATCGTAGGATAAAAATAAAAAAAACTTCTGAGAATATTTCTCTACGAATAACTTATATCAAATTTCACTGCGCATGTCGATACAGACAGACGGCTAGTATTTCCAGATCAGAAACAATGCAATGGTGCAAAATTATAGTCAACCTAAAAAGATAGACAACTTTATTAAGAAAATGTTTTCTTTAATCCGTTTAAAGTACGAAAAAATATATTTTTACCCAAGTTTCAAATTAAATTGATGTTCAGTTCCGCGTTAAATGGGACTATAATTTTTCAATAATTTTAAGAACATTAAAAAAAATACAAATAAGGTACTTAATATTTTTTATTGATTTTTTACGACTTTGGGACTCCCCAAATGAAATCCTGGTTACGGGCCTGCCCGGCGCATTGCTGCCGCAGAAAACATAAGGGAGCGAACATTGATTTTGAAAAAGGGATAATCCTACTGCTCCAAAATTTTGGTAAAAGCTTTTTTTATTATTTAATTATTTAAATATTAAGGTGTGGTGTTGAGTTAAAGTCAGCAAATTCATAAATATGAGTTTTCGAAAAAAACTGACCCCATCGCCATTTATTGGGTGATTAAAATAGACTTAGTTATTTCTTACATCATCAGCTATCTGTCAGTGAAAGTCTCGACAAAATTGATCTAGTAGTTTCTGATCGGTTCATGTATACGAATATGCAAGAAAAGCGACCCGAATGCCACCTAGGGAGCAATTAAAATAATTTTAGCTACGCGCTACAATATAAGCTATCGGCCAGTGAAAGTCCCGTCAAAATCGGTCCAGCCGTTATCGATATTAGAGACAAAAAGACAGACAAAAATCTAAAAAATATTTGTTTTGATGTAGTGTCGTATATGCTATCATACTCATTTTGTTAAAAGCTGATATTTTGACATTACAAACACACACTTCGATTTTATTTATGTGTATAGATGTGTAGTGTATAGATTATGGCATCCCTGCTAGAGCTTTCATTTGCGATAGACTTATGCAGTTTGCTGCAGCCAAAATGAGATTTAAAAGTATTATCTTTCCTGTAGTGGCAATCTTTTCTGGACAAACTATAGTAACTCTTTAAAAAATGAAAATATTTCCTCACTTATATTTTTTTATTGACAAAAGTATTTGGTGGAACTAAGCATCTTTTTACGACACTATGTACTTATTAAGTAATTAGTTGGAAAATAAAAGATTATATCCAGGTGATCTATTAAACATCATTATTTTAAGCAAATTATAATATAAGATCAAGTTTAAATGCATAGTATATAATTTCAGCCGTTAAAATATGTAATCGCATTTTGTTTATTATAATTAGTAATCACCCTTATGACATACCCCGTCTTAGTAACAATTTCGGACTACGATATACGAATACCGAAAAGAAAGCATCGTATTTGACTTGTAAATGAATAACTTCCTATGTACTTTATTTGCAAATTTGACTGATAACATTATTTTTTATTTTTATATTCAATATATTCACTGAGATATAAACTCAGGTGGTTTATTTTTGTGGTTCGTACTACAAAATCGTTCCGACGGGGCTTGATGTTATATAGGGCTGAAAATTTTACTGGCAACATCGCATGTCTTGAATAACTAACCAGTTGAATGATTTTAGATTATTTTACGGTTTTGTTTTTTTTTGTTTTATGTACCGAGCATTTTAGTTGCATTTGGAAGTCATTAGGGTTAGATGGTTGACAACATTCTACCCTTTTAAGTATATGACAATTTTAGTAGCTTAGTACATTCTCACATAACACTAAATTACTTATATGTTGCAAGATTGTTAATATTGTTAAAAAAAAACACCGTTCGTTCCGGATTTTCAAATGGAAAATGAAATTTTTTTGCCCAAAGGAAAAGAGGTATGTTACCAGACAGAAAGTGACATTTTATTTGAACTTAATTGGAACTACAAAATTCGATAGTGTTGTTTAATGTACATTCATTGGCAAAATTATTTACACAATGAACAATATCTCTTGAATAAAGTGGTATACAATTTAGTATATTTTACATGCTCATTAATTTATATTTTGTTCAAACGATTTTAACAAAAAAAAAAGTCAATATAGGTACATATAACTGTTAAAAACATAAAAAATAAAAAGGAAAATTATTGTTGCGTTAAAAAAAAAAGTGGCAAAATTATTTGTAAAAGTGCCATTATACTATTAACATCATCTTGTAGAAGGATTCCTACTGAGTATAGGAAAATATTTTTTGGGATTAAGGATCATTTATACTTGGTCCTCCATTTTGAAAATAGTCTTGATGATCTTAAAGTTAATTATCTCAAAAACTGTTATAGTCTCACAGACTGGGTACGGTTTAAACAAAGGACGGTTGAAACAACGCAAATATTCCAGGAATAGTAGACGGTACGCGAATGTTTTCTAAAGTCACACGAAGCGAAAACACATTCGAACAATCGTCAGTCTTGCTTAGCACGTGGCACGTTGGAGTTATTTAAAAGAGCAATTTTTGTGTATCGATAACTGAAAGTAAATATTTTTGTGCGGTTTTTTTTATCACTGTGATTCTATTCATGTTAAAGTATTGAGTATGTGTTTGTGTTTGAAACGAAGAGTGTATAGTACGCATCGCAATAACTTGTTTCAACGTATTGTTAATGTGACCATAATTATATAATTTTTGTAACTTAAGGCGGTAATGGTACAATGGATATAGTGCTTGCTTGTCCAAAAGTTGAAGTCATCAGAATTCTCTTGCAGCGTGACTTCGAGAAGATTCAGCGATATTGTGATGACTGGAATTTAAAAATTAACTTTCAAAAATCAGAAACTATCCTGTTTAGAACCCCTTTGTCTAAGGCTTCTAGGGATACAAGAAAGAACTGGAGAAATCTGGTGATCGTTGGACCAAGTGGACATCCACTGGCGAGTAAAAATGTAGTAAAGTACCTTGGTATCTGGCTAGATCAGTATCTATATTTCAATCGACATATAGATGCTGCTCTGGCCAGAGCTAGGGGAGCGTTTGCTCTGACAAGACGGTTGTTTTATAGCAGCCGCCTTGAAAACAGGGTAAAAGTGAATTGCTACATGGCCCTCATCCGGCCGATGATTGCCTATGGGTGCCCTGTGTGGTTTAACGTTGCCCCATCTCAAATGGAAAAGATTCAGGTGTTTGAGAGGCAGTGTCTTAGGACCTGTCTTGGATTACACAGAACAACAGGGCCAATATAAACAGGATAGATAACTTTTTAATTAAGCTGATTCGGGGTCACATTGCAAGAGCGATGACCACAGCCAATGGACTTATTTTCGGGGCTTACTACCCCAATGATGAATATAGTGAGAGCGTTTGTCTTAACGGTTTCATCCCACCCGAGACATTCCTCTATTTAGACAGTCGGGGGCTGATAGATAGGCGGTTCCGTTAATCTACCACGTCGGCCGTAGAACTGTCGGCTCTGGGAACGGAGCAGAGCGTCTGCGGTTCAGTAGAGCTGTGCCCCTTCGGGAAAGAAAGGACTTGGATAAGCAAGTTAAACAATTCTGGTGGTTGGGTGAACACTGAACACCTTGATGGTTAGTCAAAGTTGTTGCCTTGGCCGACCTACGTATTTTTAAGTATTAATAGGTATATTTTATGTAGAACAGTGGTGGCACCAAAAATAAAAAATATAAAACACATTAAATTGCATTTGTTTGTGTGTATGTGCATTTGGCGCTGTTAAATATGTATATATGTCAATACATACATATATATAAGTGTGTGTGCATATGCATTGGCTGCTGCGCAAAAAAAAAAATAATAATAATGCTGCTGGTGGCTGTTCTAGTTTTAAGTTATTTTAAGTATTTTAAGTAGTTTTAAGTTATTTAGGTATAATTATTACGTATATTTTACGTATATTTTAGTTTTATTTAGGTAGAGGGTAGTTTTAAGTTTTTTTATGTAAAATTTTGTAGGAAAACGAGTTTTTAAGAATTTTCTCGTTTAGTTTTAAGAAATAATATTGAATTTTAATTTAAGTTAGTTTTTATAGTATAATTTAGAGCGCCCGCATGGCGCCAGTAAGCTAGTTAAGTTATTTTGTAAGCTAGTTTTAAAGGTTTTTGTCTAGCAGTTAAGTAGTTATAAGTTAAATTGAAAATAAAAAATTGAATTTAACAAAAAAAAAAAAAAAATAGTGCTTGCTTCTTAACCCAGAGGTTGCAGGTTCAATCCTCACTCGGGTACAATATTTTCTTTTCAGCATACCTCCCAGCTTATGCTGGTCGTCGCCCATGAGGATATGCAATGAAAAATGAAATTTAACTAGCTCTTTATCCATTGTACCAACACAATTCTTTCTTATCTTTCTACTCCTTCTTACTAGTATCGTGCAATAACTGCTGCATTTAAAAGGCAATGTGCCTTACAGACACATAGTTAAATTATTATTATTATTATTATTATTATTATTATTATTATTATTATTATTATTATTATTATTATTATTATTATTATTGTTATAAGTGGGGCCGGGGACGATTAAAACATTTTTTATGGGTACGGTTGAAACAAAATGTTTATATGGTTTTCTGGGAATATTCCGATTAATTTATTATTTTTTGTAAAAATTGTAAGGTTTTTTTTTTTTGGTAAAGATGTGGATTATTTATTTATAAAAAATAAATAAACCCTGACCCTGATTGCTGTTTGAACCGCCTCACAGTGGCCCGTTTTTTCGGGTTGCTCTATAATGCAAAACTTTTAATTTAACTGAATTAACAAATGTTTGGAGCTCTAGGAATCGAAAAAATTATTTCATTTAGATTAATGGTTTGGCTTGTAGAGACAGTCGAAATTGAAAAAATTTATTGTGAAAAAAAAAATTTAATTTTTTGTTAACTTTGAGCACAAAAACAAGGAAAAGGGCGTAAAACAACCTTATTTTATTTTTTTCTTGAAATATTGGTTAATTATTAGATAAAAAATCAAAAAATAAAAAATTTATAATTTGTTTTTAATTATTTAATTTGATGTTTTTTGAAACACCATTTTTTACACATTTTTTCGACTTCAAGTTGAGTAGTTGTTTTTGTTACCCGTAATAAAACTTTTTATAAGGAATTTATGAAGGTATGATTATCTTCAAGCAGTTTAATTTATAAATGATTTTAACCGGATTGGAACATTTTTCAATAATTTATTTCAAATATTTATTTTAAAACTGGCGTGTACACTTCGACACGAGGGAGAGGACATTGATGAATCTATTGGGATCAAGGAGGCAGAAAAAAGAACAAAACAAGAGATCTAAAGGCGTTTTCACAATAAGCTTGTCTTATGATGTGGATTAACCAAAGCAAGGATTTGGAAATACAATAAAATAAAATGATGGTAACACTTCGAGGAGATTCTTTAAACAACCAGAGGCAAACTGCGGAGTCCATGGAGAGGTTATATTGAGGATCAAAATAATACTTAATATTTTGAATAGCAGGGAAGTAGTGCATGCAGTTAAGTTTGGGGAGTATACCAAACAGCAGAGATATCAAAACAAAAGTATCCTGCAAATCAACTCAAACCTACTCTTCATAAAATTTTTATAAAAAGTTTTTAATAAAAGTTTTGTCTCTACTGTTTCACTAAACCGGGTTTGATTTTTTTCCCTACTGTTTAACTTAAATTGCCCTCAATATACATCAGGAATTGACTTTTGACCTTTGTAAATTAAAATACCAAAAGTTAATCACCTTAACTAAAACTTCATATTTCAACAGCAAATTCTGAGACACCCTGTGATTTTTTTAAATTCATCATTTTTAATGCCTTGAAAATTTCTTTCTTACAAGATAACAAAAAATTGACCATATCTTCATTCGTTTTACAATAAAAATAATAAAAAAAAAGAACAATTAACATGCAAAGAAAAAAAACACTTTTTTTTCACTATTTTATTCAAATCGGTTTGGTTTCTTTTTTTCCTACTGTTATACTTCAAATAAACTCTGATGACTTCAAAAATTGACTTTTGACCTTTGTATATTAAATTAAAAATTATGTTAATCACCTTAAATAAAATTCTTATTTCAACTGCAAATTCTGAAACAGCCTGTGTTTTTTTTTTAAACTCATCACTTTCGTAGCTTTGGAAATTTCCTTTAAAATACAAACAAAATTGTGGCAATATCTTTTTTCGCTTAGGAGTTATGATGATAAGGCGATTCGGGCCACTGTGCGCCGCACTCGCACAGAGGAGTATTGTACCCTAAAATCCGGTCAAAAGTCAAAAAAACTTTTTTGCACTTAAAATTGACATACTTCAAATCAGTAAATAAGAAACATTTTTACAAAAATTATTAAGTAAACCCGATGCATTTTAAAACCACTCTAACGATTTTGGAATTATTTTTTTGTTAAACTTTTATTTAACATTTATATTTTTTTGCATACTTTGATTTTGACTTAAATCTTTGTAAAAAGTAGTCATATCACTTTTGAGAAAAAAATTATGTTTATTTTTATTTATAGGTAGAAGAAAAAAATACAAATTTAAAATAATAAAGAACCAAATCAACCCAACACTTAATCAGCAATCGAAAAGATTTTGATCCTACCATACAATTTATATTCACAATAGGTATCTACACAAAATTAAATACAAACCAACAATACCAAAAAGATGTGTTTCCCTGTACTTTACCATTGCAGTTTCATAATAATTGTTCTCAGACCAACTACTTCAAATCATTATCCTCCAAAGCCTTATTTCAATTTTATTTTTATCTGCCTTTGATTTGAAACTAAAGCGTCTATCCTTTGCTATTGCAGTTCGAGGAGATCTACATCCCAGTTCCATGGGGTCACATCGCTGGATGCTGGTATGGCGAAAGGAACATTCGGCCAATTCTGGCTTTGCATGGGTGGCTAGACAACTATGGCACTTGGGATACCCTCATTCCACTGATGCCACCACATATTAGTGTCCTAGCCATCGATTTTGCTGGTCATGGAAAATCATCACGTCTGCCAGAGGGAATATTCTATGATAGCATGCACTATGTGGGAGACATCATCAGAATTATGAAGCACTATAACTGGGATAAGGTCTCGATAATGGCTCATTCGATGTCGTGTTATTTGGCTTTCATCTTTACTGCATTTTACCCCGAGCGAGTGGACATGCTCATTCAACTGGATTACTTGCATCCACAAAACAATACACCGATTCATAAAATTTGTATGATCAACTATTGCATAGAAACATATCTGCTCGAACAGAAACGTATTTTGGACTTGGGCTTGAGAGAACCTACATCGTTTTCTGAAAAGCAATTAATTCGAAGAGTTCAAAAGGGATCAAGTAATTCGGTCGAAGAAGACAAATGTAAACATATTATCCGAACAAATGTAACGAAGTCAACATTGTTTCCCTCCAAATATTATTTCTCACTTGATCCACGACTAAAAGGTTATATGGCATTTCTGGCAAACAAAGAATTTCTTTTAGTGATGGCTAATCGTATTAAAATTCCACAAATAATTATTAAGGGATCAAAGTCGAATTTAGTCGATGAAGAAGATCCAATAGTCGAGTTCCTTCGGCAAAATAATCCATATTTTGAATTTCACATCCTTGAGGGAACTCATCATGTGCATTTAAACAATGCTCGAGAGACAAGCGTTCTTGTTAACAGCTTTCTAAGAAAATGGAAACCACAATCTAACAATGTACTACCTGTGGATAAAGTGAAACCACAACCACACATTTATCCAATTAAACCACATCAGGGCTGGAAAATGGAAAAGGCAAAACTGTAAAATCACTTTAGTACTTTAAAGATAAATTAGTCAATTAGTTTTGCACTTTAACATAAGCATAGTTATTTTTGGTTTTGAGGAAATATATTGTCTTTTATATTTAGATATAGATAATGGTGTATATAGACATGCATTATATGCACCAGAGATGAAATAAATACAAAATTTATTGTTCCAGTAGGAAATTACGTCCTCAATGAAAAATTTTGGTGAAAAGAACAAGGAATTCATGCAATACTTTTTTTTATAGGAACAGCATGTTATGATTTCATTAGAAAAAAGAAGTGAGTTTTTCGTCGCTTCATTTATTTTCAAAGTATTTCCCGCCCTTCCTTTTACACGGTGAAAAAGTCACATGAATTTAGTGGTCACAGTACAAAATTCCAGCATATAGAATCATATGATGATTCCACTGACGACAAGTATTGCATAGATTCACGACTTCGTGCAATAAGTTGAGTTATCTGCGTTGTTCAGTCTTCTTTTCATGTGGAAGAAAAAAATATAAAATCAAAAACACTGCCTTTTCTTCATCTACTCCAAGGAACACAAGGATTTCCAGGGTGACAAGTAATGCACAGGTTCCCGAATTCGTGAAATAGATATTGGGTATTCTGCATGCAGTTCAAAAAAGAAAAGAAATAAAAAACTACCTGACCCATGGAACGTAGGATTTCCAAGGTGTTAAGTAATGCACAGATTCATGAGTTTTTTTTTCGTATCTATTTGTCTCTGGCAATTAACTTTTGGGTTTTTACGTTATTAATTGTTTTTTTCATGACGTGCGCCGCGCTCCTTTTTGATGAAAGGGAAACTGTATTTTCCAGTCTTTTTGTTCTCAAATGGCGAAAAAAATCAAAATCATTCAAAGTAAGTTTGTGATTTATTGTGAACGAGTTAAAGCGCAAGTGCCAAAAAAGAAAACGGAATTAATAATATTATTATTATTGACGAAAATTGGTGAGTTGTAATTTGATCTGTTTAAAAATGGGATTTAGCAAAAGAAATTTAAAACGCTAGTAATTAAAACATCACTTTTTCATTCGTGCAACATGTACATAATTAATATGTATTTTTTATTTTTGCAGATGCTGTAAAGACTGATATGTCATCATTCCAGCTTTTCGAGTGGATGGAAAAGCCTGCACTACTAATATCCATGATAATGATATTAGGAATATTCATCAAACGCAATTCACTAATGAATAAATGAGTTACATTTGCCATGTGATTTCATATCATTATTGAATATTCCTGCTATCTTTCACCCAAGAATAATGGGCTGGTGATTTCACTGGTGTACTTTCACAACATTTTTCATTGCATCTGAGTCATTTATGATAAAATAACTTCCTGTTACAAAATGATTTCATTGCGTAACATACGTGACATTTTTCAGCGAAGACTATGTGCTGCTGAATAAGCAAGTCCTGTTTACTAAGTGATATCACTGATGAACTTTCATGATGTTTTTCATCACATATTATTCAATTATGAAATAGCAAACCCCACCTTCTTAGTGATTTCACTAGTGACGATTCACCAAGAAAGTCACTTAATGAACGCAAATAACAGCCCCGTGTAAAATTCATCAAAGGTTTTCTCATATTATTCGAGGAAGTTTCCATCCCTCGAGGAAAAAGTTGGTGATTCCTTGGCAAATTTTTTTGAAATTTCCTTCTGGGGTCTAGCTAATATTGTATCGAACTGCATAAGCAATGTTAACTCAACTGTCGATTTATTATAAAGTAAATGTTTTATATTATAGGACTCAACTGAATCATGAAGGTCGGAAGGGTAACAATAAAGAGATTAAGTAGTTTTTTGAATAATATTTTTCCACTATAAAAATTCTGATGTTATATTTAAATTCGATGGTTTTCCTATAAGTTGTATTTTGGTTACGGAAGTTTCATACAAACGGTTAGTATTGGTGAGAATGTTAAATAAGGTGCTGAGCTGTCGATACAAATATTATGTGAAAACATTTGTATATATTTATTTGACTGTCTGATCATTAGAAAGGTGATTTATCACTTACTTCTTTTAACTCAGATTTAGTTGTTCTAAAGGTATATTTATATTTGTGTAACAATTTATATTATTTTACATGCATCTGATATATATACATATGTTAAATAGGGTGAACTATAGTGTAAGTGCTTTTGAGTGTAGTCCCCTTATTTTGCTACCTGCTAACCAGGGTGCTTCTATAAGGGCAAAGTCTATTTGTCTATTCTCCATGAGATAGACTAGGTTGGAGCTGGCAACTTTACTGTGGTGAAGGTTTATTTGTATCAACTTCATATGAGTTTTTTCACCGCCTCCTTCCTATTTTTTTTTTTGTTGTATTGGCTATAAGTTTGCATCGGTTTGTACCAACGCGGACTTTAAAATCTATCTTTTTCGGAAGGGGTATGGATTTATAACAGAGCAACACTACCAACTCTGTACCGTCAGTTTTATGTTCTCCCATCTCAATAATCTCCCAGTTTTGGCTTAGTTGGTCAGTGTTCAGGGACCCAAAGGTACGATACGATCCCTCGGAATAGGTGGACCTCTAACGAAGAGTCTAGCTTTTGGTCTGTCTATAAGACGGACGAAGATCAGCATTTAGCCAGGGGGATTTTGTGTTCTTGATAAAATTTTGAAGCCATGTGAGAGTGCTTCCGCCTTCACAAGTCATCAATTTGAAGCCTTGTACGGTATTAAGAGAGCCAAAAAGCGGGAGGGGTTCTCTATTCTTTACTATTGCCTCATTTACCTCGTTCGAGATTCGAAGTTCTAGGAGTTGCTATTGGTTCTCTGTCAGTTTTCGTGTAGGATTGCCGTAGTCAACTACGGCAACTTGCTTACCCCCAACAGTCAAACGAGAAACTTGGCTTTTTTGTTTTTTGGTGTTGTCGTTGAAGTTTTGTCATCATTTTGAGGTCTTTTTTGTACATAGGTAGGAATTCACCAAATACTCATATTTATATTTATATTTATATATATATATTTATATTTATGTTTATATATATATATATATATATATATCATATTTACATAAGTAGGAATCTACCTACCAAGGTACCTGAAATGGAAACCAATTTTAACATCGATGATTGAGTTTTTATGATTGAAGTTTTATTTTTGTATTTGTGTGAATTTACTCTTATTGCAGAACCTATCACCATAGTAATAAAATAAAAAAAAAAACTTGTTGCGCTGCGCCGCCAGCGGGAATCAAACGGGTCTCCTCCAAAGCCGCAGTACAATTCCATACAATTTTCCCGTCCGACTCGCTTTTTTTTTTTTTTTTTTTTTTGCATTTTAATTAATTTTTTATTTTTCCATTTTCTTATATCTATCTTAATGCTAGACAAAAAATCTTAAACAACTAGCTTACATATTAACTTAACTAACTTACTGGCCCCATACGGGCGCTCTAAATTATACTATAACTATATTTAAAAAATGCCTTTCGGCGTAAAGACTAGTTTAAATTTAAAATTCAATATAACTTAAACCTAAACAAGAAAATTCTTTAAAAACTTGTTTTCCATGACATTATTTTTATTTAAAAACTTAAAACTACCCTTTACCTAAATAAAACTAAATTAACCTAAATAAAACTAAAATATACGTAAATATACGTAAATAACTTAAAACTACTTAAAAATACTTAAAATAACTTAAAACTAGAACAGCCACCAGCAGCATTTTTTTTTTTTTTTTTTTTTTTTTTTTTTTTTTTTTTCGAAGTAGCCTATGCATATGCCCACACGCTTATACATATGCATATATTGACATATTTGCATATGTAACAGCGCCAAATGCGCATACCCACAGACAAACGATTTTATGGATATTTAACATTTTTTTTTTTGGTGCCACCGTTACTGGTGCCACCGTTACTACTTAATCTACCTTAGAAATACGTAGGTCGGCCAAGGCAACAACTTTGACTAACCATCAATATCAAGGTGGTCACCCAACCACCAGTATTTTTTAACTTGCTTATTCAAGTCCTTTTTGTCCCGAAGGGGCACAGCTCTACTGAACCGCAGACGCTCTGCTCCGTTCCCAGAGCCGACGTCTCGACCATACAGGATTCGCCGATCCACAGTTCTACGGCCGGCGTGGTAGATTAACGGAACCGCCAATCTATCCTGTATAAGCCCCCGACTGTCTAAATAGATTAATGTCTCGGGCGGGATGAAACCGTTAAGACAAACGCTCTCATTTCGTCCATTGGCTGAGGTCATCGCTCTTGCAATTTGACCCCGAATCAGCTTAATTAAAAAGTTATCTATCCTGTTTATATTGGCCCCGTTGTATAAGACCTCGTTGGCATAATAATGTTTGTACTCCGACTCTGGTGTTCTGTGTAATCCAAGACAGGTCCTAAGACACTGCCTCTCAAACACCCGAATCTTTTCCATTTGAGATGGGGCAACGTTAAACCACACAGGGCACCCATAGGCAATCATCGGCCGGATGAGGGCCATGTAGCAATTCACTTTTACCCTGTTTTCAAGGCGGCTGCTATAAAACAACCGTCTTGTCAGAGCAAACGCTGCCCTAGCTCTGGCCAGTGCAGCATCTATATGTCGATTGAAATATAGATACTGATCTAGCCAGATACCAAGGTAGTTTACTACATCTTTACTCGCCAGTTGATGTCCACTTGGTCCAACGATCACTAGATTTCTCCAGTTCTTTCTTGTATCCCTAGAAGCCTCAGACAAAGGGGTTCTAAACAGGATAGTTTCTGATTTCTGAAAGTTAATTTTTAACTTCCAGTCATCACAATATCGCTGAATCTTGTCGAAGTCACGCTGCAAGAGAATTCTGATGACTTCAACTTTTGGACCCGTCCTGTACGCTACAAGGTCATCGGCATACGCAATCGCATGAGTGAGACTACCTATCAGATCGCTGGTGTAAATACTAAAAAGAATCGGTGAGTTCACAGCTCCTTGCTGTAGACCGTTTTTAATATCAAAAGTTGTGGTGGAAGTTACATTGCCACTTTTGACAACAAACTTTCTACCATTGAGCATGTCATGAAGCATATATAACAGTGGTTTACTTATGCCAAGTCTAGTTAACTTCAGATAAAGACCCTCTAACCATACGGTGTCGAAAACCTTCTCTAAATCAACCAGAACGGCACCCGTGCATTGATTTTTCGCTTTGTTCCATTGAACATCAGAAACTTACTTAGACGCGGCATGAATAGTGTCATGCCCCGCCTTAAAGCCAAACTGATTGTCTGGAATAATATTCTTGTCCTCAGCCCACTTGAATAGAGCTTTATTGAGAATCTTTTCGAATACCTTACTGATACTTGGAAGAAGACTTACCGACCGAAGATTTGCCGGATTGGAGCTGTCCTTTCCCTTTTTTGGGGAGAGGATGGACCACAGCTGTCTTCCAACTCACTGGATAATATGCATTATTCAATGCGTTGTTGAACAGTGTGGTATAAATGTCTATGGCTTCCTCAGGGAGATGTCGTAACACAATGTTGGGTATACCATCGACCCCCGCAGATTTCTTTTTCTTTAATGTTTGAAAAATTAACTGAAGTTCTACCTTCGAAATTAACAATGAACTGGGTCCATTTCGCTCGGCGATGGTGGCGTTTGCCAAGTTATCGCCATTGAACCCGGTGAAACCAGTATTCTCAGATCGCCATTGCGTTATGTTATTTCCAAGATAGAAATTGTGCAGCAAGGCTCTGTTCTCCAGGTCATGATTCGGACGAATGCTAGCATTCACCTTATACACTTGCTGGAAAGCAGCCCCTACAGCCTCTACCTTTTCCTGAGGATCTTCTATCATATAATAATTATCATCGAAAACGGCACCTTCCGCATCAATTCCCGCAATCGTTAGTACGTCTTCGTTATCTGTTGTCCTCTGGAGTTTAAGACATGGAAGATCGTTTTGATCATTTCTTCTAAATATCTTATTTATTTGGGGAAACATATTAGGGTCGCTAGAATTAACAGCCCGAATTCTGTTATCCCAATATAAATTAATAGATAATCTATAGTTTTGTCTAATCAGAACGTTAATGTTTTTGATCAACGACTTCAATGTCCTAATCTCCAGATCACGTGTGTCCGTGAAACGTCTGTACAGAAGTTTCAATCTGGTCAGCAGTCCACTTTTTTGTCGGTGTAGTGCGTCGATTGTCGCGTTCTTGTATAAACCAGTAGGGTCTTGTTCCTTATATTTTGGGATTGTTTTGTCCATTGTTCGTTTTATAGTCGTATCCATTTGAGTCAGGAACCCGTCGATCTCGAGGTTCGTCAGGTTTCTGTCATTTGGTGGAGAAATGTCATCGGAACATATTTCTCTTGCCAAGGCGTTGGAGAAGCGTGGCCAGCGCATCTTACTGAAATTGTAAGAGTGCACAGGCACAAACTCATCCAACTCCACAAGTTCGCTCGGAAGCTGTATTACGGTGGCAAGTCCGCAGTGATCACTGTCGTATTCAATCGTTCGTAAACAGTTTCTTGTCTGTTGATTTGTTACGTCAGTTATAACTAGTCGTGAGTCAAGCAGTAAAAGATCCAGAAAACTACCACTTCTCGGAAATGACAGTCTATCTGTAGCCAGAAGGTCGATCCTACACTCAACACTGTATCGACCCATCCAATTAAAAAGATGGTTCCCTCTAGGATTTTGTATTTGGTTTCCCCAATCTACATGTTTGGCGTTTAAGTCCCCTGCCATGAGATAATAATTCTCATCCAAGTTCAGTCTTAAGCATTCGAAAAGTTTTTCGAGCTCTGCTATAAAATTAGCTTGCTGAGGTGCGTCAGGTGCGTACACTGCGATTGCGTACATTCTTTTCCCCTGCTGGAGAGGAATGCAAACGATGCAGGCTTCTAGCAACCCGAATCTTCGCACTTCACTATTATATATAACTTTATGTTTAATGCCCTTTCGTATGAAGATTGCGACCCCACCCCCTTGTGAGGAGTTGGGCCGATCCCTTCTTACGATATTGTAATTTTTATTAGTCAGTTTGTGTTTCTTGTTTAGCTTAGTTTCGCTAGCCATAAACACGTCAGGACTTTGGTCTTGCAGCAAATGAAAGAGGTTTGCTCTACGTTCGGTCCTAATCAGCGAATTTACATTCACAGCTAGGATCTTAAAGGGTCGCTCAGGCAGCGCGCCTTTAACCATTCCGCGTTGCCGGCAGAATAGAGTAGAGGTAATCCACCCTAGCCGCCTGCTCCCTGATCTGTTTTTGCACGTCGGTTAACTGACTATGAATGGTCAGCAACACCTGCATCAGATCTGCCTCTGGCGCAGGAGCCGTAGGCACTTGGACCTGTTTGGCTACCTGTGGTTGAGGCTGTACCGTTTTTCCCCTTCCAGACGCTATTTGGGCGTAAGAAATTGCGGGATTGACGGAAGTTGTTGTCTGGCGTACTTCAGGGCGTCTCACCTCAACTGTTTTCTTTTGGGCTTTGTTTTGCCTTATCTCCTGAAACTTCGGACATCCCCGATAGTTTGCGGGGTGCCCGGAGCCTCGGCAGAGCGCACATTTTAACTGGGTCATATCTGTGACCCTATCTTGCCCGAGTTTACACTCCCCTGTTTTGTGGGTATCTCCACATTTAACGCAGACTTGGTCCATACCACAGTTAACTGCAATGTGTCCAAACCCTTGGCAGTTTATGCATTGCAGCATGTCTTTCTGCTTATTTAATTTCTCCCATCGTACAACTTGGTAATCCAGGACTGTTATATTCCTTAGACCACTCAATTTGCTTTGGGGCGAGAGCTGAACTAGGAAGAATGGTAACTTCCGTTTCTCCCATCTGGCTTTGACTGTGGTAAACGGTCTGACCCCGATAAAATCGAGATCGTCGCTCGCCACTTGACGGAGCTCTGCTAAGAGCGCCTGCGGATCCGTAGAGGATTCGATACCCTTCAGGAGGACTGTTTGAAGCTTGTCTTCCTTAGGGGTGAAACTATAAAATTCAGTTCTAGTTTGAGACAGAAGGTCTTTTACTTTTTTGTAGTGCTCCAAAGACGAACACTGAATTGAATGCCTATCTGAATTTAAGCGTTTAATAGTAAAGTTGTTGCCAACAACCGACCTACATATCTCTATGGTATCTTTAATTTCCATTTTAAAAGTATTAATGGGTGGCACCTTACCTCGCTTTGCTTGTGGCTGCTGCTGTTGTTTCTGTTTTTGTGACTGTTGCTGCTGCTGTTGAGTCTGCTGCTGTTGTTGTTGTTGTTGCTGTTGCTGCTTCTGTGTCTGCTGTTGTTGCTGTTGTCGTTGTTGTTGTGGTTGTTGTTGTTGTTTTTTTGCTTGCGGCTGTTGAGGTTGCTGAGGCTGATGCTGTGGCTGCTGAGGCGGCTGCTGTGTCTTCTGAGTCAAATGTTGCTGCTGCTGGACTGGGAGTGGTTGTTGTTGTTTAGGAGGCTGCTACTGTTGCCTAGCTTCTAGTTGCTCTTGGAGCGCTTGTTGAAGAGTGCGTTGCTCAAGAGCCGCCTGACGCTCCTTCTCCCTTCTTACCTCCTGCTTCTTCTTCAGTGCTTCCACTATCTTGACGAGCGAAGAAATCTGCTCGGTGAGTGTTTCGATCCGCTCGTTCTCTTCTTCGTCAGTCAGATCCACTATAACGCCACTGACATAGTGCCCTTCTCCTTCTTCTGACATGTAGGATATGTTTCCTTCGGCATCTACGTCAGCTGCGTTTTCGTCGCCTGTTACGTCGGCGATCTCGTTGGCTGGCTCTGGGATCTTCGTTACTTCTCCTTCAGCCTCTTTGACGATTACGACATCAGCCTCAGCCTCGTCGTCTTCTCCATTGTTGTCGTTGTTGTTGTCTGCGTCGTCGTTGGAGGAGCTGTCAAGCTGCCTCTGGATTTTGGCCTGAGCCGATGACTTGGCTGACCGTTCACACCCTTCAATTTGCTGGGCTGCATCACCGATGCGCTTCTTCACAACAAGGTTCGGCTTATAGTTTATATAGCGCCTCCTCTTATTTGCATCAGTTGCCTCGGCACATGCCGGCCCTGTTGATTTGCCTTTGGTAGGGCTTGTTGTTTTGGCAGTTGCCATGCTTATGGTTTTGGCCTCGACACGTGCCGATGGCTCTGTTGTTGTAGTTTTTCTTGACCTTGAAGGTCCAGCTACTGTATTTGTTGTTTGGCCTCTGGATGGCCCCGCTATCATTTTATCGGCAGTTACATCGCCTGATGTTCCAGCACCTTTTGTTGTTGTTGGGGGACCATCTTTCGATGTCCCCGTTGGTTTGACCATCTGCTCTTCTTGTTGTTGCTGCTGTTTTCTTCTCCGAGAAACCTCTTGCCAGAAATAATTTAAGAAAAGGCCTTGCCCGGGGTGAGAATCGAACCCACGACCTTCCACTCTGAAATCTGCTCCTCTACCACCTAGGCTAACTTGCCACTTGGTTTTGGTAGATCTAAATCACTAGTATTAGCACTCGCGCCTCTATGTAAAATTTCCACTATGAAAGTCGCCAACGATGTGCACACTTCCACGGTTGCTGAACGACTGGCTACCCATTGTACCACGGACACGAACAAATTGCGTTGGCCATGTTGGTTTTTTGCCTGCTTTGGAGTGTTTTGATTACCAAAAATTGAACGAAATTTTTTTAGGGGAAAACTTTATTCACACCGAATTGAGTGTTCTCTCCAAAGAATGTACTTTACTCATTAGGGCACACTTGGAGTGTTCCCTCAGTTTTTATTCACACCACCCAATATATCAAATTTTATTTCATATTTTTCATTTAACACAAAAACGTTCATAATTTAAAAACAGAAATTTAATTCTAAACAGAATGCATTATAATGATAAACCTTATTGTCTATTTTATGAGAATATCACTCATCACACAATAACTCACTTCGTAAATACTAAATCTTCCCCTAAACAATGAAGATGTAGACACTCTATTCTAAAATCCCGGGAAGAAAACACAACCGTGTAAAATATGCCTCCTCTGCAAGGAAGACATAAAGTCGTAGAAGATGGTATACGCAAATTACATTCAAGACAAAGTCCCATTAACTTACCCTCACAAATTAAATTTTCTTCAGCTTTTCCAAGAATGCCGCTTCATTTTCATTTTCCGTCCATTTGAATGATTCTTTCATTCAAAATTCATGCTATGCTCTTAAAATCATGCCAAGAAGATGCCTTTAGATGCTTTATATGTAGAGGTATCAGCAGCAAGAATGATGATAGACTTCATTTCTCATCCTCATCCATCAGTTCCACCACAGTCGTTGTCAGTTATCATTACGAATGATAACGCAAGTTGAACCAATTTCCTGTTCTTGGAGAGTATGATTTGTATCCTCTTATAATAATATCTGACTTTTGCAAATATTTTACAGAAAGGGATTTAAGTTTTCTTGTTTTTCTTATTTTTTTTTTTTTTTTTTTTGTTGTCTTTGCTGACTTTGGATGGTGCACATTTTAACAAAAGCTACGAGGGATCTTAAGGACTTTAAAGCACGCAGCAAATTCGCCGCTGTGAATCGTTTAAAGGCTTTAAAATGACATCTTCCCTGGATAAACTATTTATATCCATTATCTTCTTCAAACTAAATTTGTGTCGCAGAAAAAAAATATCAACCCAAGACAGTATGCAAAAATAAACCCCGGTGATGCACACGCCATGCAAACTTACATTATGGCACACACGTAAGATATCTCGGTTCTTGTGTTTTTTTTTATTCTTTCCAGAGCACATTACCAACAGATATACACATCATAATATCCACTAAGTATCCTTGCGAAATCTTTACCTTCAACTTGCCGCGTACTTTTAAGGAATAAATATATATGATAATGCAGACACACACATATATGGAAGATAGGTGTGCTCCGTGCTTTACTATAACAAGTAAGTTCTTTCTGTGCATTAAGTAGGTACCACGTTCGAATCCACTCCATTCATCATTCGAAGCATGCCTGGCCCCACCGCCACGCCGCTGTGCCATTTTGTTATGGAAGAAAAATGATCCTTGTACGTGAGAGGACTTCTTCGTCTCTTTTTAACCAACAATTAATATACCACCTACTTAAAAAAGTTTCGAGTGAAGATTTTTTTTTGCTAAACACGTTTAAGGTGCGACCATTTGTAACTTTTTATAAGAGGGATTTTAAGGATTTCTACAGCCTAGCCAAAGGTCGACGTGTCATCTGTATACAGCGATTGTGATTTGGGTCTATGTTAGGAAATTAAAATATATCCTGTTTTTTAGCTGTGGTTTAACACTGGACGGAAATGTGGTTGTTTTGATTTAAATCTGATGCTTAACTTTTGTTCTTTTGATCGATGTCAAGAAGTTAATTTCCATGACCAGTAATGTTATGTCAAATAAGGAAGAAATCATTATTTATTATAATGAGTTTTTTTTTTTGAAAATTTCGGGCTACAAAAATTTGACAAACAAAAGCAATGAGAAATCAAAGTGATTTAAAATTGATTTTGGTTTGTGTTGAGTTGTTCTAAATATCTCAACAACTGATATAACAGAAAAGTTGTAATTCAGGGTAGTTGATCCCGATATATAAATCTAAGAACACCACCAACTAAATTGACTATAATTGAAGATAGAGACAGAGATGTTAGAACTTGTATATTCGATTTCTCATTTATCGTAATATTATAATTAATTGTTATCTTAAAACGTTCTTTTTTACGAATACAAGACTTTACTCCTAGTTAAGCCATAATCAGAAGAAAAAATATTTTCAATTATAGTAGAAAGAGCTAGGGCTTGAATTTTTGTCCAGTTATTGCTTACAGCGTCATCACTCATTAATGAATGAAAATTATGGCTATGAGAAAGGGCCAGAAACCAAAGTGCAGGAAAAATCACCCAACTTTGGTAAATAATTTTGTCGCCGCAAAATAATGTCCCAAAATCGGTCGGACAATTTTATTTTATAATTTTAGCGTAGACGCATTATTTATATATCAACATTTCGAGAAAAGGATTCATAGTAGATATACCAAGGGAATATTTTTTTGTAATTGATCACTAGGGCGTAAACGCAACATTATTTTTACTATTCGCTATGCGCAAACAGACTGAGAAATTAGTTTTCTTAGTTAAAAACAAAACCACAACAATTCAAATGGGACATCCCGAAAACCAAAATCCCGAGAACCCAAAATTTAAAAGCTCGAAAACCCAAAACACCGGAAACCTAAAATCCGGTATTTCGTGAAAACTTATCCTGGTTTTTTTTCTATGTTACTTTCTTATTTTATATCTAGGGTATTAAAATTGTCAAAATTTTTATTTATCAACAGTATCTGGGTAACCCCTTTTAAAATTAAAAATATTTTAAATTCCTCTCTGGTCGCTTTAACTGCATTTGTTTAAATAAAGGGCACGACTGTTTCGCACGAACTTGCTTCTGTGAGAAGTAAATCTTCGTGTTAATTTCTAGGAAATTCGTCAATTTTTTACCGTCGACAACAAAGCACTCACTCATGTAAAATTTTATAAAATTGGTCGTATTTTTTTCAATAAAAATAGAGTTCAAAAAACTTCCTTCATAGAAAATTTTTTTTTTTCAAATTTTTTTATTGCAGTATTGATCAAGTTTAGTGAAACGTTTGGAATAGACATCTGAATCAGCAACAAAACTGTTCTATGGCAGGTTAATAAGCTTCTTCGGAAAATTTTTTTAGACAAAACACTTCACCATTGGCAAAAAATCATTAATATAAAATTTCATCAAAATCGATCCTATTTTTATTACGAAAAATGAAATTGTCGGTAAAGGTTATAATATGGTAAATTACGTTATTTTAAAACGTAAGATCTAAATATATAAACATCCGGGAAATGCGATTATAGGTACTATTACTATCAGACAAGTTATGTATATTCGTACAAACAATAAGAGATACCAATCAAACATGACATTACGACATTACGATGATACCGCGTAGTCAAAAAAAAGTGGGACTGCATATTCTGTCTGTATCTCTGTTTGTTAGTATCAGCAACTACAGCCTTAACGGCTGAACCGATTTCCTTCAAATTTGGTATGTAGAGTTTGTAGATCATTCCTTAGAGGATTAATTGATTTTTTTTTTTTTTAA
This sequence comes from Baccha elongata, assembly GCA_951217065.1. Taxonomy (NCBI): domain Eukaryota; kingdom Metazoa; phylum Arthropoda; class Insecta; order Diptera; family Syrphidae; genus Baccha; species Baccha elongata. The sequence goes on from OX578272.1 coordinate 178,213,154, forward strand.
ATAACGGTACCTGCGATTTTGAAAAAGATTATTTTTCTCGAAAACGGCTCCAAGAATTTTCTTCAAAAAAATTACGTATGGTTTCTGTCCGATTGCCTTTTGATGAGTTGCAAAAAAAAATTGGCAAGCCTATTGACGGTAACTAACATTGAACCGATGTTTTTCCAAATACTGTATGACGGTACCAAATTGTAGAAAATTTTGACAGTTTCAATTTTTATTCCAGTTTTTTTTTTTTACAATAGCCCGTTTTCGAGATATACTGACGCAACCGTGGGGGGAACTACCAATATAACAATTTCGTAACTCGTATTCAATTTAATTTGATTTTTTTTACTTTTGAAGACAGATATAGTTATTGTTAGTTCAGTACTATATAAAGGAACATAAGAAGTTACATTTTCTTCTATTTTTTCGAAGACGACAACGTTAAGGTTTCTAATGGGATCACAACTCTAACAAATCTGCTATATAGTTGGAAGTATCGGGTTAAAATCAAAAAATGTCGACAGGCTTCTCGGTTATATAATTTGTCACATGTCTTTTAGGCCAATCGAACTATTGCAATGTGCCAAGGCAACATCTGCAAACCCGAATTCGGAATTCGCCAAATAAAATATATGCTCCCTAAATGGTGTTACACGAGTTATTTCTCGCTAGAGCTTAAATTATTTAATTCAATTTCTTTAAACAAACGATTATTTTTCATTTAGAAGGATGTGTACGAAACGAGATTTTGCCGATTTCAGTCATCACGCAATTATTTTGAGTTGAAACATTTTTGATTCGCCAAAAACAAAATAAAGGAAATTCCCTTATACTGATATTATATATCTTTTTTCTGCCATTGATAAACTTAACAGCATGGATACAAAAATCTCACTAATAATGTAAAAATATTTGTTTTCATTCTTCATTATCAAGTGTCAATAAACATAAATTGCAGCAATAAACAAAAACTAATAAATTAAATAAATTTACCAACGTTTAAAACAAAGCCTAAATTTAATCTCCTAAATGTAAAATTGCCATTTTGAAACGCAATTCTCTTTTGTGTTGTAAATGATGGCAGTTACGTCCAATTAACATAATTATACTGCGAGTAGTTTAATTTATGCTCACATCTTAAGATGAAATTCTCTCGAAAACCCACTTAAGCAAATTTTAAATCTATTTACTTTCCGTTTGAATAAGCTTTACGGAGTTAAAATTTCTTTGCACAAAACGCACGTTACAAAATAAAATAATTTGTGTGAATATTTTATTTAATTAAATGCCAGTTGCTCATAAAATTCATAAGTTAAATGCTATGTTCTTTTGTTTAAGGCAAAAATAAATCCTATAGAGCATCTTGCCAGAACGTTAAAACGTATACAAGGGTCTTCAAAGGAATTCACTATAAAGCATCTTTATCATTAAAGCATCCAACCTCTCTGTGTCAGTTCAAAATATTTCAGCCGATGCTTTTAAATTTTCACTCGTCCTATCTTTTTGGTTGGTTTTCAAGTATAAAAACAAAAATAGCAGAGTGCTTCTTTATGATTCATAAAGTGCCAAAGTACTCGTCGTACGTTATCCATCCATAGCTTTTCACACGGACTTTTTAACTGCTTGTTCCTTTATTTTCCCGCGCACTTTATCTCTCGAAGGAAATAATCTTTTCTAATATAATTTTTAATGCGATTCTACAAACTTGTCGTATTGGTCTTTTTCGAATTTCTTAACTGCTCCAGCTGCCATCTGGACTTTTATTGTTGGAATTCGTAAACACAATCTTCTTTGAGATAAACTTAATATTGTAGTCTTTCCAATTTCTTTTTTTTTTTTTTTTTTGTACAAAAACACAATTTTACTTTATCTCAATATTATAAGATTGAAGAACGAAATGGCCAATTTATTATTTTTACAGTCCTTTTGATTCCAGCAATTAGATCGAAGAGAACTTGATTTGATAAGTTGGATTTATATTGTGTATTTGGATGGAATCTATAAATTTATAGGTATCGCTGGTATATTAAAGTAACAACTAAGTCGATAAGCTATTTCTGGTTTTCTTCTAGTTCTAACTTTGTTTCATATAAAGGGTTTTCCAATAAGAGGTGTTATTTTGATATTCAAAGAAAAATGGCATTTTTTGAGATAAATGATCGGATGTTTATTTCATTATAAAGAGGAAGGTATGCCGTTAAAAATGGAACACAACATCAGTCAAATGGCCGCCACGACCACACTTACAGAACCATATCCTTTTCATGAAATTTTCCATAAACAAATCGCAAAGTGGTTGCCCTATGTCCTCGATAGCCTCACGAATTCCATCTTTGAGGTCTTGAATCGACGCTGGGCTGTTGGCGTAGACCTTATCTTTCACGTGGCCCCAAAGGAAGAAGTCGCAAGGTGTTAAATCACAAGATCTCGGCGGCCAATTGTGATCACCTCTTCGAGAGTTAACACGGTCCGGAAACTTTTCCCGTAAAAGATCGATGGTTTCATTGCTTGTGTGGCACGTAGCGCCGTCTTGTTGAAAGTAAACGTTGCCAAGATCAATACCATCCAATTCCGGCCATAAAAAATCATTAATCATCTCTCGATAGCGCAATCCATTGACCGTAACTGTTGCTCCAGCCTCATTTTCGAAAAAGTAAAGTCCAATGACCCCGCCGGACCATAAACCGAACCCAACAGTCACGCGTTGAGGATGGAGAGGCTTTTCAACAATAACTCTTGGGTTTTCCGAGCCCCAGATGCGACAGTTTTGCTTGTTGACGTAGCCTCCGAGGTGGAAATGGGCCTCATCAGTCAAGATGATTTTTCGATGAAATTCCGGATCATTTTCATGCATTTCAAGGACCCAATCAGCAAAGACACGACGTTGTTGATGATCAGCCGGCTTGAGTTCTTGTGTCAACTGAACTTTATAAGCCTTAAGACCCAAGTCTTTATGCAAAATACGGTGTAATGACGTTTGTGGAATGCCTAATTCCAAAGAACGACGAGGAATGGGCAAACCTGGGTTTTCTTCAACACTTTGGGCTACAACATCAATATTCTCAGTTGTTCTTGAGCGACGTGCGTGGGTTTTATTCTTCACATCACTAACTTGTCCCAACGGCTCGAATTTGTCCACCAATTTCTGTATTGCGGTCCGACAAGGTGCTTCACGACGACCCAAAAATGTTTTAGTTTTACGAACCGTCTCTGCCAAACTTTCACCATTTTTATAGTGAATTTTAATAATTTCAATGCGTTGTTGTAGCGTGTATCGTTCCATTTTTATTAATGGCGTAGTTTCTACTTGTCAAATGTCAAAAAATGACAGCTTCAAAAGTGACAGCTACCGATATAGCGGGCTATTCAAATAACACCTCTTATTGGAAAACCCTTTATTAAGATATAGGTATGTACTTATTTAATGTACTAGCTAAGATGAATATATGCAGTTGGTGTCTGGTGAAACTATTATTTTCTTCATACGATGAAAGAGAAGTCTAAAAAATTTCATCTGTGTACAGACTAAACAATTCAGAAATTCAGATAAAGAACTATGCACAGACGTCTTACAAAACATAATTTTTGGACGTATACGTATATACCGTACAGAAGGTTGAAGGGACAGTATATAACACCCAACAACAAACTGAAAAAATGCAACTTGCCAAAGAGCATACCTATTAACAACCCATTAAGCTTTTAGAACAACGTTTTATGGACCGATGAATGATTTTTCGAATTTCACAAATCACCTATACTTTGTTCATTCCGTATTTGCACTAAAGGAGAGCTTTTTTAAAAGCAGTGACGCCTGTCACAGTCTGCAGGGCTATCAACTTAAAAGATTGCCACTGAAAGCGAAATCAGACACACAGAATTACATGTAAATTGTTGTTGTAATTTCAGTTGAACAACGTAAATTCCTTGGATGCAAGAAGGGTAATCGATCGTCATTTTCCAATTCGCTAACAACAAACAAGCATCATCTGAGTATGGGTTAGATATAGACAAACATGTCTGATCAGAGTTCCCATTCTCCTAGTTAAAGATTTTTTTTTTATTTATTTTTTTGTTTTTTGTTAAGGGAGCTTTGAGGATTAATGCTCTTACAGAATTTTCTCTTCTTACTTTAAAGAAGAATTTGTTGTCGCTTTATGTTTTTCTGTTTTTGTGTTTTTGTGTTAGCTATTGAGAAAATGTTTAAAAGTTGGTTTTAATTGCTTTTTTTCTAATGCACGAGACAAATTTATTTTGCTGATACAAAGTGGTTGTAAACAATTTTCGCAACAACCAAATGTGTGTCTATCTATTTTCAGGCATTGCGACAGGTAAGATCATTAATGAATCGAACTAAATTTTTAAAGATACACACGTGCATACTATTTTGTTGTAACAAAGTGGTTAATACCAACAAACTCAAAATCATAATAGCATGTTGCCGTTAAGACAGTTAAAAAGGAAAAGAAAGAAAAGTGCTTGAGTAATAGATCTTACGAAGCATGCATGTGCTCATGCAATCAGAAAAAATGGGTTACTATTTTGAGGTGTTTTTTTATGTATTAATTAATTTTTGTTTATATTTTTTTTTTGTAATGTTTTTTTTATTTTTTTTTTTCTGTCAGTTGTCTATTATGACCTTACAAGGGATAAGGCTTGCTGGGGATAACCTTGGATGATTAAGAAAAAAACAAATCTTGATAAACAGTAAATTTGTAACGCTCATTACGGCTATCCTTTCGAGATAGAGTATTGAAATCCATAATGTTTCGAATGAAAGGCAAATTATCCTATCTTGCCTTCGTGGCGCAAATACGAAAAGATGATGAATTGTGTACCACAGTGATTTGTGCACAGTCAATTGTCCATACAGTGAATTGTGCACAGTAAATTATCATACTATTATATTATTACATAAAAAAAAAAACCCACCCAGTTTTGCGGACCATGAGCCAATGCAGTGTCGGAGTAATGTTCTGGGACAGGGTTCAGACTTTACTGCGAAAGCAGTAAATCTACTGCGTTTTTTACTTCATTTTCAAATCTACTGCACCACTGTGCTTTTCCTACAATGTACTGCGATTTTTATGATGTTGATTGAATGGCATCACTGGGATATAAAAATGAATGTAGAACATAAACTCTAAGATTTAAAAAAAAATTATAATTTCTTTCTTGCAATTCATGTCAATAATTACCATGGCAAATGATTTTGTGGTACACTCAACTCTCGTTAAAAACGAGCATTTGTAAGTACATATTTCAAAAACCTATCAAATAAAAATGTTGGAAGTTGTTCCGGCTAGTGCTGCGTCCTATTCAATTGAAAAAAATATATGGTGAAACCAAAATTTGCTGTGTCTAATTAAAAATTGTAAATACGATGGTTTTGTGCTACCGCTTAAATTAACTAAAAATTTGTATAGATGGTAAATTTTTTTTTAATAAAGAAATTTTACTTATCTTTTTACTTGCGATTATAATTTTTATTAGATAACAACCAAACAACCAAAAAGTGGGTCGAAAGAAATTCTGTCTGTGTGTCTGCCTGGTCAGTCTGGTATTAGCACTTGCAGCTTAAAGATGTCCTCTAACCGAACAATGGATTAAACCTTTATTCCTAAAAGATGGGTTTAATTTACAGTACCTGCCACATAACTGTTTTTTTTTTTTAATTTTGACTTTCTCGTTAACGACTTAGTGGGTCTTTGCCAAATTGTATTTCTAGAAAGATAATGGTAGGTACTTAATTTCTCCATATTTTTTTTTTATTTTTTTTTTAATTCAGTAATCATTTATTTTTTTATTTGTTTATAAAAATAAACGTGAAATTCAATTGAATCAGTCGTTAAACAAAATTTTACAATTTTTTGATTTACTGCGATTTTTGATTCAATTTACTGCGATTTGTGATTTATCAAGACCGAACCCTGTTCTGGGGTTAATTTTCTTTGATTCATAATCGAGAAAACTATAAGCCAGACTTAATATTTAGAAGTCTTAAATAAATCACGCAATTAATTTTTGAGATTGGCTCATAAAAAACTCTTTCATTTTTCAACATAACAATGATCACCAAAAGATGGATGTCTCATCCAAGGAAGCGTTCAATATGATCTCCTCAATATTACTGATGATAAGTGCCCGAAATACGACGCACGTCAACATTATTCTTGGTGGCATCAACGTCAGATTTAAAAATAAGGACGTCAAGTGATTCGCTAGTCAGAAGACAAAGCCTATACACGAGAAAACTTCCTATAACAAATTCAAACTATTACTGTTCAATCAAAGCAGCATACGATTTACAGAGGAATACGTCTTTTAAACATCGCGTCGCTTATAAATTCTTGTAAACTATACTGTTTGATAGTTTAAATCCTTTTGTCGAACCTGAGATTAAATCAGAGTAGAACAGGATGGGCATAGAAATCACTGATGGTGGATCATGTGTAACTCAGATAGCTTCACCGTTTAGATGTATTTTCTCTTGTCGTGTCAGCTTATTGTTTTCAACTTACGATTTTTAATTTTCCTTGTCATCCTTAAAAACAACAGTGAATACAAATCCCACTGACCGCTTTCCAACTTTTTCAGATTTTAATAAAACTGCAATTTTAATTAACTTGCATGTTTTACGAATCCTTTTCAAAACAATAAAGCCAGAATACTTAACTAAAGCTCGAAACAAAAACTCATAATTTTGTACATCCGCTTAAGTAACCAAAAAAAAAAATTGAAACAAGAAACTTAATGCTTAATATTGTTGCCACAAGTATACCCTGATAGAATTTCCCTTTCAAAATGAACAACACTATGACTAAACCTAACTGCATCGCAAAAAAAAGCTGAAAACTTGAAACTTATAAATAACCATAAAACAAACAACAAATAATATACAACAGCCAAGAAAAGTATTTGTAGAGTTAAAACACTCGGAGGTAAATTGTATCTGTATCTGGCAACTATAAAAAATAAAAAAGTTGATCGCATCCGACCAGAAGCCAACAACAACAACTGTGTCCAAGTCCAGACCGACCACTTTCCAATTCATTGTCCACTTAGCTGAGTTTGCAATTTTGTTAAGAACTTTAATAACTCAAGTTAAATAGTTGTGATTTGCTTGATCCTACCTCTACCTCAGCTCTTTTTCCTTCTTCTATTTGCAGGAGTTACAGGTCCTGATAGTGGTTTTGTTATCATTGATACAACAAATGGTTGAGATTCATCATTTGTATGCTTGGTTCGTTAAACACTTGCCTGGGGGAACAAGTGCAGCTGCATTCAAGTGTAGAATGCTTTCCTTAGTCCCGCATTTAAATAATTCAAATTTGTTGCACAAAAATGATTGAAGTCAAACTATAAGTTGAATCCTTATGGGAAGATGAAGTTAAAACGAAGTCTCTAAACTCATTCGGTTTCAGATGGCTGAATGGCAGGACATGGTTCGAGGCATAGTGCAGAAGCGCGCAGGTGATTTTTCTGAGTTGCAGCAGTCGGTTGTTGTTTTCATTCACCTGGATAAAGTTATGCAGTCTTGGAATAACAGGAATTGCCACCCTAGGGCTGAATGCAAACAGGAAGCAAGTCAGAATAAAAAAAACAAATCCAACAGAAAACAACAACTAAGGCAAAGTAACTTTAATTTGTGCAGAGTTGAGTGGAAAATGTTTCTGGTTCTGGGTGGACAAGTTTCTCTACAGAGGTTCATTCCCGCTGGGTCATAAGGCTGCTTGAATATAGTGTGTGTATGTCTGTGTTTATATACCTAAGTTAAAGGAAGTACATTTGAATAACTGAAGTTGTGAAAATGAATGCTGGGAGTTTTATAATTTGAAATTAATTCATTTAGAAATTTTATAATTGCATTAATTTGATGAGTAGATGCACTGAGAAGATTGGAGGTCAAGAAACTATAATCTTGAGAAACCACTGACTACTTTTCTTTCCATCTTTTAATAAGTCTGAAACAAACAACAAGTTCAGAGGACCAGTGGACAACCCATACCTATCTTAAATGGCAACACTGCTGTGCTGGGTTTTACTATGTGCCTACAACGAAACTCTCGGTTTAATGGAGAATGTCGGTTGGCACATAAAACTAAAAACGAGGCCTACCCAGTGAATGCAGACAAGGAGAAGAACAACCCAGAGAGCAGCCCGGGAACTCTACGTCAAAGGTACTTTCGTGGCTCTAAAGACCCACTTTGGCTCTTTTTTTCAGCAGTGTCTTTTTTACTCCTCTATTTTTAAATTATCGAAAATTGGCTCTTTTTCGATTTTGTATTTCATTATCCTTTTTTTTAGAATCATGTTCAGGGGCCCTACTCTGTATTTCGTTCCGATAGTAAAATTTTCCGAAAACGAATATTTTATACCCTCTATTTCTAAAGCGGAAAAAAATTTACTACTTTCGGAATGACAATTCCGAAAATGAAATTTTCGTACCTGGTAACTCGTTTTCTAATGTCAAAAGCATATAAATACGGAAAATTAATTTCTACAACAAATGTGATAACGGAAAAAACAAGGATTGTTTTAAAATGTAAGTTTTTAAAAGAAAAAAATGGTTTTAATTATATTTAAAGCAAATTAAATTTATTACAGGGAATCTTCAAGCAAAAACGTTCATACAAAACAAAAGTTATTCGAGATTTTAGTTGAATTTATGTGCTTGCACCCTGATTTGGACAAGGGTCAATTGAAAACCAATTTATTTCATTTATTCTGAAATTAATGTGTTTTGGACACAAAAATTTTTCTATCGAAGTGCAAACTTCTGCAATAGAACTTGATGTTGTTTGTTGTGCCATTCCGATGCAATAGTCGTGCCCTATTTGGTGTTGGTAGCCTCCTTGACCTAAAAACTTTAAAGTCACAGCAAGCTTTAGGGCCGCTGGAATTGCAGTCGATCTTAAAGGCACAGAAAACTCGTCTTGTATCGCATTTAAAACATACGAAAAAGCATTTTTAGACAGGCGAAAGTTCTGTACAAAGCAAAGAGAATAAAAATTGTGAAATGAATCTTTGCCACAAATCAAAGTTGTACCTTTTATCACACATTTCCATTATATTTGATTTGTCCCTTAAAATTTTGCGTTCAATTCGTTCTTCATTATTTTCTGCATCCATATAAAGTGCAACCGAATCCATTTGTTTGTCTTTTATATATAATTTTTTCTTCAAAAATATTATTTATTCCAATTCAATCAATCTTGTTTGTTGTGTTTTTATTTTTTGACTTGACAGATCTAATAGAAATAATTCGAGACTCGAAAAAACAAATCCGTAAGTGGGAAAAGTATTAAGTACTTTTTTTTTGCATTCCGAAAATTTTACAGAGTACGGATTCAAAAGCGGAACGAATAGCACTTTCGAATAGGATTGACTTTCGGAACGAAATACAGAGTAGGGCCTTATAGCCCAGTAAAATTATAATTTTACTTCGAAAATATTCGGACAAAGGATTTTGGTGGAGACCTTTGTTTTTATGTCTTGAGTACGGTAATGGGGCTGTAAACTAATTTTTGGAGTGTAAGATTTAAACCAGTGCTCCACACTTTAAGTTCATTTAAGAAGTGATTTATTTTATAATACCAAATGCTGACAAAAAATTCTTCTACAGCACTGAGAATTCACGTGATCCGATGAAAATCACAGCATTGTTTGTCATTTGCGTCGGAGATATCAACCAACAACATCTGGTAAGTATTTCTGGTTTACACTGTATAGTGTAAAATTAAACCTTTGGATAATTCCTAACATCAGAGAGTATGTAGGTATCTATAAAATCAAAACTCTATAAAGCCAACATACGAACTTGCACATCAAAAGCTAAATTTCTCATTTAAAATGTTCCATAACATTAATATTAAACAAGAAAGAACGTGTGTATGTTTTTTTTTAATATACATCGGTCCTTTGTTTTTAAAGGACCTTTAATCCCCGTTGAATTTACAAATCCCTAACAACGAATGACATTTTAAATTCTCTAAATAAATTCCACTGAAGCAGAGAAACTCATTGTATCCAAAAGAACATCTTTACTTACACCCTCCTTGTATCAAGTGTTATACCATGCCAACTGGGTCAGAAAGTGTAGCAATGCCAAAAACTCATCATCTTCCCACCTCGGTTCTTCTTTCTTTCTTTTGCGACATCTACAGAAGCACAAAATCTCGTTTCGATTCTTCTGCTTGGAAAACCCCAAAATGCGAAAGTTCTGTAACTAGAGACGTTATCCAAAGATCCATGACACCCACAATTCAGCTGTGTAGTGCCAATGCTATCGATAATTTTACTTCTTCGCTGGTTTATTTTATTTTTTTTTTTATTTTATTTTTCTTTGTATGTTTGTTGTCAGGACTCCTAAATTTTCTGCCAGAAAGTTTCATGTTTCCTTTTGAGTTATTTTTTTTTTTTTTTTATATATAATATACAATTCTTGCAACGTTTTGTTTCGTTAGCAACTTCCGACTTCTTTTAGAATCTTAAGTCAGAGTAGTTGAGCCTTGATATACCATGGGGATTAAGGGAGGGCAAGCAAACAGAAGAAAAAAATAACCCAAGTCCAATCTTTGGGGATATCCTGACAACTACAAGTTTAAGAACGCGGAGTCCTTTTCAACAATCTCCTGCAAAAAATCCTAAATAAAATGTTTGCACGATGCTACGTGCCTCTTTTCACTGCACCCCATAGAGTAAACCCTGCCGCATTTATGTGGAGGAGCGAAACAAACTAAAGTTCCACCAATTGAGTACACAAAAGGACATTATAGAGCCCTCTATACTATAGAATGTAGACGTTATACGTATCTCAATAGCAATTGAGTTGTCCTAGTTTTATTGTGTAAATGAAACAATCCACATTCTGTACAATTTTGTGATACACAACTGGCAGCTGCAATGTGTGCGAATAGAATGGCATAACAGAGAGATAACAAATTGAACACAAGGACACTCAAAAGGATATCCGGAAACAAACTAAGCTATCTCACACAATCCATTGTGTGACCGAAAGAATGCAATGAATGTGTATGGGACATGATGATACAAGAGGATAACATAAAACCCTTACCGGCAAGCATATTGGGGTTTTTTGCAAGGACACGTTTAGTAAATGTGAGGAGGTAAATTATATCCTACCCTCGCACTACTTACCTATACAAATCTCGCCGTTTTTCGTTTCAAGAACAAAAAAAAAATACAAAATTGCTTCTGAAATAGAAAGAGGGAACCATTGAAGCATATCCGAAGTGATCCTTTTGTCAAGCGTATAATTGATTCGGCTCAAGGTGGGTGGACACTGAGGAGGTCCATTGATTAGCACTTAATGCCTTTTGCTGGAGCCTTACTAATGGGATGCTGTACATTCGTGATGTTTGCCAAAATATCATCATAAGGAAGCTCAATGAAGCAACATCTGTTTATGGATGTTTAATTGAATGAAATGAATTCTTGCCAACCCAAAGGAACTTAAAACACTGGCTGAGTGGTTGATGCTTTACCTGTTGACAAGATTTACTGAAATTCGAGGCCAAGAATGATTTTAAGAATCCTCCGGAAAAGAAGGAAAATAAATAAGGAGGTTTTATTTTAGAGAATAATAAGTACCTACTTGGAACTTTTGTTTTATAGGCTGACCTAAAAGAAAGTGAGGCCGTAAATTTTTCTGTCGCCTTTAGTTTTTTTTATTTTCTTCTTGGCTATGGTAAGGAATTAATCTGATTATCACTGAAGAGGAAGCTGGATTGAGTTATCGTTTTTAAAAAGTTGAAATGGGTCAATCATGAATAGCCATAAAAGTCCCAAATATAGGAAGTACTACGGGCGAAAAGCAGGAAAAGTTTAATTAATTTGTTTTATTTTTGTTCTATACCTAATGGATTTTTTTTCCAGTCCCAAGTTTTTTTTTTTTTTCTCTGAGATTTCTTATTATTTTCAGATGAAGACTTTAGAATTTTAAATAATTATACCCATGAAGATCAAACAAAAATAACGTCTTCGAGGCATCAAGAATGCGAAAAATGTTTTATATTTGACTATGATACCTCAATAACTACGTATTTCGTTAGGAAACGTAATTTCAGGTATCTCTCAAATTATTAATATTAATATAAGATTCCCAACAGGATTTAATATGTAGATAACATTCACCTGATGATCCCAAATGTATTCATTACCTACTAGGGGCAAATTTAATAGTCACTTCATTGCTTCAAGACCCTGTCAATTGTTGTGCGAGTGTAAATGCACAAATAAAACTGATTTAGTCAAGTGATCAATCAAATTCTGAATGCGTACGGTTATCAACTCAGCATTTTTGTAAAACATAAACACAGAAAAATTAGTTGAACCACAGCTGCAAAGAACCATGAACTCTAGTGATTTACCACTCTCAACCAATCCTTTTGTGTGCGTTGTTATAGTTTTACAGGATAAGCCTACAGTTTTACGTCGAATCCGAACGACTAAGGCGATATGCACTTTTCGTGACAATAACACTCTTGGAGGATTTATCACTTCCTCAAGGCAGTGCTCTGAAAAAAATCATAAGCTGTATTTAGGGCTTGAACCCAGACATTCAGCGTGGATAGTCCGAAATCGCAGAGATTGATTAAAGAAAAACACTCAAGCAATTGTATTATCCCGCGCCCTTATTTTTACAACGACAAACACTTTGTTCTTTGTTTAAAACACACCTTGAAGAATAATAAAACTCAATAAGCTGAATATCATTTAAAGATTACGGAGTTTGACATCCTTTTGTGTTTGTTTAAATACCGATAAGAGAAACAACACATTTGATAAGGATTTTCACAATAAACAGACAACAGAACGTCAGATTCCTTTAAAAAAATAAAGGACACTACTAATTCGCACATAATTGCTATTGTAACAAGTGTTATTGACTGGGAAATTCTTCAACTTTTCACCGTCGGTATACAACAAAGCACTCACATAAAATTTTATCAAAATTTATCGTATTTTTTTTTTTTTTCGATAAAAATGGAATTCAAAAATTTACTTTTTTTAAAAAACTTTTTTCTTAAATTTCGTATCGCAGTATTAATCACACTTAGCAGAGCTTTAAGAATATAAAATTTCGAAAAAATCAGTGAAGCTCTTTAGAAAACAGTTTTATTGCAGGTACCATTAGTAGGTAATCGTTTTAGAATTTTGTACTCTCGCCAAAGCTTACCAGTTTTTTCACGGAGCCTGATTTTGTGTTAGCGTTTTTGGTTAAAAATCACTTTCATGTGAATAAAAGGTAAGAATAATCTGAACAAAGGATCAGAGGGGGTCTATCTCTATTTTCTTTTTTACAAACTTTTGAATTGTTTAGTGAAATATTTTAACCATATTTAATGCTCATAGTCATACATAATAATTTTTAGTGAAATTCAAATAAAAAAAAAACATCATCAGCTTCAAACCAGAGCAATTTCAGCAGCTTTCCTTTCGGGAGCATAACCGCTTGCGTTTTCAGACTCAATCAGAACTTTTTTTCTACCAACATGATCATCGACAAAACCCGTAGCAGCATTTGCATTCATCTCTTCAGCCTTCAGTAAGACGTTGATTAGTACCAATCAATATCTGCTTTAGGTGTCGATAAATACATACACAGCTGGTCAATAAAATAGGTGCGTTTATATTTTTTTTTTATTAACTCGTTTATTTTAATATTTTCTCAGGATAATATTATTTTTACACTTATGCCCAGTTTCACCAAAATACACATAGAAGCATTTTACTTAACGGAGTAATAAAATTGATTGGCATTTTAACTTAAAATGTTTTGCACTAACATAAAGAGGTGGATTTCTAAAAATGATGATTGATGCCAACCCCGGATTTTTATTCACCACACATGGGTCTCCTGCATTAGATCAAGCGGGAGGAGAGCATATCAATCGAAAAATTTCAACGTTCTCTTTTTGTCTTGCATTTTAAAGGCGCCTTTAAAATTTATTTGAAACAAAATGGGACTTTAGTTTATTGGTCCTTTTAAAACTGCAAGTGGTTGGTGAAATTGAAAAATGCCATTTTAAGATCTAACAACCCAATATATATTTAAAAGTGTTTGCAGAAACTGGCCATTATATTTATAAAACTGACTTTATTGTGTAAAATAAAGGATAGTCACAGTTTTTCAAATCAAAAAATTATAAATAATACAAAGCCAAAACTGTCGATTTAGACTTTTGCACTTGGACAAACAAATAGGTGCGTCTTTCTTAAGTATCAGTAATTTTCGTTCTAACGAATATTTTTATGTTTTTTTTTCCAATTTCTTGTCTTTATTGATCTAATAGCCAGATTCTACTCCGTTATTATCCAAAAAATTTTGTAATCGGCGCTTGGCATTGGCTCTACCAATTTTTGACACGTTTTCTGAGGTATGGAATACCTCATTTCCCTTTAACTGCCTCCCACAATTATTGGTTTCTATTTGTTTAATATTCGCCTCCTAATCTTCGTTCGAGCACTCCACAAGTTTTCAATTGAATAAAGATCCGGGGATTGGCTTGGCCATGAGACAACAGACGTTTCTTTCTCTCGAAACGAATCTTTAAATACCCCTGCCGTATGTTTCGGATCGTTGCCCTGCTGAACGTGACATCCGAAGTCAGTGTTTTTTACATTACATTATTTAATATATTAATATACATATATATTGTCAAGATGTTTTATAAAACGCTATATTGAGACGAAGCCAAATCAGGACAAACAATCCTTTACACTATATTTCCTTCTCGGTGTTTGATTATTTGCTCTGCATAGCGAGGGTTGTAGGTAGAACTTTCCTTTTGGTATCCTGGCATTATCCCCAGAATCAGAGGACTACAAATTTGGTTTTGTCTTATCACTCCACACTTCCACAAGGTATTACGCCTTTTTAAGGTCCGTTCCATCTTGTTTTGCTAAAGGCAAATTCTTCTCGGAACCCTTTGTTGTTAAGCCTCAACAATGGTACTTTCGTGACGGTTCTAAATGGAAGATTAACGTTCTAGTTCCTTCTGCGGGCCTATAATTCTGGAAGAAGCAAAAAGATTTGATTTCGTAAAAAGTAGTATGCGGCGATCAATGGTAACTTGTATCTTTTTCAGCCTTCCTCTATTTTCGCGCACTAATCTGAAGTGTAGAGCATTTGTTACGAAATGACAGAATTTCCGACTTAATTTTTTGGACTTCTCTATAGTTGTAATGTAACGTTTGATTGTTATCTCAATTTTATTTTCGTCAAACGTCAAAAAATAGCAAGCAAGTTGAAATTGATTGAACTTGTACTACAGCTGCAACTACCCATTCTGGGCGAATTATAGGATTGGCGTTGTCTCTACTTTGATAGTGCTACAAGCTACAGCTACAGCTACACCATTCAGTTCAAGAAGTAAGCGTTTGGGCTATAAAAAGTACCTACCTGTACTCTGCAGGTTGTCAAAAAAATGATACATATAATTGTATCTTATTATAAGCAATACTTTTAGATAACTAAATAGATAAATAAATCGAACAAAAAAATTTTGGTGTTCTTTCCGTCAGTTTGTATACTTGACTTTTTAGTATAGAATGATGATTTTATTATATTACTGGCAAATCTTATGTTAAAAGGGCAAATATTCATCCATCTAAAAATATTTAGTGACAACGCATCAGTAATCAGTAGAGACAGGGTCGTCTCCAAAAATGAAATGTCGGAGTTTATTAGGCAGTAGGTACTGTTTACTGTTGTGAAGGCTGTAGGTTTCGTTTCTTTACACCCTGACAGACAGAATTGCCTGACCTAGTTTTTTTTGCCTTCTCTCTGTTATGTTTGGTTGTTATGTATAAGTATCTACCTACCATAATAATTGCAAGTAAAAAAATCATTTCTTATTAAGCTAGTTGGCTAGCTAAAATCTCAACACCGAGATCCCGAAAACAAAATCCCGAAATACACAATCCCGACACCAAAATCTTTATTTATTTTGAAACCCCTTAAACTATGATTCCTACCTAAGATGATTTATAAATTATTATAACACTGGCATTGGATAGCTCCGTGTTTCAAACCTTCTCTAGTACGCAATAATTGTCGATGATTACCGACTGCTATACAGGGTGAGTCATGAGCAATGCGACAAAATGCTAGGGGGTTAAGTTTGCGGTGAGACAAGAAAAAAATCGTACGAGAGAGGGGTGTCTATTCCCCTCCGTTTAGCCGGGAGGGGCGATTTTCGAAAAAAACTGACTTAAAATGGGAAAAAAATTATTTAAAATCAACGGCTTCATTCACAATGCTGTGCGATACGTTTTTTAAAAGCCAATAACTTTTTCTTTTATTCTGTGTTTAAATAAATCTATTCTAAGAAACAGTTTTTGAAATATTAATTTTCAAAGTCAAAATTTTGAAAAAAAAAATTGAAAAAAAAATTTCAAATTCATTTTTTTCAAAATTTTACGTAATTAAGTGCCAATTTTAATTTCAAAATTCAATGCTGTTATTAATTTTAAGTCTAAATAAGAAAACCGGATGCAAAAATTTTATGTCGTTCTCAAGAAATTAAAAAAAAACCAAAACCACCTTTTTCTAAGAAAAACATTTATTTTTATTGTAACGAAGCAATTTAAAAAGCATTAATCTTAGTTTATTTAATTTTTTTTATTCCTTTTATTTTTACTATGTTTTTTATTGGAAGTACTTATAAAAAATTCTCGATATGATCTCCATTGTTTAGAAGGCATAGATTATATCTCCTTGTAATGGCTTCACATAAGTTTATGCTTGACAAATTTTCCTGCAATTTGACTCCAGCGACTTCAATTCGTTCCTTCAGTTGTTCCAATGATACTATTTCCACTTCGTAAACATAATTCTTCATAAATCCCCATGCATAGAAATCTAGGGGAGTTAAATCTGGTGACCTAGGCGGCCATTCCGTGGGGCCCCTTCTTCCGATCCAACGGTCACTAAAATGATCATCCAGCACGTTTCTCACCTGTAAGCTGTAGTGTGCTGGAGCACCATCTTGTTGGTAGATTAAAGTATCTGCTATAACCAATGGAACGCTGTCTAATAAATCGGGTAAAAGGTCTCGTAGGAATTGCAGGTATGATTCTCCATTAATAATGGAATTCAAAAACCGGGGCCCGATCACAGTGTGTCCAACAATACCAAGCCAAACATTACAACTAAAGCGGTGTTGTGATTTGTTTTGTTTTTTTTTTTTTTGTGTGGATTGGCGCTACTCCAATAATGTAAATTGTGGAAGTTAGTAACCCCATCCCTAGTAAACTGTGCTTCATCCGTCCAGAATATTCTTCTAAAATAGTTTTGTTCGGTTTCATTTCTAAATAGTAATGTTCTACTAAATTCGGTTCTCAATAACTTGTCGTTTGAGGTGAGTTCCTGAACAGGCGTAAAGTGGTACGGGTGTAAATTTTCCGCCCGAAGTACTCGACATGCTCTAGATTGGGACACTCCAAGCATAGTGGATATCCTTCTTGTACTGAAGGAGGGATTATTTCGGACTAAATCCAGAATTCTTTCATCTAAGATTCTTGACTCATCAGAAACTGGCCTTTCGCTTCTTCGATGCTCCAGCACTCCATGATCTCTTAGACGTCGGTGGATTCTTGGAAACGTGCTATGATGGGGACACCTCCTATCGGGATATCTTTCAGCGTACAGTCTTTCAGCTTCACGACTTCGACCATTAGCTAAACCGTAGCAGAAATGCATGTCCGTTAATTCTTCTCGGGTGTATGAGCTTGACATCGTTACGTGTTAATGAGTTAATATTCAAATTTGAAATAATTACTAAGCAAAACTGCAATGCCTTTTATTTAGCTTGCGTTGCAATTTTCTTTTTTTTTCATTAAAAAAAATGCGGTTTTATTGTCCCTATTGACCCCATAACAGGTAGAACCCATGGGCTGCGGGCAGGCCAAGGCAAAAATATTGACAGGTCAGTTTTCAGAAGTTATCAATGAAAATAATATTAATCCAGGGTTATTCCAATACTATTTAATTTTATTACGTTCTCATAAAACTCCAATTAAAAAAAAAGTAAAAAAACTAAGATTAATGCTAAATAAATAAATAAATTGCTTCGTTACAATAAAAATAAATGTTTTTCTTAGAAAAAGGTGGTTTTGGTTTTTTTTTAATTTCTTGAGAACGACATAAAATTTTTGCATCCGGTTTTCTTATTTAGACTTAAAATTAATAACAGCATTGAATTTTGAAATTAAAATTAGCACTTAATTACGTAAAATTTTGAAAAAAATGAATTTGAAATTTTTTTTTCTATTTTTTTTTTAAATTTTGACTTTGAAAATTAATATTTCAAAAACTATTTCTTAAAATAGATTTATTTAAACACAGAATGAAAGAAAAAGTTATTGGCTTTTCAAAAACGTATCGCACAGCATTATGAATGAAGCCGTTGATTTTAAATAATTTTTTTCCCATTTTAAGTCAGTTTTTTCGAAAATTGCCCCTCCCGGCTAAACGGAGGGGAATAGACCCCCCTCTCATACGATTTTTTTCTTGTCTCAACGCACCCTACACGCCCTAGCATTTTGTCGCATTGCTCATGACTCACCCTGTTTATAAAATTTACAGAGAAAACTCACTGTGAATTTTATTTTTCTAAAGAACTTTTTAATCTTTTTATTGTTTTAAAGTGACTTAATAGTCGAAATTTAATATTTGGTTTTATGTAGCTTTCACAAAACGTCATAAAGTCAAATTTTATAAATTAGTCTTATGATACTTATTGGCCTTATGACACGACTCCTGATTATTCACACACTATGTTATAAATTGAATTTTTTTGTATTCATAATTCACTAATAATGCTTATGAACTGAATTTATTCAAATCACAAGTTAATGTGTTTTTTTTTTCAATCCATAAACTCGCAACGTCGCAACGCTGAAACTAACGTGACACCAGAAAGTGGGGCATTCAGGAATTATTGGTTAAGAAAACTATTAGCATAGGTTTAATTATTACTATAATTAATTTAATTTAATCAATAATCAATACTAAGACACAAATTCAGTGTTCCCTTTCCTTAGTTCGAAATTCAAAGCCCCGGAGATTTTAAATGCTTAAACTCGTTCTTACAATGCTTTATCGTTTACCTATTATGAAGGTATATATTATACCTCTGCCAAAAATCATAGCAAATAATTCAATTAAAATATAAAGTTACAATTTAATTAGGTCGTTGTAGCTGTAAAATATAAGCATAAATAATGAACATACATTAAAGTAATGAAAAATTATAACTATTGAAACTCAAGTTTTTCAAGCATCAACAACTTTTAAGGACTTTATCTCATATCTAGGGTACGTGAACTTAACTTCGTTTACACTTTTCCATATGGACCAAAAGTGATAAAGTCAAAAACACAGTTATGCCATCTATTCAACAAACTTTCCTAAGGTAGATAGCTTCCAACCCAAACTCCTGGGGCTCATAAATTTCTATTTAAATTTTCACACTTTCCTTCAAATGCCATCAAAAATTCTTTTCATTTTCATAATTCCAACAGTTGACTTGTTGTTGGTGTAAATTTTGCCCACCAACCAAAAATATCTCAGATGAATAACAAAAACAAAAATAACAGAAACACTTTTTCATCTTTTATACACGGAAGAAGAAAAACGAAAAAGTTCTCTTGAGAAACACTTGCAATCAACTTGATACCCACAAGCTATTTAAAAGAAGCAAAAAAAAAAAGCTGGAATGGCGTATCTATTCTCTGAAAAGGTTATAGATACAAAAAATTACATACAACAGACTTGCTCCTTGATTCCGGTTCTTTAAGGACTTGGCTACATCATGTTGCTCTTTTTGGCGAGCTTTATATCTCCATCTTATCCTGATATGCATTTTACATAATTTTTTGCTCCCTTTGGTGTATATAACAACCTGAAAGTTTAAAAAATTGCATTTCACCCGGAAGCTAAATACAAAATCAAGTTTGAAACTATAACAACTGCAGCCATTCACTTTACCTACATATAGAATCATCATCAGTATATCGCCTGAGAACCGTCAAAAGCAGTAGCACCACCTTGTTTATACACTTTACCTCACTTGAGTAGGGACAGAATATTTTTTTAACAATGAAGAAACTGTTCAAGCTTCTTTTAGAAAAACTCGAGTTGATCCTATTTAAATTACATTACTTAAACCCATTTAAGCAAAACTGTAGTTTAAAAACAACTATGAATATGCCCCAATATCTAATATCCTAAAATAAGTCTTTAAGGGTTTTGTATTAATCCAGGCAATCTGTGATTGATCAAAGCCGAAATTGTAACAGAAGCATTTTTAATTAATTTCTAATCAGAATCCGTTTCTGAACAACATATCCAAAATCAGACATAATCAATACTTTCTCTTTACAACTCGCTTTAGCGGTTAAATAACTTTGGCCAGCAAAATTCATAAGTTTGTGCAATTTCTACAAAATTGTATATTGTTTTAGCGAAATTCAAGCCTTTTGATATTGAAAACATTGTACTTGAGTTCCGCAAAAGGGGAAATTTTCACTATTTGTGCTCTAGCAATCATAAATCTTACAATTTTTTTTGACGAATTTGTACAAATGCTCAAGTAAACAAACAATGGTAATGAATATTACTCGTAATTGAATGGAAGAGTAGAATATAAATGACGGCTTATTATTGCTTCAAGCATAATAAAAAAAAAGCTATCCTAGTGATTGTATGATGATCGTTTGGAACGCAAGCATATTGTTCACACAGCCTATGCATGTTTAATCTCTTTCTTCACGCTACGAAAAAGGCACACCAACATGTTTCACTTAAAAGAGCACTTCTTTATTTTGAGGGCAAATCTTTGAGATTTAAATGAAAAACGCTATTATCTAGTCTACAAAAAGCATAAACCAAATTTGAAGCAAATAAGTTCAGCTTTAAGGGTCGTAAGCAAACGAAAGCTAATGTCATAGTTCTATGTCAAGTTTCCTTAAGTGCCGCCATTACCTTCAGTCGACCATAATGGTCGAACGCACACGCAAGCCAATTTCACATGGTATTTGGCTGCGCTCTGAAGCGCTCTTTACGTACGAAGGCAAAAGTGAACGAAAACTTGCCGAAACTGAGCAATCCGACATTATGTGCGCACTATACAAATTCCTTGTTCTCGCTAATTTCGTACGGCACCGTACGTACTAATTCTTGTATTATGGTTCTGCCTTTAGGCTGTAATTACTTGTACAAAGACAGACAGAATTTCCAAATCCACTTTTATCGACTTCTCTATCATTGTAATGTCAGGTTTCATTGTTAACCCAAAACTTTTTTTTTCACGAATGCATAACTTGCCCCAAAGTAAAATAAAGGGCACCACCGTCGGCAAAAATTCAATTACATGAAATTTTGTAAAAATTAATCGTAGGTTTTTTTTTTTTTTTTTTTTTTGAAAAAATTAGGATTATCTGTTTTTGACAAAAAAAAACTTTTTCAAAAAATACTTAAAAAAAAAATATTTAGGTTTAACGTCGTTTCAGAATATTTAACGTCATAATAATATTTAACTTCGTCAAAAGATAGTTATAGTAATAAGAAACGGTTCTGTGGTAGGTACCGTTAATAAGCTGATTTTGAAAAAAAAATAAAAGGCACGACTGGGTCGCACAAACCTGCTCTTGTAGCAGGTAAGCTAGGATTTAACAGTAAAAAGGCATAAATGGGTCTCGCGATCTTCTATTGCATGTTGTAGTTTTTCAATTTTTGTATATGAAATAATTTTTTAAAATTCTTTTAATAAATTTGAAAAGTAACTTATAACAAACCAGAGTTTTCCCATAAAATCGTGGTATGCCAGTAATTATTAAATAATAAAACATACTTTAGTTATTTTTTCAAAATAACTTTTTAAAAATGAAATGAAAAATGTGGGGTATGTCATTTTTTTATTCGAAAACTGAATAAAAAAAAAAAATCATCAATTGGTTTTCAAAATATTAAATTTTCAAAAAAAAATTTATGTTTAATTAATATACCGTTAAAAGCGTTTTTGAAGAATAACAGTTTCAATCGTCTATAAAAGGCCTTTCATACAGTTACACTCATGTCAAATTTTATCAAAATCGTTAGACCCGTTTTCGAGAAAAACAAGTTTTTTCATTACCGTTGGCAGGTACCGTTATTTTAAGGCCTAGAAAAAAAATTCGAAAAACCCCCTGACGGTCACCATAAAAAGCCTACACACTAAGTACGAAGGATTTCGGCCTAACCGTTTAAGCTGCAGGTGCGAATGACAGACTGACAGACAGACACACAGACAGATTTCCAAGAAACACTTTTTTCGACTTCGCTGTGATCGTAATGTCGTGTTTGATTGTTATCTCGAAACTTTTTTTGCACGAATTCATAACTTTCCTTATTGTACCTATAACCGCAAGTCAAAATTAGATGAAGGACATCACCATTGGCAACAAAACACTCATATAAAATTTAAGCGAAATTGATGCTGAACGTTGAAGATACCGATGTTCTAAAGAGATTTTTGTCAATTGATTCGAATTTGATATTTGATTTCGACGATATCCACCCGATATTTGTAAAAGCAATTCTTCCTTTCATTTTGAAGTATTTCAAGCTTCCCAATTATGTAATTTTTAAATGTCTGAGGTCAACTGAATGCAGGTGTCATTTGCATTTTTTTAGATTTGTCTCATATGAAAGTATCTTTTCGACGGTGTTCTCAATTTCTCTCATTAGTAAATGACAGTACCAGCTCAGTTTGTTGTGCTGTATTTTATTCACGATGATATTTTTGACGTGAAGGTATCTGGATCTTCTTACATCTGATTCGGGTCCGCTTTGTCACTCTGCTGACATGCGAAGCGTCATCTCAGTTGCTGTCAAATTGTTCTCATGCTTTTTGTACATTGTCCAAAATTGGAAAGTCCTGGACAAACAACTGCACTTCAATAACACTACAAACACGCGATAGTTAATTTCGTTTCATACCGAAAAAAAATTAAAAACTACATACAAAATATCAGTCTTTTTACTAGTGATACAGAGTGTAAAAACTGTCACCCACACTGTAGGGACGATAAGAAAGATACTACGACGACGCGACGCGAGGCGAAAGTTAAAAAGAAACTTCTCTCATAGGGCTGGCTTGAGTATCTGTAACATGAAAATTTAACATCCACTCAATTATGTAGAATGATATTCGCTTTAAAAAAGGGTCACACTCTAGCTAGCAGCATATCCTTAGTTTTTACATATATACATTTCAACGATTGTTTGGGCAAAAGGAGCACAAGGACAAACTCTCCATTTAACTCATATATAGGAGTGCTCTTTTAGTGGCACACATTTGGCCAGTTGGCCAAGAGACTAAAGGAACTACCAACTAGCTGCCATTTTAGTCACATTTTAACTATCTCCTTTTTTTCAACAAAATGAAAACTAGGACAAGACATCTGTTAGAGTTATCCTGTTTTAGTTCGCGACAACTATTACGACGACGACGTTTCATATTTTTTTTTTTTTTTTTTTTTTTAAGTTTTGCTCTTCTTTTCCTGAAGTATATGTAGGTATCTGTTAATGAGTTTTAGGTGCAAGTGGAAACGGAAAATTTAAGTTATATGTCCTTAAGACTTTAGCTCGTGTAACGGATACAGAGGCAAGGAAAGTCGATCCAGTTCACCTAGAGGCTTTTATGAATAGGTGCCAGAAAAATAAAAAAAAGTTCTAGTAGTGAAAGTATCCGAAACAATTAAGTAGAATGATGTTTACCCGAGTATAAGTCTTAACAAAATGCCCTACATTACTTTCCTCTATGGCCTTTGGCTTTGGGAGAAGTGAAAAAAAACTTTCTTGATATTGTGATCATACTTTGAAATTCTGAAGTATTTTAAAGTTTACTTTATAAAGAGGTGAATAATTGCATTCCAGTTTGGCTTTTTACAGAAAACCCTTCTGTAAAACTGTTGTCACTTTTAAGGATCACACACACTTGACATATTTTGAGAGGTCGTCGTATATAGTTTTTGTAATTGGTCGAGTAATATTAACAGCAGGTTGTTGGTTTTTAAGTGTAAGAAATTGAAAGATAAAGGAAATATCGTGTTTCTGAAAAGGATCCTTCAGGAATAATTGCATTTCTTGAAAGCTAAGGTAGTTTTATGAGGAAATCAATAAAGTCAAAGGAGGATATTTTTTAAACATAATTCAGAGAAGAGAGTTGGTTAAGGATTCAAAAGTTGTTCGAAGATGTCAGGAAAAAACGACGCACTGCCACGGTTGTATAGTAAGAACAATCCAATGCACGAAATCTTAAGCTTCACTATAGTATACGTTATTATACATTATACATATACTATCCCTGTACTGGAAATTAACGGCGTGGCGTAGAAATAAGAGTTCAAACCACATACAAACAGTGGCATTGCAGTCTCTAAACTAAGACATTACAAAAATTCGAGCATTATGAAATTGCACTAACTTCCTAATAAAAGAATTGCGCCGCCGGCAATACTACTGTTATATATATGGTCTCGGCTCAACCTAATACGTATTCGGAAAATAACAAAACAAATCTCACAGGGAAATTAAATTAAAAATTAGTGGGTATGGAGATCAGTGAAACTATGAACCAATAAAGCTACGATTATTCAACAAACGTATAATGGCGAAACACTGAAAATACGAATAGATCAATTTCTTAGATGTTAAGAATGTTTAGCATAAGAAATTGTACTAACGAAATGAGAACTAAGTAAGAATTGAATCGGTATCATCCTTGCAGGAGAGTTATTTTGTAAGTTCTTTTTTAATTCAAAGTATAGTGACCATTTCATGTCATCTTTACTCTCTACAACATGCTGATGCAAAAAATTAAATGTACATATAATTATAAAAGACTTCTTCACGAAAAATGGTTTTTAGATCGTGAACCCTTAGAAATTGTCAGCGAATACAAATACTTAGGATTTTTAATAACATACAACCTTGATCTCCGCCCACATATTAAAGAAAAATGTGTTGCAGCAAAAACAGCAATAAACCTCATGTGGAGTAAATTTTATTGTAATAAATATGTTGATGCTTCCGCCAAGTTCAAGGTATTTGATGCAACCATCAGAACATGTCTCTGCTATGCAAACCAAGTTTTTGGGTATCAAAACATTGAAGGTTTTGAAGTAATCCAGCGTTTTTTCTTTAAGCGCATTTTTAAACTAGCTAGTACTACTCCAACTTATGCTATCCACGTTGAATCTGGTATACCACAAATATTCTTAAAGAACTTAAAATCAAATGCTGATTACATAGTTAAAGTAATGAATAGAAACGATTCGAACCTTCAAAAACATATTATGGAATACGCCCTCCGTTGTCAGCTATCGCCTTTTAAAGAGTGGAACGAGTTGGCTAATCAATACGGTCTGAATCTCAATCTCAGTAACACCACTCATAACGATTGGCAGGATGAGTTCTATAGATGTATAGCTAAAGTAGATGACTCTCTTTATCTACAATGTTTGAACAAAGCCCAAACATCTACAACTCGACTTATTTACAAAGACTTAAACCACGTACTCTATACAAACAATTATTTTAATGAAGAACTTTCCTTTAGCCAAATCAGTACTGTTTTTAAAGCTAGAACAGAGATGATTAACTTAAATTATAAACCACACAGAAGTGACCTTCGCCCGATATGTAGTTTGTGCAACCGAAATGAAATAGAAAATATTTATCACTTTCTAGCTGTATGCCCAATATTACAAGAAATCCGCAGACTTTATTTTTTAAAGAGCTTTCTTACACTTGAGTATACAAAGCAGATTTTGAATGGTAATTTAGGTTGGAAAACTCTTTGTCACTATATTAATCATGCCTTAGGTTACCGTAACAGTTTTATAGATTTTGTATAAAGAAATGAATGTTATATATTAAAGATAAGGTTTATATTTTATTTTATTGTATATTAGGTTAAAAATAATATCATGTTTTTTTAAACTTTTTTTTCTTTTTTTACTTTAACTTTGTCCATTTTTTGAAAAAACTCGAAATAAGTCAATTTAGGCAGACGGCAATATATGCCATG
The DNA here is from genome assembly GCA_951217065.1 of Baccha elongata. Classification (NCBI taxonomy): domain Eukaryota; kingdom Metazoa; phylum Arthropoda; class Insecta; order Diptera; family Syrphidae; genus Baccha; species Baccha elongata. Next base: position 178,239,244 of record OX578272.1, read on the forward strand.
CAATTATTCTTAGATTTATACTATTGTAAAAATATCGAGAGGTTAAATAAAGAATTTATAATAATAATAATAATAATAATTATATTGTGGTGGATACATAAATAAAAATTTTAGAAGGTCAAACGAGGACTATGAGCACTGACATAGTATGGTCTTGAATCAACCAGGTGAAGACATCTCTAACATCTGCTTCTGCAGGTCATAATGTTCCTACCGTGTTATATTATAAATGTTCATCAAACAACAATATACCGATACCTAATCACTTGCAGCTATATGGGGGAAATTAAACTTAAGTTGACTACAATTTAGAAGCAGCAAAAGGAAAATTATTCGTCAAAATCGGTGAACCCGTTCAAAAAATAGTCGGAGTAATAAAAAAGTGATAAAAAATCAAGAAAATGCATACAAATATTAGTTTTAGGAATTATAAACACTATAGAATTTGATGGAATTAAAACCATATAGGAAATATTAATAGCAAATAAATTTAATGAATATTTTGTCCACACTTTGGACAAAAAGAAATAAATGAACAACGATTGTATGATGTAGATTTATGTATATGAAAACAATTTTATGTTCAAAGCTTTAAACTCTATCGAAGAACTTTTAAAAATTATAGAATTGTTACCTGATAAATAATAATATAATAATTATGTTCAATAATAATTATGTTCAATTGCGAATAGACGTGTCCTTTTTTTCGTCCGGCAAAAACATTAATAATTATTGCATTCATAAAATACCCATAGACAAATTTTAAGTGCGGGAAAGTGTGGCCTGTTCTCGGTGCAGTGAAGTTTCTTTTTTTTTATATTAAATCTACCCCGATTTGGTATTGAAAAGCAAAAATAAAAAAGCAGGAAAACATTTCTTTTTCGTTTTTTCTTTCTTTGTCTCATTATAACAAGGAAACTCTCTTAAAAAAAAAAAATACATATATTACAAAAAGTTTCGTCCCGGTCTCTTATAAACAACATGGACCGTAAGACGAGACCTGGTACTGATGGCAAAGAGACCCAAAATAAATCAGGGAAACAAAAGCCAGCTGCTACATCTATAGCTGACATAAAATCAAAGAGCGAGCTACAAGCCTCACCCATCCAACATTCAGCCAACACTGATTATGATAACTCCGCAACAATAGATATCAACGGTTCAACGGCAACGCTCTGAAATGGAGAACCTTGTCATAAAAAGCATCACCGATGACATCGTTTCTCGTATTACAAAGGAAATCAAAGACCTCCGAAGCGAAGTTATGCGGCGATTTGAGCTAATCGAAAACAACATATCTGCTCACGTAGAGGAAACAAATAAATCTATCGAGTCCATTAAAGAGCGCGTAACAAATGTAGAGACCAACTTTGAAATACTTGATGCCATAAATAAAGAAGTAGCTGAACTGCAAAGATGTGACACTTTCGAAAAGATAGAGGTTGCTGCAGACGTTGTGCTACTTGGAATTCCAGAATTACCTAATGAAAACATTATTTCGATTTTCGGAAAGATCTGCCACATCGTTCAATGTGCTCCTGTTCATTTAAAATCTGCTTTCAGAACTAAAACTAACAACAAAAACTCTCCTCATGATCATGACCCTCCCATTATTCTCAAGTTCGACTCACCAAATGAACTAAACAAGGTTTTAAAGTGTATTGCTCTTTTCCACAAAACAAACAAGAGGTTGCTACACTTAGAAGACATAGGGATAGAGGTGCAAAGGAGGGAAAAGCAAAATATTTATTTGCATGGGAGCTTGACAGCAAAAAATCGCTCTTTTACCGACACGCAACGCGCTTGAAACACAGTGGATCTATCTTCGCCGTGTATACTCACTCTGGTTCAGTCTTTATCAAAGAGAAAGCCGATTCGGAACGCTTACATATTCATAATGATGCAATTTTAAATGCCATTGCCGCCGCAGCAATAATAAATTAATGAAGAAGAAACCAAAGGAAAAAACGAAAGAAGACCTCAATAGCATAACGATGTCGATTCTCTCAATCAAGAAAACTAAAATTATTATTACCATTCTTTTTTTCCTATCTATTTTTTTCTTTCAATTTTCCTTTCATTCTTTTTTTTATTTCTTAGATCTCATTTTCTTAATTAACTCATTTTATTTTATATTTTTATATGATTTGTATTGTAAAAGTAGTTGCTTTGACTTTTTAAATATTTTGAGGGTGTTGCTGTTTCTGTTTGTCCGATACAGAGTTGAGTGAGCGCAATGTGGATTCCAGACGGGGCAACAGCGATGTTATACTTAGAACAATGTTAAGAGTTTTTTTGCAATCGTAGGGAAGGCTTTAAAGTAACACATATAAATTCTCAAAGTTTGTTGCCTAAAATCGATGAGTTTAAATTTTTGTTTGAAAATTCTAAGTTAGATGCAATCTGTGTCTCAGAAACATGGTTTTCAACGGACATTGAGGATACATTATATTCAATGAACGGATATAGACTTTATCGGTCAGATAGATTCGGTCGTGGCGGTGGTGGTGTTGCGATTTACCTAAGAAATGGCTTGTCATGTAAAATAAGATGCTCCTCATCACCTGGTTCAGCGTTGGAATACTTGTTTATTGATATTATTGGTAGTGATTCTAATCTTCTATTAGGAACTGTTTACAGGCCAAACAAAAATGTTGATCTAGAGCCTTTTTATGATCTTATGGAAGAACTGACGATCAGCGCACCAAATATAGTATTGTGTGGTGACTTTAATATTAATGTTTTAATTGAAAATAACCTCACCGATCATATGACTTCACTTGATTTACATCCAGTGAACTTATCCGTACCTACTCATTTCACCCGTTCGTGAAGCACACTTTTGGATTTATTTTTTGTTAATGTGCTTCACTTTTTTCATGTCATGATCTTATTTTTTTGGCTTTTGATTTCATAACAGAGAACCGCTTAGAGTTTCTTCCAATTCAAATCAGAGATTTCAAAAACATAGATAAATCGGCTCTTGAACAGAATATTCGCACTATACCCTGGGAAAATATTTATCTAACGAATTCATCCAATGAACAAGTAGAGTTTTTGAATAAAAACATATCAAATCTTTACAATACACACGTTCCACTGAAGACTAAAAAGCTTTCTTGTGTATCCCAACCCTGGCTTACGAAAGAAATTAAAGATTTTATGAATCAACGCGATCAGGCCTATCGACGCTGGAAACGTTTTCGGGTGGAAGAGCTGCATACAGCTTTTAAAGTCTTGCGAAACAGGGTTGTGCAAGAAGTCAGAGCTGCAAAAACACTTTTCTATTCCAACCGCCTGAATGTGTGCTCTGATGGTCGAAAGCTGTGGAGCAATCTCCGGGAGCTCGGAATAGGAAAGCAACGTCCTCTACTACAAAACAATATCGACGGTGATGAATTGAATCGTAAGTTTTTATCTCCCCCCAGCAATGCTCCCTCGATTGGTTTAGAGTCTTCTACTGACTTTCAAGCAGCTTTTTCAGTCTCTTCTTTTAGTTTTTCGTGTGTCAATAGTTTGGATGTTTTAGAAAGTTTTCTTTCAATAAAATCTAACGCATCAGGTATAGATGAAATCAACCCCATCTTCTTAAAAGCAATATTACCGTGTTTGTTACCCTATATTACTCATGTTTTCAACACTATTATCACAACTGGAATCTTTCCAACTCAATGGAAACTTGCAAAGATTATCCCAATCCCAAAAAACTCACTACAAACAGAGTTTCGGCCAATTTCAATCTTACCCTTTTTATCTAAAGTCTGTGAACGAATCATGCAAAAACAACTTCTTAGTAAGCATTCAATCCGGGTTCCGTCCTAAGCACAGCTGTACAACAGCACTCATGAAAGTAATTGAAGATATAAGAGGAAAACTCGACGACGGTTGTGTTACCTTTCTGATTCTCCTAGACTTCTCTAAAGCTTTTGATACGGTAAACCACTCTGTTCTTTTGAGAAAGTTATTTTCTGAGTTTAATCTGTCAACAGAAGCCATCAAATTAATTCTCTCCTACCTTACTGAAAGAAAACAAGCAGTATATATTGAAAATCAACTGTCCGAGTTTCTACCAATCAATCGAGGTGTTCCTCAGGGATCAATTTTGGCTCCTCTTTTGTTCTCTTTGTACATTAACGAAATAGCTTCCGTCCTACCAAATGTATCTAAGCATTTTTACGCCGATGATATACAAATCTATAAAAGTTGTCCCTTAGGTCTTATAGAAAATTGCGTATGTACTTTAAACGAGGAGCTGGAACATATTTCTACATGGGCATTAAACAATGGTTTGACCCTTAACCCATCAAAATGCAAGTGTCTTGTAATATCTAAAAAGTTATTAGATTTATCTTGTTTCCCATCAATATTTCTTAATAGTATCCCTCTTGAATTCGCGAACACCTCAAAAAACCTAGGCATGGTGTTCAACAGAACATTAACATGGAACGATCACGTTAACTCTTGTGTAGGAAAAACCTATAGAGTTCTTAGATCTTTATGGGCCGTTCAGCAGTTTACCCCACCGAAAACTAGAATGGTTCTTGCCAAGACCTTAGTCATCCCAGTTCTAACGTATGGTTGCGAAATATACAACAATTGTGATTCTGCGAACAAGAAAAAATTGAATATAGCATTTAATAGTACCATTCGTTATATTTATGGCCTTAGAAAATACGACCATATCTCACATCTGTCTATGAACCTCTTCAATATGTCCTTTGAAAATTTTATTAAGTTTCGAACTTTAAACATACTTTTCTCTATTGTGAAGACACAACAACCAGCATATTTATACGATATACTTCGATTTCCAGCATCAAACAGATCATATCATATAATACTCCCTCGCTGCTCTTGTCTAACATCCGAGAGACAATTTTTCATTGCTGCAATCCGTCTTTGGAATTCACTCCCACTATATCTGCGAAAGTCAAGCAGGGCACAACAGTTTCAAAATAGATTGAGAATTTTCTTTTTTAGTCAAAGCAACTAACTTCTTTTAAATTTATTTTTCATTACGATCTTTATAGCATCTCTCTACAAAACTATTTCTTACTTTTATCTTTCATCTTTTCTCCGCTTATTTATTCCTTTTTTTCTCTCTCTTTTAATCTCTTGAATTATTACATTTATGATACACATATTTGAACTTTGTAAATTCATAAACTATCACTAGCTTATAAGAATTATCTTACTGTGTTAGTTTTACCTGAAATAAACTAAACTAAACTAATAAAAATGATTTCAATTTAATGAGCGAGAAAACGTTAAAAGTCAGTTTTATTTATATCGGTCCCGCTCTTTTAAATATAATAAACTTCTCACTATATCAAATAGAGTTTTCCTTAAAAATTAGAAGACCTCCATTATAGTTGCTGTACCAAAAGTTGAAAATTCAAACAAATGTCAACATTTTAGGCCTATTAACATCTCAAAAAGCACAAAAGTCTAAAATACACCAATATTTTTGGGGTATTTTTTGCACATCCGTGATATATGTACATTTTAAATATAAAAAATGTGCCACTTTGCAGTACATTTTTTGACATTTCTCTTCGAACCAGTGTAATTTACACCGAGTGTACACAAATTATACCGATCGGTATATACAACTTGGTACTATAGTTTGTCCTCTATAAATTGGCAGTACAGGCCTTATGGGGAAGCTTTTTCAAAATCAGCAGCGCGCCTTATTTGTGCACCATACTGAATTGAAAGAAACCCCATTTAAAAAATGTTTACCCGCCAATGATTTTTCGATCGCATCCGACATAGATCCCACAACGACCTGCCTAGCGTACAGTTGAATACGCACTGATTGGCTAATGCATTTCAACCCTCTTTTAACATCCATTCGAACAGAGATACCTTTGTCAATTTGGTAACTCGTTTCGTATTTTTTTATATTGAGTTTCTGTTGAGGAACTTTTGATTTTAGAGCTTAAAAAATACCTTTTATTGATGAAATGATAATGAGATATTGAGATGAGCATATTACTAGTACAAAAGTGTTATCGTGCAGTGTTTTTGTTGATCAATTTTGTGTTTTTTATGTGGCGAAAATATTAAAATGCAGTTACAAAAATGTAGGTAAGCTGTTGTCTTTAAAGAATTTATTTGCGTAGATTCTCGTGCCGGTCGGTCGGTTGATATTTCGTGTTGATATTTCGTGCCTGGATCCCAACCCTGTTACCGTTTTGGACAACGCATCTTATCATTCACGAAAGAAAAACAAAGCTCCGTCCACATCAACAAAAAAAGACGACATAAAGAATTGGCTTCGGTCAAACAATATTTCTTTCGAGGATGATATGGTAAAGGCAGAGTTGTTGAGCATCGTAAAGCGTTATAAAATCCAGTACGAAACCTACGTCGTTGACGATATTGCCCAAGCTGCAGGACACAAAGTGCTTCGCTTGCCTCCATATCACTGTGAGCTAAATCCAATAGAATTGGTCTGGGCTCAAGTGAAAGGATTCGTGGCAAGCCAGAACAAGTCCTTTAAGATGGCTGAAATCAAAGAGCTTTTTAAAACTGCGATAAGGAACGTTGACGCTGAGAAATGGCACCGGTGTGTCCAACACGTCGAGCAGGTAATTAAGCCGAAAATGTGGGAAATGGACGTTTTTTCGGAAAACGCTGTAGAAAGCCTTATAATAAATCTAGATGAAGAGAGCAGCAACAGCAGCAGTAACTTTTCGAGTGATTAAAATACCTTTACTTATATATAAATGTACATATTTTTATTTAATAGATGAATTTATATTTATTTTTGTTATGTTTGTTTATTTATTTTGCTTGTTATATTAATCTTTATGAATAAATTCTTTATTTTTTGTTTGTTTTTTATTTAAAAGGGATTAGGCCTACTGGGGATACCCTTCAAAAACGCGCCTACTATCTTACCTCTTGGTGGTGTGGAAGAAGATAAATTTCATTTCATTTTTATAAATAAAAATTAAGAAAATAATTTTAATAAAAAAAAAGAAGGGTAACCCTACATCATATTTTTTCAGTTTTTTCCAATTCAAAATGCTTACTACGGCAACCCTGTTAGAGCTTTTGAAAGAAGATAACCTTATGGAAAGCAAAGAAGTGCGAATGAGAGACAAACATCCCTATCTTCCCTGTACTGCCAATTTTTAGTGGACAGACTATAGTGATATAATATTTAGTATTTATCTTAAACAAATTCCACACCAAAGTGTATTTATTTAATCGTCATCAGTTTAAATAATATAAATTTACACCGTTGTTTATTTTCTGATCCAAAATGTATCTCAAAATATTTTGAATTATTTCTATACGCCAGAAAATCATGAATAAATATGAATCTGAGAGCCTAATTTGAAAACGGAACACATTCTGCCAACTGATCTTCTGTATTACCCCGTCGAAAATTCGAGTTAATAAATTATTGATTTTTAATTCGATGCTTGAAAATTAATTTTTCAGAATTTGTTATTTTTTGTTGGCTCTTAATTTCTTTTAAAGACATAGTGATAAAAACAATTTAAAAATACCAAATCGGCATAATTAAGTCGATACTATAATGAAATAATTAATAATTTTCTTCATTTTAAACATGGCGGCCGGCAAAATCTCATTGGTCATATTTCTAGTTAATATGTTGGTCGTGTAAAATACACACTGTTTCCTGAATTTCGATGAATAAATCCACCAATTTGAAAAAATGAGAAAAAAATACACAATTGTAGTATTTATATGCGCCATATTAGATTTTCGGCTCATTTTTTTTACTGTAAACTGTGCATTACATTCACTTATTTGTATCAATCCAGGGAATTGATATAAAAAAAAGCCAAAATAAAGGAGCAATGAGTAAAATGCATCATTGTGAAAAGTGTATCTAAGATTTTATTTTTTGGTGTATTTAATTTGCTGCCAATGGTTAAGAAATGTTCATGCGTTTGTTCAAAACAAAAACAACACTATGCGTCCTTAGAAATTTCTTATTTTGTTAGTTTTTCCTCCTGCAATAACGTTTTAAATAATTAATTTTGATCTTCTATTTTTTTTTTTAATCTTTCAATGCATATTTTAATAACATTTTATTGTTTTTTTTACACTATATGCAGTTTCGTGTATTTTGTTTGCCACAGGATTTAAATCCTACACTAAAATATAGTTGCCTATTTTAAATAGTGAAATAGTTTATTTTATCTAAAAAATATAGTTTAAAAATTATTCCATGGTGGTTTGATTTCGAAATGGAATAATTAATGCACCATTAATGGTTTATTATAAAAACAACTCAAAAGCGGTTTATTTTTGGCACTGAATTTCGAAAGAATGTTTAAATTTCGAACAGAAAAGATAATGGTGTATTTATTATGCCGGTATATTTTGACAATATATTAAATTTTTCATCAGTTTTCGCAATTTTGCACCAAAATTCATGAATTTGCACTAAATTATACACCAGTGTGTATAATTCTGAAAAAAGTAGTGCAATTACAACTGGACAGTCGGGCTTTAGGCAAAAACATTCATCTGCTGCATCCGCTCTAAATTTCGTAATAGCAGACTGGAAAGATTAACTACATGAGAAAAAATTTTGCAGCTGTGTTCCTCTTCCTTGACCTCAAAATATTTTTCGAGACGGTAGAGAGGAATATATTATCCAAAAAAGTTGTATACATATGGAGTAAGTTGTATACATTGTATACATATGTATGAATGGTTTAAGTCGTATCTTTTTGGATGCAGAAAAATACAAATTGTAAAATTTAATGACTATGAATACAATTTTTTGCACTTTTTAGGGTGCGTGGTGGCCACACAATCACTGAAGGCTTGACAGACTTCCGGATTAATTATCAAACGTACTGGGAGATGATAATAAAATAAAACTAATTATTTTCGTTATCAAAAATGTATTTGTATTTTTGTCGCTAGCTCTTAGGCTATTATTTGTTGTAAAAACTTATTATTAAATTATTATAATACCTATAAAGTAGTTACTAAATAAAATTTTGGGAAAAATCGCAATCTTTAGTTAAATAAACTTGATCTAAACTAATCTAAAAAATAATAATAAAAAACGGTTCTATAGGACAGGTACCGTTAATAAGCTGATTTTGATAAAGATAATTCAGATAAAGTACATTATCATTGGCAACAAAAGAATTATTTAAAATTTTATCGAAATTGATTGTATTTTTTTTTCGAGAAAATTAGAATTATTATTTTTTGGAAAAAAAAATTTCAAAAATTACTTACTATTTTTAAATTCTTTTTACAGTATGATTCAGATTAAGCAGGAGTTTTAAATATTAAATTTTGTCAAAATCGGTGAGCTTATTCAAAAAATAGCCGGAATAATAAAAAACGTTGCTGAGCTGAGCCAATGCCTAATTTACAACAGCTCCATAAGCTAAGAAAAATAGGACTAAGAAAGGGCTTTTCGCATTCCACCTAATTTTTGTTTTCCTGTCGGTGAAGAACCCAAATGTTTCATTTTCAAAAAAAATAAGAGTTTTTATTACGATTGTATATGGCAACATACTCAAGTACCTATACCGTTATTTTTAGACCTAGCATGTTAATTAAAAATATGTTTTTGTATTTGTACTTATATCTATTAGTTTCTATTCGGTCCAGCCGAATAGAAACGCCTGAATTACCAGACCTTTGTCATGTTTCATTGTTTTATATCAAAACTTTTTTTTACGAATGCATACCTATCAATGAAGCTCAAAATGTTTTAAGCGTCAAAGTAAAATTTGTACAAACATTCTTGACCCTGTGCTGCTCAACCATTTTAATCCTTTATAAATTAATTACTTTTCGATTACTACTTTTTTAAACACAAAATATTTCATTGGTTTCCTTTTTATTTCGTTATTCTCTTTTATTTTATCGTAATTATTTTTTTTGTTTTCTGCCAGTCTTAATAGCAACGTTTAACTTTAAATGTATCGAATTTAATCCTTTTCTCACACTATCGGTCTAACCCATTAACCTTCTTATATATTACTTCACGCGTAATCTGCTGCAAGATGAAATATATAGCCTTCCAATGTGGTAGCATCAAACATCCCGACCTTCGAAACTTTTAATCCAATTCCTCAGTAATTACTTCCAATCATGATTATTCTGGGAACCTTAATACCATTTCCTCTTGCCATCCCAAAACTCTCATAATCCCCATCAGCAAAAGTTGTGTTCATCGGATACGTATAATTACAAAACCCATGAAATATACCTATACTGTGCCAACCAACACTTCAACACATCATGATGTGCTTATATCCTTCACTGATTTGCAGGAAAATTAAAAAAACTGTGTATATTTTAAGGACCTATATACACGAATTTACAACATGATGTGTATTTTGCGAGAAGGATTAGTACTTTAATCTGTAATCAAAATGTTTTGTTTGTGTGTGTAAGCATATTTTGCTTTCCCCACTCTCTAATGGAATTGAAAAATCATGAGTGCAGCAGGAAGAAAACAAAAAATAAAAAGGACGAAAAATAAATTGTTACCAGAAAAAAAAATAATAAAAAGGTTTGAAATCCTAAACGGCGTTACTGACAGCAGCAGCTTCTGCCGAAAAAAAAGGATAACAAATTGCTATGAAGAAGGCATTAACAGCCCACCATCGCATGATAATTATCCATTCATCCTTCTACAGTGGAAGCCTCTTCAAGGTTCAGGGGGGTAATTTACAGTTAAATTATCTATATATATAAGGACGACACGGTTATGATAATGAGAAAAGTGTGCTATTGAAAGCTTATGATGAATGAATATCCATTTTCCATATTTTTATCCGTAAGGACCTACTTAAACAAAAAAAAAAGCTTTTTGAACATTTTTATTGAAGTATCTTTTACTTTCGGTTTGCTATTGACGAATAACTTATATCCTGGCGGCAACAAATAAATTTATCAAAATTCAGTCAATATGGCAGCCATAAATGCTGATTTGTAACTGAAGCAGCAGCATGGCTGGTGTAAGGGCTCTTTGATCCTTTCTTCAAGTATAAAGTAGTGCTTCCTTGATTTAAGTTTTGCTTGTGCATCAGCAATGCAAAGTTTTCTTGCAAATCCTTCGACGGATCAACGACGACAATGATGGCAAATGCGATGATGGAGGGAAAGACGAGGATTTATATCATCCGTCGCCTCTTTCGTTGGCGAATTTACCTCTCCATGGTATTATTAGATGAATAATTTGTTGGATGCACTTGAAGGGATGTAAAGATGGAAAGAAATATATTTAAGCATTTCAGCACAGTTGGAATCTTTTTGGCAGATTGAGGGATTTAAAAAGTTCTAGTGTGTATCTGCCTTGACACACATACCCATGAGAAGAAAACATTTGTAAAAAAAAAACGACCTTTAAACAGAGGCAGAGGGCATGACTCAAACTAAAACCCACATGCATTAGCATCATCATTATCACAAAGCATTATAATGCAAAGCGCATTTAGAGTGTGGCTTTATGGCATCAATGTTAGCTGTCGGTAGTTCTTGTTCCGGTGCGATGAGCACAAATGTTTGCAATTTTTTGGCGCAAATCCAATTGTTAAAACAATAATAATTTCCAGAAACATGTACCACCAAGGTGCGATGCGGTTCGGGGAATGAAAATACAGCGCAATGCATGCATATATAACAAAAGCTGGTATAGTTGTATGCTCTTGTATAACATGGTGCTCAGAACTCCAGGAATGCTATTCTGTCCGCAAAAAAAAAAAAAAATTGCCAACAAATGAAATATGTATGCAGATGATGTGTGTTTGGACAGGACACGATGTATGCACTCGGTGGTAGACAGGTATGAATAATAATGAATTTTGTAACTAAGAATTCAACTAACACAAAAGCATACCATATTATTTTAAAGCATATAGAGACAGATATATGTAATTAATTTAGGAAATACAGTACATTTTAGATAGAAGTGTGAAAATGATGTAACGGAAAAATTAAAAATAAATAGAAGCTTGTAGATACTAGGCGTCGTTTTATTGGTAAGTGTTTAGTCACTTTAGCAAAATTTTGTATGGGATACGAAAAGTGGCGATAAATTGTTCAGCAATAAAAGTGAACATAAAAATGAAAATAAAATCTTGGAATGCCTGGAAATTTTTGGCGCGAAATAAAATGTCAATACATTTTTTGCTTAAAGGTTGGTGGCACCTATGACAGCTTAAGACATGGACTCCATATACAATGATTATTAATGGTTGTGTTCATTGTGTTTTCCTTTAGGGTCGCGTTTTGCGGAAGAAGTAAGAAGCTTTCAACTTACGAAAGTTACAAAAAAGTTTTGATGATTTTGAACTTTTCGCTTAAAAACAAATAAAAATTGGTTAACGCAGATGTTTTAAATAAAATTATATAATTTTGAATTTAATTTGGTAATATTCAAACTAAATAATTATTAGTTATCTGGTTTTTATTCGTTTGTAGTGGAAGGTGGGGTACAAGTTGACCAACTCGTCATATTCAAATAGCCATACTTTGCAGACACATGCATAAAATTATTTGAAACTTCGGCTTGGCATATAGTCAAGAATACCAACTTTAAAATAAAATAAAAAAGTGGATACAAAAGTAAATAAAGCGTTTTCTTGGTTCTTTCCAGTGCTGACTAACTTAAAATTACCAACAAAACACGACAACTATATGCAGTTTTGAACAAATTTCGATGTAACTAATACCTATGTGCATATTATGATATTAGAAATATTTAACAAGTATCAAATAAAATCATTGTTGTATGTTCCAGATCATTGGGATATTAAGGATGTCATTGTTATGATCAAGGTAAGCCTCCAAGAGAAGAAGAAACATCTTGCAGATCAAAATTGCTCATACCAATTCTTTGGCGTTAAGTAGATTTCGGGGAAACGTTTTCGGGCTTTGGGATTTCCTTACTTTCGAATGAAAACGAAAACATCATGTGAAAAAAGGTTAGATAGGTACGGCAACGGTGAGGAAACATCGTTAAAACCGATTAATTTTTTGTTTCGTTTTAAATGATGCATGTTACTATATGATTTTGGGTGGGTGCGAGTTTGGGTGGATGCAAGTTTGGATATGCAATGTTAGGCGTTTTTCTTTTTTCATTCAGAACAGAGCTTTGAACATATTTCGATCGTTCAGAGCATGTTATGAGAGTGAACGTTATCTGAACTCTGAACTGAACATGGTCTGAAGTCTGAGAGTTCAGGTATATTATTGAAACACACTTAATTTAAGTGCTTAGCTGTCACTGACTCTTCGCACACAACGTCAAAATCTAAATTGAAAGTTATTAATTTATTCTTATCGATATCCATTTCACTATTATTTTAATAAATAAAATCTACCTACAACAGACTCCGCCAGAATTACTACTGTTTCTGACATTACCACATAGAAATAACCCCTTTCTATGACCGGTTTTAGCAATTTTTTTCAAAAAACTAATCCTAAATATGTATGATAATCAAAAAAATATATAGAAGAGCGAAGCACTTGAAAAAAACTGTGTAGGGAGCTTCCAAGGTAGTTCTATGCGAAATACTGTAATCATAATAAAAATGACCGACTCTCTAGAGTACGGTACGAACAAGAATATTCGGAACATCAGAACTTATAAAAATCAAATCCGGTGTACCACAACTCATCTATGTACATGGAAGTGACTATAAGACCCAACCCTGTAACTGTTACATATATTATACGAAAATGATATTCTATTGGACAACAATGCTACCATGGCCACATTTGCAGATGATACTGAGATATAATACCTATAAGTGTCTGATAAAATGCGTTGTGAAAGCACCAGAGAAATTGTAATATGGAGTCGACAAAGTAAGAGACTGGAGGCAACAATGCAAAATTGCAAATATTTTTAAGGAAAAAATTGTAGCTTATATCACTTTTTACAAAAAAAAATCTTAGCATTTTGTTATGTACCATCAACCAATTTCTAGAAAAAAGTTTTAGATTGTTACAAAGTTTGTTTTTTGACAACACTGCACTTTTTTACCAGTATTTGGCGCTCTTTATTTTTTTTTGTGGTTTTTGCCATTAAGCCTATTCTACAGGAAAAAAAATGCACGACTGGGTCGCTCGAACTTGCTATGGGACTACTAACATTTTTATTCATAAAATTATGTATCGTCGCATTTTACTTTTATGTTGTTTAACTAAAAACTTTAAATGCCATTTTGTGTCAAATGTTTACCTTAAATGCCATACTAAACACATATAAAAGAAATCGGTTCAGACATGATCAAGTTTTGGCCAAATTTGTAGAAAACCGTTATGCGTTTCGTACGATCAGTAATAATGGAGCAGTGACTCATCCAAAATATCCCGGAAAATTCAACTACCTACATTCTTGTTATTCAACTTTTCATTTCGTCAATGATATAATGGAATGATGGTTGATTAAAAAACAAAATAATCAAAAAAAAAAACAAGTTGATAAAGTTACTCTATTTGTTTTGTAATGCTACACGGATGCACTTTTTTCTTGTTAATGTTATTTAAAATGCGTTAAGAAAATAACTTGACTCAAATTGAATTAAAATACGTTTTTAGAAATAAACATTTTTATTTTTTTATTACTTTATAAGAATAATCGTTAGAAAATAATTATTTATAGTAAAGAACAAAATGGAAAAGAATTATCATTATAATCAAAGTGCTCACCATCGTATATAGCCCTATGCAATACCAATCTATTAAAACCCATTTCACCTCAATCGGATGTTAACCTGATGTTCTAGAACTATTTGATCAGTTAAAAAATAAGGCAGGAAAATTCGATAAACACGAATGAATAGTGAACACTCTCTACCTTGGTTTGTAGTTTAAATGAAAAAAACAAAATGTTAAGCATCATGTTCATGTAGATAGGTATTAACTATCTACGAAAAGTAATTTTTGCCGAATCGGACAATACCCCGATTATCTAGAGCTATTTCATCAATTTAACAAAAGTCAGGAAAAATTGGTCTACGGACGTATTAACATACTCTCTAACTTTGTTTGTGGTTTAAGTGAAAAACCTAAACATTCACGATCTTTTAGTCCTTATAATATACATATATCTATCTACTAAAACTTTTTTCACTTGGCCCACAAACAAAGTAAGAGAGTGTTCATATACATGTCCTAACATCGATTTTTCCTGACTTTTTTTAAATGGATGAAATAGTTTTATATAATCAGGGTGATGTCCGATTGGGTGAAAATTACTTTTAGTAGATAGGTATTAAATAAAACTGTGTTCATGCGTGTTCATCGACTTTCCCTGTTTTATTTTTAAACTGATTAAATAGCTCTAGAATCTAAAAATAAAGTTCTAAAAACGTATTTTACGTCAATTTGAGTCAAGTTATTCTTTAAATGCATTTTAAATAACATTAACAAGAAAAAAGTACATACGTTGAGCATTACAAGACAAAGACTTTATCAACTTAATTTTTTTGAATATTTTTTTTTTGTAGCTCATTCTATTATATCGTTCGCAAAACGAAAAGTTGAATAAGAAGAATGTACATATGTAGGTAATTGAATTCTCCGAAAGATTGATTATGAAGACTTTTCCACTAAATTCAACAGTTACGAATTTATTGCGCTTTAAAAGTCAATGTCAATAAACTACAAATTTTGAAAAGTATCCAATTTTGGGATCTTTTGGATGAGTCATATAGCTCCATAACTATTGATCGTACAAAAAAAAACTTCATATGACGAACTTGTGAAAATTTTGTCTTGTACAAGTTTGGTAATTAGTTTTTTTTTTCGATAAAATGTACCAGAAAAGGTTAAATTCGAAATAAGGAAAAAAGTTTTTATTTTTTGGAGTTTTTTTCCTGATAGCGAAGAGGGTGGAGGGGGCGTGAGCCAAACATCTTATACAAAATATCAACAAATTAGAACCTTTAGAAGGGTAAAACCCATTTTTCATCTTTTTTTTTACTGTACTACTGGCCTGATAACTAATGAAAAGATTAATAATAGAATAGTAA
Organism: Baccha elongata; assembly: GCA_951217065.1. NCBI lineage: Eukaryota > Metazoa > Arthropoda > Insecta > Diptera > Syrphidae > Baccha > Baccha elongata. The sequence continues at coordinate 178,255,254 of OX578272.1, forward strand.
CATACAAATGCAAACAAAGAAAGCAAAAAATATTTGAAAAATTAAATTAGAAAACAGGACTTTACCTATGTAGATACAAAAAACAAAAAATAGAAAGCAACACATTTTTATTTTGTTCAAAAAATTACCTTTTAAAGAAGAAGTAAAGAAGAATGTTATTTCTATTTAAAAAGATTTTAAGAATAAAATAGACTTTTTGATTCCAAAAAATTCATATATTTTCAAAGGTCCGGTGTTTCAAATATCGATTTGAATTCGTTTCGATTTTTGTTAAACGGAATCGATTGTCTTGAAATTGAACAGTCTTGAAATTTCGGTATTTATTTATGTGATCTTTCACCTCTTTAATGTTTTTACTTGCGATTATAGGTACTTAAGGCAAGTTATGTATTCTTGCAAAAAAAAAATTGAGATAACAATCAAACATGACATTACGATGATAGCGAAGACGAGAAAAGTGGGTATGGAAATTCTGTCTGTTTGTCTGTCTGTTTGTCTGTCTGTCTGTCTGTATATCAGTCTGTATGTATCAGCACCTACAGCCTAAACGGCTTAACCGATTAACTTCAAATTTAGTTTGGTTTGTAGTCCATTCCTCAGAGGAGAAATTGAATTTTTTTTAAGCTCAAAAAATAACGGTACTTGCCATATAACGGTTTTGGAAAAACTTGATTTTCTCGAAAACAGCTCCAACGATTTACTTGAAAAAATTACTGATGGTTTCTGTCTGATTTAATTTTGTTAAATCGCAAAAAAAAATGGCAATCCTATCAACGGTATCTCCCATAGAACCGTTATTTTTTTCTTGAACTATCTTATGAACGGGTTAATCAATTTCCAACAATAAATTATTTTAAGAAAGATCTAAATGAATTGAACAAATTTCCATACCAACATTTTGCAAAAAAAAACTTAATTTTAGTTTTAATTAATTTTTCAATTTTTTTTTTTTTTTTTTTGTAAATTCAATATTTGGAAAACGCCTTGACAAAAAATTTGTATTTTTTGTGCATAAAATCCAAACAATTAAGCACTAAAAAATGTCGTTTTTTTAATTTGTTAAAAAAAACTTTTTTATAAAAAATATTAAGTAAACATCGATTTATTTAATTACCGCTGTAAGGATTTCGAAATAATTTTTTTCGTAAGCTTATATTTAGACAGCGAAATTTCCTGCATACTTTGATTTTGGCTTGAATCTTTGTAAAAAGAAATTTTATTACTTTTGTGAAAAATTCACATGATTTTTTTTTTGCTTAAAAAAAAAATATATAAAAAATTTTATTTTATTTTCGTGGCAACTTGCCACAAGAACAAGTACGTGCAAAACCCAGTCGTGCATCACAACAGCAAGTTCGTGCGACCCAGTCGTGCACTAATGCACGTGATATTTTCAACTATTTTACCCTAATAAACTCCGAAACGTAGATTTAAATAAAAAAGCTAATATAGAAAAATCTTAAAGTTAGAAATGCAGAAATTTAAAGTACCTACCTGAAACCGTTTTTTAACTAGGATATCAATTTAAGAAAAAAGCCGAGGAAAAAGCAATAGAAATTGTCGACCGACTTTTTGATCTTTTCTGTCATTTCGATTTCTTGTTAGATAATTCGAGTTTGATTTTTTACGCATGCATATGTTTAACTTAAAGTTGTTTTTGATAAACGGTTTAAAAAGGTTCTACATACATACCTATCACTGTTAAATATGCATTTTGAATTAAATTCAAAGCAATCCCACATAAAAGTGAGAGTTTTTGAAAAACAAAAGCACTTATACATATACCAAAATACAATGCGAACAAAATGTTTTATCATCGTTGGTCTTCCCAATTAAGGAACAACATAACCAGCACATACTCCTTTTCTTCATTCAGTTGCTCAAGAGTGAAAGTGCTTCAGATTGTTTATGTAAAATGCATTTAGAACAAGATTTGAATGGAAACGTAGATCTTATACCTATACTCGCACTGTTATACGAGCACAATAAAATCCTGTGAATACCAAAAGAAATAAAGAAGACTATAAGAACATATATATATATATATTGTTCTTATTCTTTTAAGTCCTTGTGCTATTTATTTATTTTTTTGTTTTCTGTCATACAACACGCAGCTCCTTCTTCTTCGTTAAAGTTGTCTCTTAATCAAGAAAAAAAGTTAAAACAAAAAAAAAATACCATCCACATCCACATCTATCCCTTGGATTTGGACACACAAGGGAAAAATAATTGAAAGAAAAAAATAAACCCTTTTTATACTCAAACACACAAACAACAAATCTGAACAATGTAGATTCATTTCATGTAAAGGACTTTCTCTGACACATAAAAAATGTATCTTAAGCTAAAAATCCACAGATGAACAATGGAACCGAATTCGCATCGAATTGGACATGGAAGTTTGGACTCTAAGGAGCCATTCACAATTTTCTAGAAAATAAAACGACGACACACAGCAAGCTCTGAGCTGAGTTGAGACGATAGTATGCGAAAAGGTGGATCTGAAACACTATATTTTCTATTTGAAATATTCTTTTTGGCTTCTATCCAACTATGGGACATATAAAGTCAGTTTGTGCAAGCATCATATACCTAAAGTCATTGAAAATTTACTTAAACGAAAGGGTTATATGCGTTGAATATATCAGAAGTCACAAAAGTTGTCAGATTTATCATTTGAAAGCAACACACAGAAAAAGGCATGACTATACCGCAAACTCCATTAGGATACACACCTCCTAAATCTAATGAACGCAAAGTCCTTTACTTCCTTTCCCCTTTTCATATCTCAGGCCCTGTCCTTATTCTGAAATTGAACCCAACACTGCTTTCATCCTTTTATCGTCGTAATTCATCGTTGCACATGAAAGGATTTCAATGTTATCCTTTTGCGTTTTCATAGTCATGCTCATCAGTCTCTCTGGTCGGCTAAGAGGAGTCATCGTCATCGTCCTCGAACCTGCTGGCCTGGCATAATGGCCATGAGAGTCGCTCCTTTGCAGTGAAAGTTTTTCTGTGTGACCATTTAATCGACATATTTACTGCAACGATGTTAAGGGCTGCGAAACTTTATTTACCTATGTACCTTAATTTACAACGCTCTCCTTCATCCCTATACAAGTCGAGAATTTAAATTTTGTATTTATAACTTTTTGCTTCTGTATAAGGCCGGAGAGCATAAAAGACCAAACGATACGATACGGATGTCAATGGCTTAGTTATATTATGCAGAAGGGTGTAAGATAGAAAGCTGATTTCAGAGCTCGAAAAGTCAGACGCTCCAATGCCAACAAATGGTATTATAATTTGTGGTGAGCTCTTGAGAGTTTATCAACTTTTCCCCGAATAGAGTATTTTCTCCCTTGAAATTTCCTTCTGTAATTTACTTTAGAGTATTTTGATAAAGCATGCTTTGCTCAAGCAACAGAGAGGAATAATGCAACAAGCTCCTCAAGAAGTTTAAAATCTATATAATTTTGAAAAAGTTAAAATTGAAATACTTATGTACATACATACTTTTAGCATCCACACAATGAAGGGCAATGGTATTATGTAAATATTATTCCAAGAATTCTTTGGAGTTATTATTGAGGCGTTGTCTGTCTTATCTTACGATGGCGTAGGTTCCAAAAATCGATCAGAATGAGTTGTTTAATATTTTAATATTTTTCGTAAGAAAAAAACAATTATAAATTCAGGTTGTGTTTGAATCGAATTTTTCGAATTAATTGATGAGAAAATCAATGAAATCTAGATGGAATTTTTTTTTCAGTGAAATACAATTTATCGATAAAATTTATTTTGATATAAGTAGAGTATTAATTTCCCTTTCCGATGAATTTCGTTAAGACTTAATTGTGTTTAAGTTTTAAAATCATAAATGGAAGAATATTAAAATACTAAAATTAACATCCGCCTTATTGGTTATGTATTGATTGAAATGAGAATAAAGGAAAAAGTATTACCTATTCTCTGTTTTCGACCATAGAAACATCGAATGGGTCAGAAATCTGGGTATCAGACAATGGAATCGTAGTCTCAATAGCAAACGTGCAAATATAAGTATGATTTAAATCCTGCGGAGAGTTGACCTTTTTACTTATATGCGATTATTGGTAAATACTCCGTGTCACTTGATTAAGGACAGGCAGTTAGTTTATTATTAGTTTTAGTTTTATTCCAAGAATTTTTACAGTTTTTAGTAATGGGTAGTACCTCCTGATCGCTGAATCACTTCAAGAAGCCTGCTGTGTAGAGATTCATAGAGTTTTGTGAAATAACCGAGCGAAATTTCGGACCAAGCTTGTTTTATGGCTTCAATTATCTCTTCCGTTTCATCATACTGCCTTCCTCCTTCGTAGGGTTTTCTTGAAAGCCAACCCCACACGTTTTCCTTGATTTTAAGTCGGGTGAATATGGTGGCCATGTAAGTAGATTTACATTTTGGTTCTGCATCCAGGTTTTTGTTGTCCTTGCGGTATGTATCGGTGTATTGTCTTGTTGGAAAGTCCATCGATGTCCACCAAATATTTCAGAAAACTGCGGAAAAGCTCTCTGCAGTATCAATTTGTAAGTGATTGCGGTCATTTTGGAGCTTTGGAAATCCAGCTCCACAGTTCCGTAATAGCTTATTGCTGACCATACCATTACACCACCTCATTTGCTGTGCCGCCTTTGGGGATGCATTTCTTCATTTCTCAAATCATGAAAATAAAAGCTGTATCCATCAAGTCCGTCCAAATTAAATTTTTTTTCATCAGAAAAGACTACGGTATTCCACTTTCGATTCCATCTGGTGTGACTTGTTGCAAATTCAAGCCGTTGGCTTTTATTGCAGCATTCAGTTGATGACGAATATGGTCAGACTTCTGTATTGCCCGAAAAACAGTCGATCTATTAGCTTTAACTCCAGTTTCTGCCATGATTGTACTTACGGAGAGCCATGAATTTGAAGCTGTTCTCAGTATCGCCCGCCTTTCCTTACACGTGAGTGATCTTCTGATTCTTCCTTTGCGGTTCTTTCCATTTCTTTCCGGATCCTTAAGATAATTGTTGACAACACACTTGCTTCTTTCAATCTTCTTGGCAATACAACTGATGGATTTCTCTTCTTCCTGGTAAGCTCGAATCTGGCCGATTTCCTCCTTGGTTAATGTCTTTCCTCTGCCCATAGTATTGGATTGTTTGCAGTTTTTACTTGAACTAAGGTAGATTTTGCCACTGTCCTTAATCAAGTAAAAAAAAGTGGGTACATTTTATGACCTTTTTGGGAAAAGCGTCATAAATGTTGCAATTATCAACAAATTCATAATTTTTTTTACAATAAAAACTTAATGTATCCTTCATTCATTGTGCATTTGGTTTTTCCCAAAATAACGATGGGTTTGCAAAATATCGCAAAATGAAAATGAAAAACTGACTGTCCTTAATCAAGTGACACTGAGCGTACTATAAGGTAAATTAAAACATGTATTCCTACATAAAAAGTTTTGAGATAACCATCGAACATGGCATTACAATGATAGAGAAGATGAAAATAGTGGGTACAGCAATTCTGTCTGCCCGTCTGTCTGTCTGACAGTCTGGATGAACCGACACCTGCAGCCTCAAGAGTTTGGTTGACTTTCTTCAATATTGGTATTTTAAAATTTTTAGATAAATATGCGTTGTTTTTTACCATACGTCTAAAAAGGGTTGGGTTCAATTTCCCGGATTTTATATTCGCGCTTTTTTTTTTTATTTAAAAAAAAAAAAATCGCGCGACTTTTTAAAATAACACTTAGCTACAGTGAGGGAAAAAACAATGCACTAAGTAAGGAAATGCTTGAAATCTTAACTGCCGTTTATTTATCAATATTGTTTCTCCTTGTATTTATTACATATTAGTTAAAAAATCATCATTCAATGGGTACATTAAAATATGTATGCATTTGCATTATATAATTTGCGTCATATATTTATGAAGGTAATGCATACCATATGTATTCATTAGGTACATATTTTTATTTTGATATAAAATTTTACAAGCTCAACATTTACTAAGTAAATATTCTATACATTGAGTAAATGCCCAGTACTGTAGATTATTATTGACTCACTGCAGTGAGACAGTATACATGTATATAAAAATATAAACGATATCTTGACTCAATAAATGTTCACTGTAACCAGTAAATAGAGCTATTGTTGCAAGTTCATACAAAATATAGCACGTGTAGTCAGTAAATAATTGATGCATTGAATAAACGTATCCTCAGCTGTGATTTGAGGTTCGAAAACCTAAACGTTTACTTAGTAAATATTATATGCAGTATATATACAGGGTGATTGGTTTAAGGTGCACCAAAAACCTTGAGCGTGTAGGTGGGGTTAAGACAAGAAAAAATCGTATATGAGGGGGGTTTATTTCCCCCCATTTAGGAAGGAGGGGCAATTTTCTAAAAAATTGACTTAAATCAGAAAAAAATTATTTAAAAACAACGGTGAATGATACAAAGCCTTGTTCTATCTTTTTAGAAAGCCAGAAAACTACTCTTTTATTTAATTTTTAAAATAAGTTGTTTAAGTGAACAGTTTTAAAAAAATTAATTTTCAAACTCAAAATTTTGAAAAAAAAAATTTTTTAATTTTTATTTTTTAAAATAAACAACTGACGTCGGCGTACACTATCCGAGGATCCGTATACGTAAAACATCTTCCCACCGACACAGCTGTTTTAGTGGATTCTTTGAAGACCCTTGAGATGATAATTGCCAGACCAATCAAGACGTGAATCCAGCATTAAAAGAAATTGAAATTACTGTAAATTTTTGATTATTATTCTTTTCTCTTTTGTTAATTTTTCATTTCTTCTAATTTTTGTTTTATCTATTTCTTTGAACTAAATATATATAATTTTTTTTTAAGTTTTGCTTTTTGTTGCTTGTTACCTGCTTTTGTTCTCTCTTGTACTATCTTAAAGATTTTCTTCTCTGTAGTAAACATAAATATGAACGTTCATGCTGATTTAAGAACGATGTTAAGAGTTTTGGGCGGACAATCTCATGGCCTTAAGATTTGCCATATAAATGCGCAGAGGCTACAGCCTAAAATGGATGAATTCCGAAATCTTTTTGAGGAGTCAAAATTAGAAGTCATATGCGTTTCCGAAACATGGTTTTCAAATAGTATTAATGATAGAATGTGTTCCTTGAAAGGTTACAAAGTATTTCGGGCTGACCGGCTAACTCGCGGTGGGGGTGTGGCAATTTTTGTCAAGGAAAATTTGAAATGTAAGTTGCGTTGTCTCTCCAGATCTGATTCTGAAATCGAGTTTGTTTTTGTAGACCTGGTAGGTCCTGAAAACAAACTTCTTATTGGTGTGGTTTACAGACCTAATAACACCATTAACATCTTGCCTCTTCTAACACTTTTGGAAGAAGTATCGCTTACTTGTTCAAATGTAATCATGTGTGGTGACTTCAACTGCAATCTGCTAATCGAAAATAATTTATGTGATAGCATGAGTATGTTTGGTTTGCAATCTGTTAATACTACTTCACCGACTCATTTTTCCACAAATAATTCTACTCTTCTCGATCTAGTTTTTGTCAGTGATATTGAAAAAGTTCTTCTCTATGACCAACTCTCTGCGCCAGTTTTTTCAAAGCACGATCTAATATACTTAACTTTCGATTTCAACTGTTCTTTTGTACCTAGCACTTTTCAGTATCGTGACCTTAGACGCATAGATCATCATGCACTAGAAGTTGATACACGGGAAACGAACTGGGATGCTGTTTATTACAATCGTCTAGTGAACAAATAGAGTTTCTCAACGAAAATATAAATATCTTATACGATACTCACGCGCCTCTAAAAACAAGGACTGTGGATTACCGTAACCCACCGTTGTTCACAAACCAAATTCGACGTCGAATGCATGAACGGGACCAAGCTTATAAGTCATGGAAACGTTTTCGGTTACAAGAACTCCGACAAGTATACTGTTTCATACGTAACAAAGTTGTTTTAGAGATCAGGAAAATTAAATCCCAGTTGTATTCCACTCGTTAAAATTCATCTTTAGGTGGTCGTCAGTTGTGGAGGAACTTACGTGAGATGGGCATTGGTAAGACGAATTGCAATTTGCCTACAGACATCGATGGTAATTCTTTAAACCTAAAATTTGTTTCTTTGCCATGTTCGACACCTTCAAATAACGCAGTAGTTATTGATTTGCCGGTAGCTGTATCTCAACCAGTCTCATCTCTAATTCCTAGTTTTAGCTTTAGGGCCATTGACGATTCAACCATAGTTGATAGTTTACTATCAATAAAGTCAAACGCTGTAGGTCTGGATAAGATTCATCCTATGTTCTTAAAATTAATCTTTCCGATAATTTTACCTTATATAAAGCATATTTTTAATTTCATTCTTACAACTGGTGAGTACCCTATACAATGGAAGCAAGCGAAAATTCTACCTGTGCCTAAGAATTCTAAGAATGATGAATTCAACCCCTTTTCCATTTTATCGTTCCTATCAAAAGTGTTCGAAAGAATCATACAGAACCAAATAAATGTTTTTCTAACCAAATTTAAACTTCTGACACCAAAGCAATCCGGCTTTCGCAAAAAACATAGCTGCATTACATCTCTTGTAAATATTATTGAAGATCTGCGACAGTCAATGGACGATGACAAAGTTTCGTTTCTGGTTTTATTGGACTTTTCAAAAGCATTCGACTCCGTTGACCATTCTGTTTTGTGCAGCAAGCTGTTGCAGGAATTTAACTTTGAATCTTGCGCAGTTAAATTAATTAAGGCTTACCTTACTGGAAGAAAGCAAGCGGTTGAAATTAATAATGTTTTATCTAATTTTCTTTTTACATCAAAAGGCGTTCCTCAAGGTTCAATATTAGGCCCCCTTTTGTTTTCTTTATATATAAACGCACTTCCTTCGAGTATTAAATACAGCCTTATATCTCTGTATGCAGATGATGTGCAGTTGACTTTAAGTTGTCCACTTGGACTCATTGAACACTTTATTTACTGTCTTAATGAAGATCTTGACATTATTTCGAACTGGTCCCGATTAAATAGTCTCCTGTTGAACCCGTCAAAGTCGAAATGCGTAGTCATTTCAAAAAAACCATTAGACCTTTCTTACTTTCCGTCTGTTTTATTGAACAATGTTCCAGTCGAATATGCTGAAAAGGCAAAAAACTTGGGTATTCTTTTCACGCAGATATGAACGCGTATCAAATTTTACTAGGAAAGTTTTCACCATGACATTCAACAGCCTATTGGAGTTTCGCACATTGGTCCTACTTTCGGACATCTTGCTAACGCATGAACCAAATTATCTTTATGAAAGATTAAGAGTGACTTCCTCAAATAGATCTTGGCAACTTATCCATTTACGATACTCATCCCTTATCTCTGAACGTCAATTTTTCATAAATAGCATTCGTCTTTGGAACTCTCTTCCGCGGAATATAAGAAGAATAGAGGACGTGTCAAAAGTAAAAAAAAGAAATTAAAAACTATTTGTCTGTAACTTTATAAAAAACATCGAAAAACAAAGAACAGGCAATCAAAATCAAAACTAAAAATAAAAAATAAAAAATAAAAACAAAAAATAATTTTTTAAAAATATATGTTCATTGCCTTTTTTTTTTTTGTTTAAATGAAATAGTATTTAAGAATAATGCTTGCTTTTAATTACTTTTCTTTTCTTTTATCTTTGTATAGATTCACTAACGTTTTAAAATTTTTTTTGTAATGTTTCCATTGAATATTTAGTTAATCTTTACACTAGTTTATAAGATATTATATCTTACTGTGTATAGGAAAATCGAAAATAAATAAAAATGAAATGAAAATAAACTAATTTTTTTCAAACTTTTATGTAATTAACTATTATTTTTATTTTCAAAATTCAATGCTCTTATTAATTTTTAGTCAAAAACAGAAAACCGGATGCCAAAATGTATCTTAGTTTTTGAGAAATTAAGAAAAAACTAAAAGGACTTTTTAAAAAAAAAGGTGAAATCTGGTTAATCTGGTTAAAAACAATTAACTGGATTAACCAGATTTCACCAAACTCAACAAATATGAAATAAAGTTACTCAGTTCAAACTAAATACCTACATAATATGTAAAAGTAACGATTTTGTTTGTTTATCTCAGATTTGCATTTCTGTTTCATTCATAATTGCTTTAAATCTTAACAATTCATGATGATTCCTTATGGTAAAAGGAAGCAGTTGCATGTTTTGATGCAACAATACCGCAATTCCGTTGCATACCACATGTCTTTTTATTATACCTACTACCTAACCAAAGGTGGAGAGTGGAATTACTATATAAAGGAGCACACAGAATCTAAATTCATATTATACCTTCATATACTATACATTCATCTACTATCTACTAAGTGAAATCTATATGCACAATTTAGTTTGCTATTCTCAAACCCTATATGCATGCACATTGCACAATCACAATAATGTTGAGTCTCCCCAACAAGTAGGTAGATACTTTCTAAATATACCTACATATATATCTGTGACTGTGATTCTGTGAATCCTAGAATATATCCGATCCGACCCCACAACGGAACAATTTCTATACCATCACCGTTAGACGACATGGACAATTGGACCTCCCTGATAAGGGAGAGCGGGGCAGATGTATACAAAATGCTATGTCACTCATGAACGCTATACAATAATAAACTCATTTGATTGCATCAGTTAGCCCCCCAGAAGCATAAAAGTAGCATCACTGCAACAGGACATGATTTAAGTATAAAATATGTATAAATGTATAGGTATATTGTATCTTCTCCAATTAACTGTATTTTCTCTCACCTATACCACAACTAAAGAAATAGGTTTGAATTTAAATAAATGTTCTTAAAGTAGTATTGATATCATTCGTCGACTTCGTATTCGGTCGTCTGCATGAATAAAGGCTAATATTTGAGTTCGAACAGGAAAATATACTTACAATAGCCAGAGAGTACAATGGATGCCAAACTTACGGCATTAAGGAGAAAAGCTGATTGCACATATTTAAATAATTCATAAGGATAAAGTTTAAGCAAGCAAAAGAGTCCTGCTGCATGATGTTACCGCCTAAGCAATGTTGCGGCTTGTGGGTGTGATACAGAGGTGGTTTTTGGTCCTTTATTTGGCTTATTGTGATGGCGATTGGAATATGATACCACATACACACTCTTTACGATATAGGTTTAGATGAACCCCTTACACATTTAATTGTAAACAATCCTTAGTACTTTAGTTTTTGGTTGAATACCATAAAATGGAAATATTGTACACAGTGCTGTGACAACAAAATTAGATAGACAGTGAAGTGACAGTTCCATTACTTCAGGTAGAATCCTGTACATGTGTACATTTTTAATTGAGCTCAAAATGAGCAAATATAATAATAGGAATTTTTGGATGTGGATTCTTTGTTAGAGGCAGACTTAGGCAAGAAGTCTTGAGTTTCAATCATATTAAACAGCGCCTCAAGACAATTTGCATCAAGGCTTAAATCACCATCATAAGCCTTATATGCGCGCATGTCCCCACAGAGGAGAAAGATGAGGACACCATGACGAGTTCTACGAGCTCCTGATGGATAAGACAAACGAGCAATGTCTCAGTTATGACATTAAAATTGTGATTTTAACGCCACTAGTTGGTGAAATAAATCGGAGAATCTCAGCATTGTTTTCCCGATCCTGAAGAAAGGCGACCCACTGGACTGCACCAACTACAGGGGTATGAGTCTTCATCGCATAGAAGATCTTCTCTACCGCACCATGTGAATGCCAAAAGCCATTCATTAACAACTTGATTGGTGTATATCAGTGTGGCTTTAGACCAGGAAAGTCCACAATCGATCAAATATTCGCTCTACCGCAGATTTTTGAAAAAATCGAGGAATTTCAAATCGATATAGCCTATATCGACAGCTATAGCTTTGAGGTGGTCAAAGGCTTTCTGCTATCAACTCAGTAAATAACATCAGTGCTGAAATTCAACGAAGAATTACTTTTCATCCCGGTCCTTATTTATGGTGCCGATGCATGGACATTACTAAAGGTGGATAAGAACGCTTTAAGCTGCTTTGAAAGAAAACTCCTCCGTGTGATTTATGGTCCTATTTGCATTAATTGGGAATGGAGAAAAAGGTATAACAACGACTTGTACGGGCTGTACAGCAACACTGACCTTGACACAAAAGTGAAAAGCGAACGACTAAGGTGGTTCGGTCATATAGAGCGAATGGACACCCATGCTGCGGCCCGGATGGTGTTCAAATCCAACCCTGGGGGACGGCGCTGCATAGGAGAACAGCGTAGCAGGTGGCGCACGAAAGTGGAAGAGGACCTCAACCAACTTGGGGTGCGAAACTGGAGGCCGCTAGCTAGAAACCAAGCCGCGTTTTTTCAAGTTTTGACGTTCTTATTTACGACTCAGCGTATTTTAACTAAATTTTATTTCTAAAATAACCTACTTAACGGCATATTTAATTTTTCCAAAACTTTTCTAAACAAAATTATTATAAATATTAATTAAACAAATTTTATTTTTAAAAATTTAATATTTTGAAATCCATTGATGATTTTTTTTTTTATTTTGTTTTCGAACAAAAATTATTATTTTAATGAAATTGGCATGCACAATATTTTTCATAAAAATATTTTAAAAAAGTTGGTTGAAAAAAATATTTTTTTTTAAAAACTGACCCTACGATTTTGGTAAAATAAAAAAAATATTATATTGTATTTATTTTAATTATAACGACGTTTCGATTTAAAATGACGTTTCGATTATTCGGTGTGGAACTAACATTTAGATGCTAATATGCACTTACGTAGGCTCTAATCAACTTATGAGGTCATTTTAACTTTCTCAGACCTTAGAAAACATACATAATTTTTTGTGTAAATAAGGATTTCTTGAATAGAGTCATTTTTAAGGCAGAAAGAAATTCATAGTGTGGAACAAGCGATAATTTTTTTTTTGCACATCACTGTATAGTAAGAGAATGAACAGAATTTTAATGGAAAATATTAAATCTTGCAATTTGAAATCCAATGTTTGCAACAAAGCCGTTCTTGGACAGGAATTGGTCTATAAAATTCTTAGTAACAGTAAGCACCTTTAGTTAAAATTAATGTTTTATGCAGTTTTATGTATTGAGTCGTTATTCTAAGCATATAAATAATTTTCACTATTTTTAAACGATTAGATAAACCAAATGACTTGTTTATGTATTAATTATAAATAATCTATAATAGGCAGGAAATACAAACAGAGAGTTCCCCGTCGCATATTGGTTAGTTTGCCAGACGCAAGACCAACAAGAGGTCTGGGTTCGAGTCCCAGCTTCGAGAACACCTAACTTTTTTTTTCATGGGAACTGCCTCTTTCGAGGAAGTGACAAATCCTCCAAAAATATCATTGTCATCATGTTCATCTCATCTTAGGTCCCATCCAATCTAGATGAACTAAACAACGCACAAAAAAGATTGGCTGTCAGTGCCACAAAATTTAGTTACTCAATAGGGTTTCGTGTAAAAAAAATTGAGGTTTTATTCAAACCTGACATTTAGAGAAGCCCAAAAAAGAAAGTCTGTGCGGATGTGCGTGTGTGCGGATGTTCGGTTGTATGTTCACCGAGCTACAGCCTAAACGGTTGAACGGATTGTCTTCAAACTTCGAATGTAGTACTTTTCGGTGATTCCCTAGAGGAGAAATTTGAATTTTTGTTTTAGCCTGCCTATAACGGGTACCTCTTATATAATGGTTTTAGTTTTTACAAATTTTCTCAAAAACGGCTAAAATGATTTTGATAAAACTTTGTGAACGTTATATTTGGTATAGTAGGTAAACGTAGTTCATAAAATAAACAAATAACAAACAGTCTTATTTTAGATTTAATTAAATTTAAAATATTTGTCCATGTGTTGCAAGCGACACAAACTTTTAAGGTATAGAGATACATGCATCGATACACATATTTACTTCGTCCATATTTCCATGTCAATTTAACATCACTTGTTATATTTTATTTCTACCTTTCAACATATTTCGAACAATAGTGATTGAAAATAAATTGAAAATTCTCGATTTTCATTTGGATTGGATTTCAATTATTGTTCGCTTCTTGAAAGTAATTTAAAACGTCAATAACAACAAAATAAAGTGGGTATGGTTGGTCGTATACTTAAGTTTCAAAAGCGCCTGAAGTACTTGATTCTATACAATTCTCTGTTCAGAACGATACCTACCTATTTGAGAAAAAAAAAATACAAATTAATCACCCATGCATTCTACCTATTGTTCATCAGTAACAGGAACACGAAAAAGTTGGCTTATTTGCTTTTCTTTTGAGCAACAAAATAGTTACAATGGTCATGGAAAAGAAAAACCTTAACATGATTGTTACTGATGAATTTGTATTTCTTAAAAGTTTTCGTTAGAACTTGTAAAAAAATTTCAAAACTAGTTTTCATAATAAATTCATATTATTGACTTTTGAAAATAAAACAAGATTACGTTTTTAAATTAATTTCGTGTTCTGGAAAACTAATCAAATTTCCAGTATATACATACATACAGTGGATCACAACTTATTTGATAAAGTGCCTTTTTTAAAAAGAAGTGCATTGTAACTTAATAACTATGAAATATATCAAGAAATATTAAATGCAGGTATTTAGGGCAATGTTCAACGAATATAATTCGATAAAAATGTTTTTAAAATTATGCGGTATAGCCCCGAAAGATTGAAATAACATTTTTTTAGCAAAAAAAACACCTCACAGCTCAATTGATACAGTTACTTTAGGAACCATATAGTCGCCATATTTTCGTGGGATTGATCGTTGTTGATTTTTTCTGTCATTTGAATAATGTGTGCAGTATTGTTTTAATAGTTTGAATTTGATCCCTGTATTCGGTAAGCCAATAAATATAAAATGGGTCCTCGTACCAGTGTCGAACAGCGTGAATTGGTCATAAGCCATTATAGAACTCAGTTCGAAAAATTGCTGGTTTTGTGAATTTGAGTGCGTCCACAGTGCAGCATATCATTGAGCGATTTGTTCATGAAAATCGGGTGCACGATAAAGGAAGAAATGCACCAAACAAAATATTCAACGCGTCTGACGAAAGATATATCGTGCGGAAAATTAAAGTTAATCCGAAGTTATCTGCTCCAAAATTGGCTATTGAGGTTCAGCAAGAATTGGGAAAGTCATGCAGTGCTGAAACCATCCGTCGTGTGCTTCGCGATCATGACTTCAATGGACGAGTTGCTCGTAAGAAACCATTCATTAGTAAAAAAAATCAGCGAAGCCGACTTACCTTTGCTAGGGAGCATATCTCTAAGGGCGATGACTTCTGGGATGATGTAATTTTTGCCGACGAGTCCAAATTTAATATTTTTGGCTCCGATGGCATGTCCTATGTCTGGCGGAAACCGAATACGGAGCTCAAAAAAGAAAACTTAAGAGCTACTGTGAAGCACGGTGGGGGAAGTGTTATGGTATGGGCCTGTATGTCTGCAGCTGGTGTTGGAAACTTGGAATTTGTTGAGGGGACCATGGATAAAAATGGTTACCTCAATATTTTAAAAAACAATTTGCTCCTTAAATTCTTTCATTTGCGTTGAAGATTAAAATACGGCGTTTTAGTGAATAATTTCAGCAATGTTTGCCAACAAAATGAATACATTAAAATCACCCATACATTTTTTAGCATTTAACAAAAATTTAAACAAAATTATGTATGCAAGTAAGATCAAATGGAGCATACGAATATAACATGAGAGTTAACAGCGGCAAATGGAGTAAGGATATGCATTTGATAACAAAGTCTGTGATCGTTCAATACGGTATGCAAGTTTGTGCTTAGGTAAGCGCCGCTTACTTGCGCAAATGTTGCAGTTCCTCACCTCCAAAGCAAGGTAGGCCAACTATTTTGCGTTTGGGCTCGTATTATGAAACATAAAAGTAGCAAAAATAAGTATTTGTGCTCGCGACGTTTAATCAAGCTATGTCTCGGTCACCGTTGCCTATGTAAGTGTCTGATCTCATGCAAACGTCTTAACTCAAAATACGCCACCTGACCAGCACATCGACATCACACTGTTACTTTTTGAGAATACGGTGGTTGTTCGTGTATCATGTAAGAAATTTCCACACCTCACTTGCTGATATTTTGCTTGTTAACATATCCAGGGAGAAGAAAATTTCCTTTAGTACCTATAGTTAACCGATCCATTTCGTTAATGAATAGTTCAGAACTAACATTTGGCTTTTGAATACCTAATTGCAACCAGTCAAAAATGCAGGGCTATCATAAAGTAGATCACAATTTGCATTACTCTCTAAATAAAAGCAATTTCTGCAAATCTATTTATGTATTAAAATAAAAAGTTCTCATCTTCTACTCTCTTTAATAAAATGGTATAATCTTCAATATTATATTATAATTGAGGATCTCACATTAACATCATGCAGATAAGTCCATTTCATCATTTAGAAAATACTCCATTACGCGTTATATCTTTTATATTATTATTTTAATTCTTATTAGCAAATCTTGCTCTGATCAATAATAAGAGAAAGTTACAAAACATGATTTGAAAATCACAAAACTAGCTTTTTCTAGTTTTATGAATTTCTTGTTTTATTGAAAACTTGTTTAAAATTTTAAGTTTTAGATGTCAAAATGATTGTGAATAATGAAAAATTTTAAAATATGAATTTTATAGAACTTGTTTTGACTCAAAACAAGTTTTATAAATACAATCTCAATAATATGGGCGTAAAAAATGAAAATTTCAGCAATTGGGTTTCAACAATAAACAAGGTACTTGAATAATAATATCATTTGAACATTTTAGGTAAATGAAATAATAGGTATAGGTACCTACATATGTACTTGTTTATGAAAATTGTTTTTATCTTTAAAATACAATAAAAGCCATATTCATAAAACTCGAAACAAAACAAGTTTTCGTTACAACTTGTTTTGCTTACAAATCTGTCAAAAATTTAGGTTTTCAAAATAATTTCGTGTTCTGGAAAACTAAACAAATTTTGACACTTTCCAGTACATATTTTTGTTTTTATTATTCTTTAATACAACCGTTTTTTATTACTCCGATTATCTTTTGAACGTCTACACCTATTTTAACGAAATTTAGTATTCAGAAACTAGTGCTAAATTTATTCAAGTACTTACTGCAATTTTTTTACTTGCTCAATAGGTTTCGTGTAAAAAAAAAATTCTAGGTTTTAATCAAACCTGACATTACGATGATAGAGAAGACGAAAAAAGTAGGTTTCGTCATGCCGTCCTTCGGTCTGTCTGTGCGGATGTGCGGGTGTGCGGATGTTCGGTTGTTTGTTCATCGAGCTACAGCCTAAACGGTTGAATAGATTTTCTTCTAACTTCGTTTGACAACGGTATTCTACCCCCGATTTCACCTGATATTACTTGTTGCAAAATCAATCCGCTGGCTTTTCCGTGTCGCAATTAATTGTAGTTTTTTCTTCTTTTTTTATGGCGAATATGGTTGGTCTTCTGTATCACGCGAAAAATAGTCGATTTAACTGGAGTTAAATCTAATTTTACGTACCGAGAGCCTTGAATTTGAAGCAGCTCTCAACATCGCTCGCCTTTCGTGACATTTTAGTGCTTTGATGGCTCTTCCTTTGTGATTTTTTCCATACTTTTCTAGGTCCTTAAGATAGTTGAGTACAACAGTAGTGCCTCTTTCAATCTTGTTGGCTTTAAAACAGATGGATTTGAAAATTTAATCTTTCTTCCCGTAAACTCAAATTTGGCTCATTTCTGCCTTGGTTAATGTCTTTCCTTCACCCATAGTTGAAGTTATTACTTTAACTAAGCTCCCTTATACTCCAACTACCCTTTTATTTGATTAAAATAAAAAGATAGATTTACAGCTACTGTTCTTAATCAAGTGAAACAAAAAAAAACAGGTAAATTTTATGACGTTTTTTGGTAAAAGCGTCATAAAAATTGCTTATTCCTAATTTCTCTTTTATAATATAAACAAAATACATCCTTTATTCATTGTGGAAATCAGTTTTTTTCAAAATTTGCGAAGGGTTTGAAAAATATCGTAAAATTAAAACAGAACACTGTGTGTTCTTAATCAAGTGACACGGAGTGTACCTACGCTTATTTTTCGATAAAATGTATACCAGAAAGAATTTATACTCGAGCTAAGGAAAAAAGTGTGGATTTTTTAAGGTTTTCCTGATAGCGAAGGGAGCGCCGGGGGCGTGTTTGTGGAAATTGTATTTTTTATCATATTTTTATCCATTACAACATATAAAAAATTTAGAACTAGCCAACATTTTGTAGAGTAAACCGTAAACGACGTTTTTTTTCATCTTTACACTATTTTTGTCACTATTTTACCAAATGACTGAAATATAAGTAACACAAAACCTTTTCATTTTTTCCGTTAATTTGGAAACAATAACCGCCAAACATATATGTATATATGTAGGTATTTCAACCAAATATTTCAAACAAAAAATAACAAACTAGCTAAAATATTTTGTATGTGTTGAGAGAAAAAACCATTTAGTTTTTGTGAATGTAATTTAAAAAAAAAAACACTTAACCAATCTCTAGTTGGCTTTAATTGAAGTGGTTAATTTTAAAACGTTTTAACTTTAAATCCACAAAGGTTGAATGAAATGCACTACTAAGTGAGCATATGCATAAGCGTACTCAAACATTTAATCAATTTTTATGCAAGAAAATGTTATATTTTTATTTTATTTTCCAACCTTTATATCTTAAAATAAATAAAAGGCACGACTGGGTTGCACTTAGTTACTTTTGAATTCAGTAACTTATCATTTTATACTAATTTTGTTTGCATGTGCAATTAATTAATTTGTCAGTAAAAAGTTAGAAAGGAAAAATGAACAAACAAAAATTAAATGATCAACACGAGCACATACCCAACATCCCTTTGACAATTGATGTTGGTTATGTTCTCATGTTAATCTTTGTCATTGGAGTATTTGCACATTTGTTTTCAGTAAAACGTATAAGTATTTCCATATCCATCTAACATTAGTAAAGTTTCGAAGCTGTTAAAATTGTGTTTTTTGGTTCTCATAGCACCTACATGACCTCTTCGATTGAATGTTGATTCCATGAATCTATTTGTATGTAAACAAATATTACGGCCTACAATTTTAATGGAGTTAGGTGTCAATCAACTTGTCTATCAAAGTAAGAAATATAACATTGTTTAGCAACTTTATTCAAATTTTAAAACTTTTTAAACCTTCAACGATGCAATTTTAACACAAAAAAAAAAGTTTTCACAAACAGTTTTGCAAGCGAAAACTTTCTACAGACATGCGGTACTTCACCTAACTGGGTTTCGAAAATTAATTCTTAAAATTGAAATTTCTTTTGGGGGGGAAAAAATACAATTTTATACTGCTTCCCCCTATATTCACCTTTGGCAATTCATCCCTGTTCCCAATTTAAATTTCTCCTCAAGTTTTCAATTCAAATAAATGCCGAACAATATTGTTGAGTAGGTACCTGAATTAAAAACCAGAACGGGGCAGGTAGGTTACTTGCCGTTATAAAAAAATCATATACAAAACTTTTTTTTTTCAATTGAAATTGCCAATCATAAAAGCAGCAATACAACCAAGGTCCTTCATACAATACTAAATCCTGTGACTACTTGCTCTCTTTGTTATCCCCAAAGCCTTGCTTCTTTCTCCCCATTCATCTTCGTCTGCATCAGTCAATGCGCAAGGAACCGAAAGGAGCTCGTTCCGAAAGCGAAAAGAAAACATAAATATTTTTCTTTCCATTTCAAATTGATATAGTTCACTTCAAGGGTATAAGAAAATGTATTCAACCCAACAGCGTATTTTTTTCATTCTTCTTGGGGGGCAAAAACTAGCTTTATGTGAAAAAGCCGCATGCAGGATGCAATCTGCAGCGGCTTCTTCATTGTAAGCTAACAGCATACGACATTGTGTGAAGAAATAAACTATTCCGATTCCAAGTTATATGTTACCACAGATGTAGGATGCAGCAAGCTGTTAGCGGTACATCAATAAAATAAAGTATCTTTTTGAGTTTTATGTACTTAAATCTTTATAGGACAAAAAGTTTAAGAGGGGAATTTTGCCATCATAAGGTCCGTTAACAAAAATGTTGGTCGACATTATTTGAATGCATTTCCAAATAAATACTAAAGTGCCCTTTCTTATTTTTTGCCAGCGATCAGCCTTCTGAAAATTTGAATCCGATAAATTGTTTTATTAACGACAGCACACTCAGCTATTTACATTCATTTCCAGAATCCCATACTCTGTTCATCGAATGTGGAAATGCGTATGATAAGTTCCTTAAATTCCAATTCATCGTACAACCTGATAGTGTTGTCAAAGTCAGTGTTGGATTGTCTTAAATCTTATACTTCTATTATGACGGAGGAGTGCGTCTTGCTTCAATTGCTTCTGGTTCGATTTTGTTGCAGATTCGACCATCCAGTGACCTCCATTTGCCTTTGCGGATGTCGAATTATAAGACTCTTGTGCTACTTACTATAATGTTTTCCGCCACTACAAAGCTGTTTACGACTCCAGCAAACGAGACAAGCACAATGAGTTTCAAATCTGTAATTGCTAATGACAATATACACTATACAGTCGTGGATACCCTGGTTAGGCTAAGGGAAACGCGCGTAGGATGACATCGTGTGACATCTGCCACGCACTGTGCTTTAAGTTACAGAGTAAGCGACTGTTTGGGTGCGGTGTAAGGACGAGCTCTTGGTCACAATCTGCATCAAAGCTAAATTTAAATTTTTGCGGAGCAGTGATAAAAAAAACCGTCAACCAATTTGATCACGTCGCAATAGAGGGCAGATATGCTTCCAGTATTATGGATTTCCGAGAATTCCAGACCAAAGATTCGGACCACTTTACTTGGGTATAGTAATGACGGTCTAGAAAAAACGTTTTTCTACATCGAAGATAGCCAATATTCAGTAAGTAGACAACTAATTCCATCTTTTTCGATGAAGGCCAGTATTTCCGTCCATCTGACTTAAATGAAGTGCTGTAAGCGACTGACAAAATTGAATCAAATAAAGCTGCTGGCGCATACGGCTTACCAGCTGAATTGTTTAAAGCTGCAAGAGATGTTTTGGCAGGGAACATGGAACATAAATATTTGCACGGATGAAAGTATGTCCACAAAAATATCCACAAAAAAGGAGACGTTTGACATGCGCCAAGTACAGAGGAATTGGCATCTTAAACGTCGCTTATAAAATCTTGTCGGTTATCCTGTGTGATAGCTAAAAACCCTTTGTCAACGATCTTTAAGTGTGGTTTTATGCCAGGCAAGGCAATCGTCAATCATATCATCACACTCCGGTAGTTTTAAGAAAAAAATCTATAGGAATTCTGGATCGAGGATCGACACACACCATCCCTTTATTGATTTTAGTCGCATATGAAAGCCTGGATAGAGACGAATTCTTAAGACTCATGTTGTATCTCGGCATCCCTGCCAAACATGTCCGCTTGTGCAGAATGACGATGAAGAAATCTAGCTGCTGTGTCAAAGTCGGTAAGAACACCACTGAACCGTTTGATTTTAAGAGGTTGCATGTCATCTTCACGTATGCCTACTTGACATCCCGTTTACATTAGTTAACTATGTATTACATTTGTTAAACAATCAAAAAAAAAATTGTCGTTGAACTCCTGGGAAAAACAAATGCAACGACACAAGCAGTTGGATTCAGATACGAAACAATACATATAATCCCAAAGGCTTGCCGACGTTTTCTGAGGTGATGAACCCCAATAGCAGATCTACAGTGAAGTCTTAAAGTGAAAGAGTTGTGCTCATAACAGCGTCGGAAAAGAAGAAAAGAAGAAGTATTACATAAGCAGATTTCATTCTTAAGCTTGTGAAATTCACCAACAAATCAGGATTTCTAAATTGAGTTCTCACGAATGAAAGGATGACAATTGACACCTTATTGCCATGCAGTATAGACTACCTACATGTTATTGAAATGAAGCGTCACAAATGTGAAGTGAAAGTATTCCCGCAATTTTTTATCATGAATTGTATGAAGCGAACTTGTGGCGGGATGAGTCATTATTACGCATCACTAGAGCAGCTTGAGAGCAGTTCCATCCACCCAGTCGTCGAATGGCAATGGATGTCTGTTTGGCCATACACACTTTGTTCAACATTCACACCGATGATGTGGATGTTCTTTGGAAATTCAAACTGGGACGTTTGATGTTTATGAATCATTGCAGAAGGATTGGCATGTCAGAGGTAATGGTTATATGGTGGCTCGTTTATATCCTACTTCTTTTCATCATTCAACTGAAAAATGCTGTTCCAACACTCAATGTATTTTCATTTTTCACATGGTTTTGTTTGAAAACGGTTTCAAGTGATTCATTGCAAAAGGAAAATGTTAAACTTAAGTTAGGCATAGAAAGGTACATATTATATACACATGTATGTGAAGCATTATGTAGCCTTTTTGATGTTGATAAAGAGAGTTTAATCTGAAGCCGGCGGTTCTGAGTGATCTTTTCATTCACAATTACCTCACAGCCAATTTTAGAATTTTCAAAGTTTTTTTTTTTAACCTTTTATCTGAAAAACTGCTGCTTTTAACTCAAAAATTCCTTAATGATGCCTTTTTTACCTAAAACCACTTGAAAATCCACTTAAAGGTGATGATTTTACCAAGCGAAGCCAAAGTAATTTAAATAAACACTGGAATTGACAAATCTTGTAAAGTAATGCCATATTATTTCTGAAAGAATTCATAAATTAAGGGCACGACTTGGTTGCCAGAACTTGATTTTATGGTAAGTATCGCTGGTGCTTTTGACTGTAAGGGTTGAATGACAGGGTTGCTAAATGTTGCAAATGGGATTTTTTTTCAGAAAAATATCAACTGCGAGGAAAAACAAGAAAAAATTGAGAGATTGCAATGCCAAAGGATAGCCAAACCCTGTGCCAACCCAGGAGCACTGGCAGCATCGTTATTGAGGCATTTAGTTGTTTTCGAGGTGTGTTGATACTCACATGTCGCCAGTGGTAAAATATAGTCATGAACTCTTTAAAATATATTCCGTTTTTTTCAGCGCTCATGTTGTATATTTGGTTGTTTAAACCAAAGCCTGTTTACGATCGTCGAGGGTTGTTTTGGACCTGTATTGAAGTCAACTATAGTCATTGATGGTGTTTTTGTGAGACAGTGTTTGCGGACGACAGTTTGCAGCTTTGTTGCCATAAGTACGGTGGAACCAGCAATCGTCGAACTGCTCTATTGAGGCATCTCGTCTTCGTTGACTGGATGTTCGAGGCTGAGATAGGCGTGATTGCATGCGAACTAGTGATATGGCATGTCGTGGTTGGTTCTGCCGTGCAATAGTATTCTGGAAAATTACGAAGTAAGATGGGCGTTTTCGATTGGTTGTGAGGAAGTGTCAAATTGATTTGGGTGGTCCCTGATTGTTTCTGAGCCATTTCGAGGGCCAAATGCATAAATTTGACTAAGTTCGACATTTTCCAAAACTGTTTCCGCTATTTGGGTTTTTTCGACAGCCGAACATTTTACCATGACAGTCTTGCCAAAGTCGCTTTTCCTGACTATCTGCGAAATAATTTGTAAACGGTTTTTGTATGCAATCGTCTATATCCCGATCTAGTGCTGCGTCGATTAGGTATAGGTCGTAGTTCTGTTATGCGAGCAGAAGGCAGTTGTGGGCACACGGTGTCGAATTTCCTACCATCTCGGCCAATACCTGATGCTCAAAAAAAGAAATTCAGCCTCAACAAATGGAGGCATTTGTCGAGGAGCGTAATAGTTTGCTGCTACCTTCACTTTCCCGTTGATAGCGTCGTGTTGTTCTATCGGCTTATCGTTGCGAGCTTCTTGTCCATTGTCTTCTTCCATCGCTTTCGTTGGGGTAACCACTTCGGTTTTCTTTTTGTGAGGATTATCTATAAAATTTTCAGTTTCTGCCGAAAAAGCACAAGAAAGGTCACAAAAATGTTCAGCTGTCAAAAAGTTTTAATTTTTCGTGAATTACCCATGTACCTATATCAAACGTAAATAATTTACGAGGAGTCTATCTCCCCCCGTTTACGTGTAAGGGGTTTCAATAAGATCTGACTTATAACTAAAAAAAATATTAAAAACCAACGCACTTAACACTTAACCAAATCGCGTAGGTGATATTGACGAATACATTTCGTTAGTTTTTGCAGAATCAATTATTCAAAACCACAATTTTTCATAGAATTTTTCTTCATCAAATATTTAAATTGAATAAAAATTCTTCAATTATTGGACAATTTAGTATTTTATTCAAAAGTACGAAATTTCGTCATGTTAATAAACTGAAGTAGTTGAATATGTCTCTTTTCGTGATATTAACGAAAATTTTTTGTCAATTTTTCGAAAAAGAATCAACTTAAAAATAAACATTGAGCTATTTTAGGATAAGACGGTCAAGAAATCTGAAGAGTTATGCGGATCATTTTCCAGTAAGATAACATGTTTATCCCACATCTTTCGAAGGCTATAGTAATCTGGTTCGAGGCAAAACATATTACAACTTTCGACTTGCCATCTCGAAGTCCCAGTTGAATCCTATTGAGAATCTCGGGGATAGGCGATGCGTTTTTATGCAAATATAAACCCATTTGACACTTTCCAGGTGCTTCGAAGTCGTAAAACTGGACGATTACCATGGCTGGCTTGAAGATACTTGGTTGACTCGATGCCAAAGCATACTAACGTTTTTAATATAGCAAATAGTGGATCTAAAAATAACAAAGTTTCCCATTTTATTCAGATTTTGTAGTTTTAAAACTAATTTCAATGATATTTTCTTGAAATACTTTGGTGTTTTTATGGGAATTTCCCTTTTAATTTTGCTTTAATTTAATTATTTGTCCAAAACCTTTATTTTTTTTAGTTTAAAATAAATACATTTACTTTATTTACTTTAAATTTAAGTTATTTAACTATTTGCATACATATTAATAATAAATATCATACAACAAATAAATAAATGAAAAAAAACCATGTGTTTTTATGGGAATTTCCTACACAATATATGTTAGTTGAGGCACAGGATCACCACTTACTGTATTCAAAAATACGACAAAACCACAGTTTCACAGTGATCGTTTTACTTTAAACTGTAGTTCATACATTTTAATAGTTATTTTATGGTCAACAATCACCGCCTGGCCATCTAATGAAATTTGTGAATAACACATTTGGAGGTTCTTGCATTTGCTAAGTGTCTATTCTGTCACCTTGACTAAAGTCGTGGGCATATATGATTTTTTTGTTTTGTTTACGACTTTTGTCTAGGCACCGGATTTGAAAAATAATAAAACACTTTCAATATCGTTAATTTGTTTTATTTACGACTGTTAGAAGGGTAAGAACCTCCAAATGTGTTAATTGTTGTTTATATGTTTCGGTGATGGCTCCATGATAGTACTATAGAAACGTATAAACAATGGTTTAAATTCTGACTGTGAAACTGGGGTTAAGGAGAAGATTTAAGAACAAAGAATAAGCCAAGAATCATGTTGACGTATAATTTAAAATTCAGCTTTTAATAGGTATATCGTAATAGGGCAATCATCGAAGTTTGAAGTACCTGGGGTTAGTTCTCCCACTTCACAAAAATAAATTTGCACAAATTATTGCACATAGCATCATAATTCATATCAAAGCCACGGAATAATGTGACAAATTGATTTCCCGATGTATTCTATAAATTATTTTCATATTGCTACTTCCAGCGCTGACACATCACTTGAATAATTGGAATCCTAATGACTTAAAACACCCACAATACCTGTTCGAGGACATTTGAAATGGAATCATAGTCGATATCATTATATAGCTCTTCCCATACTTAAACTTCCGCACTATATATTGACTTCCTAGTGTCATTAACTGTGTGTATGTCACGTGATAATATTACAAAATAGTCAACCAGCTTTGGACACTCATAGGATATGCCTAGCGGCTAATGAGCAATCAGTCGGACTCAGAGTAAACGAATCCCCTTTCTAAAATCGATTGATTGCTGAGTCAACCGCATCTGTTTCCTTAATCGTTCGATGTCACTTTATTTGAAAAGGCAATAAATCAGTTACGTCCCAAGTTACTTTACCACTTTCATTTTCCCACAGGCGAGAAATCATCTTGCTCGTATGCATTTGCAAAATAATATATTCCGTTCCGATTCGCTCTCTCGAGATGAAAGTGATAGTGTCTTTCTACACATATCGAGATGCAACGTCAACAGCTGTTTTTGTTTAACAAGAACTTTAGTTAGAAAACCTGCCCAAGCACGTAAGCTAGCAGCAACGCCAGTGGTAGGATAGGATTTCTTTCTAAAGTTTGTATGCAAATGCCTTGCTGCCTTCTTAAATTACGTTCCCTGAAGGAGTACAGGGTGTTACACAAAAAAGTCGAAATAAAAATAAAAAGAAAGTCTGAAATATATGAATATTAGCGGACCCGGCGAACTTCGTACCGACTAACAGTCAACGAATGTCGTGTAAACTTTTAGTTACCCTTATAAGTTTTTTTATTTAAGTTATAAAATGTAGAGCTCCTGGGCTGTTCTCTCAGTAGCTCTGGTTCTAGTCTGCGGCATTGCCTGGTAGACCTTGTTCTTCGCTGCATGCGCCAACCTGCATTCTTAATCGAGCCAGGAGTTTGGTTGACGACGCCCAGTGAAACCCAGAACATTAGAGGCGGCACTTCTGATGGCTTGTTGACAATGTCTCCACTGGTCATATGTGCTTGCTGCCGCTGGCAGACTTCTTGAAAGATTATTAGAAAGGTGCTTGAGGTCTCTTGCGATTTAAGTTTCGCAATATTAAATCTTCTCATGGCATCAGCTCGGCATTGTGCTGCCATGGATATCCGAATTCGTACTCGAGATACTAAAAATGCTCGAACATCCAGGATACTTGAAGCATATCTGGCGTCTATCGCGATGTGATCAATTTCGTTGACGGTTGATCACGGCTCCGCCAAGTACCTTTATGTATATCAAGGTGCGGAAAATGGGTGCTCGATATGATTACATTTCGTCCCAAGCAAGTCCTGCTCGAAGGATGTTATGACATGCTTAACGAATATGAAGAGAACAGAATTTTCATTATTCAGACTTCAAAGAAATAGTGTCTGGAGTACCACAAGGAAGTGTTCTAGGTTCAATTTTGTAACTCTTGTTTAGTCGTGATTATCTCAAACTAGATGAAATGATAATAGCTTACGTTTGCTGACGACACTGGTCAAAACTATTAAAGAATAAACAAATCATATTGTAAAATGCTGTAAATAGTGTCATTGAATGGACAATAACATGGCGCTAGCACTAACGTCCAATTATTCAAAGTGGACAGTCTTTATTAATACTGCTCTGGTTCCATTTGCAAATGAGGCAAAATAATTCGGAATGACTCTCGACGCAAAATTAAAATGAAAACCGCATGTAAAAAGAAATCCGAAGAATTTAAAAAAAAATACTATTTAATCGGACAACAATGTATGCTTTGTGTCGAAATGAAACTGTTAGTTTGCAGGCAGGTACTTAAGCCGGTCTGGACTTATGTTATACAACTTTAGGATTGTTCACGCGGTACGAATTTAAATATCATATAAACTTCTGAAAACAAATTATTGCGATCGTTTGTAAATGGAATGAAGATCTTCACAGGGATCTTAGAATACTCACAGTTCGAGAAAAGAAATAAAATTTCGCGCACAAGCGTAAGCATATAGAATAAAGTTATTAGAACATATACTAATAAAACGGCCGTACAAATACTTGACGAAACAAGTTTAGGGAAATTGCTTTGTAAGACCTTAAGTTCCGATCGGGAGAAGGAGGTGTTGTTAGTGAGGAAGAATCGCACACTCCTATATGAGCACGCATTTTTAGGTCCTCATATATGTAACTTTTTGAAGGTTTCAACACCTCCCAGGGGGGAAAACAATTCTTCTCGACAGAAATTTCGTTATTTATCTTTCATTATCTTGAAACACCCTTTATAACATCTGTTAAATCAAAACGCAAAACTGTTTGGTACACCGCCTCCTACAGCAGTTGGAATGTCAGCATCTCAAAAGAAGATACCTTTGTGTATGATGTTAGAGAAAAGATACTTTCTTGAAGAAGATTATTTCTATTGATGCTATAAATGCAAATGCATTGCAAGACTTTATAGATTGAGTCAGATAGCTCTTTTGCGAGAAAACTTGTGTTCATAGAAGAGGAAAAAAATACTTTGAAAAATATTCCTGTTACTCACAAAGGTATAACATGAAAGTAATTGTACTCCCTAGGATCCTTGCACAAGAAAAATAAAAATGGAAAGGTAGGATTTCATAATAAAAATTATAATATCTTGAACTTTATCTTTTCAACTATTTGATATTGAGCGGTCAATGCAAATTAATTTTTTCTTTGAAAAATATTTAATTTTTAAATGAAATATAAACCGCAATAAATTTAAATTTAATTTTATTTTTCATTCAACAAAAATAATTTAACAGAATGCACCTTATTGAAATATCAATCGGCCGGATAAGTTATTTTCATTAAATAGGCTAATTAATTGACTGAAAGGTAGTATATTGGTTGTCGACAAACTGCAGGCTGGCGCAAAGTTTAGTAACCGTATCATTTTAAGAGATTATTTGTCTGTTGTTTATATTTTAATTTTTCAATTTATTTTTATTTCTTGTCATAAGACTTTAGACAATATACTAATGGCCAGTTTCTTTAAGCACATTTAAATATTTATTGGGATGTTAAATCTTAAAATGGCATTTTTCACCAACCACTTTCAGTTTTAAAAGATTCAATATACAAAAATCCTATTTTGTTCCAAATAAAATTTAAGCGTTTTAAAAATGTGAGACAAAAAGAACTCTGAAATTTGTTGATTGATATGCTCTCCTCTCGTTTACTCTAAGGAAAGAGACGCAAGTGTGTTGAATTAAAATCCAGGTTTGCAACCAAGTTTCCACATTTTTTTTTTTAAATTCCCCTCCTTATGTTGGTGCAATCCATTTTAAGTTAAAATGACAATAAATTTTACTACTCGGTCAACTTAAATGCTTTTGATGAGTGTTCTTTGATGCAACTGGGTATAAAAATAATTAAAATAAACCAAAAAATTAGGTCCCAATTTTTTCGGCAATAAGTAGTCCAATTTACTCAGTAAAAAAAATCCCAGGTTATCAGGGTATCGCAGGGGCTGCGGCAGTTGCGTCCGGTTATCTCAAAAACGGGGCGTCGTATAAAAGAAAATGTTGTAACAAATAAAGGGCACTGGGTCGCACACACTTGCTCTTGGGGCAAGTTACTTTCGTCTTTATGACTGGAAAACTAATTTGACCAGCTTGTTGTTTTATAAAGAGAAGATTTTCAGTATTTTATATTTTGAAATATTTGTCTTTTAAAAAAATCTTTTGTAACAAATGTGTGGAATAGGTAAAAAAAGTTTTATATGAAATATATAGTTTTCGGTAAAAATATAATTACTTGAAATTTTTTAAGAGTTTTTTCGAGAAAATTAGATTTATCGGTTTTGGCAAAAAAAAAACTTTTTCAAAAATTACTTTTTTTTTAATTTTTTTTTTTGCAATTTTATTTGAGTTTAGCAGTAGTTTTTGAATTTCAATTTCGGTACAATCGGTCTAGCCGTTCAAAAGATATCGGTTCTATGGCAGGTACCATTAATAAGCTGATTCTGAAAAAAAAATCCGACGAAAGATATCACCATTGGTAACAAATCACTCATACAAAATTATATCAAAATTTATCGTATTTTTTTTGGAAAAAAATGGAATTATCGGTTTCGACAAAAAAAAAAACTTTTTCAAAAATTAATTTTTTTTCAATTTTTTTTTTCAAATTTTATTTCAGTTTAGCAGTAGTTTTTTAATATTAAATTTCGTTAAAATCCGTTAAGCCGTTCAAAAGATAGTCGGAGTAATAAAAAACCGTTCTAAGCCAGGTACCGTTAATAAGCTGATTCTGAAAAAAAATTTAGATGGTGGACATCACCATTGGCAAAAAATCCCTTATATAAAATTTTATCAAAATTGATCATATTTTTTCGAGAAAATTAAAATAATCGATTTTGACAAAAAAAAAAACTTCTTCAAAATTTACTTTTTTTCATTTTTTTTTTTTGCAATTTCATTTCAGTTTAGATTTGGTTTTTGAATATTAAATTTTGTTAAAATCTGTGAAGCCGTTCAAAAGATAGTCGGAGTAATAAAAAACAGTTCTAAGGCAGGTTCCGTTAATAAGCTGATTCTGAAAAAAAATTTAGATGGCAAAAAATCACTCATACAAAATTTTATAAAAATTGGTCGTATTTTTTTTCGAGAAAAATAGAATTATCGGTTATGCTTATACTGTAGGCACCGTTATTTTTATACCTACATAGGTAAAAAAAATAAACGTCCGGGAATATTTCACTAAGAATAGTTTATGCCAAGTTTGAGGAAAATCGGCCCAACCGTTTAGGCTGCAGGTGTCGATACATCCAGACAGACAGACAAATTTGTAGCACCTATTTTTTTCGTCTTCTCTATCATCATAACTTGCCTTAAAGTATTTATAATCGAAAGTAAAAATGAAGCATACAATAAAGAACCGTTTCGAGATATCTCTGAAAATTGAATAAAATTGAAAAAAAAAAAAAGTTATTTTTTTCGCCAAATTTCTTGTACTCGTTCTCACATTTTTAAACATAAAGTTGTGAATGAGAAAATTGTAGAAAATCAAATTCCCTTCAAGAATATAAAAATACTAATTTATTTCCAACTGGTGGTAAGTTACAGCAAATTATAGTGTTAGTTCTTATACCTAACAAAAAGTAGTAGTGTAAAAATATCAACGTAGTAAGTTATGGGGATTTGCATAATATGCATAAACAGGCTAGAGCAAGTAAGTTATAGGTAAAGAGAATGAAAAAAAAGTATGGGGGTCTATCCTCCCCATATGTGTGGCAGGGCAAAATTGACTTAACATGCAAAATAATTCACTAATAATTAACCTATGAACATATGGTAATATGATCACATCATTTTTAAAGTAAAACCTCTATTCTTTAAATAAATGTTGGATGATTTAAATTTTTTTTTTAACTAAATTTTTTCAAAATGTTGCATCTTAAATGCAATCTTTGTATTGTTTACAATATTGAAAGTCCTTATTAATTGTCAATCAAAAACAGAGAACCCGGTGATAGATTGTATTTTCGTTTTTGAGAAATAAAACAAAATAAAACGCACTTTTGTTACAAAAAAAAAACCTTTTAAGCGACCTTTACACGGTCAGTCATTTGACATCAATCTGTAATATCATCATTATCATCATCGGCTCGACAACCGGGGTCCGGTCCTGGCCTCCTTCAACAAGTCTCTCCACCTATACCGGTCTCGAGCCGACGCCATCCAGTTGCGCACCCCAAGGCTCCGGGCGTCCTGGTCTACGCCATCTCTCCAGCGCAAGCATGGTCTACCACGCTGTCGTCTGCCATAGAATGTACCACAAAGAACTTTCCGAGCAGGTTCCTCTTCGCTCATGCGAGCTAGGTGCCCTGCCCACCGAAGTCTACCGAACCTAATTTTTGTCACGATATCTGCTTCAAGGTAGATTGCGTACAATTCATGATTGTACCGTCTCCGGAATCGTCCTTCCTCACATATGGGGCCAACAATTCTCCTTAAGACTTTTCTCTCGAACGCGGCTAAGAGGTCAGAGTGCCTTTTGCTAAGCACCCAAGTCTCGGATCCATATGTGAGTACTGGCACGACCATGGTCCTGTACAGCAGTAGTTTTGAAGTTATGGTGAGATTTCTGGATTTGAAGAGCTTTGAAAGACTGTAGTAGGCTCTGTTGGATTTGAGAAGCCGCCCGCGTATTTCTTCTTCTATATTGTTATCGGCTGCTACTATTGACCCAAGGTATTTAAAGGATTGCACCACTTCAAATTCGTGCTCCGCTACCTTGATTGTTTGACCAACTCTTCCTCTCGCATTCGACGCCACCATGTACTTTGTTTTACCTTCACTAATGTGCAGCCCCAGATTTTGTGCCGCCTGCTCGATCTGGATGAAGGAATCGTGTACAGCTTGCTCGGTTCTTCCGATGATGTCGATGTTGTCTGCGTAAGCCAGTATCTGGCTGGACCTGTTGACGATGGTCCCTCTTGTTGCCGTGCCAGAGTCACGGATTGCTTTCTCCAACGCCAGGTTGAAGAGGAGGCAGGCCAAACCATCCCCTTGTCGGAGTCCATTAAAGATGTTGATTGGTCTGGATAGCAATCCGGCTATTTTTACTTGGCTTGTTACGTTGGTCATGGTCAACCTACATAGTGGTGTCAATTTACTTGGGATGCCGAATTCTCTCATGGCTTTGTAAAGTTCTACCCTGGTTATGATATCATAGGCGGCCTTAATGTCTATAAATCTGTAATATAGTGTTTTTAAAAATAAGTCTGTATGCGTGCATTTGTTTGACGAAAAATCAAACCCCGTTATGAATACTCTTATAATGATCTAGGGGGGAGCAAGCCGGGGCCTATTACCTCGGCCGCCATATAAGGGGCCTGTTATAGCGATCAGAAAAACGAAACAGGAAAATTGTTCTGATTGATAATTTATTATGTTTTTAATCGATTCAAAACACAAATGTTATAAACTCATCGATGGCAAATAACTCAAAAATTTTTTGTGATAATAAAATTTTCAGTTGATCCAATACCTACTTATTGTAAAAAATGCATTTATTTATTTTCCTGATGGAATCTAATTTTCCGTACGGAAATTTCATCAGGAAAAAAATTAAATGTATTTTTTACAAAAAATATGTACGTTATTTTTTTTTTTTTTTTTTTTTTTTTTTTTCATTATCTCTTTATTATTCAAAAATATTATACAATTTCATATATTTCTGCGAAGCCTAGGCTTTTCTGCAGAAGATTGTTTATATTAAGTAATAATAAAGTGAGCTTAATTTTAAATTTTGAATTACAAAATTTAACAATTTCAATGTAAGATTTTAATTTTTAATTACATAAAAAATCTTCAACATACATAAAAAAATAAAAAAAAAAAAAATAAACAGAAGGTAAATATTTTCATTAAGGAAGAAGTGTTTTAATTGTTTTTTTCTTGTTTTATAATTTTGTATTTGTTTAAGTTCTTGAGGAAAAGAATTTATAATTGATGGAACAACGTACTGCAGCTGTCTCATACCATACGTGTTGTAGTTTCTTGGGATTTGAAGCATACCTTGTGCGCGTTGCCTGGTGTTGAATGGATGTTGAATCGGTCGAATGAAACGGTTGTTGTCATGGTATTCCAAAACTGTCGTCATCTTGAATATTTGCTCTACTGAGAGTACCTGAAATCTGCTTTCCGTTTGCTGCCTGTGACTGTTCTGAATTATTTTTAGAGCTGAATTTTGTAGTCTTTGAAGTTTCTTGATGTGAGTTGGTGCTGCGTTTCCCCAAGCAAGTACACCATACCTTAGCTTTGACTCTAGTAACGCAAAGTAGACCTGCCTCAAAACGTCCTCAGAAGCATAATACTGCAAGTGTGAGAGTGCATAAAGGCCCTTCTTCAGATCCGTGCGTAGCTTGTCTATATGATTGTTCCAAAGGAAATGACAATCAATAACAACTCCAAGATATTTGTAGCTTTCAACAACTTCGATGCATTCGTTGGGCGTGTTTGGACAGAACTCATTTCTGAAGTATATTTGCTTGTCGGTTTTTTTGAAATGTGGGCTACGGATATGCATTAGTTTTGTTTTAGAAGCGTTTATTACCAATCCGTTGTCGTGACACCATCGTACAGCTGAGGCGAATTCCTCTTGCATTATCATTGTCGCCGAATCCAGAGACTTATGGCGAACAACAATTGCAGTGTCATCAGCAAAAGCGAATGGAATGCTTAGCTTAAAAACCCGAAGAAGTTCGTTTGTATAAAGGATGAAAAGAAGTGGGCCTAAATTAGATCCTTGTGGAACTCCATAGTTAACATTCCTTGGTTCACTGTAAACATCCTTTATCTTGACGCAAAACCTTCGGTTTTGAAGAAAGTCTGCCATCCAATCAGCCATCACACCTCGAATCCCGATTCTTTCTAGCACTTCTAACAATTTTGAATGATTAAGTGTGTCAAAAGCTTTGCTTAAATCCATAAACATCACAAGTACATGGTGACCTTTATTTAAACTCTCGTTCACACAATTAGCAAATTCACCAAGCAGTTGTCCTGTATTTTTGTTCTTCTGAAATCCGTACTGGCTTTTGTTTATAAGTGAGTGTTTTTCAATGAAGCTTTGTAATCTACTAACAACTATTCCTTCTAGGCACTTTTCAAAGACCGGAAGTATTGAAATCGGTCTGTAATTAGTCAGTTGATTCTTAACTCCACCTTTATAAATTGGTCTTACAACAGCAGTCTTAAGTAGTTTTGGTATTGTTGCTTCTGTTAGGCTTAGATTAATTATTTTGCACAAGATTGGAGCAAACAAATCGGCATGCTTTTGTATGTCCACTGCTCTGATGCCATCGATTCCAGGTGACTTATTCTTCCCAAGTGACTTAATAATCTTGTTGACCTCCATAACATTTGTAGCATATGTGAAGATAGTGTTTTCAATATGGATATTTGTGTTATGTGATGTTTTCAAATTACATTGGTGTATTATTTTTGCAGTTTGTGATGAGAAAAATTCAGCAAACTCGTTGGAAAGTGAATTGTATCCTGTTTTGAAGTTGCTTATCATTGTTTCATCAATGCTCGATTTCTTTCTTCCTAGAACTTCATTTATTAATCCCCAGGTCTTACGAGGGTTTGATCTGAACTCAACAAACTGGTTTTTATAGTAATTGGATTTTTGAATTATTATATCTTTATTGATTTTGTTTCTTAAGATTTTGTATTCTGTTTCATAACTTTTGTTTCTTCTATTATTTGTCCACTTCCTGTACAATGTGTCTCTTTTTTACAATCTACAATAAGGTTTGGTGTTATCCAGGGGTTATTTTTTCGTATTTTCGAAACTTTATTAATGACTGTTGATTTCCTGTAGATATCTTTTAGTTTACCAGCAAAGTTATTGTACATTCCTTCAGCATCCTCCTCTTCTAAAACCAAATTCCAATTTTCTTCTCGAATAAGTTGATTTAGTTTCGAGTTCGTTATGTGAGAAGTACTAACAACCTGTTTTTCCGAATGTGTTTGAGTTTTTATATAATACAGTGTTGGATAATGATCGGTGATTTCGTTTTCAATTACTGCAGTGTAAATTGGATTGTCGATTTTGCTTACTAAGATGTGATCAAGCAACGACTTGGTTCCATTTCGTGGATCAACTCTCGTGCATTTTGTTATGACGTTCGTAAGTCTCGACGATGCTAGCATTTCCAAATAATCTTTTACATAACTTATGTTTAGTTTTGTTTTTTGGACATCAATATTTATGTCACCCAAAACAATATATTCTTCATTTTTCCTCATCGTTCTAAAATCGTTGCCAAGCTCTTCAATAAATGAAAATTTTAGTATCAGAAATAATTCTGTGAGTCATTTGTCATCGAAAAATGTAGCATTTGTGTTGCAATTAAAATCAGAACATATTTAATTATCGATTTGAAAAGTTTTTCCTGTTTCCTGTTTCGTTTTCCTGATCGCGATGAACGGCCCCTTACCCAGGCCAGCAGATTTGTGTATGTCGAGATCCTTGACTACTCTTGCAACTGTACGAATGTTGAAGAAGAGTCAACCCATAAAACCGTTTACGCTTTCAAGTACAGGTGGAGATAATTACACTATAAATATGTATGTGGAAGCATCGAGTTATAGTAGCAAACTGTGATGGAAACGAAAAGATTTTCCTTGTGAGCTTACCACTGAAGTATAAATGGAGATGAACATCGGAACCGAATACGAAGTTGTATTTCGTATGATTTTGACATACATATATGTCCGAAAATGTTTACTGCTTGTGGGACATTGCAGTATTTTTTTCCGTAATTTATGATTGACTGTTGCAGTTCTTTGGCTTTTGTGACCGACATGTGCCACAAAAACCAAAGAACTGCAACAGTCAAATTTTACGAACCATAGCAGTTAAAGTTCCTGAACTGAAATTGGCATTCTTGTATTGCTAAACGGTTATCCTTGGAGTCTTTTCTTTAACTGCATTTATTTTGCCGATATGACACAATGGTCCGAGGACTTGTTTTATAGAATCTCATCTTAAAACATTCGAAAAACTCTATTTATTTGGTTTTTCTAATTATGGGAACCAGAAACATGCCTGTTCGTACCGTGACGGCATTTTCTGCCAGTTAGTTATATTTGCTTTCGAAAATTTTTTCTTTGGGCAAAAGTATTTAATCAAGATCTTCTTCGATACACTAACACAAATACAATTCAAATGATTTATTACACAGAAAAATGATTATATTATAACATTTTAATAATATATTTTTGTATGTTCTTCCATGAAAGAATAGATATGTATACTTAAAGAATTCAACAGTGTGGCATATCTTTTTTTGTTGCTATCTTTAAAATAAAAAAAAATCATTTAGATTATTACAAAGATTTTTTCAATAGATACATATGCGAAAAAAGTTTACCACTTCCTCTACGTATTTCTAATTTTACATAAAAATCTGAATATAATACTAATAAAAATCGACAAAACTCAGCACAAACTTGTAGAGCTCAAATCCTGCCAAATAAACAGAAAAGTTACTTTACTTCCAATACAATTTATCTTTTATGCAGCCTCACAATCTTTACAACCTCTTTGGTGCGCTCTGGTCCGTTTTTTTAAACATCACATCATAAAAAGTAAGTCTTTACAACGACGACGATGAAGTCGACGTTGATGTCCTTCATCTCGCACACGTCTTACCATTTTGAAAAGCATTTTATGGAATTCTGATGGCAATAACCATTTTCAGTTTTATGGTAAATCCTGTTGGCCAAAGTATAAAGAATGAGTAAGGATGGTATGGTGAAAGGTTTATTTTTTGTGTTTCATGCTAAAGGAAATGGTCTCTTAACTGGTTCGACATCATTCTCTCGGTACGATGATGCAGCGGGCAATGCCGGCGCAATGCGGTGGCTACCCGTCTATGAACTTAAAAATATATTCACCTCGACCTCGAGTGCATGTGGTTATTTCCTTCGGTCGTCCTTGCCCATGAGATTCCGAATCAAAACGGGGATGGATGAAAGCACTTAAGATTTGTCCATGAAATCTTCTACGGAGGACGAGATCATCTCTATAAAAATTCTGCCACCCCCACCATTCATTTCTTTTGGATACAAACTCTTACGAGTGAGCAAGTTCGATTCCCTAGAACAGAGCCAAGTGCCGGAAACCGTGGACGAAATGGCAACGACGAAAATGGCTATGAAAATCAGCGAAAAAAAAACAGGATGACAAAAAAAAAGAAAACAACTATTTCAATGCTGATTTTATCTTCGTGCGCGCCGCGTCGACCGACATTGTAATTTCTCAAGAGAGCTTTTTGAAAATGTAGCTCGAATATTGGGTACACACAATTTTCGTGATGAAAAGTTGGAACGCTTCCAAGGATTAGTAATGGCCAGGCCAGCAGGGAACGCTTTATATTCTAAAGTCGGATAGTAAATATAAAAAAATGTAACTTATTTTTTTTTTCGTCTTTTTTTTATTTTAGTTAGGTGGATATAGATATGCTTTCTGGTAAATTCACTTCCCATCC
The DNA here is from genome assembly GCA_951217065.1 of Baccha elongata. Taxonomy (NCBI): domain Eukaryota; kingdom Metazoa; phylum Arthropoda; class Insecta; order Diptera; family Syrphidae; genus Baccha; species Baccha elongata. The sequence goes on from OX578272.1 coordinate 178,293,184, forward strand.
TTTAAATCAAAACAAGATTTATGGTCAGCTGCTGCATGAAGAATTTTGCAACACAGAGTCTATATAATATAGGAGATGAAGAAAGAACTTATAACGGACTAGATAATCTCTCTTTCAGCTTAAGTCTTTTACAGACAAAAAAAAACTCGTTATAATATAAACGAGCGAAGTAAAAAGGACGAAAATAAAGACCCATTTATTCTTATTATTCCTGCCTAATGAGCTAACAGAATATTGACAAAAAGCTACTCAATTTATGTCTAAGAGGGAAGTTACTTATCGATGGTCTAAATATTGTAAAATACTTACGAGTACCTGCTTGATAAATGGAGGTGATTATTCCTTTAAAAAAAAGTCTAATAACTTGGAGAAGAAGGAACAAAATTATTACCTTGTCGGGTTTTGGGTTGTCAAAAGATTTTTTTAAGAAAAGATAAGTATTATGTGATAATAGATATGATAGGATTAGTAAAGATTTTTTAGGAAGGTGTAAAACCGTGATATCATAAAGAAAAAACAAAAATAAAGCACAGTTTTTCATATTTTTTGTTTTTTTTTTTGTTTTTCAAATATTTGTTTTTAATATATTAATTTTATTAATAACCCATGGCGTAATTTTACAATTATTAGACCTTCAAACGCCAAAGCATCTAAGTTTAATCCCCAAGTTTCACGTACGGAATCAGATTGGTTAAGAGTGTTAGATAGAATCCCCACCTATACTTACTTACTTTAGATGGCGCTCACAGTCCAAATGGACTTCGACCTCAACCAACATGTCTCTCCAGCCAGCTCTGTTTCAAGCTAACCGCTTCCAATTTCCCACCGCAAGTTGTCTGAGGTCGTTTTTCACTATTGGGGGGCGTTCCAATGCTGCGTGCACCATCCGGATTGTACTCGAATACTCGTCGGGTTGGTGCGTTGGTAGACATACGCTCCACGTGACCCAGCCATTTCAGCCGCTGTATTTTCAGCTTCTTGAACAGGTTATTATCGGTTTATAGTGCGTATAGCACGTCATTGAATCTTCTTCTTCATATACTCCTTCGACAAACACAGGACCATATATATCACTCGAAGAATCTTTCTCTCAAAGCACCGAAGTAACTTTTTAATCGAGCCCTTTAACGCCCATGCTTCTGCCCCATACAGCAGAACTGGGATGATCAAGGTCTTGTACAGCTACTCCTTTTAGTTCCAGAGAGAGGGCCTTACTACTTAAATGCCTTCTGAGCCCGAAGAAATAGCGATTGGAAAGTGTAATTCTTCCTTTGATCTCTGATGCACTGATTTTATTCTGCGTTGTTCTAGTGCATACAACGTAGACAAAGTCCTTGACTACTTCAAATTTATATCTTTTCATCCTTACGTTTAGTTTTCCCGTTGATAGCATATATTTCGTTTTGTCTTCGTTAACAGCCAATCCCATTTTTTCCGCCTTCAATTCAATACTGGCAAATGCACGAGCCACAGCTCGCTTGTTTCGCCCGATTATGTGAATGTCATCTGCATAAGCGAGTAGTTGAGCGAACTTTTGGTAAATTCTCGAGTAAATTATACCAGTAGTGTAGGCTTGCGATTTTCGTACAATTGCTTCAAGAACGATGTTTAACAGGTTGCATGATAACGCGCAACCTTGCCTTAGACCTTTATCAACACCAAACGATTCGGTGATGTTCTTACCGACTTTTGACTGAACAGCGATATTCCTCCATCGTCATCCAGCACAAGTTTGCCAGGGATGGCGAAATACGAAATGGCTCCGTACAATTCGTCTCTATCCACTCTATCATACGCGACTTTAAAATCGATAAAAAGGTGGTGTGTATCGATCTGGAATTCCTGTTTTTTTCCCAAAATCTGTCGAAGTGATCGTGAACAAGGGGTTTAAGGCGATCGCACAGGATAGCCGAAAAGATTTTATAAGTGACGTTTAGGAAGCTAATTCCTCTGTAAATATTGCATGTCAGAGTGTCTCCTTTATTGTGGATGGGACATACTATGCCAAGCCAAGTATCCGTTCATCGAGCATACTTTTTTCCATCCAAATTTTACAGATGATTTGGTGCATTCTCCTTACAAGCACATCTCCTGCTTATTCAAACAATACAGCTGGTAAGCCGTCTGCCACCAGTAGCTTTATTAGAATAAAGTTTGGCAATCGCTAGGCGTACCTCATTCATGTTGACCATCATCATCCATGTTAGATTGAGTTAGTCACCTTGCAGCGGAATGTTAGCTAGCTTTACCGTTTAGCAGTCTAGAAAAATGTTCTTTCCAGATCTTCAGCACTGACTGTGTATCTACTACCATATTCCCCTTCTCATTTCGGAAAGGCTTTAGTTCTGGCCTTAAATCCTTTGGAAGATCTTTTTACCCTTTGATAGAACTTTCCAACATTACTTCAGTAGGTACAACCCTCAATAGACCCGGCCAATCGCTTCTCGTAATCTCTCTCTCTTTTTCTTCCTGAGAAGTTGGCGTTCCTCCCCTTCTTTTTTGCCCGTAAAGATATCAAGCTGCTCTCTAAGTAGCTCTGGTTCTTGTCTGGTAGGCCTCGTTCTTCGCTGCATGCGCCAACCGGCACTTTTCATCAAACCAGGAGTTTCGTTGTGGACGCTTAGGGAGACCCAGCACATCAGAGGTGGCAATTCTGATAGCTTCTTGACAATGTCTCCACTGGTCCTCTGTACTTGCTACTGGCGGCAGACTTCTTTAGAGATTGATAGAAACGCGGTCAGCAATTTTGACTTCGCGATATCGAATCTTCTCACAGCTTCAGCTCGAATCGGGGGCGCCATTGATATTCGCATACGTATTCGAGAAACTACCAAGTAAAGCTTTATTCCAGTCATCAATGATAACCTTTTATTAAATTACTATATAAACGACAGAAATTTAATGGAATTAAAAGTTGAATCGAAACTCAACTTAATAAATTGGAATTTGAAATAAATACTAGCCTCATTAGCTAACCTTTAATTTTGTTTTCCAAAAATACTTTACGTTTCCTATTTTATAATATTAATAATTCGTAATATTTTAATTAAACCTTCTAGTAAAATAATGTGATTAAATTTCGCATAAATTAACGAATTGCAATCAATCAACTGTTACATTTATGCACTCGAGTCTTCATATTAATTTTTAATTTTTTGTGCTTTCATAGATATTATATAAAAATTATTTCTATGAATTTAACATAATATTTTAAGGCACACAAAAATTCATACTTTAAATGATATGTTTACCACCATTGCACATTGCAACATTATATAAGTATCCTATAGTAATTTTTATTGATAGCAAGTTAAATTAATTAAAATTTAAGGTATTTTAATACATGTATGTTTAGAATATTTTTTATCTGTTCAAATATAGTGAGCTGTCTCCTTATTAGGGCAGTGTATTATTTGAATAGTGTAATATAGACATTGGGCCTTATACCAAAAATCCAATTTAGTAACAGATTAAATAAAAAATTCCACACTTTAGGAAATTGTTGGTGTATATTTTCCATCGTCTCAAAAAACACAGACGAAATGTGAACGAAACGGTACCGGAAAAATTTTTAAGTAGAGTTTCGCCATTTGAAAAAAAAAATATTTTTCAAAACACAAAAAAAAAACAAATAAAAATAACAGAAATCTATTTTATAATAATAATAACCACAAACAAACACGAACAAAATACAAACGTCAAATTTTCGCGAGCAATTAATATCCCGGTGAATTAAATTGTGAAAAGAGTGCAAAGAGTAGTGGAGACTTGAACCGCTTATGAACCGTTTCACATCGGAGCTGCGTACCACAAAACGAAAAGAAAGACGAAAAATTTCATTTATGATTTAACTGTGTCATTTTTGTATGGGATTTTTTGTTTCACTTCAGCTGCATACTAGGCTTATAGTGTGGAGATTTTGTTTAAGCTGTTACTAAATTATGTGTACAAAAATATTTTTGTTTTATTTAATTAACGGAAAGTTGCACCATTAAAGGGTTTTATAGAACTCTAAATTTTCGCTAGGAAAATTTACTTTTGAAATCAGGATATGAAGTGAACAAGACAAAAATCATCTTATTTAAAAAGTTGAAAAATTGAATGTGTATATTTTCTATATTTTTCAAATAAACAGATGAAAATCTTATGCAATCAAAAACACGATTTCAAAAGAGAATTTATTGTTCTATAACACCCTCAAATGGACTTTTGGTTCAGATTCAAACTTTTAGGAAACATTTCAGATAAAAACTTCTTTTAATTTAATTTTTGTTTTCTATAGAACCCCCTTCATTGTGGTTATTACCTCATATTTAAATTTATTTTTCACTAGTAAAATATGACCTTCGATTTTTCAAATGAGGTGATTTTGGTCTTTTGCATATTCAACAACCTAATTTTAAGAATTATTTTCTTGAAAAAAATTCAATCCTCTATACTTCCTTCTAGTTTAGACGATTTGACGGAATTTTTGATGAAAAACACGGGAAAAAACACTGATTTTTTTTAATTTTTCCTCTTTGCGATGAGTTTAACTCGAAAACGGCTGAGAATTGGAAAGACCTGATTATAACACAAATTGTAGAAAATTTAGTGGTCTTTAATTAAGTCTAAGAGAATTTTTCCTTACTACGGACCATTTCTGTGGTAGAAGCGTAAACCCCCTCCTCCGGCTCACCACCCAGACGTCAGTACTTTTAGTATGTTGACTATTAAAGCAGTCGGAACAATATTCCGAAGGAATGGATTAGATCCCTGCTCTCTAGGGTGACCGCAAAAATCGGTTTACGAAAATGGGTCGAACCCCCTATAGATAGCGAAAATTTGAGCTCGATTGGATAACTCTAAATCGCTCAAAGTTTCAAAAATCTCGTTTATGTTGTTATCGTTTTTTTTTATTTTTCTAAATATTTTCTTTATTAAAAAATAAAAAAAAATTATAGGCCATGCGTCTCATCGAATAAAACATCGTTTATTTTTAAACTAAACCTAAAGAATCAGAAAGAATTTTCATTATAGAAGTACTTTTTTGTGGAAAAAAGGTAGAATTCCGTCAAAATACAAAAACAATGCAATTAAACGACTATAAAAGCTCATAAGAATTCATTATGAAGAAAAAAAAAAACTGAAAAAAACACGTTTTTTGAAACTTTGAGCGATTATCGGCACAATTTAGAGTTATCCAATCAAATTCTAATTTTGGCTACCTGAATATCTGCAAAACCTGATCATTTAAAGGGGTTTCCCCGTAAAGAATTCGACATAAAAAAATTTCTTCAAGCGATGCGGTCACTCTACTGCTCACGCACTCTATACCCCCTTTTAAGCTATTCATTGATTGGACTAATATTAAACAATTAATTTAGAACATGTATGATAGTTTAAAAACTAAATAATGAATATTGATGGCACGGGATACTTGAGTAAGAGAGCTAAAATTAGCGAACGAATACTTTGCTTTAGTAGGCTTCTACTGATTAGAGTTTTCCGTTGTTTAACTTCCTATTTGTCTTGGGGTCATAACAATTTTATATTCAAACCTTGGATGCAACAAGATAGGATAGTGATCGGAGTGAATGTATGCTTCTCGGAATATTTAAACGACCAGAATGTCGTTCGAGTTTCTCATATATTCAATTTCAAGTCTCCCAGGATGATTTGTATAGCGCAGATTTTTCTTCAATGGCTTCTACAAGCTTCAGACTGAAGTTGATGCTGATGATTAAGCACTGATGACTGATGTGAATTGTAATTAGAAGTTCGATTATGGACGATTTTTCCGATGATCTTCTTCCTATAACAAATCCACACATTCTTTCTTATAATCTTATCATAAGGTAACCCTAATCTGCACTAATCACCAAGTCAGCCAATTTGACAGAAGATTCTTTTGGTTTCGAACTAGAAGTTTTCTTTATTTTATAATTTTACCGTGATTCTTATAAAGTGACACTTGTTTTTCTTTGCGGTTATTCAACAAAATTTTACAAATTGTCCCTACAAATTAAACCTAACCAGAATAAGCATTTCAAACATATCTGTTAACATAAAAAACAAAATGCAAAAATATCCTTCCTAACATATTTATACAAAAAAGTGGCAAACAGACTATCCCACCCCTTGTTCTAGCAACAACGAATAAAGTATCTATGTACATAATATGAGCTTCAATCACGGTTACACTTGTATGTAGTATGCTAAAATTGGAGCACGAAACATGCAGATATCGCAAACAGATAATCGTCCTTATGTCAAGGGTCATAAATAAAATTCCGACGAATGCAAATGAAATCACATCCCATATACCACCCCATGTACCTTATTCTAGAGTTTGTATATTGATTTTTCATACAGTAAGAGCTATTGCGCTTTGCGATACCTATATTGCTATTGACCTAGAAACTGAACAAGTTATAAGGTACCATCTGTGTATTTCTGGAAAATTGAAGGACAACTTCAATTAGATGCCTTCTCTGAATGTTTTATGGAAAATATTGTGGTTGTGAAATGTCAGATATTGTATGCGTGCTTTAGAATTCAGTTAGGGTATTAGAAGTCAATAGGCTGATTATAGTGAAGAAATTGAGTAGTCAGGTATTTGAAGGTGGAAGGTTAAATAAAAAATGCCAATGAATAATGATTGTTGATAAAAACATATTTACAGGTTATGCATTAATATTACGGTTTCGTAATTCTCCCATCAGTGGAAAAGTCTATTTATTTGTCCGCAAAACGTTTGCTTTTTTAAATTTTTGAAGAAGTCAAAGCCACTCGAAATTTTTTTGATATTTATTGTTTTCTAAATTTATTCAAGGCCAAATCAACTTAAAAACTTGTATCGGACTTTTTTGATCATAGTTCTGATTAGCAACCCAGAATTTAACACTCGAGTTGAAGAGTAGGTGTTAATGTTTCGTATGTTAATTGAAGTGACTCTAGATATTTAGTAGCTATATTAACAAGAATCATTCAAGCGGATAACTAATCACTTCAGTTGCGGTCGAAGTAAGTGTAATTAGAGTGTTCTGGCATGGTAGTGTTGCGGTGCTAGTGAGGCGGAATTTTTTTTTTATGTTGAGCCTTCAGAGTGTGGGGTTGTATGGGTGAGGTTAAGATGACCGTAGTAGGACTAGGTGGCTTGGTTGCACATCAACTCAGAGGCCCAGTGACGTATCGTTTCAGTTGCCCGACGAGTTGGCAAAAAATTAAGTTTGCTATCTTAAAATTCATGAAAAAAATTATATAAAAAAAAATGCCATCTGAAAATGCACGTTCCGAACATGAATTTTTATAAACGCATAAAAACGTAAATTATTAATTCCAAATGTAAATTTCGGGTTCAAAACATGCATTTTATACGGAAAAAAAAACTAAAATTTTGAATTCCGAAAAAGAATTTTGACCGGAAAGAACTTAAGTTTTGGGTACAGAGAACAAACTAATGTTTTGGATTCCGAACGCAAACGGGCATCGAACGCGAAATTCAAACGCAAAAAACGTACGTTGTTAGTGCCGAACGGGAATTTTCAACGGATCGAACGTAAGTTTTGGGTTCCGAACGCTAGCGTAATACAAACTTGAAATTTAAAGATAAAAAACGTAAATTTTAAAAGAAAGGTAACGCAAAAAAACGTAAATTTTTAGTTCCAAAAGTTAACTATATTTAAGTTTCGAACGTAAAATTTAAGTTTCGAACGTGAATTTTGAATTTTAAGATAGAGTCATTGCGCTGCGAAGTCACTGGGTTGCTTAGTCACTGGGTTGCTAAGTCGTCAATTTTTTGGGTCACTGAGCCAATATGCAACTTATTCACCCACTCCTACTACGCACCCACAAATAAGCTTAACCCACAGCCCACCGACAATTTTCAACTCCCAATATATGTATGTCTCCTTAAACCAAGCTGGTCCAAAAAAGCTCTAATTACAACTAATAGGCGTTATTACACTTTGAAAAGTGAAAAAAACACCGCATAGTAACATTCGGCTTTATTTCGCTTTGAGAAAGTGAAATAACACTGATTCGGTTCTAATTCACTTTGGCAAAATATATGCTTTACTGTAAGTTAAGGGAGTAAACAGTATGGAGGATTTGCTGCTTGGCGTCACTATTGGATTTGGTGTATGTTCGTGGTTGGGTACAATATACAAAGTTTATTTTGTTTCACTTTATGAAATTCTTCAAAAAAAAATCGGCATTAAGCGTGCGGTGTTCAGCTCAATATGGCAGCTTTCCATCTTGTGTGAGTTTCAAAGGTATTGCCTTACTGATTCACCATATCTCACTATACTGTATGATGGTGCCCTTTGGACAGGGTTCTCAGCGTTCCTCTTAAGTACTTGACAATACCAGTTGAGCAAAGTTTGTCGTGGTGTATTTTACTCACGATGGTATCTTCTTAATTCTTACTTCGATCAATTTTTATCACTCTTGCTGTCATATGAATAAGTTTGACCGAGATCTGATATGGGCAATGAAGACCTAAAAAAATCTACTTGCGGAAGATCATCAATGTCTGGGTCTAGATTTCTCTCACTGTAAGAGGTTCAGAATTAATACCCATCATTAGTATACAGATTTGCTCAAGTCAATCAATTGGTGCCTGATTATTGCAGCCGCTTCAAGGGAATCCTCACTGCGCTTAGCACAAAAGTGCTTCTTCCATCGACATTCAGCATACAATCCCGATTTCATTAAAACATGCAATCAAGCACAAAAGCTTAAAACAATCCAATTAAGTTCTCATTCAAAAACTAATTTAGTCACTCCTCTATAAATGCACTGAATTCCTAGGGATTTTTTTTTTCTACAAAGGAACTCATTAATTTTGAAATAAACCTACATACATATATACATATATCTATGAAATCGTGTCAATTACCGTTTGTATTATATTTGTTCACTATATGAATCTGTTGTTATTACAAAACAGTGAATTTCCTGATTCTGAGAAAATCCTAAATTAAAGCGACATTCATATACCTACATATATTTCGGGGCCAAACCGGAAATTCATCAAGTTTGCGATCCGAGCCGAATAAAAATGTCTGCCCCAAAGAACTCACAGAATAAATGTGTGTGTATATACACAGGACACAATGGAAATGTTTTCCCAATTAACTAACGATGGCCAACATTCCATGAAGGCTGATGTGGATGAAACAAATCACCATCACAGTACTGGATGCTGGATGGGTTTTGTATGCTTCTCGTTCTGGGCGGTTGGTCGTTGGGACTCCCTTCCGCAGGAATTCAACCAAAGTCGATGTGGTGCAGTGCGGTGTGGTGTGGTTCAAGCAGCGTGTCGGCAAATGAGTTACTTTTGTCCTAATGGCTATCATTCGAATTCCATTCACTTCGGGCAAATTATATAATTTTGCAGCTAAAAGGACGAAGGTTATAAATGCGGTCGCTCTCGAGTGGCATCCACATATGAACCTTCTCGATATGATAGTTCATTCAAAATGGTTACATGACAGCATAGTGCCTTTCATATCCGTTAGGTTAACTGCGGTGCTTCGATGTTTGCATCATAATTGCATTCACTGTCAGTTGTGCAAAATGCTGAATTGGTTGAACCAACCTAATATTTCGCTTGGGTAGGTTGACTTCATTTTACTAAATTTCATTCTGAGAAATATTAACTCAATCTATTCAGAATTAGCGAGGCTGTTTAGCTTGTGTGTATATTATGTTCCATTGACAGGACTTCTTCGCCATGCTCTCTATGGCTATTTTCCTGAGGGCGGATAGGGCGTAAACAGACAATAGGGCTTTCGTTTTGTATAAGGTAATAAACTTAATGACTAATGTGGGCAATTTTCACAGTCGTTTTGTTACACTCATAAACATTTGGAAAATGATTAATGTTACTGGTTCTTTGGTTAGCCTAAGAGGAAGCAATAAAATAATGTGACTTAATGTGTTGGCTGTTTTTTTTTTTTTTTTTTTTTTTTGATGGTCTAACTTTGTTTATATTTTATTAATGTTTACAATATGAAATGGGACTTTTGCTATTTGAACTAAAATCATATAGAATTGAATTTAGAAGCAAATCGGCTTTGTAATTGCAGAAATACAATAAATGTCCAGACCAGACCAGAGGCCTCTGGACAAAATAATAATGTATCGTCGTGTAACATTTAATTGGATTTTATTTTTGAGGAACAAAGCTCCTTGAAGCGAGAAAAGTCAGGATTACTGGGGCAGTATTGAGTTGACTCAACTTATTATGTTGTTTTTTTTTTTGTTGGTGATGGTTTCGTCTTTTCTGTTGGCTTTGTGAAAGAAGTTAAGGAAGATATATTTATGAATAAAGTTGATGTTTTTGTTTTACTTTCTTTTATAAGCAAATTAATTATTGCTGTCAGGTTAAGTTTACTGAACTCAACTAATAAAGAAGTTGTTTATTTTCGTTAATGTTTGTAAATTATATTATGGAGTTTACAATCGAGTTCAATAATGACCAAGCACCTCAAATAGTAACACATTTAGCTATATTTTCCCTTGTTTAGACAGAAGTGACAACTAAAAAAACGTACTTTAAATACAAAATAATTAATAATTATTAGGTAATTAATAAATAATAGAAACAAAAACATATCACTCCATACAAACTTCTAAATAATTTGAATAGATTTAATACAAATCTGCATAAATACCGACTTTTGCACTTAAAATTAAAAGCTTTGAAAATAACTTTTTCTTGATTTAATAGATTTAAAAACTATAAACTACATATATTGTGGATTTAGCTTTAAAACTTTCGCAAATGCCGACTTGTACTCTTTAGTTTAAAAACCATCGCAAATACCGACTTCCTTGCTTTTATAAATGTAAAAACCTTTAATAATGCCGACTTGCACAACTTATAGCGAGGGGTTTGTCACGAATGAAATCACCTGACCACTTATACTTGCAATCATTTGAAATCACGTTGAAATCAGGCGATATCACTATTATTTCAAGTGACGAAATTCAAAATAAAAATGTTGGTTATCGATTTCAAATGATTTCTTGCAATCATCAAAAATATTTGAAATCACTTAAAGTTTTTCTGCAATCATGCATTCAAAAATGCCATAGTGAAATCACGAATTGAAAGCACAATGAAATTACTTGAATTAATTTGCAATCATTTGAAATCAGTAAATTTATTTGAAATCAATGCAATCACAAAATTTTTAAATCAATTTAAATACTGCTTGAAAGCACCTGAAATCATATGAAGTCATTTGAAATATTGCAATCATTGAACCACTAAACTTGCTAGTCACAAACCCCTCGCAACTTTTCAAAATGCCGACTTTGTCGACTCTGCAAATACGTGGGGTTAGGACACCCCCCCAGCCCCCCCTCCCCTTCGGAACGCCACTGAGTACCTATTAGCTATTTCTAATTTCTATAACTTGTAATTACGGTTTGTATGCGGTGAATCCTCAAAGAACCTGCTTCTGTTCAATATTCTTTAGAATATTTATTTTAATCATTCACCATGAGCCCGAGCCCCACCGTTAACCCAATTAACCTCAAAAAGAAATTTTACCAGTCGAATTTTCAGAAATTAGCAAATAATGATTCTATTGAAAATATAAATTTTCCTCTTTGTTGGTTGTTTGAAATATTAACCATTTTAATTTGATTTCTTAAGAGCTTAAGAATTCTACAGGGTATAGCCTTTGCTAGTTCACTATACTTATAATACAATTTTAGGCAACTTATCAAAAATAAATGCAAGCTAGGTATTTTGTAGTTATTGTTTAAAGTGGCAGAAGTGAACCCAATTTTAAAAATACCATAATAAAAGACACAGCTACACGAGCATTTAAGGAAAAAGAAAAATTTATAGGAACCTTCATACTTTAGGGGTTGGTTATAGCGATTAAGAAAACGTTACGATAATTTATTATGTTTTCATTCGTTTTAAAACAAAATTGTTTCACTAATCGATGGCAAATAACTCAAAGAAATTTTGAATCGAACAAATACTTATAGTAAAAAATTAATTTATTTATTTTCATGATGGATATTATTTTTGTGTACCTATACGGCCATCTTCAGGGCACTAATTTTAACATATAATACAATTTAAAATTAAGTCGTCGTGGTAAGTTGAGAAACAATTAAATAATTAAAATACATATACAACAGTGTATATTAGAGTGACCGCAACGCTCGAAGAAATTTGTTCTTGTCAAATTCCTTACGGGGGAACCCCCTAAAATGATCAGCTTTGCAGATATTTAGATAGCCGAAATTTGAGCTCAATTGGATAACGGTAAATGGTGCGATAATCGTTCAAAGTTTCAAAAAAATGTCGTTTTTCAGTTTTTTTTTTTTTTTATAAACTCTTTAAAAGAGCTTTTTAAGTCGTTTAATTGCATCGGTTTTGTATTTTGATGGAATTTTAGTTTTTTTGCACAAAAAAATGCTTTTCAAATGAAAAGTTTTGCTGATTCTTGCAGTCTTAATTTAAAAACTAAAATTAAAATAATACAGATGCCACAACTCGACGATTTATGGGTTATTTACAATCCTTTATTCGATGAGATGCATAGCCCATAATCTCTTTTTATTTTTAATAAAAAAAAATTTTTTTAAATAAAAAAAAACAACAAAAAAGAGATTTTTCAAACTTTGAGCGATTATCGGCACCATTTAACGTTATCCAATCGAGTTCAAATGTTGGCTATATAAATATCTGCAAAAGCTGATCATTTTGGATACCCCAACTCCCCTATACTGTATATGTACAATAAACACATAGTTAATACTAGCTGTTACCACGCGCTTTGCAGCCGAAGAAAAAAATAAGGGAGAAAGTATTGATTTCGAAAAAATAACTACAAACATATTGGTCCAACATTTTGCCAAAAGCTTATAAGCTCATAAATAAGAGTTTTCAAAAAAAGCTACCCCAGCGCCATCTTTGGGATAATTGATTTCATAAGTTACTTCCAGCAACAACAGCTATTTGTCAGTGAAAGTCCCGCTTAAATTGGTCCAGTAGTTTCTGATCGGTTAATATCTATACACATAAATAAAAATGGATTGTCTGTTTGTAATGTCAAAATAACAGTACTTTACTACACGCATATGAAAGCATACACAGCCCTTCTAACAAAACACATATTTTTAAAATTTTTGTCTGTCTGTCTGTTTTACAGGCTAATCTCGAGAACGGCTGGACCGATTTTGACGGGACTTTTACTGGCAGATAGATAATGCTTTGTAGGTGATAGGTGATAGGACTATAACTTCCATGCCACAAATACCGGAAGTGTCGCCCGATCTTTTTTTTTTACATGGAGGTATACGTAAATTTGAATTAACATATAGTACCTTACCTAGTTGCTTTTGTCAATTCCATTGTTCTTATAGAGAGTGACTGGCTTTTAGTATTTGTGATTCGTTGGCTATGATGATGGTGACCATCCGTTCATTATAATATTGGACAGTCCTGTATTTAAAGATGCTCCTTACGAATTTACGGTGCATTCCAAACAGTACCTATATATAAATAAGAGACTCGTTTTTGCTTTAAAATTATTAAAAAAAAACAAAAATATGTATATTACAAGTACAAGTTTTTTTATTTGTCATTGTTTATAAATTGTTTCTTTGTCGATTGTTCATTATTTGGTGTTCATATGCATGGTCACCGTAGCTATGTAACATTCTGTTCATTTTCGTAGATTTCTGTCGCAACCTTCGTTATTTTTTGAGTTTTTGCAAACATGGAAGTGAATTTTCGTTTATTTCGATCGCAGGTCCCGTTATTTGGGACCAACCACTAATTCCACATCAGACTGTACCTACTTACAATGAATAGGGACACTCTCTACGTATTCTATTTTTGTTTACAATTTTGGTTACAGCTATGGTATTTCTCACACAAGTACATGAGAAATAGACGGCTATGGGAAATGTTATAGTAATCGAAGGATATACGAAAAAAGAACTGTTTCCAAATGTAGCACAGGGTGTGTCGTCAACAAAAAAAGGCAAATATTAATTTATCATACACTTTTATTAAATTTTGTAGGTAATATAAGTAGGCAAATTGTTCACATAGGTATATTATGTAGGTATGTGCAGTTACCTACGTTTAAATGTTTATGCTTAATGGTTATTGCTATAGTTTGTTTGTTATTTATATTAAACTGTGTTAATGGGGTTAACTCGTACTCTTTTTAGAATATTGGTTCTAAAGTTCGGTACAATTTTCTTATTTTTTTTTTCATTCCAAACATTTCGGGAGGGGGGGGGGGTTAACCCCCGACCCCCCGACCCCCCGACCCCCCTTGCGTTCGCGCCTGCCAGTTGCATTCTTCTTCTGAAACAATTCAACCGTTACAATCGCGCTGTAAGGAATGCTCATCATTTTACCCTGGATCCCAACTAAGGATGTACTCTAGAGTATTGAGATTCTTTCTTTAGCCGCACAACACGAATGTGGAATGCTTTGCCTGGCTCAGCTTTTCTCTCCCATTGTGATGCTCAGACATTTAAAACCAACGTTCATCGGTATCTCATCTAACTCCTCCATTTCTCTAACCGTTCGCAAAGGTATACAAAAAAAAAACTTCTTATAGAAGGGAATTAGTTCCCGCTTCTGTGTAAGTATACTAGGGTCTCATAAGGAATTGCACTTGGTTCTAAATCGAAACTTGGTGCAAACAAAGTCCTTTGGGGATTAAGTTTTTGGGGACTAAGTTCACCGTACTGATGTAGGTATAGCTACTAAACATTATTTTCATATTTTCAAAATGCAGGCGAAATGAACTCAGGTGAACCAAACAAGACTATCGGAGGGATGTATAGTCTCCCAGTCCAAATGTTACCCTAATTGAAGAAAATCAAAAAGTTGAATAACAGGAGGTATGCCCGCCCACATATGAAATTATAATTGTATCCTTAACGAATACATCATTCTGCAAGGCACAGTTCTTCAAATCATCAAAAGCCACAACCTAATTGAACAAGAACTTTTCAAAACATCGCATCCAGGGTCAGGTTTTTTTTTACTGCTCCCCCTATAACAAGGTTCAATATAAAGTAACACAAAATGCCTTCGAGAAAAACTCATGTTATCGAAACTCGTGTTAAAAAAAATATGTTTGCGAAGGCAACCAATTTCATATATTTTTTATGGTATGAATGTTTTTTCAGGGCTTAGACATGTGACCTTTGTACCTTATACAACTTCAACTAGATGTTTTATTTGTTGATTTATGAGCATTTTATTTTTTCTGAGATATTTATTGACTTATCAATAGAATAATGTTTTGATGGGCAATAGTCGAAACGGGCATTCGATATTTATGTACCTTACTAGGCCCATCCGCAATACCGCACATTACCACCATCCCACAGGAAAAAAAAAGGAACATAACGAAAACTCGTATTTATTTATTTGTGTATTGATGTTCTATTTGTGGGCCTTCGGGTGTGACAGAGTGTTGGGTTGGGCGGCTTCCTGCGAGAAAAAAAAAGTAGTTTTGTATTCAGATATTCCGATTGGGAACCATCGATTGCTAAAGTCCAGGAATTCACATTGAGTAAAGAATAAACCACTCCAAAACTCTGCCTCCACACACCTTTCTCCAAATTTTTTTTTATATAGAGGTATATGTTGGTACCTATTTTTGTTTTTGTTTTTCACACTTAATATTCAAAAAGCATCCGTTTGCTACGAAAAAAAAAGAAAACAAGAAAACAAAATACCAATATTACTGACGAGGACGAGGCCACCAGGACCAAAAAAAAAAATATAGGAAAGAAAAATCATTTTCCATTTGCCTTGTTTTGTTGCCTGCCGTTCAATATAAAGAAATAGAAGGTGGAAAAAAGTATATAGGTATCCTATCTTCCAGGTCCTGGCATAGCAATATTTCCTCGAAGATGGTAGAAATAGGTGTAGGTACCAAATGGAATATTTCGTGGTTAAGGTTGAAATTGTATTAATAAACGAAAGCAGTATGTATTTATTGTCTGAGGTATTTTTTACGATGCGGAATAGAAAGCTGATTCTAATGGAAAAGGCTGAATAGTCCTTAGGCATTTAGGCAAGTAGAGTGGCATACAAGTACGTATTTATGGCTCCTTTGAGTGTCATTAAATTCACCTTAGCATCTTAGATTGCAATAAAATACCACAAAATATACTTGATTGATTTAAGAGGATGTAAAAGCATTCGAATGAATTAGTAGGAGCTTAATATAATTTATAAAAGAGTTTGCGGTACTTGCTTTTAAATAGGTGAAATGGTAAATGATATGAAAATCGTATATGTGAATGAAGGAATTAAAATTGCCATTATAAAATGCGGTTTACGCTTGTTTGGTTTATTTTGTTTAATATTTATGTTTTGCTGAAGAAGAAGAGTTCTAAGCGAAACAGGTCGGGCCTACAATGGAACAACTAAAGAACTCTTAATAACCAGCACGTCGGTGTACGCCAAGGAAGTATCATGAACTCTTTACTCTTTAGTATCTGATTGACTATCTGATTGAAGGTAAACATTGCAGATATTCCAGGTGGCGATGAGACCATTTTAATTGAGGATGTTGTATCCAAGTAGTATACTTCAGAAAGACAGAATATGCCCTACATATTTCAATTCATATGAAGAACACATTTATAAGCCTCCTTGATCTCAAATCCGCTATCTGCAATTATCCATAAAAATAAAAGAAGTTCTTCTTCTTAACTGCACGACTACACCATTGGAAATAACATCTGCCATGGTTGTTTGTTCCCTACCTTCATTTTGGATACAAAGGTATTGTATACCCATATTTGATTCAGTAGTTGTTTTTAGATTGTTAAAGGTCCACGCCTCTGCGTTCTGCGTATAGTTTTATTCCGAAATTGTTTTTTCTGCCCATAAAAATGGTGATACGGAAGTGGAATTCTTTTCTCAAAGTCTCCAAAGCTAATAAACTTTTGTTTATCAGAGCATACATACGTCGTTTTAACAGAAACTATGTTGTTCGATCTCCACAGACAATAATTATTTCTAGATTTGTTTAAACTGATAACTATGATGTATTCGCATCGACCTTGTGTAATTCCTTCGTGGACACAGTTTAATATGCTACATGACTATGCAGTGGGATAGGGACAAAATCCCGACTGCCAAAATCCAAACTGAATAAAATCTTAACTGTTGCCAGCGACAAAAA
The DNA here is from genome assembly GCA_951217065.1 of Baccha elongata. Taxonomy (NCBI): domain Eukaryota; kingdom Metazoa; phylum Arthropoda; class Insecta; order Diptera; family Syrphidae; genus Baccha; species Baccha elongata. The sequence goes on from OX578272.1 coordinate 178,310,370, forward strand.
TTAAAAAATCCGGACTGATAAAATCCCGAACCTCCGACGCTTGATAAAATACTGCATGATCCATGACGTAAAATTCAATGCAAACAGAAAATCGGATTTAATTTTTTATAAATAAAAATACATATAAAAATTTAATCTAAAAAAGTAGAAAGGTAACCCTACATGTTATTCTTTCAATTTTTGCCACTTCAAAATGCTTACTGCGGCAACCCTGAGAGAGCATATCATATACGAGTCAGGGGCTCGCTCATGTAGTTATGGTTTAGTTCTGTGATGTTCAACATGTAAAGGAAAGATCATCGCAGGTGATATGACCACCGCTGTACACGGAGAGAATTAAAAATCACCGATTACAAAATTTGCCGGATCAATTTAAAAAATGTCACTTTTTTAGAATTACAGCCGATTTTTCTTGACTTAATACTATTTAGTTGCGATTTATAGTCCAACTATAGGTACCCCTATTTACAAACTTTCCAGTTTAGTGAATTTTTAAAATAATTTGCAATTTACAATTTGAGGAAAAGTAATGAATTGCAAGCATTAAACTTTTTAGTTGAAATTTACAAAAAACAAAATAGTGAATTGCCAAAACCCAAAGATCATTTCAATACCTTGATTCGCGAGTTGATACTTAGAATTCACAATTTAAAAAAAGATTTTGTAATTTGGCACAAGCGCAAGGTAAAATCTATGGGAGCGTTACGATATCCCGTAATTTAAAATCTCAAATAACAAAATCTCGAAAAACGAAATGTCGCAATTTCAAAATATCGTTTTTCATAAACTCGCAATAACAAAATAATGTTTTTTTCAAATCTCGCATTTACATCTCGCACACAAAAATCTCGCAATATTCAACCAAACTCCCGTAAACTAAAATCTTACTACATAAATACTGAATAAAAAAGAAACGGATACACTCAAACTCCCGCCCACCTCAAATCTTATAGTGAGGCCAAGCAGGGGGGTTGCAATCATCAATATGAAATTACGTTGTAAATTGACACTACTTTATAGAGTGCGAGATTTTAGTTTACGAGATTTAAGTTTGCGGGTTTTTGTTATTACGAGATTCTAAGAAACAGGATTTTTTAATTGCGAGATTACGAAAAGTGCGTTTATTTATTTGCGAGATTTCGTAATGAGAGATTCCGAAAACGAGATTTTAATCTGCGAGATTTCGTAACCAACCCAAAATGTATAACTATAGAATTTTAATTTGAGTATATTTTTTGAGCTCTCAGAATGCATGTGCGACTTATCTTTGCGATTTATACAGTGAAATCATGTTGAAGATTGGCCCAATAGGTAGCATCCTCGTTTCTCACACCGGAAGTCCTCATTTCAATCTCGGCTGGGGCCGAAGTTCATCAAGTAAGTAAAAATTGTTTATTTCAATATAAATAAAATGAAATTAAATGCGCAGATTGCGACCGAGATTCAGTTAATTCTAACTTCCAGGGATTGAGTGAGATGAGTCGCATTTCATTGAAAAGCGATTCAGCTAACAAATGCGAGTGTTCCAGTGAGTGAAATGAAACGTCAGACTCACCTTAGATTTCGGCCGTGAGTTGGTGTACCTGTATATCTAGGTAAATTATTCAATTTGGATAAGTATGTGTTATTTTCTCAACAAATTGTTTCACATATATTCTTGTACTAGTAATGAAAATACAAAAACAAAAATTAATTCTCTTTATTGATACTTTAAAGAAACATGCCGTGCCGCAAAATGGTGAAAAATTGTTGTAAAAATTTCATTTAGTTATTAAATCTTAACTAGTGCATATTAATATATGTAATTTAATTTGTATATGCATAAGAAACTTATTTTCAATCAAATAGTTTGTCACATAAAAGATGAGGTTATCAATATTCTTGATATTTTTTATTTGATGACGTTTTGGGTGTTCGAAACTACATATATATTCGAACTTTCTCATCTCGTCAAAATAGCTGAATCGCTATTGGCAAAGAAGTGAGATGAGAAAATGAGTGAGGTTAGTCATCTAGCTGAATCTCGGCACAGGAGATCGTAAATTACAACCAAATTGTTGCCAATATATAAATGCGGGTTTGTTATTTACGACAAAAATATGGTAAATTATAAAAAGACGTATAAATCTCCAAAATATATTCTAAGAAGAATGAACAAATTGCGACTGGGAATTTTAAAATCCGTCGTAAAGAAACAGAAATTCACAACAAAGTCCCCTACTTTGTTATTAATTACAAAAAAAAATAGTTTTTTAAAGCTGAAATCGCTTCATGATCATTGCAGTTTACAAAAAACTTTAAAAACAGTAACTGCAATTTGAAATTGAAATAATTGTTGGCAATCGTTTTTTTTTTTTGCTTTAGCCTCTTGGATTTATACTTTTAAGTTGTAATACACTACTTTTAAGTCGTAATTGTGAAATATAGCGATGTTTTTCAGATTGCAATTGAGAAGTCGTAAATTAGTAATAAGAAGTCGAGGGTCTAAAATAGAATTTAAAAGTCGTAAATTGCAGCAATTTTATCGTAATACATGCATTAAGAATTCTCTCTAACTAATTTAATGCGCCTCTTATGAACTTCACAAAATAGAGCCTAAGGTAGGTGAACCAAATAAGGCACGGCGTCTTACAAGGCCCAGTGGACAGAAAACAACAAAATCAACAACTAACTGGACTTTTTTTCCTTGGTATATGTAACTATTCGTATTTAAAAATATCGGTTACTTCGATCTTGTTGAAATTTGTAGTCTGTTGAAGTTTTCGAAGCTGTGGCCACGTGGCTTTTATAAAAAAGTGAATGAAAAATGTAATTTTTTTGTGGACAATATCAAAAGGTAAGTATACCTATTTTATTTTTATTAGTTAAATACATTTCGCATACATTTATTTTACTTTATAACAACTTTTGTTTACCGGCTAGATTTTTGTTAATAATTTTATATACAAAAATTTATCATGGTCATAATTAGGCCCATGAAAAATTTGAGTGGGCCTTATTAAGTATATGAAAAATTTAATTATATTTTCTTCCAAACGCAGTTTCCTAACCGAAATCGTCATCGTCCAAAAATCAAAATCAAAATCATAGAAGAGGAGCGGGGTATTTTCACACTTACAAGATATACCTAGGTTGAGTTGACTGCAGAAGACCAGGCATTTGACTATTCACGGTGATGTGCTTAGAAGTCAAATGTTAAGTTTTTGTTAGTTTTTTTTTTATAAATATAATTACATAATCAAATAAACAAATTACATAATCATAAATACAAATATTCCAAAATAATCTGGAGTATCGTCTTTCTCGCTCTAGAATGGTGATTTTTGTACTATTTTTCAAAGGAAATTTATCAATTTTTCTTTACTTTAGTTTTAAAATTTATTTTGGTACTTTATGTTGTAAAGGAATAATTAAAAAATTAAAACTTAAAAATATAAGTTTTATAGACTATTTTGCTTCTTTTGTCTCACTAGCCTTTTTTAGGAAGAAATTCAATGTTTTATGAAAAAAAAAATATATGGCCTTATTAGGAGCACAGGTTCCTAATAAGGCCCAACAGAAGGTTATGGGCCTTATTTGGTCCACCTACCTTATACAGGGTGAGTCATGAGCAATGCGACAAAATGCTAGGGCGTGTAGGTTGCGTTGAGACAAGAAAAAAATCGTATGGGAGGGGGGGTCTATTCCCCTCCGTTTAGCCGGGAGGGGCAATTTTCGAAAAAACTGACTTAAAATGGGAAAAAAATTATTTAAAATCAACGGCTTCATTCACAATACTGTGCGATACGTTTTTGAAAAGCCAATAACTTTTTCTTTCATTCTGTGTTTAAATAAATCTATTCTAAGAAATAGTTTTTGAAATATTAATTTTCAAAGTCAAAATTTTGAAAAAAAAAAAATTGAAAAAAAAATTTCAAATTCATTTTTTTCAAAATCTTACGTAATTAAGTGCTAATTTTAATTTCAAAATTCAATGCTGTTATTAATTTTAAGTCTAAATAAGAAAACCGGATGCAAAAATTTTATGTCGTTCTCAAGAAATTAAAAAAAACCAAAACCACCTTTTTCTAAGAAAAACATTTATTTTTATTGTAACGAAGCAATTTATTTATTTATTTAGCATTAACCTTAGTTTTTTTACTTTTTTTTTTAATTGGAGTTTTATGAGAACGTAATAAAATTAAATAGTATTGGAATAACCTTGGATTAATATTATTTTCATTGATAACTTCTGAAAACTGACCTGTCAATATTTTTGCCTTGGCCAGCCCGCAGCCCATGGGTTCTACCTGTTATGGGGACAATAGGGACAATAAAACCGCATTTTTTTTAATGAAAAAAAAAGAAAATTGCAACGCAAGATAAATAAAAGGCATTGCAGTTTTGCTTAGTAATTATTTCAAATTTGAATATTAACTCATTAACACGTAACGATGTCAAGCTCATACACCCGAGAAGAATTAACGGGCATGCATTTCTGCTACGGTTTAGCTAATGGTCGAAGTCGTGAAGCCGAAAGACTGTACGCTGAAAGATATCCCGATAGGAGGTGTCCCCATCATAGCACGTTTCCAAGAATCCACCGACGTCTAAGAGATCATGGAGTGCTGAAGCATCGAAGAAGCGAAAGGCCAGTTTCTGATGAGTCAAGAATCTTAGATGAAAGAATTCTGGATTTAGTCCGAAATAATCCCTCCGTCAGTACAAGAAGGATATCCACTATGCTTGGAGTGTCCCAATCTAGAGCATGTCGAGTACTTCGGGCGGAAAATTTACACCCGTACCACTTTACGCCTGTTCATGAACTCACCTCAAACGACAAGTTATTGAGAACCGAATTTTGTAGAACATTACTACTTAGAAATGAAACCGAACAAAACTATTTTAGAAGAATATTCTGGACGGATGAAGCACAGTTTACTAGGGATGGGGTTACTAACTTCCACAATTTACATTATTGGAGTAGCGCCAATCCACACAAAAAAAAAACAAAACAAATCACAACACCGCTTTAGTTGTAATGTTTGGCTTGGTATTGTTGGACACACTGTGATCGGGCCCCGGTTTTTGAATTCCATTATTAATGGAGAATCATACCTGCAATTCCTACGAAACCTTTTACCCGATTTATTAGACAGCGTTCCATTGGTTATAGCAGATACTTTAATCTACCAACAAGATGGTGCTCCAGCACACTACAGCTTACAGGTGAGAAACTGGCTGGATGATCATTTTAGTGACCGTTCGATCGGAAGAAGGGGCCCCACGGAATGGCCGCCTAGGTCACCAGATTTAACTCCCCTAGATTTCTATGCATGGGGATTTATGAAGAATTATGTTTACGAAGTGGAAATAGTATCATTGGAACAACTGAAGGAACGAATTGAAGTCGCTGGAGTCAAATTGCAGGAAAATTTGTCAAGCATAAACTTATGTGAAGCCATTACAAGGAGATATAATCTATGCCTTCTAAACAATGGAGATCATATCGAGAATTTTTTATAAGTACTTCCAATAAAAAACATAGTAAAAATAAAAGGAATAAAAAAAACTAAAAAAACTAAGATTAATGCTTCTTAAATTGCTTCGTTACAATAAAAATAAATGTATTTCTTAGAAAAAGGTGGTTTTGGTTTTTTTTTAATTTCTTGAGAACGACATAAAATTTTTGCATCCGGTTTTTTTATTTAGACTTAAAATTAATAACAGCATTGAATTTTGAAATTAAAATTAGCACTTAATTACGTAAGATTTTGAAAATAATGAATTTGAAATTTTTTTTACAATTTTTTTTTTTTAAATTTTGACTTTGAAAATTAATATTTCAAAAAATATTTCTTAGAATAGATTTATTTAAACACAGAATGAAAGAAAAAGTTATTGACTTTTCAAAAACGTATCGCACAGCATTGTAAATGAAGCCGTTGATTTCAAATAATTTTTTTCCCATTTTAAGTCAGTTTTTTCGAAAATTGCCCCTCCCGGCTAAACGGAGGGGAATAGACCCCCCCTCCCATACGATTTTTTTCTTGTCTCAACGCAACCTACACGCCCTAGCATTTTGTCGCATTGCTCATGACTCACCCTGTATATGAGGCATGCTCAAGATAAAGCCTAGCATAGCAGTTGTACAAAGAAAGAGTAATATAATACGGATCTATAAATTCCTTTTTCGCCGTTTTATAAATCCAAGTCCTTTTTTACTATGAATTAAACTGTTAATATGTTCAGAAAATTCTAGATTTGCACTAAAATTAACTCCTAAATCCTGGTTTTAGGTACAAAAAAGTGAAGAAAAAGTTTATGCTCTCATCAACAGAAATCGAGTTTGAATTTGTCTACGTACTATCGAACAAAGATTAACTTTAATAGCTATGTATATTCGCTGATGTTCTTTTTTAAGTTCTATGTAAGCAATTAGGAACTAAGTCCTATTGAAAAATTCAAGAAAACGTACAACACTTGTCATCTTCGGTCTAGCTATTTGGTGCAGAAGTATGAAACCCATTAACTATCGGATTTTTAAATAAAGTAATTAAAATATCTTTTCAAAAACATAATATACAATTTGAAATCAATTTAATGTAATATCAATAACAGAAACTTATATTCACAATACCGATTACAAGTGTGTGATGAAGAAACTCCTTAAAAATCTATTATCTAAAGAGCAAATTTTTAATAAAGTTTCTACAGAAATTTCAATGATGCTTTCAAAAGAAAACGATGCTCCATTTCTTTCTTCATAACATTATCAGTCTGAAATATAATTGAAATTTAATGAGGTCAAGTCTCTATTCTAGAAAAAGCTGTTATTTCAATTACTCGATGCAAAATGGACGCAGTGGAAGGTAGTAGATAGTTATATAGGGAGACAGGAAATCAACATGCGTGGCAGATTTCATAAAGGTTTGCTTGCACTCTATTCTACTTTAAGGTAGATAGCCAGAACTTAATGGAATCAATTTACTTAGAAGTTGGTTGTTATTTTATGTCTCCGTATTTCTCTTTCCTTTTTTAAATTAAAAAAAAAATCAAATTAAATTTTAAAAGAAATTCTTTTGCATGCCAAGAAGTTAAATTGACTTAAAGGGGAGCTATGATGGCACAACAGATGGCAGCCATGGAGCTTTTTAAGTGTTTTATTTTTTATGAGGATGGATAAAAGCGCAGCGTTTTTTTTTTGTCAATAACTTTTTAATTGAAACAGTTTGTCTTTTTGAGGACACTTGAAATTTGAATTGGTGAACCTTTCATAGTGTATAGGTTCAGGGTAAAACAGTTTAATGGCTTAAAAATTGATAGAGAGAATAAATAAGTGAAATGCTTGGGTATTAGTAGGAGCTTCACGAATTAATTGAAGGATTTTTGTTATTGAAAAAGAGGCACAAAAAGTTTAATCTAATAAAATGTTCTACATAAGTAAATCGTCATATCAGCTTTTATGTGTTTTTATTTTTGATCAAATAAAAGTAATGCAAGTGGATAGTGGATACATTATTCACTTTATTCCTTAATATAAAGATGTATAGAAACTAAGGGATATTCACATAAAGTGGTAGGAAAACTCGGCTATCCATTCCGCTTTGAGATTTAGACATAGCGCCTTTTAAATTAAATAGATGGACTGGCATGAAGCTTACTCCAATTATAGAAGAAATGAGACAATCCGTAGAAATCTTGATTAAATACCAAAACGAAAGAAATACATCATGATCGAATCATTTTATATTGTAATTTACGAGTGTCATTAAAATCTCTAAAAAACAAATAACAATGAAATTTTTAAATTTCAAAAATCAATATCGGGAAAATTAGGCCAGTCGAAACCGAATTTAAATCGGACAAAATTCCTACAAAAGGTTTTACTGTTTTAATGGCTTTATTTGTTGTCCAATATAAATATCCTTAGTTTTCCTCCTCCCCGGAGTTGTGCGTAAGTGGTGGGGGGGGAATGTACTCCAAAAGGGGGATTTTTGCGGTTTTACGGTTATATCTCGTAAAGGAATTACAATATGGAAAACTGTTCTTCATAAAAAGTCTAGTGCATTTAATCCTTCATAAAATTAGGCCAGATTCATATATTTAGGACTACCTGTTCTCATGCTAATGCTCATCGAAGTTGATCGTATTTTACATATTTATGAAAAATGTGTTATTTACACTATATTAAACATTGTAGAACAAATTATAGTATTTCAGACAGAACTCTGAGTAGATTAATCCTGCTTGCAACTGTAACTACCACGGAGCAACATGTTGATGCGAGGGATGCTAGATTGCAGCGTGACGATGCACACCTTCAAATGTTAATTTATTGGTTTCAACCCACGATCCTTTCCCTGTTACAAATCATGTATCGAGAAATCGTCGGAGACAACTCAATTAACTGCCACAGAGGCTTTGAAATTGGAATCACCTCAATGCTCGTCCTGGTTGGACAAACCTTTGACAAAATCAAGTTTGTCCGAAAAAATAGAGTAATGAGTTTACAAGGATTTAAATATAAGGTAACCATTAAAGCGGAGGATGTACCAGTGATGCCTGAAAGCAAATTTCACGGGATAGCATTCCTCAAGAAAACATAAGAAAAGCTTAAAGAATTCTTTCATTATGAACTGGCACCCTATCATCTCTCTATGTTTGATGCAGTTGGAATTCTTCACATCACTACATAAGGTAAATCTAGAAGGAGCAGTATTTGTCATCGATGGTTGATTTCTTCTCCATCGAGTTGTGTGGAAGAATCGACTTATCTAATACTAAAAAAAAATTTTCACTATTTGGAAAGACACTACGACCGAAGTGCCACAAGCGGGGTGTTTAATTAGTTATCTTTACTGAATCAATGACCATGACCATGACTCAGTAGCGATTTCTTTTCAACGACGAAAATAAGGCACGACTTACTAGTTACTGATAGGCTTGACGTTTAAGCTTTCTTAACAAAGCAAACTAATGAATACGCATACCACCTGATTGTTGCCACACCCCTTGATGTTAATATATATACATCTATATTTCTTAACACCTGGAATAAGAACGGTCCGATTAAAATTATTTGATCAAAAAATCTGGCAGACATTATCAGAATGTCACTTTTGTTTATCCACGCCATAACCGGATGGATGTGACACCACTTCAGCAATCTTCAGGCAGGGCAAAAAGCAAGAAGGTCAAGCTAATAGTAAAAAATGAAGGTTCCACCAGAGGAAAAAGAAAACAAAATCTACAAATCCTTTACATATATCAAAGAAATAGCAGACCGGTTCAAAAATGCGAAACTTCTAGATACAGAAAAATATAAATTAGCTATGAAATCGACAAATACAACTTCACAACTCTACACCAACCTTAAAACAAAAATAGACAAAACGGAACATTCAAATTTAATTTACAAAATTAATTGTAATGGCAACTCAGACGAAGATTGTAACCAAATCTACATAGGAACAACTAAACAAAAACTTAAAAGTAGACTCGCAGGCCACAAATCTGATATAAAGAGCAACGCACTCCAGAAGACAGCACTGGCATCACATTGCATAACTTTCCGGCACTCCCCCGACCATGATAACGTCAAAATAATGCAGCGAGAAGAACACCAAAACAAAAGGATGATCATCGAGACGCTGCATATCATCAATGCTGATAACACAATGAACAGGAGAACCGATATGGAAGACGTCAGCCCACACTACAAGCACTTGGTGGAGAAGAGGAAAAGAAAAAGCTCTGCAATATGATCTCTGTGCGTTATGTTTATATAATTTTTCGTGTTATATTTGTCGGACAAGTTACTTGTCAGTTAAACTTTATACAGTGTAGACCCAAAAATAAATAAATTATTTAATATAAATGTAACAATAATTATTGTAAGTAATATCTGTACTGTGAATAATTTGTAAATATTTGTTAACATATATATCAATGCTAATATAGAAACCATTGTTCACCTGATGATGTCCATATACATGGACGAAACGTCGTGACAAAAAATGAAGGTCTGCATATCACGCTGCACTCTAGCACCCCTCGCAGCAACATGGTAATAAGTCTACTCAGAGTACTGTCTGAAATACTATGTTTAATATATATGTTTAATACTACACTGTATTAAATACATTTTTCATAAATATGTAAGATACGCTCAACTTTAAAGAGCATTAGTATGAGAACGGGTACTCCAAAAAATATGAATCTCATTTTATGAAGGATTAAATGCACTACACTTCGATATTGTAAGCCCTTAACGAGATATAACCGTAAAAGCGAAATGTACCCCTTTTTTTAAAGTACATTTTCACTCCCCACCACCTGCACAACTCTGGAAAGGGGGTTAACTTAGGATAGTCAGATTGGGCAACTAATGATGCCGTTAAAACAATAAAAACTTTTGTAGGAATTATGTCCGAATTGCTATTTATTTAAATTTGTTATAACTGGCCTATATACAAAATATACCTTAACTGAATCCGAAACTGTGATGTAAGATAAAAATAAATACTGCGGCAAACGTCGAACGAGGTCGAGTTAAAAAGTCTTTAAGAAAATCTGGAAAACGCTGCAACGACAGCAGATCTATATACCAGAGACTTGTATTAAAATATCCATAGAAGTTTTCAAGATAAAAAGCAAAACACTATCGCATGGCATAAATACAACTGGAATCAATCGAGGATAATCATTAATCAGCTAGGAGGATCAATTCTAGGCCTTCTCATTGGAATCTTCACTGAAGAGTTGTATTGAGGTTGCCCGTCTAAGCGAGAAGCACAGGTTCTATAGAAGTATTGACATCAAACCTTCATCACTAACGGAAATACAAACTTCAACGAAGGTTCTGTTTTTCGCACAGAATGGAAACCTCTCCCACAATATCAAGGGATTTTAACTCCCTTTCTGTGGTCAGTGCCGCTTACGCAACTTCGTTGCTCCTCTTAGGGTATGTCCAATCGTCCGGCAGGTGCCTTTCTGGCTGAATAGAATGATGTAGCCTGTAGCTGTAGCGTGTAGCGCTGTCAAAACTATTGTCAAAATGTAGCTCAAAAAAGTAGCAAGCTTGTCCAGAATGGTGTAGCACAGAACATCAATTTTCACTCACGTATTTCGTGTTGGACACGTGTGTCAAGGCTTTAAGATCTGGATTCTTAGTAGTGTGGCTTGGATGGCGCAGTCGGTGTGTGTGCAAGTGTTACCATTTTGTTTCTACTGCTTAACAAAAATCAAGGTAATCTTACACAACTATGCTAAGATATATGGCTTGGAAACATACGTTCGCTAAGTTTCTTGAGTTTCCTTTTTATATGAGTATAGATATGAGTTTCTATGTCGGAAAAGTTTTGAAAATAATAAAATAATTTTTCGAGAACTGGAGATGTTCGGGAATAGGTGCCACTACTCTACTATAAATTATTTTTGTTTTTACCACTTTACTAGCCTCCCACCACCACACCGACTGCGTCAGGGTGTTCCAGGTAACTCTTGGTTTCTTTAATAGACATTTGAAATTCATTGAATAAAATCACTGCCCAAAATGCAACGCTACCTCCCGGGCTATTATTAATTGTTTTGCAGTGCATACAAAAAATATAAAATATGTATCCCACAAGACAATATTTGCAAGCAATTTAAAAATAAAAAAGCAATTCTTAGTCCCTATTTATAGTCTTTTAACTTTTTTAAAACGAAATATACTTCTCCTTTGCTCTATCTATCTTAATTTATATCCTTTTCGCTATTGTGAGTCCGATTGCAATAATATAAGATAATGTTCACACACCAAACCTTAACATAATAAAAATAAACAAAAGGAAACATAAGTGTACATCCTTTTACGCTGTATATTGCTGTTTTTATTAAGAGAAATTGTGGTCTAAGTTTCTGGACCAAACCAACCAAACAAGCAAACTGTCACAGGACGAAAACAAGAATAGCCAGGTCACTGAAGGGTAGGGGAGGTGGACGTGGACTGCGGCTACTGAAGCTAGGACATCGGATGAGAAAACCAACAATTTATTTCAGTCAATTTCTTTAGTCCGCATTTTATTCATCTCGCCTTTTTTCGTCCGGTTTTTTGTGTCTGTTTTTTTTACTTGCTCAAACAAAAGCTCAAGGATATGCTCCAGTAATTTAATAACCAAACATTTTTACAGGAAGCATGTCCTTTTGTCATTGTTGGCCATAGTATGAGATAACACACAAAAGAAACCGGAAGCGTACAATGGCACCCTCGGTAAAGAAAGTCTCTGGTGGATGGCGAGATGGAGATGAGCGCACATATCGAAAAAAAATATAAAATGGGGACATGAACAAAAATAATAAAAAAAAAGAAGAAGAAAACTGTGTAGCAAGTCATGTTTCCTTTAAAATAAATTATTATTGCTTTGCATACTACTTTTACTATATGCGGCTTCGTTTCACTTCAAATTGTGAATGTAGTCGTTATTTATGTCAACAAGCTATCCTTTGTTGATTTTTATGGTGAGAAGTTTTATTTAACTACTATAGGGCCCCTGTGCTTCCGCTGGGTAGCCCCTATTTGACACTCAGCTGAAAAAACAGCAACAAGGACGACAAGTCAAAAGAAGTCAGTTAGTTGGGTGGAGGTAGAGGCAGAAAGGTAAATAGAATAAGGTTGCTTTATATCGACACAAGTTCAAGTTTTGAAATTTTTTTATTTTGTATCCTGGATGGTCCCCTTTTATGTTTTGAATTAACATTAATGTGCCATTTTGAAAATAGAAACGTGGCCATATGAATGAATAAGGGGATTAAAAAGGATTTTGGATTTGTTAAGATATTTTATTCTCACATTTCTTTGCAATATTTGAAGCGAAGGACTTTTTTTGTTCTTTTGAATATATTGTTTATTTTTTGCAATTTATCCAAGGATAATGAAATTTACATAAATTTGATTCTGTGCACACTTTCTTTCAAACCCACAAACATGTGGAAAGTTAAAAGCCGTTAAACTTTACCACAGGTGTGTTGAGTTTATATGCGCATGTTTATATTTTGATGTGGGGAATGGTGGTGAATTTAAAAATGGTGACAGGAGAAATTGGTTAGTTGGGATATTGAGTCGTTTTTTTTTTACTCATAGCGAGGGTTTTCTGAAATTCTTTGTTGAAGAATAGTCTATTCAACATTGAAAACCAATTGTAACAGAAATTTTATAAACTGAACTATTTAATGAATTTTTCTCTACATTTTCGTAGAGCAAATGTCACTTTTCCATGAAAATACCAATGAGATTAGGGACCCCAAACAATCTGTTTTTCAAGTGTAATTTTGTAAACTTCTTAAACTTCCAGTTAATTGTTTCTACCTTAACGTCCACTAATTTGTATTGTAGAATGTATAACAAATTATTTACCAATTGAATTTTTATTAATAATTTTAACACAAGTTTTTATTGTTAAAAATTATAAAATAATGCACTTTCCGTATAGTAGCATTATTAAGTTCTTTAAATTTGCTATAATAAACTACACTGGGGGAAATTCAAATAAAATAAAAGGCACAACTGAGTCGGACAAACTTGCTCTTGTATAAGATTACTAACCTTTGACTTAGGATACTAAGCAAGAAACTATAATAAAAATAATCGGAAGTAAAAATAGTTTCTATAGCGTTTTTTTTCGCAGGTACCGTTATTAGGTGATATTGAAAAAAAAATCAACGAAAAAAATCAGTCACACTAAATTTCATCAAAACCGATCGTATATTTTACGAGAAAAATTGGATTGTCTTAAAGGATTTCTTGCCAGGTACCGTTAATATTCAATTCAATTCAATTTCAATTCAAATTCAAATTTATTTACTTTTTTTCCTCTTCAAGCTTACAAATAAGTTACATCAACTTAAAATTAAGTTATTATTAATAAAAAGTGTTTTTCGAATATTTAGTTTGAAGAAAAGAAAAAAAATACACTCTGTTGTCAGTGTCCCTTCTTTTACAAAAATGTGTATCCTACTACTATATAAAAGAGTAGTTTTGTAAGTTTATTTGTTATATTGATACTGTGGTAAAACACATATAACAACAAACTATTCTTTTCTAAAATTTATTGTAAAAATTACTTTTAATTGTTCGTCAGGTTTTAGGATATTAAAAATAACAAAATACACTTTAAAACTGGGTTAATTTTTAAAAAAACTTTTGCCCGGCGAACAATTAGAGTAATTTTTTTTACCATTTCGACGTTTCACGTTTCCAATTTTTTCTAACAACTGTCATCAGTGAATATTAAAGAGAGCTCACAAAATATTTCACGGGCATTTCGCCCAACTGTCATACCTACCATTGTTAAAATTATTGAGGGTTGGTAAAGTTGATAGGCGCAGCGAGTAGTCAAAATTAGTAATACGTTATCGTTGGTCTTTAGTACAAACTTGAATACTGCTGCGCTACACGTATATGATAAAGTTGAAATGCGCAACAAGTAGTCAAAATAAGAACTAAGTTATCTTTGCTCTTTATTACAAACCTGATTACTGCAGCGCCAAAACATGAATTTGACGTTTGACGTAAAACGATGACGCGTTGGATTTGACAAATTACAAATTAAGAAAGGAATGGCTGTGGCAGGTTGGTTGAAAGTTTTCATCATTAAAAAAAAAAAACATTCTTCTTCAATAAATGACCGAGATAACAAAATGACCGACAGCAAATGTTGGTAGTGATTGTTTAAACAAAATGTATATTCCTATACGTGTAAATTTACGTGATGATATATTGAATTCAACCGTTCAACGGGAAAGGCGTTTGAAAAAGATGATTTTTCCGATTACGATATAAAATGGAAACAATAGATGATTGCTCAATGATATAACAAATAATTCAGTTCCAGACGATTTCCTTTCAGCTAAAGGACTGCCAGGCGCCCCCAAAAAAATGAAAACAAATCAGAAAAATTACATTTTTCAAACGCCCAGACGGTTGAATTAGATATAACATCACGTACATCTACACGTACAAGTATATAAATTTTGATAATACCATCCCTGCCAAAATTTGCTGTCAACTCTTAGATTATAATATGTACTTCGTCAGCTTCGTCTGACGCATTGAAAGTTCCTGTTAACCAAAAACCACAAGAACAACAGAGACGTCAACAACAACAACGAAGCGAACAACAAAAAAGGGTACAAAATCAACAAAAACAAGCAGAAGTAGCAGAAATGTCAGAAAAAGAAAAAATGTAAATTTCGAACTGCTCTTCGTTAAATTTCGAGGATGACTTCCCTGAAGAGAAAGATGATAGGTTTAACAATGATTCTACTTCCCTTGAAATTTTGAATTTAGATAAAATATAATAAAAAATACAAATAAATAAATAAAAAAAAAAATGAGTCCAAATGTATTTTTGTTTTTTATTAAAACAAGGATTAGGAATATAGACATCGTTCTAGGCTGAGTGCACCGAGTGCCCGGGCCCGGGCCGGGTACTTTCTGCTAGTATTAAATACAATTTCAAAGATATTTTAGGTATAGATAATGTTATGGGGTAACAAGAATTTTAAGAGGAGAAAATATGTAAACTTATTCTGATAAAATGAAAAACGCAACTTTTGGCTACAAATCCATTGTACGAATTTTTTTAAAAATCGATCGTATTTGTTACGAAAAAAAATTAAATTGTCTAAAACGCTTGTATGGCAGGTACCGTGGAAAATCTAGTTTTAAAAAAAAATTGTCGGAAAACATCACCGTTTTCAAAAAATCAGTCATGTTAAATTTTATCAAATTCGATCGTATTTTTTCGAGAAAAATTAAATTAATTGTTACGTTTATATGGCAGGTACCGTTATTTTCAGACCTAGGATAAAAATCAAAAATACGCCTGGGCATATTACTCTAAAAATACAGAATACCAAGTTTGAAGAAAATCAACCCAACAGTTTAGGCTGTAGGTGTCGATACATCCAAGGAAGCCAGTTGAATTAAACTGCAAAATCTGAATAAAAAGGTAAAATTTATCATTTTTGGATCCACCATTTGCTATAAGAAACGTCAGCCTTCGCCTTGGCATCGAATCAACAAGGATCTTTAGGTGCAGGAAACTAACTTAACATGAACTAACTTCACAAGGGAACTTACTTCATAAAAAAAAGTGAAATTAGTTCCCACTAGTGGTGAAGTTAGTTCCCATGTGAAGTTAGTTTCCGTGAAGTTAGTTCCCTGCACCGGATCTGTAAGTCTCCCATGGTAATCGTTCAGTTTTTATTTGCTAAATTAATTTTTGCTTAATTCATTATGTCTTTAAAATAAATTTCATAAAAGTCCATTAACAGCGAATCGGCCTAGCCGTTAAGGCTGTAAAAGATTATATACAGACAGACAGACGGAATTTTCGCACCCACCTTTTCGTCTTCATTTTTGACTGTTATTTTTTATTTGTGCTTCTCTATAGCAGTGTTTTTCAATCTGTGGGTCGCGACTCCTTGGGGGTCGCCAAGAATTACTCAGGGGGTCGCGGTCGCAAGCCAGCAAGATTACAAAACAGAGTTTCGAAGTAGTATTTCGGTTGTATTTTTTAAAAGCGGGTCAAAATTCCAATTTCAAAATTAAGCTTTAAAAAAAAAATTTGCTTTTCAAAATTATGCTTTTTTTTTTATAAATGTTAAAGAAAAAAAAATCAGCTTATTGGCGACCATATACACAAAAACAAAATTGCAAATAATAAATAAAGACCGTACGCTTTTTAACATTTTCCAAACTTTTTTTTTATTCATTATTATTTTGTAGGATTATGATAAGCAGAATTTTTATCAAAGCAGAAATTCGATCCCAACACCAATTTTTTCTTTGATGGTCAGTTGTACAATCGGGATTAAAGTCTTAAACCCACCAATTTTGTTGGTTTAGCTGTGGAAATCGGTGAGTTAAAAACTTGAACAACGATTGAACGACCAGTTGTACAACCGTCGTTCAAGTTTTTAACTCACCGACTTTGACAGATTAGCTGCGAATCTGTTAAATTTTGAGGAAGTGTTCATTTTACACTATTTCTAGACACGTTAACATATTATCCTGTTAAATTATTAACAAGAGAAATGTTAATTCAACAGTATATCTCATCTCTACAATTAACCAAAATATTATATTAGTTTAAGTAAATTTACCGTTCTTCTTTTTTGAAAATTGAAAATTCTTTTTCAACCTGAAAGTAATTTTAATCTTACAGAATATTTACAAAAGTAACAAGAGTATGTGCACAAGTTACCAGAGTATCCTGTAAACACACAATACGCAAATTGAAATCAGAGTCAATTTCTGAGTATATCTGTTCATTTGAACACAAGTAACAATTATTTTAAAGCATATGTGCAAGCATATACGGAATAACGTACAAGAATAACGAATTTCGGACCTGCAAGTGGAATGTAGTGTCTTTGTACAGACCACGTGCAGTCGCACAATTAAAGGAGACGCTCAATAGGCTAAGGGCTAATGTAGCAGCTATCCAGGAAGTGCGATGGGGGATGACATCGTACGAGGGATGACATCGTATGATATCTACCACGGGTCGTGCTATAAAGAACAGGGTCAGCGGCTGTTTAGATGCGGTTTTGTGATACGAGGAAGGCTTATATAAGAAGTCTTGGGCTTCCGCAGTTTTAGCGAACAATCAGCGTCAAAACGAAATTCATGAACATCTCGCTGATCTGTGTTCACGACCCCACGAAAAGAAGGATGAACCAACGAGCACCCATTTCCAGCACCTTGATATACACAAAGGTACTTGGCGGATCACATCTCGATTGATGCCAGATATGCTTCCAGTATCCTGGATGTTCGAGCATTCCGTGGGGCAAACATAGACTCTGAGCACTACTTGGTAGTATCTCGAGTACGAATGCGGATATCCATGGCGCCGCAGCACCGAGCTGATGCTATGAGAAGGTTTGATATCGCGAAGCTAAAATCGCAAGAGTCCACACGAACCTTTGCTGACCACGTTTCTACTAATCTCTCAACAAGCCCGCCACTAGCAGCAAGTGCAGATGACCAGTGGAGACATTGTCAACAAGCCATCAGAAGTGCCGCCTCTCATGTGCTGGGTTTCACTAGGCGTCCACAACGAAACTCCTGGTTTGATGAAGAACGCCGGTTAGCGCATGCAGCGAAGAACGAGGCCTACCAGGCAATGCTGCAGACTAGAACCAGAGCCTCTGAGAGAGCAACCCGAGAGCTCTACGGGTAAAAAAGAAGGGAGAAACGCCATCTTCTCAGAAATAAAAAGACAGAGCACGAGATGCGAGCGGTTAAGTCTATCAGGTGTTGTACCGGCAGGAGTGATCTTAGAAAGTTCTATCAAAGGGTATAAAGATCCGCCCAAAGCTTAAAGGCCAGGACAGAAAACAGCCGAGATGAAAGTGGATACAAAGTCAGTGCTGAGGATATGGAAAGACCATTTTTCTAGACTGCTAAACGGCGAAGATAGCCAACATTGGACGATGATGGACAACATTTTCGTCCACCCGACCTGAATGAAGTGCAGCCAGCGATTGCCAAACTTAAATCAAAAACCGCTGCTGGTGCAGACGGCTTACCAGCTGAATTGTTTAAAGCAGCAGAAGATGTGTTGGTAGGGAGCATGCACCAACTCATCTGTAAAATTTGGTCGGAGGAAAGTATGCCCGATGAATGGAACCTTGGCTTACGATGGAGAAATCTTGCTGCTCTGTCAAAGTCGGTAAGAACACCACCGAACCGTTTGATGTTGAGAAAGGTCTAAGACAAGTCGAAGCGCTTTCATGCAACCTATCTAACATCGTTCTTGAAGCAATTGTACAAAAATCGCAAGTCAATACCACTGGTACAATTTATCAAAAGTCCGTTCAACTACTCGCGTATGCAGATGACATAGACATAATCGGCCGAAATAAGCGAGTTGTGACTGGTGCATTTGCCAGTATTAAATCGGAGGCGACAAAGATGGGATTAGCTGTAAATGAAGACAAAACGAAATATATGTTATCAACAAGAAAGGAATCTTAACATTTTGGACTCGGGCATTACTATGGATAGATATAATTTTGAAGTAGTTAAGGACTTTGTTTACCTGGGATCCACTATAACACTGCAAAACGACTTCAGTGCAGAGATCAAACGAAAAATGACTCTTGCCAATCGCTGTTTCTTCGGGCTGAGAAGGCATTTAAGTAGTAAGGCCCTCTCTCATAAAACCAAGGGGACGTTATATAAGACCTTGCTCGTTCCAGTCTTGCTGTATAGGGAGGAAGCATGGGCATTAAAAGACTCAGATGAAAAGTTACTTGGGTGCTTTGAGAGAAAGATTCTTCGAGTGATTTTTGGTCCTGTGCGATCAAAGGAGTATGGAAAAGAATATTCAACGACGAGCTATACGGGCTATACAGCGATATTGACCTGGTCAAGCAGCTGAAAATACAGCGGCTGAGATGGCTGGGTCACGTGGAGCGTGACTTGACGAGCCTTCGAGTCCATTCCTAATTGGGTTCCCAAGAGAAATGCTGGGTTTCCAGTAGAAATGCTGGATTCCCAGTAGAAATGGTGGGTTCTCAGTAGAAATGCTGGGTTTCCACTAGAAAAGGTGGGTTCCTAGTAGAAAAGCTGGGTTTCCGCTAGAAATGGTGGGTTCCTAGTAGAAATGCTGGGTTTCCCGTAGAAATGCTGGGTTTCCAAGAAAAATGCTGGGTTTCCAGTAGAAATGCGGTTCACAGTAGAAATGCTGGGTTCCCAGTAGTGGTTTTTTTTTAACCTAGTATGATGCTTAATATGTTTTAGTTTGATGCTAAATCGTTTAAAAATTTGCGCCATAGTTATTTCAACTTTGAATTACGGTGTTTGTATGAAAAAACAACTTTTTTTCTTTCAGTGTATGAATGATCAACACGGCATCCAGTTTAATTTGAAAAGGTGTCATCAGGTAAGCTTAACATATGGATCCAGGTAAATTTCGACAATACGCCATGTCAAATATACATGTGAACATTGTTGAACAATACACCATGTAAATTTTTCTCGATTCTCATGCAAATTTAATATGACTATAGGTTAAATTTGGTTACACGTCGTGTCAAAAATACAGGTGAGCATTAATTTACATTAAGTCATGTTAAAAATACGCGATACAGCCTTGAATCAACATTTCAAAATGTTTTGGTAGAGTTAATTATGAACGGTTTCATGTTGATTCAACAATTTACTTTTAACTGGTAACTGGTTAAATATTCAACAGGAAAACAGCGTTGAAAAATAACAACACGGTTATTGGTTAATATTTGATTTTTTTAATTGTACATGATTTTTTCTCTGAGTGAGCAAATCCTCAAAAGTCCCAGTATTTCGCCCGGAGCTAAATTTTGTTTGGAAGGAAAAGGGGTCGAATTTCAGTTGCAATGCAAATTTCTCGGAAACTATGAACTTTTTGCAAAAAAATGTTTTGTTAAAAATTGTAGCTTATATGATTTTCTACAAAAAAAAACTTTTCATCGTACCACCAACCAATTTCGAGAAAAAAGTGTTAAATTGTTACGAAGTCTGTTTTAAGACAACATTGCACTTTTTCACTAGTATTTGGCGATTTTGGTTTCATTTCTTTGTGGTTTTCTCACTAAGCCTAATCCTCAGAAGAAAAGTATTAGAAACATACTTTTGAAAGAGATGATTTCTCTATGTGTATAAACTCAATGATTAGGTATAAGATATACCAATATTGGTGTTTCTTTCGAAATTAATTTTTTATGAATTCCTTTAAAACTTATGATACATTAGACATAGGACATAGGACGGTGTTATTTCACTTCGGAAAGTGTAAAAAGGTCGAATTTCAAAAGTGGGCGTTAATTCACGGCACTAATTTGAAAATCTTAAACCAAAAAAATCGCGCCACCTATCTCACTGCGCCTATTTTCAAGTATCTGTACGGCAACATCACAACAAGTAGCAAACAAATCTCTGGCAATTTTTCCAAACAAAAATTCTGGCGTAACTTCCGGGAGCCATTTCTAGTTTATAATAATATAATATATATATTAAAATATAGTTTATAATTATGCTTTTTCGTTCTACAAAATCTGTTTTGCAAAGTAAGTTTTGATAAGTTTGTCAAAAGTCTGAAACTAACGCTATCTAGTAAATAATAGGAGTTGTTGTGATTGACATTTTTGTGTGTAGTGACTAAGAAAATCTCCTTTCTCTGTCCCTTTACACATAGCAAATACATTGTTCTCGTTCTTTTTTTCATTTTTTTTTATCGGTTGGTCTGTTTTGTTTTTCAAAAGTCTTCGAGTCTACGAAATATCCCAAGCCACTCAAGCCAGTGGTTAAGTTCCACCGATAGATGGCCACGGGGGAAATTGCTATTATTTTGATAATTCTAGAGAGTGAGTGAGAGAAAGCAAGTCCTATCATAGTGCTCAAGTTTTATTGAATTAATTATTAAAAAAATAGTCAAAATAAAATTAAAATAGACTTTAAACATTTTGTTAAGTGAACATTAAAGGATTAAATAATAAAAACATCTCATATGTGTGCAAGGTACGATAAATTAAGCTTATAAATCTAAGTCAATAGCAGGCCATCATTTTGTTATATCTACCGCTATATGATATCGAAGAGGAAAGCGGCGGAATTATCTCCGAACAAATCACCGAAAAGCAAAAAATCTATCTTGCAAAACAAAATGTCTGATGCATCCTTACAAGCGAATGTAATTCGTTCCATCGTTGACGAGTGTTTAGTGAAGCATCTTAAAAATATTGCTACGAAAGCCGACATCTCAGCCGTTTCCATTGAACTTCAGCTTTTACGGTCTCAAAATGAGCACCTTACGGAACGCCTATCTGTCGTCGAAAATTATTGTGATGCACTTGAGAAACAACTAGAAATATTGCATCAAAGTTCACACGAAGATACGGTTGTATTGCATTTACCTTCAGACGAGAAGACAAACATGGTTGACTTGGCAAAACAAACATGTCTCGGCCTTCTCAATCTAAATGACGATGCAAATTTCTCTTTTGAAAAAAAACATGAGTTTAAGAACCGGCACAACAATAAAACCACCATGGTGCTTAGCTTTAATAACAAAATATACGCGAACAAAATCATTGCAGCCGCTCCAAAATTAAAGGGCAGTGGAATCGTCGTTCATCGGGAGCAGTCTTTTCTTTTTCGAAAAAAAAGAAGATCTGCACTCTATGAGATAAAAACTAAACTCATACAAATGAATCCAAATGTGAAAATTCTCATAAGAGGATCAAAATTGCTTGTTGCCGACTTCACTTTCACACACGATTCTCTACGCGGGTTGAAAATAAAAACAACCGAAGAAATGGAATTTGTCAAAACAACTTTTGGAGAGGATGCGGTGTGCTTTTTTGACAGCAATTACGTCAGTGTCAGCAAAAATTTCACTAACACGATACCAAAGCCTTCTGGCAGTAAAATTGCAACTAACAAAGATGGTTCGTGCCTCAACTACAGTCATCATGAAATTATGTGTTAGGATAGGGTTGCCGTCTGCCAATTAATTAATTTTAATTTTAATTTTAATATATTTTGTTATAATATTACAGGCCTCAAAAATAAGTTATTGATGCCAGATTTTTTTAAACTTATTTCAAATTACGACATTTTTATTTTATTAGAAACATTTATCGAAGAGAAAAATGAGCTGCAATATTCGAATTATTTTTCGGGTTTCAATATTAAGTGGATTCCAGCTGTGTGAATTAACAGACTTGGTAGAGCCAGTGGTGGTTTATTGTTTGGTATAAAAAATAACATTTCTGATAAAGTAATTAATTTCAAAAGTAGTGGAAACAAAACTATAATAGACTTAACGATAAATTCTAAACATTTTTTGATTGTTCCCTTATACCTCAATTTTAGTGGGTGGACTTCTGATTTCGAGGAACTACAAAACTTTTTATTAAGTCAAAATAATGAAAACATTATGCTAATTGGCGATCTAAATAGCCGTATAGGAGATTTTCAAAACTCTTTTCTTCTCAACAATGGATATTTTTCGTGTGTAAGAAACTCTGAAGACGGTTGTATAAATGCTAATGGAAGGATGTTGGTAGATTTGATATAGGATTTTGGTTTTGTTGTTCTGAATGGTATTTCCAAAGGTGACATTTCAGGTAACTTTACATTCATATCCGCCCAAGGTTGTTCTGCAATTGATTTTTGTCTGGTAAAAGGAGAGTGGCTTGATTATATAAGCAATTTTGAAGTGCATCCTGTAAATTTCTCATCTCACTTGCCTATTATTGTATCATGTAGTTTTAAAACCCAAGAACGTATTCTTCGACCCCAAATTGAAAGTTCTGTCAAGAAGCTCCGATGGTTAGAAAATAAAGCCTTTATATATAAGAATAAATTGAACTTGTTATCAACAAATTTACCTAATCAATCTAGTAACCCAATAAACGATTTGACAAACTCTGTTTTTAGAACAATTAGACAATCAGCAGTGTCTAACACAAACACTGGTTCAAGAAATTTTAGGACTGATTGGTATGACGAGGAGTGTCGAAAATGCAGAGACAGATGTTTTAATTTTTTAAACCTTTTGAGGAGCAGTAAAAATGAATCTTTTAGAGCATTATATCTGCATTCTAATAAGGTATACAAAGGTTTATGTATTTTCAAAAAAGAGCTTTTCCTAAAAAAATCAGTATCTCAACTTCTGCAAAGTAGGGATTCTAGAACGTTTTGGAAAAATGTACGTGTGTTAGGAGGTCGCAGTAAATCAGTTTTAAATTGTATTAGCGTCGATCGATTAGCTCTACATTTCGAAAACCTATTGCGTCCAGACCCTGATGAAATACAAATAAGTTTTGCTCTGCCCTATTTGTATATAGAAGAGTTAGATGCCCCTTTTTCGTTTTTTGAACTTTTAGCGGCCCTTAAAAAGATGAAAAATAATAAAGCATCAGGCGCTGATGGTATACCAATAGAGTTCTACAAGAACTCTACCCCACAATTCTTGAACTACATTTTAGAGCTTTTCAACAAAATGTTTAGTGAGGAAAGTTTTCCACAATGTTTTGGTTCATCTTGCATCTCTGCAATCTTTAAAAAGGGTGACCCTAACTTACCAGAAAATTATAGAGGAATTTCAGTGTTAAGTTCTTTTCGGAAATTCTATATCACAGACTTGTTAGCTGGGTTGAAAGAAATAAAAAATCAGTTGTTTTCAGGCAGGTTTTAGAGCTAATCTATCAACTGTAGATCAGATTTTTGCTCTTACAAGCATTGCCAGACGTTTGATTGATAAAAAGAAAAACTTGTTTGCTTTTTTTGTCGACTTCAAAGCAGCATTTGATACCATCAACAGAAAGTCACTATTATTTAAACTGGCTACTATTGGATTGTCTACAAAATTTATCAGAATTTATGAGCAACTTCTTCTTAATATGACTGCTGTTGTATCAGATGGAACAAATCAGTCGAAGCAATTTAATTCTGACTCTGGTGTACCGCAAGGCTGTATTTTGAGCCCACTAATGTTCGCTCTTTATATAAATGATATCGAGGACCGAATTCCTGGAGGTGTTACTTTTGGTGATCTTCACGTCAAAGTTTTGCTTTATGCAGATGACCTAGTCATTTTGACTGATGATCCGGTGACTCTTCAGCTTCAAATCAACAAATTAAAGCAATTCTGTGATATGTGGGACCTCAAAATTAATACTGCGAAATCAAAGATTATGATTTTCAGAACTCGTACGGTTGGTAATGACCGAGTTTGGACCTTGAATGGCTCTTCTATCGAAGTTGTGAAGGAATTCAAATACTTAGGTTACATTATAACTAACAATCTGAATATTCGATCTCATATCAAAAATAAAATTTCTTCTGCAAAGTCAGCAATTAATTCTATGTGGTCTAACTTTTTCAAAAGTAAACTTGTAGATCCGGCTTCCAAATTTATGTTGACAATCAGCAGTGTCTAACACAAACACTGGTTCAAGAAATTTTAGGACTGATTGGTATGACGAGGAGTGTCGAAAATGCAGAGACAGATGTTTTAATTTTTTAAACCTTTTGAGGAGCAGTAAAAATGAATCTTTTAGAGCATTATATCTGCATTCTAATAAGGTATACAAAGGTTTATGTATTTTCAAAAAATAGCTTTTCCTAAAAAAATCAGTATCTCAACTTCTGCAAAGTAGGGATTCTAGAACGTTTTGGAAAAATGTACGTGTGTTAGGAGGTCGCAGTAAATCAGTTTTAAATTGTATTAGCGTCGATCGATTAGCTCTACATTTCGAAAACCTATTGCGTCCAGACCCTGATGAAATACAAATAAGTTTTGCTCTGCCCTATTTGTATATAGAAGAGTTAGATGCCCCTTTTTCGTTTTTTGAACTTTTAGCGGCCCTTAAAAAGATGAAAAATAATAAAGCATCAGGCGCTGATGGTATACCAATAGAGTTCTACAAGAACTCTACCCCACAATTCTTGAACTACATTTTAGAGCTTTTCAACAAAATGTTTAGTGAGGAAAGTTTTCCACAATGTTTTGGTTCATCTTGCATCTCTGCAATCTTTAAAAAGGGTGACCCTAACTTACCAGAAAATTATAGAGGAATTTCAGTGTTAAGTTCTTTTCGGAAATTATACACGCAAATTCTATATCACAGACTTGTTAGCTGGGTTGAAAGAAATAAAAAATCAGTTGTTTTCAGGCAGGTTTTAGAGCTAATCTATCAACTGTAGATCAGATTTTTGCTCTTACAAGCATTGCCAGACGTTTGATTGATAAAAAGAAAAACTTGTTTGCTTTTTTTGTCGACTTCAAAGCAGCATTTGATACCATCAACAGAAAGTCACTATTATTTAAACTGGCTACTATTGGATTGTCTACAAAATTTATCAGAATTTATGAGCAACTTCTTCTTAATATGACTGCTGTTGTATCAGATGGAACAAATCAGTCGAAGCAATTTAATTCTGACTCTGGTGTACCGCAAGGCTGTATTTTGAGCCCACTAATGTTCGCTCTTTATATAAATGATATCGAGGACCGAATTCCTGGAGGTGTTACTTTTGGTGATCTTCACGTCAAAGTTTTGCTTTATGCAGATGACCTAGTCATTTTGACTGATGATCCGGTGACTCTTCAGCTTCAAATCAACAAATTAAAGCAATTCTGTGATATGTGGGACCTCAAAATTAATACTGCGAAATCAAAGATTATGATTTTCAGAACTCGTACGGTTGGTAATGACCGAGTTTGGACCTTGAATGGCTCTTCTATCGAAGTTGTGAAGGAATTCAAATACTTAGGTTACATTATAACTAACAATCTGAATATTCGATCTCATATCAAAAATAAAATTTCTTCTGCAAAGTCAGCAATTAATTCTATGTGGTCTAACTTTTTCAAAAGTAAACTTGTAGATCCGGCTTCCAAATTTAAGGTGTTTGATGCAACAATAAAAAGCTGTTTTTGCTACGCCAACGAAGTGTACGGGTATCAAGAACTCGATGAAGTGGAAATAATTCAGAGATATTTTTTTAAGAAAATTTTCAGATTGCCTTAGGTATAATACACCGAATTATTCCATTCATGTTGAATCGGGCTTACCTCTGCGGTGCAGGTATACCCCATTTAAAAACTGGTTTGAGTTAGCATCGGCCTACGATGTCCCACTAACCCTGACTGTAGATAATTCGGCTTTGTGGAAACCAATTTTATACAATTGTATATCCATTATCGATGGAAGATTGTTCCAGTCATGTATCTATCAAGCGAGGGCATCTGCTTCCAGATCTGTCTACTGCCAACTTAAACTTAATTTAGGGGAAGCCAATTACTTCAGGGATTAATTTTCAGTCATGGAAATGAGTTTGATTTTCAAATTACGTACTGAGATGTTACAACTTAACTACAGACCTCACAGAAGCGACATTAACCAAAATTGTACTCTTTGTAACCTCAATCAATCTGAAAATATCTTTCATTTCTTAGCGTTATGTCCAATTTTGCAAGAAATCCGGCGACTTCATTTAAATGCGAGTTTTCTATCAATAGAAGAATGCATATCTTTACTGAACGGAGAGAGTGGATGGAAATTGCTTATACGGTTTGCAACCCACGCGATTTCATATCGTGATACGTACCCTAGTTTTCTCTAGGTCAACTTACAGATAAAGTCTTTTATTATTTTTGTTTTAGCTAAACTAAAAGCCCATATTAAATTGATAATGGAGCTTATTTTGTATCTACTTTTGTTTTAGCTAAACTAAAAGCCCAACACTTTGTGCGTTATTTGTAATCATATTGCTGTAATTTGTTTTTTTTTTTTTTTTGATTTTGATTTTGCTAATCTAAAAGCTCCTGCAAAGTATTATGTTAATCTATCTTTGATTTCTAATAACCAATAAACAATAAGTTAAATTAAAATAGATTTTTGTTTGCTAATTTCCAATCTCTTTTTATATAATAACTATTTCAATAATGTTTAGTTTTATTTTATATTTATATGTTACTTATGTTATTTAACTTTCTTAATAATTCTTTGAATTTAAATTATATATTATTTATTTTTCTTTTTTTCTTGTTTGCTCTCAAAATGTTTTTTTAGAGTTCAAATTTTCCGGCAGACGGCATAAGCCATGCTTGTATTTCTTTTATTATAATTTTAAGTATATTGTTTTATGAAAATAATAAAGAATATATCTGTCTGTCTGTCTGTCTGAAATTGCTATTACTTTAAAATATATATTCAAAAGGGAAATCCTTCAGGATATTGGTTAAAAAAAGCATCAAAAGGAAAACTCTGCGACGAAATATTCAAAAGAAACAGATTTCGTGTCCAACCAAAATAAAGGATATTAGTCGAGACTATCACTAAAGGAAATTGGTCGGCAAAATTACCGAAAAAGAAATCCTTCAGGATATTATTAAAGAAAAAAACAAAAAGGGAAATTCTGCGACGGAAAGTTCAAAAGAAACTGAATCCAAGGCCAACCTAAATAAAGGATATTGGTCAGTACTATCACTAAGGGAAATAAGTAGGCAAATTTACCAAAGAGAAAATTACCAAAAGGGAAATCCTTCAGGATATTATTTAAGAAAAGCACCAAAGGGGAAATCCTACGACGAAATATTCAGAAGAAACTGATTCTGAGGCCAACCGAAATAAAGGATATTATTCGAGACTATCACTAAGGGAAATTAGTCGGCAAAATTACCGAAAGGGAAATCGTTCAGGATAATAGTTAAGAAAAGCACCAAAAGGAAAACTCTGCGACGAAACAGAATCCGCGGCCAAACAAAATAAAGGATATTAGTCGAGTTTATAACTAAGGGAAATTAGTCGGCAAAATTACCAAAAGGGAAATCCTTCAGGATATAAGTTAAGGAGAGCACCAAAGGGAAAATTCTGCAACGAAATATTCAAAAGAAAAAGAAAAAGGCCAACCAAAATAAAGGATATTATTCGAGACTATCACTAAGGGAAATTAGTCGGCAAAATTACCTAAATAGGAATCCTTCAGGATATTATTAAAGAAAAAACAAAAAGGGAAATTCTACCAACTTAAACAAAGGATATTAGTCGAGACCATTACTAAGGGAAATAAGTCGTCAAAATTACCAAAAGGAAAATCCTTCAGCATATTAGTTAAGAAAAGCACCAAAAAGGAAATTCCGTGACGTAATGTTCAAAAGAAACAGAATCTAAGGCCAACCTTTTGAATATATTTATAGTTATTAAAAATAAAAATTAACAACTAGCAATAGTTGTTGTTATTATTTTTATTCATTTTATTTGTTTTATACATCTTAGCCACGGGTTACAATTTTTCACACCCAAGCGAAACACATCGGAGTAAAGGCTACTTAACCCTTTTATTTGAATTTCATTCATTTGATGCTCCACTAAAATCAAAAATAAAAATGAACAACTAGCAATAGTTGTTGTTATTATTTTTATTATTTTTTTTTTTTATAGTAATCGCATATCTCAATTTCCCCCGTGTAAAATTTCACTGAAAAATTGTGTTTATATTTCTGAGCATACGGAGTTCTCGGAGATCTTGAAACATAAACTGGGCTTATGTTGTCAGAACCTCCATTTCCAAACAATTATCTTCATTCTTTCATTGTACATGAAATATCTAAAGTCAAATAAATTCGATGCTAGCTATGGAAACGGTGGAACTAGACCCTATTAGTTTCGAGTAGTTATTTTACTATTGTTTTTATAAAAATCGTTCAAAACTATTCAGCCCTAGCGAGGTATCCGTCGGAATAGAACATTCTCCGATACAACGAACAAATATTTTTTCTTTGGTAAAACATTGCCAATACAGGGCGCCACTTTCAAAGCAAACATTTTTTTTTTTTAAATATCATTTTATTTCATAATACATAGAATGTTTGTGTTCTTAAAACAAATATCTATAAAATAAATCAACCTGGCGTTGGAGAAAGCAATCCGTGACTCTGGCACGGCAACAAGAGGGACCATCGTCAACAGGTCCAGCCAGATACTGGCTTACGCAGACGACATCGACATCATCGGAAGAACCGAGCAAGCTGTACACGATTCCTTCATCCAGATCGAGCAGGCGGCACAAAATCTGGGGCTGCACATTAGTGAAGGTAAAACAAAGTACATGGTGGCGTCGAATGCGAGAGGAACAGTTGGTCAAACAATCAAGGTAGCGGAGCACGAATTTGAAGTGGTGCAATCCTTTAAATACCTTGGGTCAATAGTAGCAGCCGATAACAATATAGAAGAAGAAATACGCGGGCGGCTTCTCAAATCCAACAGAGCCTACTACAGTCTGTCAAAGCTCTTCAAATCCAGAAATCTCACCATAACTTCAAAACTACTGCTGTACAGGACCATGGTTCTGCCAGTACTCACATATGGATCCGAGACTTGGGTGCTTAGCAAAAGGCACTCTGACCTCTTAGCCGCGTTCGAGAGAAAAGTCTTAAGGAGAATTGTTGGCCCCATATGTGAGGAAGGACGATTCCGGAGACGGTACAATCATGAATTGTACGCAATCTACCTTGAAGCAGATATAGTGACAAAAATTAGGCTCGGTAGACTTCGGTGGGCAGGGCACCTAGCTCGCATGAGCGAAGAGGAACCTGCTCGGAAAGTTCTTTGTGGTACATTCTATGGCAGACGACAGCGTGGTAGACCATGCTTGCGCTGGAGAGATGGCGTAGACCAGGACGCCCGGAGCCTTGGGGTGCGCAACTGGATGGCGTCGGCTCGAGACCGGGATAGGTGGAGAGACTTGTTGAAGGAGGCCAGGACCAGACCCCGGTTGTCGAGCCGATGATGATGATGATGAAGAGCTTAAGAGAATGGTTCAACTTTTCCTAGATGTAATTGAGCAAATCTTATGCGATGCTTTAAAAAAAGAAATCAAATTTGATATAAAACCACCCAAATTCAATTTCACAATCTAAATACATCCAATTGAACCTTTTTGGTTGTCCTTATTTTTGCTATTTATAATTCAAATTAAAATCACAATTATAATCTATTATTAACAAAATAAAATAAACTGGTTTCGCCAGTTCGAATTTCTCACAATGAAATACTATACAATGCATGTCAGGTGACATAGCATCAACTGTAGATGGTAATTGTCTGCTATAAACATAAATTTCCCTCTTTAATAAAATGTTTCTAAATGATAATACAACAACCATTAGTAGTCACCACTTTCTATTTGCAATATTGAAAAAATTCACAAATTCTTAAAAGATGTCACTACAAATAAAATTAAGAATGAAATTCACAAACCACCTTTGGCATCAACCAAATATTTGGAAATACCCTGTTTCTTCATTCCCTTATGTGAAAGTATAGTTTAATTTTTTGTATGATTAATCAAAGTATATCCCTTTAGTTTTCCTTATATGTGTATTTTAGTTGCCAAATGAAAAATTAAAACCTACCTTTAAGGCATATTTACCTAGTTTATATGCAGGGTCGAAAGATCGAGTTTGATTTGAAACGAAATTCCAACCCAGGTATTTCAGCCAACTAGTTGAATGCTTGAGGAGTTGAGTTAAGTGCGAAAAAGTTGAAATGACAGAAGAATACCTGCGTTGCTTTGTAGACATTAAGACCAAAAGATTGAATTTTCGAGAAAACAATATTTGTATTGCTTTTACAAGTTATGCGCATACTTTTCAACAAAAAATATTCATTCGATAATATGCAATTGATCACATGCAGAAATAATTGTGTATTCACCATTTCAACCCAGGTATTTCATTTAATTTTCGACTCAACACAACTGCTCGAGTGCGATCGAGTCGAATTCCATTTCGTTCCAACTCATCCCTGTTTACAAATGGGTGAATCTATTGACGTATTAGATATGGACCGCCAGTAGCCAACTTCACGCGTGTTCCAACATAACTAGGGGCGCCATCAACTACTAGCAGGGAATCTGCGTAGCAGTGCTACGCTTGTTTTAATTAATCATTTAAGTTTAATATAATTAGGTGGAAATTGTAATCAAACTAATTTTATTTTACAAAACAAATCCACTCTATATGACATTGAGTCACTTGCATATGAATATGTCGACGTTTTATTTAAATTTTAAACGCAAAATTAGTACACGTATTTAACACTAAAAGATGATGGCGTATTTTTGCCGCTTTTAGATGGAACAACATTTTTTGGCCGTTTGTATGAAAATTTGAACCGACTGGCATACATCTTATTTTCCAAAGATTTACTTGAATAGTATACCGATAGCTTTTGTGGACACGGCTAAGAACCTTGGAATAACCTTCAACAAAACTCTTACTTGGGATAGCCATATCAAAAATATACTAGGTAAGGTCTATGGTAGCCTGCGTATGCTTTGGACAACCCATTATATCACTCCAATTAAAACTAGGACAATTCAAGCGAAAACTTTGTTAGTTCCCTCAATTCTCTTTGGTTGTGAAATATTTGCAAATTGTGATTTCGAGCACAAACGTAGACTTAACGTTGCTTTTAACAGTATTGCTCGATACGTCTTTGGACTAAGACGCTATGATCATATCTCAAGTTTTTCCAAATCAATATATGGCATAACCTTTCAAAACTTGTTAAATTTTAGAACAATAACACTACTGCATAATGTAATGCAAACTCGACAACCATCGTACCTTTATAATAAAATTCCTTTTTCGCGATCTACAAGAACGAATGAACTTGCACCAATACGTTACAATTACTTGGTGTCCAAAAGACACAGCCTTCCTGCTGTGGAATTCCCTTCCCAGAAGTATCAGATTGATAGGTGGCACATACCAGTTCAGAAAGACCCTTGAGCAGCATTTAGAGACGCTTTGATGATGAGTTTTATTTTATTTTATTTTTTATATATTTCTTATGTTGATTATATTAAAAATGTTACCTTACTGTTTTAAATCAAAAATTATTTATTTTTATTAACTTAAAATGTTTCTAGTTTCTCTTTTTTTTTTTTTTGTAATACTTAGTAACAATATATATTTTATATTCACATGGTATTATATACCGAAGCTTGCACTAAATTATAAGATATTGTATCTTCCTGTGTTAAGACTTATACTTAAATAAATGAAATGAAATGAAATGAAAATGACTGGCGGTCCATATCTAGTACGTCAATGGGTGAACCTAAGTTCAAGCTCGCTTTAACCATGCATATAAACTAGGTAATTGAGAGTAAAATTATCCCTCATGAACACTTAAATTCTCTCATATTACATTTTTAATTTAAAATAATATCCCAATTATTTGAAACAAAACAAAGTCCTTTTATTAATAGTAATAGAAATTTCCCTCATAGATGAAGACAAATAAAATATATAAAATATCTACCAACTAAAAGTAAATTTGTTGGCATTGGTTGTGGCACAACATAATTATGAGTTCGGGCTTTGTATATAGAAACTAAAAAAATATATATACAATGCTTTGGGACAAGACGTGGTAGTTTTCTATGCTTTTATACAAAATTTCCCAGTATTAAAATGATGCTAAATGTTTATGCAACAACCTTTTATATATTGGTTTCAATTCCAACTCCTTAAATCCCCACATGGAGCGTTACTTTCTATGCGCATTACCCCAAAAGTAGCAAATACTCAATAGATGTCACGAAAAACGTTGGGTTTGTGTATTTCATCAATTTGTTTGCATTGGCAACAAAAACTTCCCTTTACGTTAGAATTAGGATTGTCACAAATTAGAGTAAGTAAAACAATTGTAAAACTTTTATTTTGGAGAATAAAAATACTTAGGCCCAGTTTTTCAGTATTGGGTTAACCCTGACTTAACCTCAGGGCTAGTTAATCCCGAGAATAAATTAATCTCGAGTTAACTCACGAAGCAGTTTTTTAGTACAGGATAAATAGCATATTAATGCTGGCATGTTTATCGAAACATGCCATTTTCAATGAAAAAAGAAAACAAACAACAAACACAATAAAGCAAATTTTTATACATTATAATAAAAACAAAAATGTAACCAATGGTTACAAGTACAAATTATATTCTGCGGCATATATTTCTGCATAATGTCAACAATTTTAATTTTATTTAATCCAATCTTAACTCAGACAATTTTGTGAGTTAACTATGAGTTAACTCGGGCTGTAAAACGTACCGAAAAACGTATTTTCAGATTTAAGTTAAGGTTAACTCTAACTTTGTAATAATCTCGCACTGAAAAACTGGGCCTTATTAGGGTAATATTTGCAATTTAATTTTCCCGCCTTCGTGAAATAACAAAAATATGGCATATTTTTTACATCTTTACATCGTCGCTTTCCGCATCGAAATCATGATAAAAGTTGACATGTTCCGAGAGAAAATTTAAACATACAAATTTTGATAGCTCGTTTACGGTATGATGGATATATCGTTTACATCGTTTGACGTCGTTAGATGAATACCCTTAACCTTACTGAAAAAAAGTTTACTTTACTTACTTGTTTTTGCAAGCATAAAAAGTTACAAACAAATTACAAAAATAAAGTTTTTTTCAAAATGTAGATACGCCATCTTGTACAACTGCCAATTCGCAACAAAAATCGAGGCATGATTTTATACTTTAGACTTACCGTTGAGTAATTATGGCCGTTTTTCATGGCTGCCACTTTTTTTTAAATTGTTCAAATATTTAATTTTTTTAACAATTTGACAAAGTGGCAACTATTTAAAACAGCCATAAGTACTTAACGGTAAGTCCAAAGTATCAAATCATACCTCGTATTTTGTTGTAAATTTGCAGTTCTACTTACCTACTTACTTTTTTTTAATAAAACAAATTATTTATTAAATTAAAAACCCTTTAAAAAAAAAACTTATTTTTTTAATTTATTAATAACTTTTATATTTTTACTCATTTAAAGAATTTTTTACAAGTGGTTTCAACTTGTTATTAATTTTGTGACAGGTTTGACCCTTTTTTAGTACTAAGGTAGTGGAATTATGCTTAAGATGATATACTCAGGTAAGATGACATGTTTTGACGTGTTCTATATAATACTGTAGCGACTTTGTATAAAGAGAAATGGGGGGTATCCATTTCTCTTTATACAAAGTCGCTACAGTACGTCAAAACATGAGTTTTTCTTACTTCTATTAATACAACATACCTAGTTGCGGGTGTCAGTATACGATGCGCTTTTGATGTTAAAAGTTTAAAAGAAATTTAAAGAGAAAAATAGTTTTATGTATATTATCAAAACAGTAAACTAATCTGAAAAAGTAAGTGTTGTGCTTTGTTAAGAGGTTTTGTGGGTGCAGTTGTTTATATATAATTATTTTAGTGATATATTCATGCTCAAAAGTAAAATGTTGGTGCCTCATTTTGGTGCCTCTGCGTTTTCTGCCGCGAGTCGGGTAAGATGACATACACTATGTCATCTTACCCAAGAGGTAACATTTCATTTAAATTTACAAATGATTTTATTTCTTACTAGCTGACCCGACAAACTCGGTTCCGCCTAAAATTGATTAAATGATCGATTAAATGTCCCATTTATAAGTCTAGTATGTTTTTTGAAAGAATGACATTACCCAATCAACATGTCAAAGCAGTCTGCAGGTTATTGAACAGGTTATTAGACCAGTTACTTTGACCAAAGGCAATCGCAGATAGAAGCATTCGTAATTTTTTGAATGATCAAGAATTTTTTCCGTATACGATTTTCCAAATTTTCAAAGTTTTTGGCTAGGTTTACTTGGTTCAATACGAAATCCAACAAAAAAAAACTTCCCATACACATCGGATTATAAAAAGTTGAGTTATGCGCGTATATTTTTATTTTTCCCGTATAACTTTCCAAATTATCCAAATTTGGATAATTATAAATTTTTGACACCGTTGGTTCTTATCTTGTTCAATAAGAATCCACGCAAATCGGATGATAAACAACTGATTTATGCGTGTTCAAACAGATATCAAACTTATTTTTACAGAATATAGATAGAAAATAGATAGAAAATTTTATGCCCAATAACTATGTAAGCAAATCACTTACGCACAATATTTTTTTTATTTGGATATTAAAAAATGAAAAATTTATAGATATGACAATTATGACTACCGGAAATGGCCCTTCAAAGTGCAGAAAAAATAACGTGCACGGCTGGGTCGCACGAACTTGCTCTTGGAGCAAGTAACCACATAAATAATATTAAATTTAAGAAAAAAAAATTATATATTTTTTTTTTTTTATAAAAATGAAAAATACAAATAAAATCATATAAATTGTTTTTAAAAGTGCTAAAAATTTTTTTGCCTGAATGCAAGTTTATCAAAAAAAATAATTCCAAAATCGTTAGAGCGGTTTTTAAATAAATCGATGCTTACTTAATATTTTTTATAAAAAAAAAAAAATTACGAATTTTAAAAACGCCAATTCAAATTGCTTAATAGTTTGCATTTTATGCACAAAAAATTAATTTTTAGTAAAGCCGTTTTCCAAATATTTAGTTTACAAAAAAAAAAATAAAAAAATTAATTAAAACTAAAACTAAGCATTTTTGCAAAATGTTGGTATAGAAGTTTTATTAAATCATTTAGTTCTGTCTAAAAAAAATTTAAATTAAAACCGCTCAAGACGTAGATCAAGAAGAAAATAACGGTTCTATAGGAGTTACCGTTAATAAGCTTGCAAAAAAATTTTTTTTGCAAATTAACAAAAGACATTTGGATAAGAATGATGGTTTAAACCATCTAAAAATCCTTTGATCCCGTATCACTTATGTTAAATTTAGTCAAAAGCGTTAAAGAGACGTTTTCGAAAAAGACAAGCTTTTCACAACAGTTATATGACAGGTACCGTTGTTTTTAGGAATAAAACAAAAATTCCAAAATCCCTAAATAGCCTAGATATCAAGTTTAAAGAATATCAGACAATCCGTTTAGACAGAATTGCCAGACTTACTTTTTTCGACTTCGATATCATCGTTATTTCATGTTTGGTTTTTATCTCAAAACTTTTTTTTTTTAGAATTCATAACTTGCCTTATATCGAAGTAAAACAAAAGAATATGAAAATGGAAATAAATGGTTGTAAGATCGTCAAAATCGCAGTAATATTATGTATTTTCAGAAAAAAATACTATAAAATCAATAGGAAAATCGATGTTTTCAATAGTTTTTTACTATTAAATTTTAATGGTATTTATCTTATTAATAACTAAATATAGCCCCTACCATCAGATATATAATTTTGTCGTTTGAGTTCAATAATGTGTACCATAGAAAAGTAATAATATCTCCTATTAATTTAAAATGCCTCAACCATTGAACTTTCATGGTATCGACCCTTTGAAACAATTCTGTTTCGGAATTGGTTTAATAAGGTGTAGGTATGAAAAGAAAACTCTAGTTGCATTGTTTTTATGTGATGAAAGAATTAATAACGAAGACGATCCTATTAAAGTAAAAGTGTCCAAACTATTGTTTTAATAGAATGAAGGAATTAGTGTTATAGTTTTTTTTTATCAAAATAAAAGGATGTCACATTGTATTAAGAAAACGTCCTACTAAAATAAAAATATAGAAATTATTGTTTAAATGGGATGAAAGAATTTGTTTTAAAGTCCATGGAAATGATTGTTTAAATAAAAATGATCATCAAAATCATTGGACCGTTTTTTTAGAACTATTTATTATTATACATTTGTTTAAAGACAAGTGCAGCCAAATTAAAAAGTCGTTTTCAGATTACAACAAACATTAAAAGATTATAGAAAAAAGTAGGTCTGACAATTATGTCAATCTCTCAGGATGTATCGACACCTACTACAGCCTAAACGACTGTGCTTAAAATTTCGTATATTGGTGAATATTTCAAAACATTAATATTTTGAACCCGAAAATGGACATTTCCTAAAATAAACTGATTTTGTTTTATAATAGTAGGTTTTGGTTCATATTGCACTAGGAAAAGTTTTTCAGCAATGGGCCGCCATTTTATTATTTTATAACACCTTTAATTTTAATGGGGCATGACAATTCTTCCACAGAACTGACAAAAAATTCCGCCAATTGATAAACACAAAACATGTATCATTAAAAAATTAAACATGATTGTTGAACGTAGCCATACGAACATAAAACAAAGGTAGGACTTGGGATATACCATGGTTGTGACATTTTTGGTGTTGAACTTGAAATTACGGTTATATTTTAAAACAAAATATATTTTTTTGAGAAGTCAGAAGTAAGACAGCTTTTATTAAAAATTATGAATATTTCTTAATTAAAAGTGATGGACTACAGAATATTAATATTTTGAAATATTCATTCATAAGTATATGTATACCTTAGACCTTTTCTTAGAATAAACATTGGATTTTTTTAACTCAAAAAATAATGGTAACTGCCGCATATAACCTATACATATATAAAGAAACTTAATTTTTTAGAAAACGGTTCGAAGGATTTTTTTCAAAAAAAAAAAAAAAAAAGAGATAGTTTTTAATTCTTTTGTTAAATTCCAAAAAAAATGTTTTTCGAAATTCTCGTTTATAGTATTTTGTATTAAATTTAATTCAATTTTTGTGGAAAATTATCACAAGAGCAAGTTTATGCGACCCAGTCATGCATTTTGTTTTTGGTTCCGTGGCTAACGTACATATATACTGAGTGTTGGTTTTGTTTTCTACAAAACAAAACGAAACAAAATGTTTGTCTCTTCATTTTTCAAAAACAAAAAAACAATTCCACCCTATTATTTTTGTCAAATAGGCTTTTTATCAACATATTGGGTCTTGTGAATAAAAAAAAAAAGGTAAAGCTAAAACTTGAATTTGTTTTTGTTTTGCGTGGTGTAAAAATCCTAGCGTTTGCCTCAAAATTCAAGTTTTAGCTTTAGCTTTTTTTTATTTACAAGGCCCATTATACAATCAAGGCATTAGAACAAGATGCTTCTCAATCAAACTCAACTGATTTTATTTTGAATTTTCTGATTTTGCTATTTACGCCACATATGCATTTTACCCCACTGCTTCATTTAAAGAACATTTTTCTATTCTTTGATAAGCTTTTTATATAGAATGTTTTTGTGAAGCTACTTTTATCATGTAATGTTACTAACAGACCTTTATGTTACGAAAATTTATTCATTTTGAATGTTGTAAAAATCGTACGAATGCAATCGTACGAACAGAACTGTATATAAAAGAGATATAATGGTAATTAACACTATTCAGATTTAAGAGATTTTTCTTCTCAAAAAGAGCGACCAAACCAAATGAGATATCTACTCACCAATTAAAAATGTATATAAGAGCATTTAACACAACAAGATTATACTCTTTGTTATTCCAACAGGTCTTATTCCACCTTCCTACCTCACTTTATCTCACCATCATTATAGTGGGGTTTGGGTGTTAATTTTGTATTATTCTTCTAGTAGATGCTATTTACCTTTGACAAAATATTTCTGTATCTATTTTCTATATACAATTATACATACAATATGAATCCACCCGAATTTTCTGCAGTTACTCAACTTATAATTTAACCCACCTTGACCTGTATCATGAAAAGAATCATTGCTCTAGGGTAGGAAAAGCATCCACATAATCAACCTCTTTCAAATTAAGCTATTTAATTCAAACACAAATCATGAATTTGCATCGAGTTAAACTCTACTATTTGCTGCATATATACACACTGCACACTGCACAGTGCATAAGGTCGTAAATACTATAATTGAACAAAATCCTTAGCCTTACCCCAACAAAACAATCATTTGCTTCATTGAAATTCTAAATGAAATGCATAGGTACTAATGATGTGATGAACTGATGGGGACATTAAGCTGATAACAAAGGTGCCATTGTAGTTTGCCAGAGTAAAATAAACAAAGCCATTCAGTGAACAATTTCTGTACATTTGATGAGCATGGTAGAACGAACAAAACAGTTGTATATACATACATAAATATATATATAGATATAAACCAATATAAATGTCCTTTACAAACACTATAAGTATAAGTATATGAAAGGAGACACTTTGTCGTTATACCCTTCACATCTTCATCGGATGTAGGTACCCACAACATCCTGTGGGATGAAATCACAGAGTACACATTTATGCTCCCCATACGCCATACCTGTGGATTCGATGGGTGCTCGGGTGGTTCATATTAACCCACCACCACCCTTAGCACGAAACATTTTTATCTACACCAAAAGTAATTCCCCACACAACACCCGGGTGAGAGCTTCAGAGCGCTGAGAAGTAAATAAAATCTCAGAGAAGTCTGAAGAGCACAGCACAACCAAAAGAGAATGTACTCAGAGAAAAAGAGTTTCCAGCAGAAAATGCCAACAGAATGTTAATGCAGAAGTTTGTATGTAGCAGCTTCAGTTATCAACATAGAAATATGGGAACATTGTTGCAATTCATCGGATACATTATTCAAAATAAATAGAAACATTTCAAATCGAAAGGAAATAATAATAGTGAAAGCAGTTTCTTGAGTTATTATTTTTGGGCTTAACGACTTATGAAAAAAGGTTTTAAGTTCACAGCAATTAAAACAACGCATTAAAATTGTAGTTGGTATTAATTTTATTAAATAAAATTTGAAAAAAAAAGTCATGGAACTTTTTGAAGCTGATTGTGCGTGTTCGTGGTATAATACCACCTTTGCTGCGAATAGTTAAGGAATTTTATATAAATTACTCTAGAAACGCAATATTGAAAATCACCAATATTAGCACCTTGACAGACACTTTATATTATCGTTTCCAAAAGTAGTGATTTTAATCCGTGTACTTATATGAAGAATGTTCCGTTTCGATTTTTCGAATAAAGCTCTATTTCTCTTGAAATTTATTTGTCGAGAAGATTGTAAGTGAGACTGTGAGAGTTTAAAACAACCCTAGGCATTTTAATTGAAACTTATTCAAATTTAATATATGTGTAAGAACTTCATTCAACAACTCGCCGCCTTTAATATACTTTGGCAACCTTCACGTGGCCAAAGTTTATAAAAGATTTAAATGTAGTCTTTTTCGAAACTTTGTATCAATAATATTAAAATTTTTTTTTTTACTAAAATGGATGAAAACATAACTGGTAAAAAAAAATTTTGAATGAAAAAAAACCTTACAGTAATAGAAAAAACTAGCTCCTACGAATGTTGAAATATTTTAATAATCAATTCCGAATAGAATTAAATGTATTTTTCTAGAAAATTTAATGGATCAAAATTAATTTTAGGTATTTTTCATAATTTATCATTTCGATACAATGTGATATAAAGTAAGGCATACCTAAAGAATTAATACTAATTTTTATTTTATATTTTTATCACTTAAAAAAAATTAAAAAAAAATAATAATGCTAGTGATTTTAAATTTTTATACTATTTTTGTTTTAGTTTATTTTCCTATTTTAAGTGCACAAAAGTCCTATATCCCATGGAAAAATGAAGTTTTTTTTCATTGATTTCGCATTCGTATGGAACAGGGTCCTATATCCATTTCTGACATTTTTCAAACTTTTGTTTTTTTTTTTTAACCGTAACGATTTTTGACCCAAGGATTTCAAATGACAAGAAAGAATTGTTCAATTAATATATTTAAACATTCAAAAGTCATGTTAATTAAGTAGAAAGTAACGAAATTATTTTTCAAACCTTAAAATTCGTTTTCTGGGGAATAATTTCGATGGATATGAGGCACTTAAGCACTCAGACAGCGAAGTTCTCCAAAATGGAATCGATGTGTTAAATATTTATTGAAATGTATTACCATATAAGTTTCCAACACTGTAATTAGTAATTCGAAAATGATATGCAGAAGGATAAAACGAAGTTTCTGAAAATCACTTCTCTATTATTTTCTACCAATTGACATAATATAAGTCCGAGTCCGTGAGCTAGCGACCGATCTTGGGACATTATTTTTGCAGACCTGAATTTTTATTTAGTTATTGCTTCAGAGCCACCTCATTAATGAATGGCAATTATGGCTACCATAAATGGCCGGAAAGAAAAGATACAACCCTTCAAAGTGCAGAAACAATAACCCAACTATGGTAAGTAATTTTGGGACGATTTTTTTTTTCATTAAAACGTTTAAAATAACAATGTGTAACTGCCATAACATTATCAAGTCAGAAATTGAATTTTTTTAATTGCTTTGGCAACCCCTCTCCGGCTTGATATTTTTAAGGCAGTTATACCTATTATTTTAAACGTTTCAAAATTTAGTGAACAAAAACTTCGTGCCAAAATTACTTACCATAGTTTTCTGTACTTTAAAGTGCTGTATCTTTGTTTCCGGCAATTTCCGGTAGCCATAATTGTCATTCGTTAATGAGTGGCCCTGAAGGAATAATTGGACAAAAATTCAGGCGCGCCAATATAATAAATCAGTCGCTATCTCGCTCCTACTGTAATGTAAAATGTATTTAGTATAATTATTTACAAAGCTTGTGTTAAATTTCGAAATTAAGTGATATATCAAATTTTAATAAGCTCTATTTTTAAAAACCGTTAACACTGAATCTCTGTTACATATATTTTTAGATAAATTAGGAGATTTTACGTTTATAGGATCGCAAGGAAACTCAGTGATCGATTATGCAATGGTGTCGGGTGAATGGAACAACGTGATGAACGAATTCGAAATTCTAACTGCAATACATTCCGATCACCTTCCGATACAAATGACATTTAATTCCAACAAGAATCAAAGGCAAAGCGCCACCCACACGGGTCAAATTCAAGTGGAAAAATGCATTTGCGGATAGTTATGCAGAAGGTTTAAATAATGCACTCCTGGTACAAACAAGAAATTCTGTGGAACCCAATTTAGAGGAACTTGATGAAATTGTTAAAAACTCGATACCAGCAAAATGTTGGCCATCAAATACCAATACCACAATGCAATATCGGGAAAAATGGTTCGATAAAGACTGTTTGGATGCCCGCAGAAAATCATTTGCCTGGTTAAGATTGTTTAGAAGATTTCCAGATAACAAATACTACAAAGAAGTTCTAAAGAAAAAAAGACAAATGTATTCTACAAACATCGCTCGAGACCTTGCAGGCTGCAGAAATACAGGAGAGTTCTGGAAAACTGTTCGGGAAATCAACAAAAAAAAAAGAAACAAACTGTGGCACCACTTGAATTGGATGAC
Source organism: Baccha elongata (assembly GCA_951217065.1). Taxonomy (NCBI): domain Eukaryota; kingdom Metazoa; phylum Arthropoda; class Insecta; order Diptera; family Syrphidae; genus Baccha; species Baccha elongata. The sequence goes on from OX578272.1 coordinate 178,353,031, forward strand.
TTAGTGCAACACTTTAAGAGGTTAACGGATGATGGTTTCTCTTCACCTTTCCAATTTGCTAAACCTTATATCCAGAACGAAGACTTGGATGCCCCATTTTCATGTTTAGAGGTACAAATAGTGTTAAATGAACTCCAAAATAATAAGTCTCCGGGCACAAATGGAATACCCCAAGAATTTTACAAATTCAGCACCTTTCTTTTCGTAGAAAATCTAACTAAAGCCTTAAACAAAGCATATGACAGCGCTTGTATACCTGATTGTTTTAAAGAGGCTATCATATGTCCCATTTTTAAAAAAGGTGACAACAGAGTTCCATCTAACTATAGAGGGATATCATTGCTGAATTCTTCAACGAAAATTCTTGTTAAACTTCTTTCCAAACGGCTTTACAACTGGGCGAAGAGTAACAATTTGTTGAGTGAGGCACAAGCTGGCTTTCGGGAAAATTATTCTACCGTTGATCAAATTTATTCGCTTACCAACGTAGCCGACATATTTAAAGGAAACAAAAAGAAGCTTTATGCATTCTTTATTGACTTTCAAGCTGCATTTGACACTATAGACAGGAATGCACTTATGCTGAAACTTTACAATAAGGGAGTCTCGACGAAGTTTGCAAACATATTAGAAATTTTATATGACTCAACAACATCCGCAGTTGTCCTTGGAAACAAAATTTCAGAACAATTTCAGATTGAAATAGGTTTGAAGCAAAGCTGCAGCTTAAGCCCCTTGCTCTTCGCGCTGTATATCGACGATATTGAAGACATCTTGCAATGTGGAGCACGAGTTTCAGCTGATCTTTTGATCAAAATATTGATGTTTGCAGACGATATTGTTGTGCTGGCTGAGTCGCCTGGAAGTCTCCAATTGATGATCAACAGATTGTTCGAGTACTGCAACAAATGGAAGCTACAGGTAAATCTTAATAAGTCAAAAATAATGATCTTTCGCAACGCTGGAGGCCGCAACTGTCACAACGAATCTTGGAAATTCGGAGAGCAAAATATTGAGGTCGTCAACGAGTACAACTATCTTGGGGTACGGATTTCTAGAAGTTTAAACTGCAAAAACCATATGGTGGACAAACTGGCAGGGCCTTTCACCCTTGTTTATTTCAACCCTCAAAATGCAGATAGACTACATATTAAGAACTATCGAAATGGATGACAGACGTATACCAAAACAAATAACAATGCTGGTTATCAGACGGAAAACATCATGGTATGAGTCTTGGAGTAACTTAGCCGAGTACTGTGGACATTCACTCTCACTTCAAGATGACAGAATGGACACGTGGAAAAGCGAACTTTATCGCTTAATTAGTTTGGTAGACGAAATGAAACGAGAAAACTATGTTGAGAAAGCCAAAAATTCATTTCATAGGAACATATATGCCCAACTTGACCACAACTTGGCAGCGAATAATTATTTCAGGGTGGAGTACTCAACCGACCTCTTGACACTCATTTTAAAAGCACGAGGAGAGTTACTTCCCCTGAACTATATACCGTACAGAAGCGATCTACGAGAAATATGTGAGCTTTGTAACCTTGGAGAGAAGGAAGATATGTTTCATTTTCTGGGTAGATGTCCGATCCTTGTAGAAACTAGAAGAAGTACCCTTGGAAAAAATTATCTGAGTGATACTGAAATGGTTAATATTCTAAACGGTGGGAGTGATTGGAACAATTTGTATCAATATATAAAAATAGCACTTAGTTACCGAAAACGTATTTTTGATGAGCTTTTTTAAAAAAAAAATTATTAAAAATTAAATTGTATAATAAAAAACACTGTACTATTATTAAATTAAACATTATTGCCATGTGGCAGACGGCGTATGCCATGTCATGTAATGAATGGAAAACAAAACATTTGTAAATTATTTGAAATAAAATCATTTGAAAATTGAAAAAAAAAATATATTTTTAGCCAAAAATCTGAAATGCATCAGTTGTACTAACAGGGTAGATGGCTTATCGCCAAATCCTAAGACTTTGTTTTAAAAATATCTTAAGAAATATTGTATTATTTAATAATTATGAAGTTTAATAAAAAGTCATTAAAACTGACTAACTATCTACTAACAGGGCTCCAAATGTTTGCAAAAACTTAAACCCGTATATGGCAGGTAACCGGTTCAGCCGGGCTAAAACAAAAATTCGAATTTGTTCTCTAGGAAATCACCAAAAAGTGTTAAGAAAAAGTTTGAAAAAAATCCGCCCAAACGTTTTTTTTTTTTTTCACGAAACCAATATCTACCTGCCCTATTGATCAAGTAAAAAATAAAAACAGGAACGAAACAAAAAACCCCACAAAACAACAAAAACATTTGCTGCACACATACAGCGGAACGTGACCAAACCGCAACTGTTTGTCAAATTCTATTTGACAGATGTAAAAAGTAAGATATTGCAACTAGTTTATATTTTTTTCGATGGATAGTGACATATGCATGGATAAATCAGTAGTTACTGTCATAAAAGTGTGGTGCAAGTGGCCCTTAAAATACTTTCTATCAAGTATAGTCAAACTTCACAAGTTGAGCATTTTACAAATAAATATAGAAGCTTATTTGAATAAAAGTATTGAATAAAATATTGAGTGAATAACTAATTAATGAAGTGTTCGGTTATTTAATGAATTAATTATTGAATTAATAAAATAATAAATTAATAAATTAATAAAGAATTAATGAACTTAAAAATAAATAAATAAATCAGTGAATGAATCAATGAATGAATTAATTAATGAATTGATCAGTTTATGATTCAATGAATTAATGATTTCATGAATTAGTTATCGTTAATGAATAAGTGAACTAATAAATCAATTAATTAATTAATTAGTTAATGATGTAATCAATTTATAAATAAATAAATATATTAACAAATTGAATTAATGAAGTAATTAATTAATGACTATGTGAATTAATATATTTATGAATTAATTTTTTAATGAATTAAAGAATTAAAAAGTTAATGAATTTATTGAATTTAATGATCATTGAATGAATTAATGAATGGCTAGGTAAATGAATAATAACTGAATGAATGCATAAAATTAATAGAATGAAGAATGGATGAACAAATGAATGAGTGGATCAATTTGGGGTCCACTGTCTTTCGACCTTAGAACACATTCTGCACGTCTTGTGAATGCTCTTCCTATACATTTTTTCCTATAAACGGGTTTCTTTTAAAAAATTGACTTTAATACTTAATTTAATAAGGATGGTAATTCGATTCCCTTCATGCATTCTAGATAGGTGCGAGTTTCGGTGTATACAAAGTATCTTTTGAATGTATTATTTAAATAGTTTTGAACTGAAGTTCAAGATTTTCATTTTGTATATTATTCGAAATTTTTGCAATTCGAGATTTTGTCAATCAAGATTTTGCACCTTTCCCCAACCTCGTTTATGCGTCGTGAGTTAATTTTCACATTCAATTGAGAATCAAGATCACTTTCAAAAACGAAATTACACCATATGGTCTTAATTCAATTTTAAAATTGAATTTAAGCCATAATGGGATTATGGCACTAATTCGCATTTCAAAGTAAACTAACACCATTATGGTTGTTAGTTCGTATGGGGTTCGTTCAAGGCACATACCTTATCTACTAGCGAAAAATTTTAATCAACTATAAAAAAAACGTTGCCTGCGTAACTTAAAATCTTAAAATTAATTGCTAAATACGAAAAAAAAAACACTCACTCTTAGGGACTTTGCAGAAAGTAGCTACAACAGTTTTGCATGACGAATAGGTATTTATAAATTTCTCTTTTAAATAATATTTTTAAATCTAAAATTGAAAATACATCAGAAGATTTTGAAGAACAGTTTATAAATCAGTTTAAAGAAGACCCAAATTTTGTTGGCAAAAACGTCCGCTGTAAAATTTCAAACTCTTTTCAAAGATACTTCAATTTTAACATTCACCTGGTTTTAAATAATCTTGTACATTATTGTAAGCGAGTATTTTCGGAAGATTTAGAAAAAAATTATTCAAAATATGTAAGTAATTTTCAAAAAATATTGCGTTTTATCCTCTTACAAATAAAACCCCATTTCTTAAAGAAGTAACATTTTGAAATTCATCCTGACTGTTTAACAATTTAATACTCAAATTGAAAATGCCTCTTCTATATAAGAAGCTTTTGCAGGAAGTAGGTAGGTACCAAAACATTTTCAACGACAGAATTGGTGTTATCTTTTTTGTTTATTTATTTTTTTATTCGGCAATATAATAAACCTACTTTCGTAGAATGTTCCGAAAAAAGCTTTGTTTCACTCTTAATTTTCTTCTCTACTTTTTACAAGGAAGACTATCACTCTTAATTTTCTTCTCTACTTTTTCCGAGGAAGAGTATCTACACCTTTTCAACGACCATATCCATTTTGATTTTAATCCGTGTACCTTAACAGAAATTTCCGTTTCGAATAAAAAGACAAAACTACCCTTCGTTACTCTTTCAAATTATTTCTCAAAGCTTTAGGCAAAAAACTTATGAGAAACTATGACAACCGTTGACAATAACTGAAACCAAGACAAAACAAAATCTATATTTTGTATTTGTATGAAAAAGTCATCGGAATAAAGTAAAGTCTTAAAAATGCAGTTAAAATTTTTAAAAACTCTTATCGAAGGACAGGTAATAATTAAAAATAAACACGCTCTATATTATTACTCCTTATCTTAATCATATCTACTTATGAATTCTCCAAAAGGAATACTTAAATCGTGTTGCCGGTCTTACATGGTCGCCCAACCATCAAAAATTAGCAGTTGCTACAGCGGATAGGCACGTTTTGATTTTCGATGAATCCGGCGAAAGAAGAGATAAATTCTCAACTAAGCCTAGTAATCCCGCAAATGGAAAGGCATCGTACGTAATTAGAGGATTAGCCTTCAGCCCGGATTCAACTAAATTGGCAGTCGGTCAGAGTGATAATATTGTTTTCGTGTATAAACTTGGAGAATCGTGGAATGATAAAAAGGTTATTTGTAATAAGTTTCCTCAGTCTGCTGCAGTTACGGCGTTGATATGGTTGTCGACAGGAGCAATAATTGCAGGTTTGTTAATAAAATTGTAAATTGTTTACTTAGTAGACTATATAGACACAAAGCCCCTTATTATCGTTTTACTTTCGTTAATTAAACAACTGTGGATGAGAATCAGGACAGAGAGAAGTATGTAAAAATTTATAAATAATAAAACTTGTATGCAAATAACTTCATTTGTATGAGCCAAAGAACTTCTGTTACTTCAAATAGCAATCCTTCCATATAAACCCGAAACAATCGTTGTACAATCGTGGTTCAAAGTGCTTCAAGTTTTTAACCTACCGATTTTGGCAGAAAACTTATAGAAAATAATGTATCTATGTATGAATGACTTGTTGATAAAATATGTTACTTATATTCAATAGGGCAATTGGTTTCTTGAAAATAAAGTCAAGATTCCAATCAAACCTATGATGATGGTAGAGAAGCCTTAAGAAGTAGATTTCTTCATGCCATCCGCCTTACTGCCTGTGCGGTTGTCTTTGTCTGTTCACCTTCAGCGAGTCAACGCCCAAAAGGTTGAACGGATGATCTTCAAATAGTTTTGTGAAAAATTTTTTTAAAAATTCCCTAGAGAAAGAAGTCGAAATTTTTATTTTAGCTCGTCTATAGCTATATTATCTTCCATATAACGTATTAGTTTTCCCAAATTTTATTGATAAATCTCTCTCTCAAAGGCATTGGAAAACAAAAATTCAGATAACAATCAAACATGATAGAACGATGATAGAGAAGTTGAATTAAATGGGCCTGGCAACTCTGTCTATTTGTCTGTCTATCAGTCTGTCTCCATGTACATTATGCAGTCTTATTACTCTTGAACCAATTTCCTTCAAACTTGGTATCTGAGGTCTCTAAGTTAACCTACAGAGTCTTTGGATTTAGAATTTTCGGTCTAAAAATAAATCTCGGTAACCGCTGGACCGATTTTGACGCTACTGCGGGGAAAGGACGAACATTTTGCAGTTTTCCTCCCCTCGCTCTCTTTAAGCAAAGGGTCCTTAAGGTGCGAAACTCGAGAAAATATTAATTAAACATCCCTGAACAACATCCTATAATTTTATTGACCTCCCGACCTTTTTCCACCAAACCCCTTTTTTCCTCCCTGCCGACTGGAACTGGACTATATAGTAGGTACCTATAATCGCAAATAAAAACAAAATAGAACTGGGCAAAGCATTAAACATTCGTGTTGTGCGGCTAAGGAAAACAATTTTGTACTTCACGTAAGGTCCGAAATTGATGAGCATTCCTTGCTGTACCTTACCTACACTTCCACTTAAACGCTGGTAAGACTTCATTAACTTTGTTACTTGTTCTCCCAATGATGTCATCTGCATTTTCATTCAGCTTTGAAATTATGTTACCTCGTAATTAATAACGGGAGTTTTTAATAATCACTACAAAACACTCCCTTGCCTGAATTGACATCAAAAGACTCGGCGATGTTCGATGTTCTGTCCTTCGAGTTCATGTCAATGAAGGGGTAGACTTGGTATTCGTTATTTTATTTTTTTATTTTCTAATTTCAGTTGTAATACATACATACGTACATTATGCACCTTACAAACTCGGCTAACCATTGACTGCTTTAGGCGGTAGGCTTTTTAATACAGTTTTATTCCCTTCTCTTCTGCCTATAAAGTCCCATCCCAATGTAGCAGCTAAGCTATAGTTTTACTTACTTTGCAGAATCTTTTCAGAAACATCCTGTTTGGACTTCGTTTAAAGATTTGTCCTTACGAAAACGGATGAATCACCTTGTTGTGACATAAGAGTAATGATTTCTGACTTTTATTTCTTATATCAGGCTTTGAAGATGGAAAAGTCCGTGCCCTGCACTGTAAAACAAACAAATCTCAAAGTTTATACAGCGCTGATAGTACGACAATTGCATTTGCTTCAAACACAAAAGGAACAGGCTTTCTTTCTGGCCACAATGACGGTACAATAATTCGTTTCTTTATAACCGAAGGCAATGTGGAATCATCCGGAAGGCTGGTCCAACACACGGTTCCACCATTTGCTTTAGCCTGGCCTCAAGGTGGCTTCTGTGCTGGAGGTTGTGATCAAAGGATTATTTTCTATGACTCCCAAGTAAAAAAAAAATTCCCATAATATGAAAGTGTTATAATTTATTTAAAATTACCATCAAGGGTCGACAAGTTCGAACATTTGATTACTCCAGAACTGAAGGTGAACGCGAGTTCACAACTGCTGCTTGTAGCCCCAATGGTCAGGCTGTGGCCTTTGGAAGTTTTGACAGAATAAGGATTTTTACATGGAGTCCTCGACTGACTGCTTGGAGAGAAACCGCAAACAAGGACATTGATTTCTTTTACACTGTCACATCGATTCTTTGGAGAAAAGATGGAGCCAGGTTAAGAGAGAGTAGCGCTAAGTCTTTTGTGCGGTCTTTGATTCTTTTTATGTTAACAGGTTGGCCATGGGATCTGTTACAGGAGCTGTAATTGTCTTTGAGTCGGTCCTAAAACGTACAGTGTGGCAGGATAAATTCGAACTTATCTTTGTTGCTCCCAGTCAGCTTCTGGTAAAGTCCCTTCAAGAGCCTAGTGAACAAATGACCATCGAATCAACTCTCGGTCTGGAGATAGACGATGTGAGAATTATGGGAAAGGACAACTTTTTGGTTGCTAGAACAGAGGATTCACTCATTTTGAGCGATCTTACTCGCAATCTTGTAAGTGAAGTATCGTGGTCGGTTTCAGGGCGACATGAACGTTTCTACTTTGAAAATCCAACGGTCTGTCTGATCTTTAACGTTGGTGAACTATCTTTGGTGGAGTATGGAGAAAATCATATTCTGGGTTCCGTGAGAACTGAATTTGTGAATCCTCATGTGATATCTGTCCGACTAAATGAGAGGGGTAATTCGAGGTAAGATTATCTGTTTGGTCCTCATCTTCTGAAAATTACGTAATAACTTTTATAGAGACAACAAGAAGTTAGCATTTCTTCTCGATGCCAAGACAATTTGTGTGGTTGATCTTATTTCCCAAACGGTTATTAGCCAAGTTACACATGATTCGAAGATTGATTGGATAGAATTAAGTGAAACCGCACATAAGCTGCTTTTTCGGGATACAAAATTGAGGTAAGTGTGTATGATTTTGCTGGAGAAAGTTCTTTGTATAAGATTTTGAATAGACTCATGTTGGCTGATATTTACGCTGGAAAGAAACAAACCTTGCTGGGGAATATATCTTTTGTTCAATGGGTGCCACAAAGTGATGTCGTTGTAGCTCAGACCAACAATAATTTAGCTATCTGGTACAATATAGATCTAACAGAGCACGTTACTATGATGTCTATTCGAGGTGATGTCTTGGAAGTCACAAGAGAAGAGGTAAGTCGATATTTTGTTAACTTGTAAAGCTTTTCCGCAAAACATTTGTTTTGTAGGGTCGTACAATAGTCCGCACTCAAGAGGGTCCATCTGAGCACACTTACCTCTTGGATGAAGGTCTGGTTGAATTTGGGACAGCTGTAAACGACAGTGATTTCGGAAGAGCCGTTCAATTTCTTGAAACACTGGGAGATAAGCCGGCTGCAAAGGCAATGTGGCACAATTTAGCGATGATTTCACTGGAGGATGGAAATCTAAGAGTAGCTCAGCGTTGTTATGCAGCTCTGGGAAACGTTTCAAAAGCTTTCTATCTCCAAGAAATGATTGCCACTGCAGATAAGTATGAAGAAACCATGGGCCCGGGAATAATGTGTCCCGAAGTGAGGGCAAAGTTGGCTCTCCTTAATTCTGACTTAAGAACCGCAGAACGAATTTATTTAGAACAAGGCGATATTGAATCGGCTTTACAAATGTATAAAATGCTTCGAATGTGGGATGAAGCTATTAATCTGGCTGATCGAAGAGGGTACCCTCTGTTGACGCAGCTCAAGGAAGACCAAATGAATTTTCTCCTTTCTTCTGGACAAGAAGAAAAGGCCGGACAAGTGCTTGAAGGACAAGGTGAATGCGAAAAAGCTATGACCCTCTATCTCAAGGCCAAAAAACCTGCGAGAGCTGCAAGACTTGCTTTGAAAACTTCTTATCTTTTGGAAGATGAGGGTCTAATGAGGAAGGTAACCGAAGGATTGGTCAGTTGTGGTAAGGATATAAAGTTACTTCATAGTCCAGATTTACACTTTTTGTTCATTTCCACAGAACTTTATGAAATGGCAGGTGACATTGCCTACAAGCTTTCAAACCCCGAAGCTGCCTTAACCTTATTTCGCAAAGGTAGTGCTTATGCAAGGGCTCTGGATCTAGCCAGGCAAGTTGCACCCGGTGAGGTAACTAGTCTTGAAGAAGAATGGGGTGATTGGTTGGTGTCTAAAAAACAACTCGATGCTTCTATCAATCACTACATTGAAGCCGGAGCTACACGAAAGGCTCTTGATGCAGCAGTTGGCGCAAAGCAATGGCGCAAAGCCGTTCAAATAGCAAAAGTTCTGGATGAGCCAGAAGAAATTCAAAAATACGCTTTGGATCTTTCGAAGCATTTGGCCTTTGCTGGAGATCTAGATGGAGCTGAGGATCTTTTGGTTCGTGCAAATCTTTTTAAAGAAGCCATTGAGTTGCTGAATAAAAATGGTAAATGGGAGAAAGCCTATTCCATTGGAGAAAAGTATCTGAACTCGGAGGAAATGCGTGATCTTTTTGTTACCCTAGCAGGGAACTTGGAAGAACAAGGTTATTATAAAATTTTAACTATGTGGCACTAATAACTGTTTTTACTTTCTAGGGAAATACCGTGATGCAGAGAAAGTCCTTCTAGCTGTCAACGAACCTGATTTAGCTATCGCCATGTATAAACGCCGGGAGCTCTACGATTCTATGATACGTCTTGTTGAAAGATTCCATAAAGAACTGGTCGATAGCACTCATCTGCATTTGGGTCGCCAACTAGAGACCAAAGGAAAATTTAAGAATGCTGAAATCCACTTCATCGCTGCAGGAGACTGGAAATCAGCTGTCCACATGTATTGCACCGCGAATCGTTGGGAAGATGGATATCGTGTGGCCAAACAAAAAGGAACTGACGGCGCTAGCAATCAGGTGGCTTACATGTGGGCCAAGTCTCTACCGGTAGAAGGAGCTGTCCGACTGTTAACCAAATTAAGCCTCCTTGACACTGCTTTGGGATTTGCTTGCGACTCAGGGCAGTTCGAATTCGCTATGGACCTTTGTCGTATATCTGGAAAACCTACCGACGAGGTTCACTTAAAAATCGCCATGTCCCTTGAGGATGAGGGAAAGTTTGAAGAAGCTGAAGTTGAGTTTATCAAGGCAAATAAGCCAAAAGAAGCCATTCTGATGTATACACACGCAGGTGACTGGAAAGCAGCTGTGAGTATCGCTGAGACTTACCTTCCTGAAGTAGTAAACGAAGTTTTGGTAAATCAAGCTGCATCAGCTCTGGAAACTCGCAACTTTGTTGAATACGAGGCATTACTATTGAGAGCTCAACGTCCAGATTTAATTGTTGACTACTACAAGGACAACGGAATGTTTGATGAAGCTCTTCGAATTGCCGAAGATCATCATCCATCGGCCTTAAACGATCTCAAACGCCTGCAGGCACTGGATCAGCGGAGAAGTGCCCAATCTGGGGATGACTCTAGATCTTACCTTCAAAAGGCTGCTGAGTTTGCTAAGAGGGAAGATTTCCGAAAAGCTGCAGAGTGCCTAATGCAAATAAACAGCTCGAATGCTGATGAACCGACTGTAGAAAGGGCTTTAGTGCGAGCTGCAGAGATATGTAATCAATTTTTAGAAGGAAAGGATGCAACTCATATTGCACATCAGTTGGGACCGCGACTTCTCGAAATACGTCAGATTGGTCCAGCTGCACAGTTGTATCTTGCCTCAGATTTACCTAAAGAAGCCGTTGATGTCTTCATCAAATCCGAACAGTGGGCCAAAGCAAGACGTTTGGCCAAGGAGATCGATCCGGAACTGGTTGCCTATGTCGAACAGCAACAGAAGTCACGTCTGCAGAACGAAGGAAACGTCGAGCAGTTGGCTGACATTGGTAATAAGAAAAAGTTACATTAAAACAACGTAAATTAATCCTTTTTTCCAGATATTATGAGTGCTTTGGATATGTTAGCTGATCAAGGGCAATGGGTTAGATGCTTGGATAAGGCCAAAAATATTAGCAGTCCAGTTCTGCATAAGTATCTTGCTTTATATGCTGCTCAATTGATTCGGGAAGGAGATGCATCTGCAGCTCTGGGCTTATATCTCAACTACGGAACACCACCGTTGGAAGCGAATTTCAATATTTACAACCGAATTGCATTAGACTGCTTTTCTTTAAGGGAAGAAGTCGCTGCTGAGTTGTGGAAAGACTTGAGAAATTTTCTATTCAAACTCTCGCAGGTAAATTATAAAAATTTGCGAAGTAATCCATCACTTCTAAATTGTTTTTCAGACCCTCCGAGCATCCGACTTTGCTGCATCCAAAATGCTTGACACCGTTGAACAGCTTCTCTTGATAGCTCACTATTACGCTACCAGAGCTGCCTGCCGTCAGATACCATCACTTCAACCAGTCGCTCTGCGGATCTCTACTGCCATGCTTCGATACACTGATGTAATACCTGTCGACAAGGGATTCTTTGAAGCTGGGATGGATCTTCGTGCTGCTGGACGTGAATCAGAGGCTTTCGTCATTCTAAATCACTATTTGGATGTTTGTGATGCCATCGAAGAGGGCTCCGGAAATCTGGTAGACCACTCTGATCTATCCGCAACAGATTTTCCCAGCTCAGTTCCTTTGCCTGAAGAAATTCATCTAAAAACTGAACCTCAGTTGCATGAAGAGGTCCGTGAGTGGGTATTAGCGGTTAGTATGGATCAACAAGTGGATCAGGTAAGGGAATTTCTTCCCATAAAAGAACAATTATTATTTTCAACACTTTTTTAGGTTCTCCCTGTCGATGACCGTGGAATTTATGAATCCAGTTTAGGTGTCACAGATGTTCCTTGCATTCTTAGTGCCTATCCAGTTCGTGGTCGACAACCAGTGACATTCAAGTCTACAAATCGACAATCGAATCGCGATACCTGGAGTAAATTTAGCGTAGCCCTTAAAATGGCACCCACCGGTGGCATTCCAGATGTCCTAGATTTCACAGAAAAATGGTGTGGTCCTGCAAATTTTACAATGCATTAAAGTTTTAATAAAAAAAACATAGATATTTTTTTAATTTTCTTATCTCATTAGTGTTTATTGACATTTTTTAAAATTGTGGACCGTTGTTTCATAATCCAATTAAATGAATTTCCTAAATTAAATTATATGTTTTTTTTTGTGAAATCACGCAAAAAAAAACATTCTTATATTTTAAGGAAAAGTGTTTACAATTTTCTAATTGTAGAAACAAAACAATAAACAATATCTTAAAGAAATGTTGTCAATTAAATATTGAAAACCTAACCAAGTTTATCATATAATATTATGTGTGTAATTGTAGGCATGTGTTTTGATTAAATATACGTAAGATTTTCGGTTAATATACCAATTAAACAATTTTCAGTGAATGTTAAATAAATCACCAGCTGATGGAAGAGGTGCTAAGCCACCAGTTACGTCTGGTAACTGCGTCAAATCGGGTAGATTAGATAGATGATCTTGAAGCTCCTTTTGTACAGACTTCAATTTAACCAGCTTTTGATTGTACTCCTGTAATTATAAAAATAAAAAAAAAATATGTTGATTGTGTTTTATTTTAATTTAATTAGGAACTAATGTTCAAGTTAAAAAAAAATCTATTGTTTTCCTGCCACTAATTGTATTTTCGGATAAAATTTTCGAAATGTTTTATGTTGACTACAGGGTGTAGGTGTACCTCAATTTTAAATCCAATAATATTCTTCTTTTGCCATACAGTCCAATTTGATGTTCCTGTAGCCTCTCTTGTTCGGGATCGTATTCTACTAGGTTACGCCATATAAAGTATAGTTTTATCTTCTTCGAACTCACGGTGACGACTCTACATGACCTAAGATTTTGTAGGGGTTGAACATTTGTCATTCTGATGAAATCCATGTCACCATTCAACCCGTTGGTAGAGAGGAATTTGTGAATTAGTGTGGTTACGTACAATGCTATTTTAAGACCCAGGTTCCTTTCTCTTGGTATCATGCCTTAAACTTTTGTATATTTGGAGTTCTTTCCGAGAGTTTTGATTTATTTCTTCTATCTGGCAAAGTTCCAGATGTACGTTCTTTTTTTTATTATTACTAGGAGTAATAATAAAAAATAGATGATACGGATTTTTTGTTCATGTTCATACTTCTTCATGTTGGGCTCTTTACTATTCCAAATATACAAAACTATCTTCTAAGCAAGCAGCGGCTTGTGAGGAAAGCTGTGATAATTCTAAGGTTATTTCTACTTAAGCTGGTGCGGTTCTAAATCTTCTTTAGGTTCATCTAAGCCACAGTAGAAATCTGGACCCAAGAGTGCTGTTTTTGGCTTCTACTTTTGGCAGAGAGTGTGCCTTCACAATCCAAAGGGACTTTAGTTTGTCTACCTCGTCCAAAGGGACCTTACCTAGCGTATCTAATTTTTCTATGCGTTCTCATATACTTATTTAAAGTTTATGGCGTAGAAATTTAAGACTGAGTGCAGTCTGATATTATGACAATATTTTGTTTGTGGTATTTCTTTTAGCTTATTAGCTTTTTTGATATTTAGCTCTGTATATTTTTCCCTGGAAAAATGCTGTTTGCATCGGCAAAAAAAAACAGTTTTTGGGCCTAAACAAGCCTACGCCAGTCAATTTATCAGGTTTTCTCGATCCATCAGTGTAGGTTATGATGAGTTTGGTTTTGTAAATATATTTTTTAGATTCACTTACCGATTTCTTCTTGTTACTTAACTATCTGTTTTGCTTTTTAATCATTTCATATTTGGTATGTCAAATATGAACTAATGCCTTAGATCAGTTAAGATAAGAAGTTTCTCTCTCTCTCTAATACTAATGTTTTTAGCTGGCCCAGTTTCTTCTTTTTGCGAATCTCATGATTGCACCCTTGAAGTAGTTTCAATTACTATATGCATAGGAAAATTTGAAGAATTACGTCAATTGAAGTCGAAAGGCAGATTCTCTTGGCCTTAAGTGTTTTATTCTTGTTCCAAATTCGGTTCTTTTGTGTCAGGTTATGCTAGGTGATGATGGGCGTAAACATGAAGGTGTCTATTCATGACAGGATGTTTTGTTTGCGCCCCTTTTATTTGACGTAAGTCTCTTGCCCATTCTGTGGGCCTCTATGGCTTTCTCGGTAGTTTGTTGTTCATTTCTTATCCAGATGGGGCTGCTATCTAGTGTAATGCCTGAGTATTTGACTTCTCTCTTCATTTCAACTTCTAAAACAGCTGACTTAATCAGTTTTGTATGCAGCAAAAATCTTTTTTTCGTGAACTTTATGATCTAGTTTTTTGTAGGGTTTATTAACTTCAATGTCTGGAAAAGCACATACACCATTATCTTTTAAATGCACAACTTTTTATAAGCGCTGTCTCGGTTTATCTCAAAAACTTATACGCATGATGGAGGTGGCTAAGAGGCATATTTACTCAGTTGTCAAGTTGTCAACTATTTTTTCTAAAGTTAGTCTTTTTTTAAATAGAAAGATAGACCTAAATAACTTTTGATGTGTTGTGTCTTTCTTCCTAATTTTTCAAAAAAAAATATAACTTAAGTTTTTCTCTTTTTAAAGTGAAGCTAAGAAGATGCTATGCATTCCCGTTGACTTGAAAATTACTGAAAGCCCATTGAAGTCCTTTTTCCCATGCAGATGGAGGTATTTTATCTATAATACTATTTAGTGATGGTTTACAAGAATCCGTAGAGATTTTCTTTGAACCCTTATATATCAAAAAGAGCAATCATTTAATGGTCACGTTTCTGGACCATAGGAAAATATTAGAAAAGGATTAGGCCATAGGAAACATTTATGGTTTTCCGAGCAAGAGCTTCATTGCCTTATCAGTTCAAAATGACGGCGATTAACAAGGCAAATACTTGGTTTGATTTCAAAGGTGAGGATAATTTTTGCAATTGATCGTATATCTAAGGTAGAGTTTTTTTTTGTCTAATTTCTATCATTATACTTTAATTACTGAAATTTTCACTTCTCTTTCTCATTTTAGAATAACGATGTTGAAGAGGTAGCAATGAAAAGACTAAAATTCGTTTGACGTGTCTATTCCTGTAATACTTATTTCCTACCAAATCTAAATTGTATTGCCAACCAAATCTTATTTGCAAACGATTTATGTCCATATAATCGAGCATTGGTAACACGTAATTTGATTGCCGAATAATTTAAGACCAATTATTTCGATGGGGAAAAAAATAGAATTAAAGTTGATTTTTTTGAGTTTGGCCAACTTCAGCTTGTTGAAATATAGTGTCGATGGGTGCGTAGTCTCAGTAAATATTCTATTTTTTTTTTAAATGAAAAATAATAAAAAGTAGCTTGTCTTTGTTGTTTTTTATAAAATAATTAAGTACATTTAATTTTGTTGTAACCTGATGATGATTTGATAACAAATCGAAACGCGTTGTCAATAAAATACAAAATTTAAGTTTAGTTATTTTATAAAAAAAAAACGACTAGCTATATTCTATTATTTTTCAATTTAAAAGAATAAAATATTTACTGAGACTATGCACTCATCAGCAATATACTTCTTGATTGGGATTCTTTCGGGTCACATATCAATGAGTACCCACATGAACAGAATGTGCATAGAAACTTTAGACTTGTGTAGCTGGAACACTGTACAAAGTTGCAGAAATGCTCAAGACACTTTTTGTGTGAATGCCCTAGCCTAGCATCCAAGTAACTTTTCATCCGAGTCTTTTAATGCCCATGCTTCCGCCCCATACAGCAAGACTGGTCTTATACAAGGTCTCCTCGGTTCTATTAGAGAGGGCCTTACTACTTAATTGGTTTCTCAGCCCGAAGAAACAGCGATTTGCTAAAGTATTTTTTCGTTTGATCTCTGCACTGATGTCGTTTTGCGGTGTTATAGTGGATCCCAGGTAAACAAAGTCCTTAACTACTTCAACATTATATCTATCCATCGTAATGTTTTGCCCGAGTCGACGATGTTGAGATTCGTTTCTCGTTGATAGCATATATTTTGCTTTGTTTTCATTAACAGCTAATCCCATCTTTGCCGCCTCCGAAACAATACTAGCAAATGCTTATTTCAGCCTATTATGTCTATGTCACCTGCATACGCGAGTAGTTGAACGGACTTTTGATAAATTGTACCGTTGTAACGTTGACTGGCGATTTTCGTACAATTGCTTTAAGAACGATCTTAAATAGGGTGCATGATAGCGCGTCGCCTTGTCTAAGACCTTTCTCAACATCAAACGGTTCGTTCTTACCGACTTTGACAGGGCAGCGAAATTTCTCCATCGTCATCCTGTACAAGCGACATGGCTCTGTACAATTCACCTTTATCCACGCTATCATACGCGACTTTAAAATCGATAAAGAGGTGGTGTGTATCGATCTGGAATTCCTGGGCTTTTTTCCAAAATCTGTTGGGAGTGTGAACATTTGATCGACGCTAGACTTGCCTGGCCTAAATCCACACTGATAAGGGCCAATCAGTTCGTTTACGAGGGGTTTTAAACGATCACACAGGATAGGCGACAAGATTTTATAAGCGACGTTTAGGCGGCTAATTCCTCTGTAATTGGTGCATGTCAGAGCGTCTCATTTTTTTGTGGATTGGACACACTAAGCCAAGGTTCCATTCATCGGGCATACTTTCTTCCGACCAAATTTTACAGATGAGTTGGTGCATGCTCCCTACCAGCACATATATTACTCTTGGGGAAATATTTCTTCAATGGCATTGACGACAGAACAAAAAAAAAAAAACAATTAAGAACATTAACATACTTAAGAAAATTCTGGATGGTTTAAGAAAGCAGTACTCACTACACACAACTCACAGAACTTCAATCTTAGTTTTTGGTTCTAAGATCTCCAAGATATTCGTATAGGTAATAAATCAATTTATTTATTAAAATATAGATTTCAAAAATGTATCACTATAGAAAAAACCCTAAATCAGTTTCTTGCTTTGCGTAGAATATGATATTCTGCATTGTATTAAAGACAACTGCCATCAGCAAATACTTGTACGTGAAAGTAACCCCAGACCGGCCGAGAACATCGCGACTGTAAGTGAAAGTTTGCTATAGATTATAGAGTGAATGTTTTGCTATGAGATATCCCATTTTTCGCTTCCTACAAGAACTCAAATGTTCGCATATTTCAG
This sequence comes from Baccha elongata, assembly GCA_951217065.1. NCBI lineage: Eukaryota > Metazoa > Arthropoda > Insecta > Diptera > Syrphidae > Baccha > Baccha elongata. The sequence continues at coordinate 178,370,448 of OX578272.1, forward strand.
TTTTGGGCATGCAATGATCCAAATGATACACAAACTCAAAGTTAATACCTATAGAAACACCTTTTTTCGGTGACTGGAATTTAAAGTCATGAGAGCTGCAGATCGTTGATAAGCAAATTACCAATATTCGCATTGATTACTTAAAAAACATGAAAACATTCTTTTAACAATAACTTACCTCAAGTCTTTGCTCTGCTTGGACCAATAACTCTTTTTGTTCAGCTTGAAAGTCTCTCAACATTGTTGTCAGTTTCGTACGCTCTTCCATTTCTGAGGCCAGTCTAGTATTATATTCGTTAAGCAAATGAACAGCTTCATTAACCTGTAAAATATGTTTGTTGTTATTTATTAGGCTTCATAAACCCTCTAACTTACTTGTGTAGCAAGCGATTTAGCTGCGTCTTTGTCCTCCAACTTTGCCAGAAATGTTACTTCGGATATTTCTGGTGGAAGATTGGCGATCCTTTCCCGAACCACTGCGTCACTTGAAGCCGAGTTTTCAATCTCCATCAAAGCTTTAATAAGTTCTTCGGGTTCTGGTGGATCTCCAAGTTGTACAAGCGGACTTATAACGATCTCTGTTACTCCGTTGCCGTCTTCTGATTTTGGGACTTTCTCCTTCTTGTCCGAATTAGAAGTCGATCTTATTCTTTTAAGCTTCTTTTCTTTTTCTTTGGGTGCTGCTTCTTGAGTTTCAGCAGGTTTGTTTAATTTGGTTCTAAAATCAGTGATAAGCTTGGGATCGTAAACACCACGTTCTTCCCAGATGTTTAGAATTCTTCCCAAACTTCCGAAGAGTTTGTCATTGCTGCAGTTTTCTCCTATGTAGGCGAACACTTTTTGCAACACAACTCCGAACTCACGACCGAATTCAGGTCCTTTCTTTTTGCTATTTTGAATAACATCGTTGGCAAGGTACATAAACGTAAGTTTTTTCGACTCGGGAACTACAAACCAATTAGATTTATTGATTTATCTATTTTATATAAATGGAATATGTTCACTTACCATTTTGTAATTCCTTGTACCACGTTTTGATGATAGCTTGATGATGTTTTCGATGATGGATTAACCATAGGGACAGCGTTTGGATACTTTGTTGACTTGAATTAAGCTCTTGGAGTTTTTTTACCAGAGCTGATTCGGTAAACGCCGACATTGTTAAGAATAAGAATTTGCCCTTCGAAGTCAGGTGAGGACCCACTACTGACCCACTGTATTATTAAGACTTTTAACTAAATTAATAATTATATAGCTGAATTATTGGCAAATGACAAGAAGAATTATTTTAAAATAAAGCGAGCAACTTTATTTGTACAAGTCGAGTCCCATTTTTGAATAAAAATTATCAAACGAAAACGTCATATTAGATTAGAAGTGTCAGATGATATCGTACTTAAGCAGGTTGGGAATTTACGACATTTGTATAAAGTAGTAGATTACTGCATCAAAGTGAATATTTTACAAGATAGATGGCATAAGAAAATTATGAAATTTTAAAATAAGAAAAACTGGGAAAATTTTTTTTGTTTTACATAGTACCCATTGACGTATTAGATATGGACCGCCAGTAGCCAACTTCACGCGTGTTCCAACATAACTAGGGGCGCCATCAACTACTAGCAGGGAATCTGCGTAGCAGTGCTACGCTTGTTTTAATTAATCATTTAAGTTTAATATAATTAGGTGGAAATTGTAATCAAACTAGTTTTATTTTACAAAACAAATCCACTCTATATGGCATTGAGTCACTTGCATATGAATATGTAGACGTTTTATTTAAATTGTAAACGCGAAATTAGTACACGTATTTAACACTAAAAGATGATGGCGTATTTTCGCCGCTTTTAGATGGAACAACATTTTTCGGCCGTTTGTATGAAAATTTCAACCGACTGGCGGTCCATATCTAGTACGTCAATGATAGTACCATTTGGAAAGTAATTCATAAAGTTTACACTAAAAAAATGTCTGCGTTGTCAGCCATTTTGAAAAAAGCGTTAATGCGATTTTCTCGATATCTGGTGGTCGTATAATAATTTACTTTTTTTGTGTCGAAAAAATATATTTTTTACCAAAAATATGTTAAACTTTATTTTCTTTAGATTTAGATCAACAGGAGGCGAGAAGATCGTTAAAAATGATTTCCATGTCCGAAATTTTGACAGATTTTTGCCAATAACTTTTTATGGGAAAGATCTGTTAAAAATATTTGTGAGACAAAGTTGTAGAAAATATTTTTCCCTATAAAACTAAAAAAAAAAAGTTTATTATTAGCCGCGTTTTACTATCCGAGATCATCCATATAAATCATCCCATTTTAAATTTTTATTTTATTATTCTATGCACCTAAAGAAGGTTATGTGTTTCCACGTAAAGATTTATAAGTAGGTATGTTGTTTATCTCTTTGTTTTTTGTATTTTCAAAATGCCGATAAATAAGTTTTGCGTTCGTATCGTATCGTTAACAGACAGATGAATGGAAACTCTTAAAAAGGGGAGTATACAAAATAATACTTTTGTCTCTCCAGCCAGCTCTCTTTCTAGCTAGCCGCTTCCAATTTTGCACCGCGGGTCTTCCAATGCTGCGTACACCATCCGGATTGGACTCGAAGACTCGTCGGGCTGGTGCGTTGATGTCCATACGCTCCACGTGATCCAGCCATCCCAGCCATTTCAGCTTCTTTACCAGGTTAATATCGCTGTATAGCCCGTATAGCTCGTCATTGAATCTTCTTCTCCATACTCCTTCGATACACACAGGACCAAAAATCACTCGAAGAATCTTTCTCTCAAAGCACCCAAGTATAACTTTGTTTGAAAAGGTTAAATTAAAAATTCAAATTTTCAACGGAAGTTAAGACCTTTTTAATGGTTATAAGGACTAATCTTAATCCGTCTGTGTTTCAGCAAACACTGAACCGATACTGTTCACATGCAGTTGGATAGTGGTAATATCAACCTAGGTCGTGGTAGAACACAGGATCTTGTTGTGTTGTTGTGTTTGTGGGTAAACTGATGATCCATATGGTTCATCTCAAATAATAAAACGCCGCTATTTTATTTACGACCAACAGGTATTGAGAAAATCGCATTAACGCGTTTTTCAAAATGGAGGACAACGCAGACATTTTTAGTTAGTGTGTGGATTTAGACTCGCCAAAAGGTACTCTTTAAAACAAAAATATAATCTCGAACAGTTTTTTTTGTAAGTTTTGAAGCTAATTTTACTGGGACAACCATAATATTCGAAAGCAAAAGGAAGCTAATGTCATAATTCTACGTCAAGTTTCCTTAATAAGTGCCGAAAATACCTTGACGCGACCGTAATGGTTGAATGCAAACGAAAACCGACATCCACGTGTATTTATGTATTTGGCTGGCTGTCAAATTTATGAACTGCGCTCTAGAGCGCTCTTTACGTAAGGAACGGAGGCAAAAGTGAACGAGCAACACGACTTTGGGTTATTTTTGTCCAAACAAATTATGACTGTCAAAATTTCTTAAATGGGAAAAAATCTCTCTCACTAACCGAAAAGTAAGGGGAAGTTGTACAATTGTGGTTCAACGTGGTTCAAGTTATTTACCCAACGATTTTGGCAGGTTAACTGTGGTTCAACTCTTGTAAAGGCATGCAATCGCTTATTATCACATACATGTACTTTTAACCAGGGGTGGAATCGCGTAAGATGATATATGATTGTCACATTTTTGATCATCACTTGTGATAAAATTGATTTTTCCTTCTGCGTAAGGTGATCACATCCACCAATTCAACTCAATTCAACTTTGTTCAATTTGTCAGTGACATATGTGAAAAACATTGTTGCCGTAGTCATATTTTCAAGTAAATTCATTGAAATTATTAATTTTTTAGTGAATAAATGCAATAATTCTAAATTTAACCATTTATTTTCGATTGTTGTATACTCATATGGTAAAAGAAATATTGTTTTTGATGATTTGGTGACTAAAATTGAAAAAAATTTGAAAATTTTATAATGTTTTGTATGCGTGTGGTAACTCTAGTCACATCGCCACAAAAATGAAAATGAAACGTCAATTTCAGGAGAAGGTGACTATCACAATATTTTGGTGATTGGTTTTTAGCTATCACTGCGATGATCACCTTACGCAGACAGAAAGTGCAGATTTTGACTATCACTTATCACAAATCACCTTAGCCGATTCCACCCCAGAACTAGATCTGTTGAGCAGCCGATTTTGGAAGATAAAAATATCTGAACAGCGGCTTAAATATTTGTACAACTGGTCTAAGCGTACGCTTTTTGTGTAAATTCTTGAAAATCTTCAAGTTTGAATTTCTTGTACAAACAAAGTAAAATAAAAATTCCTTAAATTGTATTAAAAAAAAAAACAGCTAAAAAATTAATTTTAATGCATTCCAAACAGTTTTACTGGAAAAGTTATGTTCCAAGTTCTACATATGCCTCCATCACCAAGGGTTACCTCCATCACCAAGGGTAATATGCCCGGAGATTTTTTTATATATTTTTTTAGTTCTAAAAATATGTAAAGCTGCTTTATGATATACAGGGTGAGTCATGAGCAATGCGACAAAATGCTAGGGCGTGTAGGTTGCGTTGAGACAAGAAAAAAATCGTATGGGAGGGGGGTCTATTCCCCTCCGTTTAGCCGGGAGGGGCAATTTTCGAAAAAACTGACTTAAAATGGGAAAAAAATTATTTAAAATCAACGGCTTCATTCACAATGCTGTGCGATACGTTTTTGAAAAGCCAATAACTTTTTCTTTCATTCTGTGTTTAAATAAATCTATTTTAAGAAATAGTTTTTGAAATATTAATTTTCAAAGTCAAAATTTTGAAAAAAAAAATTGAAAAAAAAATTTCAAATTCATTTTTTTCAAAATTTTACGTAATTAAGTGCTAATTTTAATTCAAAATTCAATGCTGTTATTAATTTTAAGTCTAAATAAGAAAACCGGATGCAAACATGTTATGTCGTTCTCAAGAAATTAAAAAAAAACCAAAACCACCTTTTTCTAAGAAAAACATTTATTTTTATTGTAACGAAGCAATTTAAGAAGCATTAATCTTAGTTTTTTTAGTTTTTTTTATTCCTTTTATTTTTACTATGTTTTTTATTGGAAGTACTTATAAAAAATTCTCGATATGATCTCCATTGTTTAGAAGGCATAGATTATATCTCCTTGTAATGGCTTCACATAAGTTTATGCTTGACAAATTTTCCTGCAATTTGACTCCAGCGACTTCAATTCGTTCCTTCAGTTGTTCCAATGATACTATTTCCACTTCGTAAACATAATTCTTCATAAATCCCCATGAATAGAAATCTAAGGGAGTTAAATCTGGTGACCTAGGCTGCCATTCCGTGGGGCCCCTTCTTCCGATCCAACGGTCACTAAAATGATCATCCAGCCAGTTTCTCACCTGTAAGCTGTAGTGTGCTGGAGCACCATCTTGTTGGTAGATTAAAGTATCTGCTATAACCAATGGAACGCTGTCTAATAAATCGGGTAAAAGGTCTCGTAGGAATTACAGGTATGATTCTCCATTAATAATGGAATTCAAAAACCGGGGCCCGATCACAGTGTGTCCAACAATACCAAGCCAAACATTACAACTAAAGCGGTGTTGTGATTTGTTTTGTTTTTTTTTGTGTGGATTGGCGCTACTCCAATAATGTAAATTGTGGAAGTTAGTAACCCCATCCCTAGTAAACTGTGCTTCATCCGTCCAGAATATTCTTCTAAAATAGTTTTGTTCGGTTTCATTTCTAAGTAGTAATGTTCTACTAAATTCGGTTCTCAATAACTTGTCGTTTGAGGTGAGTTCCTGAACAGGCGTAAAGTGGTACGGGTGTAAATTTTCCGCCCGAAGTACTCGACATGCTCTAGATTGGGACACTCCAAGCATAGTGGATATCCTTCTTGTACTGACGGAGGGATTATTTCGGACTAAATCCAGAATTCTTTCATCTAAGATTCTTGACTCATCAGAAACTGGCCTTTCGCTTCTTCGATGCTCCAGCACTCCATGATCTCTTAGACGTCGGTGGATTCTTGGAAACGTGCTATGATGGGGACACCTCCTATCGGGATATCTTTCAGCGTACAGTCTTTCGGCTTCACGACTTCGACCATTAGCTAAACCGTAGCAGAAATTCATGTCCGTTAATTCTTCTCGGGTGTATGAGCTTGACATCGTTACGTGTTAATGAGTTAATATTCAAATTTGAAATAATTACTAAGCAAAACTGCAATGCCTTTTATTTATCTTGCGTTGCAATTTTCTTTTTTTTTTCATTAAAAAAAATGCGGTTTTATTGTCCCTATTGTCCCCATAACAGGTAGAACCCATGGGCTGCGGGCAGGCCAAGGCAAAAATATTGACAGGTCAGTTTTCAGAAGTTATCAATGAAAATAATATTAATCCAGGGTTATTCCAATACTATTTAATTTTATTACGTTCTCATAAAACTCCAATTAAAAAAAAAGTAAAAAAACTAAGATTAATGCTTAATAAATAAATAAATTGCTTCGTTACAATAAAAATAAATGTTTTTCTTAGAAAAAGGTGGTTTTGTTTTTTTTTTTAATTTCTTGAGAACGACATAAAATGTTTGCATTTGGTTTTCTTATTTAGACTTAAAATTAATAACAGCATTGAATTTTGAAATTAAAATTAGCACTTAATTACGTAAAATTTTGAAAAAAATTAATTTGAAATTTTTTTTTCAATTTTTTTTTTCAAAATTTTGACTTTGAAAATTAATATTTCAAAAACTATTTCTTAGAATAGATTTATTTAAACACAGAATGAAAGAAAAAGTTATTGGCTTTTCAAAAACGTATCGCACAGCATTGTGAATGAAGCCGTTGATTTTAAATAATTTTTTTCCCATTTTAAGTCAGTTTTTTCGGAAATTGCCCCTCCCGGCTAAACGGAGGGGAATAGACCCCCCCTCCCATACGATTTTTTTCTTGCCTCAACGCAACCTACACGCCCTAGCATTTTGTCGCATTGCTCATGACTCACCCTGTATAACAGTTATCGAAAGGTTATTTTTCTCGGAAATGCTTCTAACGATTTCAACCGAATTTCATAATGTGTAATAAGGTGTTAATGCGGTCTTTCAGATAATGGAAACCAAACTTCGAGATCTTTACCAAATTTCCTACCAATATTTTTCTAACTAACCAAAACGACATACAAATTTTTTTCTTAAATATTTTGTTGAGTTTTAATTATTTTTTGAAAAACTTTTTTTATTAATTCAATATTTTGGGAACCTGTAGATGTATTTTTATGAAATTAAATTTTAGATACCTACAACTTAACTATTTCTCAATACTTAAATACCCATTTTTATTCTAAAAAATATTTGTAAGAAATTATTTAAAAATAATAATTGATTTATGTACATACATATATAAAAACAGCTCCAACGATTTTGATTTTTTTTTCATAAACTCATGTTTTCCAGAGTAAATTTTCTGCGTCTTTTTTTTGGTTTAAATCTTGATAAGATGAGATATAATTTTTAATAATATTTCACATAATATTATCAATTTAATTTTTGTTTGTGTCAAGCAACTACCTATAGGCAATTTGTCAAAAGATGCAAAGCCCAGTTTCTCCAAAGACTTTTAAATATTTATTTGGATGTTAAAACTTAAAATGGCATTTTCAGTTGTACCAAGTTTTGAAAGGGCAAATAAACTAAACCCTCATTTTGTTCACATTAATTTCTGAAAGTCTTTTAAATGAAAGGACAGTTGTCATTCAAAAATCAAAATAAAAGACAGACAGAAACAGGAAGGCGTTATCTCTGTGTTTTGTTGTAGGTACGCACTCTTATCAGAAAATTTGAATAAAACCCAGCTGTCTGACTGACTTTAAGTTGATCAAAATGCTTAGTTTCCTTATTGATTTCCCACCTGTCATTCACACAGTAATGTATTCTCCAAGCCAAATACATTATGTGTATGTCCCTTCTTTATCGATCACCTTTATAATCAATTTCTACTGATAAACAATGAGTTTATCAAAAAGCAATGAATATTATTCTCTAGCTAACTTTTATTCAGTTGGCTACGGAACATCAACGGATAACGTTCAAAAATTTAAAACGCGTGCAAAAAAATATCGTCGATCAAAATATATATCGATATCTCTCATCGGATTCCATTTTAAGATATTTGACAATCGTTTCTTCTATTTCGGTTTTAGATTATTTGAAGAAATGAAGTAAAACTAGAGGTGCACTGCTAATTTCTGGTCTAACGTATATTGTTCCATAGGTAATTTGAATACACACCGATTTGCAAGTGCTTTATTTTTTAGTGACCTATGTATACGCCTACGTGGAAGTAGATACATAATTGGCAAACAAAAAATTTCCTCAAATTTGGTGAAAAAAAAGAATAAATTCGACATTGTCATCGTAAACCCTTGATTTGTGTGCTTTGAAATATTAATTCCCCTTATCTTAACTAACTAAAGCTATTTCATATAAATAATTATCATCGGTTGTTTTGAATGTAGATCGGTTGTCCAGTTGGTGGAATTAATTGCTAACACTAATTGTTCAAATTTATACCAATAACAGTGTTTTTTTTTTAATTGTGAGATAGAAGGTGATAATAATTATTGGTTTATCGTGTCACAGTGCTCTTAAAGGCGCTAAACAGATAAGCACACAATCGATATTGCTAATGACTTGAGGAGCGTATTTTGCTTCTGAGAAAGTCTTTTTCGATGAAGTCATATTAAAGTGTTCCCCTAATAATACTCTATACAAAGTTGTAAATTCTTCAAATACTTAAAGTAAGTTTTTGCAAGGTATTTTGTTATCAAAATTCAAAATGCTTAGAATCCATTCATGGTTTTGTTAATCTAAAATCTGTTTTTTATGTCACACAAAATATTACAATGAAAGTGACTATTCAATGGAATTAGTGTGGAAGATTAGTATGAATGTTTACGAGAAAAGCGCTTACAGCCCATTGTGTTCTAACTTGGATGATGATCCTACGGGCTGGAGCATTTCTATATTTATGTCATATTCGAGTGGTTTCACTCCGTAGAGGAGGGAAATATGAACCCAATGGATCATTAAAAACACTCCTTTTTTCAATTGTGCTTGTGGTAGTTGACCAAAGATTGTATACATTTATTTTTTGTAACCTCAAACGAAGCAAAAACGAGTTAAAAAGTGTTTTTTCAATATTTGTTCCTTATTTACAATTATTATTTAAGTTCTTGAAATATAAAAAAAAAATGAAAACAAACTGCGCGTTTTGTTTTATATGGCTTTAACCATATGATCGATGTAAACCAATATATATGTGGTATTAAATTGTGACAGCACTCCCATCACTCCCAATTTAATTCAGGAAGGCAAATTAGCACTCCCAAACATCACTCCGAACAGCCAATCGACCAATTTAGGAAGGTTTTTTTCCCTCCGGCGCTCCGACTCCGAACGTCCCCTTGAATATGACATTGGTGATAGTTTGGTTCTTCCTTGAATGTTTTGAGTTACTCAATTGCAAAACCAAGGTAAACAAACTATTTGCTACCTTGGCATTATAATGCCGTTTCGTCACTATACGTTAAGTAGTTAGTGTATAGCCTTGAAATAATTCTTTTGATTTAACTTCATTTATCAGGTGTAGCTGCTTCCGTTTGAATACTGATGAATGCCGCGCCACCGTATAATTTACATTTTGCCATGTTTTTTCAATGATATCATTGTCATGGTTATAGTATGCCACCACACATATTGCATGATAGATTATCAGCTGATGAGTTTCAAACAAGACAGACAAATGTTTTGTTATAAGTGCCGTATATGCTTTCATATGCATCTTGTAAAAAGCTCTTATTTGAAATTAAAAACAGACACTACATTTTTATTTAAGTGTACAGATTTTGTATTTTATTGACAACGAGTTTCGAGTTGTTATCAAATCATCATCATCAGCTGGTCACAACCAAGTTAAAATTAATACAATTATTTTAAGCTTATTAAAAACTACAAAATAGGTATATCAATCAAACTTTTCAATTTTTGAATTATCTCACATAAAAGTGGTTGACTATTAAAACCAAAATTGTGATTACCTTCAAATAATTGAATGCTTCCTTACCCCGAGCCTCCACCTGTAATTAATGATTGCATGAAATATGTCATGTAGTCAATATTTCTTGTGAAGGCCCCTTATTTCTTGATTTCTTTTATTTTTAGACATACATTTCTCTATTTATTTCTTGTCATGGTAGAAGAAATAAATGGAGAAATGAATTTGACGTTTCATTATTTGGCAGCCATTTTCAACCAATTAGTTTATGTTTTTGTATTGTTTTGTTGTTATTGTGTGCATATTAAAAATTTAAAAAACAAAAATCGCATACAATAATATGATTTAATGAAAAAAAAAATTACTGAAAATTGTTGAATCACATGAATTATGCGAATGGACTCCTTGAGGAAATTATCGCTTAGAATGAAATATCAAGAAATATTTCTGGTCACATAGTAAAAAAAATATAAACCTCAGAAATACCCACTGACAATAAATATTTCTGATGGAGCCACGGCCTTATTATAAAATACCATGTTTGATTTAATTTCTCATTCCTCTTCCTAAAGCATTGTTTTCCATATTCACGTGTAGAATGCAGAATTTTCAGTTTTATTAGTTACTAGCTGTTACCCGGCGCGTCGCTGCCGCAGAAAAAATAAGGGAGAAAGCATTGATTTCGAAATAGTAATTATAATGTCCAACATTTTTGCCAAAAGCTTTTAAACTCATATAATAAGAGTTTTCGAAAAAGCTACCTTAGCGCCATCTTTGGGATAATTTACACCATAAGTTACTGCCTACAACATCATCTATTTGTCAGTGAAAGTATCGTTAAAATCGGTCCAGTAGTTTCTGATCGGTTCATATACAGGGTGATTGGTATAAGATGCACCAAAAAGCTTGAGCGTGTAGGTGGAGGTAATACAAGAAAAAAATCGTATGGGAGGAGGTCTATTTCCCCCCGTTTAGGCGGGAGGGGCAATTTTCTAAAACATTGACTTAAATCAGAAATTTTTTTTTAAAAAAACAACGGTGAATGATACAAAGCCTTGTTATATTTTTTTGGAAAGCCAGAAAACTACTCTTTTATTTAATTTTTAAATAAAGTTCTTTAAGTGAACAGTTTTAAAAAAATTTATTTTCAAACTCAAAATTTTGAAAAAAAAACTAAAAAAAAATTTTTAAACTAATTTTTTTCAAAGTTTTATGTAATTAACTATTATTTTTATTTTAAAAATTCATGCTCTTATTAATTTTTAGTCAAAAACAGAAAACCGGATGCCAAAATGTATCTTAGTTTTTGAGAAATTAAGAAAAACTAGAAGTATTTTTTTCCAAGAAAAACAATTTTTTGTTGGTTTTCCCAAATTTAACCTTCTCATGTCAATAATTAATTAGGGAATTATCCCTTTTTTATTTTTTATTACATACCTTCCGATTTTAATCAAATAATAAAAAAAACGAATTAACTTTTTACTTTACTTACTAGTTTTACTTTTAATTTTTTTTAATTTCTTAAAAACTAAGATACATTTTGGCATCCGGTTTTCTGTTTTTGACTAAAAATTAATAAACAATGAATTTTAAAAATAAAAATAATAGTTAAATCCATAAAATTTTGAAAAAAATAGTTTTTTTTAGTTTTTTTTTCAAAATTTTGAGTTTGAAAACTAATTTTTTTAAAACTGTTCACTTAAACAACTAAATTTAAAAATTAAATAAAAAAATAGTTTTCTGGCTTTCCAAAAAAATACAACAAGGCTTTGTATCATTCACCGTTGTTTTTAAATAATTTTTTTTCTGATTTAAGTCAATGTTTTAGAAAATTGCCCCTCCCGCCTAAACGGGGGGAAATAGACCCCCCTTCCTATACGATTTTTTTATTGTCTTAACTCCACCTACACGCTCAAGCTTTTTGGTGTACCTTATACCTATCACCGTGTATACGAATATGGAAAAAAAGTCCCGTCAAAATCGGTCCAGCCGTTCTAGAGATTAGCCGGAACAAACAGACAGTGAGACAGACAGAAAACATTTTAAAAATTTGTGTTTTGTTATAAAGGCTGTGTATGCGTGTAGTAAAATACTGTTATTTTGACATTACAAACAGACATTCCATTTTTCTTTATGTGTACAGATTAAGGTAGGGGAGAGGTCGGAAAAGTGAGACACTTTTTTTTTAAACAGTGATATTTCCGAACTCCTTTGAGCTTTCAAAATGACTGTTGATTAAGACACATTTCTCTTGTATTTTTCCATTAAAATTTTACTGCATAAATAAAAAAAACTTGTTCATGAATTAAATCGTTGCAGAAAGTCAAACTGTCTCACTGTTCGTTGGGGGTCCGAAGACTCAAAGGATCATATATGCAAAAAGATGAGTTCTTTTACTCACTTTTCTGATAAGAAAGTTATCAGAAAATGTGAGTAAAATCCTGAACACATCTTTTTGCATATGACCCAAAACCACACCTAAATATTTAAATACTTAAATTATAAAAATAGGACTTTTGACAAAATGTTGCCCCAATAGGATTTTTATGACACTCAGAAACAATATATTTTCCCTTATTTTTTCTGCGGCAGCAACGCCTCTGGTTACATTCATTCATTAAAATTATTTACCAAACTTATCGATCATAAATAAAGAACTTTGCATTTATCTGCAACTTTAATCTTAACAATAAATTGCACATATTTATTAATAGCAAATATTTTGTTTAAAACAAAAATATGAATTTGTTGGTAATTATAATGGTTATTTTATTTTTAACAGATAAAAAAAAATGTCTCCAAAATGATGAATGTTCAGCAAAGTCCAATTTGATTAAAAGGCAGCAGCAAACCGCAACAAGATGAATACAATTTTACAAAGAAATTCAGAGCAATTTCGAAGAAAACCTACCCACGAGCCAACAACAAATCTTTACTACGAGAGAAAATGGGAGTGGGGTTTCTTACGGGTAAGCAAATTAGTTTCAAAAATGATGGGTTTTCACATGAATGTATTCACTGATTTATTCAATTATCTACTAAATTTTCGCCCAAGTTGAGGTTTATGCACCTAATGGCGTATAAGCAGTATAAGCACCCAACTTTTTGTTTCCATTCAATCATGGAATTTACTGATGGGCGATGGCATGCAAGTAGAAGACGCGGCGCTAGTAAATTGATGCATGTGGAAAACCGACATAAGCAATAGGCAGTCTAGTCATTTAAGAATTTGGCTTGCACAAATTAGTAACGAGGGTTAAAATCATTGTGATCCCTTTATGTTACTTTTGATTCCACCGACCCTCCCCTTAGTTAATCGGGTTTTTCTGCAGTTGGCATTATTATAAAACATATATTTACTAATGTACACACATGTACATAGCTATTATTGAGTTGATAATTCTTTGCGCATGGCGCCCATCAATCAAATGGGTCGTATCAGTTGTTTTATTTCCGTAAGTCAGAAACTATCTTGTATAGAATGTCAATTTAATAAGATCAATAGTATAAACCTAATCTGGGAACACCGGAAAGATTGTCCATTCTATTGTGTCTGACAATTTATTACTTGAACAACAAATTACCTATAAATTAATAACTTCGTTGGTAATAAAATAATAATGTATTGGTAATCTGAACGAATGAAGTTAATATCGTTCATAATTGTAGGTCAAGGAGATCGTGCTATAAGTATGCTAGATATTTGGTTACAATATTTTTTTTGTGTTTTAAATATGTAGGTACACAAATAAGCAAGTAAAGCATCATCAATTTTGTGGTTGGAAAAGTTAATTTACATCTATTGTGAGTTTCACGCAGAAAACCTTTCACCCGAAATACTTTCGTTCGTCTGGAATTCAAAAAGTTAGTGCTAGTTTCACGGGAATGAAATTCCACTTCAAATCAGAACTGACAGTTCGAAAAATAGGTGTGTTCAGAAAGCTGAGTTCTCAATAAATTTCCCTTTCTGTAATAGAAATCTACTACTTTCTTAATATTTAGTGGAAAATTAACGTGGTGATGAACTAACCTGATGGTTTTGTGGCCACTGACACTGAGTGCGATAAAAAGCTTTCAATTCTATTTTCATTAATTTATTTCTAAAAAAAAATCCTCACCGCCAGTCATTATAAAAAAATTTCCTCTTCGCATTGACCAAGTGTGTACTTGTGTTAATATAGGCGTGCGCCAACAAATGTTTCCTTATTGAGGAATCACTGTGACTATGACGGAGGCGGAGGAGTTTTTTGGTTCAAATTCCTCCGCTCCTCAAAAATTGCAACCTGCTAAAACAGCTGCTATCGTACTCAGCCTGATTTGTTTTCTTGTTGAATTTCCATTTCAAAATATTTTTTATGATATTGGCGACTTGATCAAATTTTTGTAAATTATTTTTTCAAGCTTAATATTTTATATAGGTATTAAATCAATTTTCTTCTTTTAAAATGTTCATTGAATGCAAAATAATTACTTTTGAAAAGCAATTCGCGAAGCTAAACAAATATATTTTAAGATGTTAAATGATCAGCTGTTCAATGAGGAATAAAACTGAGGAATGAATCCATCAATTTTTTCTCCTCAACAATCTCAGAAAAAAAGCGGAGTAATCAATTTTTTGAACCAACGAAAATTCCTCCAATTCCTCTTATTCCTCCGATTCCTCCGGTTTTTGGTCCTGGCCTAATAAAAAGGACAACGCTTCATGTATTTTTGTTTGGGCTAGAGTCAAAGTTTGATAGTTTTTGAGAAATTAAGAAAAACTAGAAGTATTTTTTTCAAAGAAAAACACTTTTTTTTTTTGGTTTTCCCAAATTTGACCTGTTCAGGTCAATTATTAATTAGGGAATTATCCCTTTTTTATTTTTTATTACATACCTTCCGATTTTAATCAAATAATAAAAAAAAACGAATTAACTTTTAACTTTACTTACTAGTTTTGCTTTTATTTTTGTTTTTAATTTCTCAAAACTAAGATACATTTTGGCATCCGGTTTTCTGTTTTTGACTAAAAATTAATAAGAGCATTGAATTTTGAAAATAAAAATAATAGTCAATTACATAAAATTTTGAAAAAAATTAGTTTAAAATTTGTTTTTTTAGTTGTTTTTTTTTCAAAATTTTGAGTTAAAAAATTAATTTTTTAAAACTGTTCACTTAAACAACTTAGTTTAAAAATTCAATAAAAGAGTAGTTTTCTGGCTTTCCAAAAAAATATAACAAGGCTTTGTATCATTCACCGTTGTTCTTAAATAATTTTTTTCTGATTTAAGTCAATGTTTTATAAAATTGCCCCTCCCCTCTAAACGGGGGGAAATAGACCACCCTCCCATACGATTTTTTTCTTGTCTTAACTCCACCTACACTCTCAAGATTTTTGGTGCACCTTAAACAAATCACCCTGTATAGATACATACAAATCTCGCATGACAGTTCGAGTTATAGAAATTTGAGCTTCCGGTTATCTATTTTTGACTAAAAATTAATAAGCTCATTGTATTTTGAAAATAAAAATTATATTTACCTAATTACATAAAATTAAGAAAAAAAAAAACTGTTTGAAAATTGGTTACTATCAAGCAGCTGATGTTACACTGGATCGTTTTACTGATCATTATACTAACTTTATATATAGATTTTTCTAATAAAATTCGCAATAACACACACCTATTGATTTATTAATATTTTTTTTTCTTTTTTTAGAAACAATGTCGGAATCTGGAAATGGAACAGTTTTATTCGACTTATATGCAAAGACTTCGAATAAGCTACCTTTCTCTTTTCATACTTCTTCAAGCTCTTGTTGGGATTACACATGTTGTAATGTTAATGGCAGCTGTTTCGGTATATAAAATGGACAATTATTATTGACTTTCTTTATACTATTAACTTATCAAACTTTTAACTTTCAGAATTTGAGTGCTGTATTTGTGGAAATATTTTCATATCTTTCATCCATTCTGCTAGTCTGGGTCGTGCTCTTCATAACCTTCCGCGAAGACCTAATAAAGCGACAACCCTGGATTGCATATGTTGCATCTTGTACTGCAGTTTTCATTTTAGTTCTATCAGGTATCATTGAGGTATTAAATCAAATCTGATCAATTATTATTAACATTTTGAATTTGTTTAAAAGATCTCTTAATACCAACTTACCATGCAGCTGTTGACTTCCCGATTCCACCGTTGCGACCATCTTATGGAAGTTACATTTTGTATGCAATTTATATGTTTATTCCCCTGAGTGACAACTGGCATGCGTGTATCTTAGGTATGGCAGCGACTGTTTGCTACATGGTATGCTTCGCTATGGTAACCTATAGACTGGACGATCACATTCTGATCAAGACTCTTTCTGAGGCAATCTTTCTCGGGTGTGTTAATGTATTGGGAATATATTTTCGTCTTATGAAAGAAATCGCAATTCGAACTACATTTCTCGATCGCAGAGAGTGTGTTGAGGAAAATTTGTTATTACGTTATGCAAGAGATCAGGAGGTACTTTTATTTATGAAATGGCATTATTTAAAGTCACATGTACTAAATCGAAAATCTGTTTTTCTTTTAGAAAAGCCTTTTTCTCAGCATTATACCTGCCCAGACGGCTGACAAAATTGAAAGAGAAGTTAGAGATCGCATCGATCATTTAAAAGCCGAAAACAGACATCGAAGATCATCATTGGAAAGAGGGTAAGAAAAACATTTATCTCATATGAAAATATCTATTTTTTGTTTTTATTAGTTGACAAAGTCTAAAGCAAACACGTTGAACGCAAAAGTAAATCATTTTTAACAACAAGATATTCCTCAGACTTATGTTAACCAGATTTTGTTTTATTTCAAGCAAACATGTACACTACAATATGTTCTATATTGAAAAAAAAATTAAATCCCAAGTTTTTAGTAAGTGATTGGTCTTTAATATCTGGAACCGTTTGTTCTCGAAAGTTTTCGTACGATGAGTCCTTGAACTAGAATGGAAAAACATCATTGTTCCTTATATGATTTTCTTATTGCGCTTCACGAGTTGTGATATTAATCGACCCAGGGCAACGCGAAATTTCGATCGTCTGTCCCCTCACGATCATGGGTATGTACACGATGTAAAATGCACTGCTTCTTATATCACCCAATTTCGAGTTGAAGTTCGTGTACACCAGGAAACGTCTTGAGTTCTTGACTATCTATTTGATGATAATTTGGGTTTTCTATATTTTTTTTTCTATTAATTTTTCCCATATTCAAGAAATTAGTATTGGGAATAAGGGAAAAATTCCGAAGGAAAATGATTAACACAGAGTTTTTGATTGGGCTAAATGTGACAGGACCCAAAAGTGAATCACTTTTGCTTACAATAGAGCCATCATAAGTTAAGAACTTAGGGTCCTGCCTTCGATGTAGGGTTAGAGGTTTTGAAGGGAAATGGACATTGCATAAGCCAAGAGAAAATAATTATTCTGCTTTTTTATGTTCCACTCATGACTATTATGGACATTTGAATAGAACTGCTTTCCAAGTAAGAAAAGTTGTTTGTTTATATATCGCTCTGGGTTCGTTATAATAAAACAATAGTATACTATTAAAACACCATTGTATGGCCTCAAAACGCCAAAATTTTACGAACGAAGATGATTTTCTATTCGAACGTAAAAGTTAGCTTTTCTTATGAAACGACATCTTGGAATTCGCTTTGAGTCCCAAACGTTCTTTTTAATTTGTTTTTTCTTAATGAATTAAAGAACATTTTACGCGTTTAACTTTCTTGAGTAATAACTCAACATTAAAATTATCAATTGTAACTCACCGATTCAAAATAAAAATTGGCCTTGTGGAACTTGGCGCCCAACGTGGGGTACTCATAATTCTATGAAAAGAAAACGAGAAGAAGAGCGCAATTTTAGATAGTAATAACAAAAAAAAGTAGAGATTTTAGGCAAAGCCGTCCAAATATGTAAAAATGTTTTTTTAATGACGCGACTGACTTTCCACTAATAGTTCGTGACTGATAGGTCACTTTAAGGAAAGCCATATAATGATTGTTTGTAAGTATTTATTTGAAGATACTTGGCTTGGTAGACGGCCCCACCTTCATCATTAGTAAATTATTATATCACGATTGTTCGTGATTATGTGGAGAGGCATCTACGGATGATAAACATGAGGCAGCTGCACCGAAATTTCCTATTATCTAATCATTCTTATAGAATAGCAGATATCTTTAAATTCGTTCAGTACGACTTTCAGCCGAAGTCTTACACTATATACAGTCGTGAAAATTTAGAACTAAACAGGCAAATATTTTTAGAAAGCGGAACGTGTCTCCAATAAAATCGACATTTATCTCGTATGTGTAGTGTGGGTCAATTGACGGAAGAACTCTGTCATCTTCTGTGACAAAAAAAAAGTCCCCGCAGTTGTTCAATTTTAGAAAATGAACAGAAAGTTTGAGAGTAAATGAGATTTATGCAGATTTTATTATGATAAAAAAAATTGCACCCTCGATGTTGACCGAATTAGAATAAGAAGATCAGAGAAAGCTTTTACGTCAGAAAATACCATCGTGATTTTATTACCAGCACTAGAAACTCACTTGTACTGTTATGTACAAAGGGGAGATGCTGAGAACCCCACTCAAAATACATTTTCATATGAACGTTCCGTTATAATAGCAAAGAAGAACAGGCATATCTAAAAACTCCTGGAAAAAAACAAATGCAATGAAAACAACATTCGATTCCCATATGACAGAAATAAATAAAACGGGGAAATCGCCGAAGTTTTTTAAAGTCAATCCGGCGAACTCACGGAGCTGATTTTTAGTTGAAACGTGGAATTGGAAACGTTGTGGTCCCATCCGAGATCATCGGAAAAGAAGAAGAAAAGGAAGGGAAAACACAGAGAAAATGAGTTTTACTCTTAAACAATCGGTTTGTGTGGCCATGCAAATTCTATACAGAAATAGACCAACAATTTTCCCGCCTCATTCGAACGGCTAGGATGAGGTTCACTTTTTCAAGTCAATGATATACTCTTGCAGGACTTCCCACTTTTTTTTCAAGAGACTGATAAATTCAGATTTTAGGCGTCATTTGAAACCTAGACCTCTAGTGAAAGAGTAAAGTACAACTACAACTAGTAAAGTATAACTACATAAAGCATTTTAGAATATATTTTTTTAGTCTTAGTCGAATAAATTCGTTTTTAAGTAAATATTTATTTTCTTTTCAAGTCATTCACATCAACGCTCTATAAAACGTTGGAGACGTCCTGATACAGGGTAATTGTTTTTGATGTTGATCTAAAAATGTCCTATATTACTGATTTGTGTATATTGTATTAGAAAACTTTTTATTGAATCCCACGCCGATGTATCTGTTCTGTATGCCGATATAGTTAACTACACTCATCTGACTACAACACTTGATGTTAAAACTCTAGTCGAAACTATACATGATCTCTTTGTTAAATTTGACCAAGCTTCAGAGGTACAAGTGATGACAGCTTTACAAAAATATTATCTAACTACATTCATTTTTACAGGAATACAATGTTCTTCGAATAAAATTCTTAGGTGATTGCTATTACTGTGTTTCGGGAGTTCCAGTCAAAAATGATCACCATGCTAAGAGTTGTGTTGATCTTGGTCTGCGAATGATCAAGGATATTCGTGAAGTAAGGTACTTATGAATTAACTTAATGGAAAAATATAATTTGATGTTCAAATTGATGCAGTTGCAACTTTTAGAACAAAGCGGAAGCTTGACATTGATATGCGAATCGGTGTGCACTCAGGAAGCATTCTTTCGGGAGTGATAGGCGTTTGCAAATGGCAATATGATATTTGGTCTAAGGACGTTGATATTGCAAATCGATTGGAGTCAACTGGTGCAGCTGGGTGAGTTTCTCCCAAAAATATATTTTATTCTTATTTTCACAATATGGAAATTCTACTTCTACGCACAGACGGGTTCATGTCAGCCAGCAAACTCTGGAGTTGCTTGATGGTGAATACATGTATGAAGAAGGCACTCAAATGGCTAAAGAGGATGAGGTCCTAAACAAATACCAAATCCGAACTTATCTCATTAAACCACACAGGGTACGAAAATCCATTGCGAATTCAATTTTTCTTATTTTGTGTTATGGTTGTTTGTTTTTGTAGTTCTATCAAACTGGAGAATATAAAAGACAATCCTTAGGAGCCCGTCGAATGATTGAATCTAACAGGGTAAGACAACGATATACTGTTTTTATGTTTTGGTTTTTTGAAATCTTCAAATTTAGGGTCCCAAAGTAGATACATCCATAAACTTCATGCAGAATACCATCGAGCAATATAATCAGATTCGGATTCAAGCAAAGCTAGAAATGAGTAGGGAGTTGGATAAAATGCCTATTGGCAAGTTTCAGTAAGTTGGTATATAGTTATATTGTATTTCATCACGAAGAATTATTAAATTAATTTAAAGCGCTTCAAAAATATGTTTTGGAGCACCAAAAAGACTTACCCAAGATGAAATGGAGGAACAGAATTTCAGGAGCAACGTAACAACAATTTGTCTATTTTTCAAGGATTGGCGATGGGAGTTTATGTATATGATTGAGCCGGATGTAATGCTGAAGTATAGCATACTCATTGGATTTATAACATATTTTGGAATTCTTTCTATGCAAGCGATTAATCAACCGTGAGTATTAATTTGTTTATAGAATTTTGAACTAAACTACCAAAATATGAAAGATCATTGCAAAATATTCGTTAATATCTCTCTCAAGACCTTTGTATCTTTTTAAACATTAATTATTATCGTGATAGCTAGGGCTATATCAAAAATAACTTTTAACTAACAACTCAAAAAGCTTAAGAAATTATGAAGTTTGATTTCTTCAAAAATAAACATTGGAAAAAAAAAGAATTTTCAAAAAAAAAATCGTTATTTAAATTTTCAATTTAGAAAAAGAAAACTTAAATTACTGGAAGGTACGCATTATCTTCTCAGCTTCTTAAAATTCTATAAATATTTAAAAAAGTTAAAGTTACTAGGGAACTCTCCTAGTAAAAAAAAAGAAAGAAAGTAAAAAAATAAAAGAGTTTTAGGGGGGAGCCATCGTTACTTAACAAGAACAAACAAATGTCAACTTTATGAAACATTTTGTGGAAAAAAAATATGAACAGTTTTTGTTAATTCTCATAGCCTTTAATTCCAAAATAAGCATTCAAATAAATTCATGGTATACAGTGAAAGCCCTACTTGCGGACAACTCCGATAAGCAAACCATACCTCCGATTCTCATATAATGGCAGATTCGTTGTAAGCTTGGTAGGGGATTCCCCGGACGCCAAGATAGGAGGCTAATTCTTGTGTAGTTAGCACATGTCAAAGCGTCTCCTTTTTTGTGGATGGTGCACACTATGCCAAGGTGTAAAATCGGCTATAATTTCTTCCGAGCAAACTTTACAGATTTACATGCTTACAGTTGGCTCCCTACGAAAACATCTCATGCAGCTTCAAAAAAATCAGCTAGTAAGCCGTCTACACCATCAGCTTTATTGCTGGCCAACTGCTAGCCGCACTTCATTTACGTCAAGTGGGAAAAAATGCTTGCCATCATCGTCCATGATTGGACGATGTCGTCTTGCAGCGGAATGTTGACTATCTTCGCGGTTAAGCAGTCTAAAAAAATGTCCTTCCTAGATCTTAAGCACTGACTGTGTGTCTACTACCATAACACTTTCTCATCTCGGCAAAATTCCGTTCTGACTTTAAAGCTTTGGGTGGATCTTATTACCCTTTGGTAGAACTTTTTAACATCACTCCTGCCGGTACAACCCTTAATAGACTCGACCGTTCGCTTCTCGTGCTCTCGCATTTTTTTCCTCAGGAGTCAGCGTTCCTCCCTTCTTTTTTGCCCGTAAAACTCCCGGGTAGCTCTCTCAGTAGCTCCGGTTCTAGTTTGCAGAATTGCCTGGTAGGCCTCGTTCTTAGTTCCAGGCGACAAAAGTTCTTGCGGTCTCTTGCGATTCAAGCTTCGCAATACCAAATTTTCTCACATCATTAGCTTGGCGTTGTGATGCCATGGAAATCCGAATACGCACTCGAGATAGTACCAAGTAGGGGTCAGAGTCTATGTTTGCCCCACAGAATGCTCGAACATCTAAGATGCTGGAAGCTGGAAGCATGTCTGGCAGCTATCGTGATGTGATCAATTTGGTTGACGGTCTTCTGATAACTGCTCCGTAAAGTTCTTTTGTTTATATCAAGGTGCGGGAAATGGATGCTTGATATAATGACATTACGCTCCACCGCTAAGTCTATCATCCATCGTGCAGGCTGTGTCCCCCAATTGCTGACCCAAATGTGCCCTCCTTTCCGAATCTGGCATTGAAGACAACCAGAGTAATTTTGACGTCGTACTTCAGGCACATATCGTACGTGCTCTCAAGGAGGTGGTAGAACTCGTCCTTGGTTTTATCAGCGTGGTTGGCGTGAATACAGATCAGCGTGATGTTCTTAAATTTTCCTTTGATGTGGATTGGGACCAGGCGCTCGCTGTAATGCCTAAACCTAAACCTATTGCCTCAGTCTTCCCCTTATCACAAAACCGCACCCAAAATAGACGTAAACTCTGCTCCTTATAGTACGGTCCGTGGTATATAACACACGATATCATTCTTCTTACGCCCTAGCCATCCCATCGCACTACCTGGATAGCTGTTAATCACATCAGCCCTTAGCCTACCCAGGGTCTCCACTAATTGTTTGGCTGCACTTGGTCTGTAAAACGACAGTACATTCCACGTACCGATCCAAAATTCGTTGTCCTTGTTTCGTTTGCTGGGGTCGTCTAACATTATCATCCATATCCGAGGCTTGTTGGTTTTTCGGAAACCAGATATTTTAACCGTGTTTCAGAAATTACCCCGACACACAACCTCTATCCTAGAGGACCAGAGTCTTAGATAGCTCCTTATAGGTCTCAGCTTCGAATATGTCGCAAAAGGTGTTCACTTAATAGTTCAATTGGACTGAAACTGTAGATGCCAACGTTGATTCCATCTGGGAAATTCCTCCGCTGCTGTCTTAATGAAAGGTTAAAGTGTCTTAGTGGAAACACTCAAACACTCCTCCCCCCTCTCTAGTTAGCTGCCACCAAAATCTTACAAAGGGATTGGTTACCAAGATCTCAGTCTCAGGTTAAGGTACTTGGCATCCGATGATCACCACGTGGAGGTAGTGGTTGATAGTCATAGGTTGGTTTTGAGAAAACCTGTGGACGTTTGAGTCCGCTTGAATGCACATAAGAACCCATTGAACAACTAATTCAACTGCTAACTGGTTATTAATAAATTCACAGCTTAATGAACAAAAATTTTATTCATTGAGTTACAAAATATAAAATCTCAGTTTTTATAAATTTTATCAATAAATTGATATTCATCAATGTTAAAATATTTTTAAATATCTTTTACAGACAAAGCGATATGTTTTGGGTTGTTAACGCGTTAGCTGGTGTCCTTCTGATATGTTTTCTTATCATAACTTGGTATAAGAAACTTTGGATAATGTTTAATCCATCAGAGGAAGACGATTCAGATCACCAAAACCGTGGTAAACCTAAAAACAAGATTTCTCTTTATTTTTATAACTTATCGGACATATGGATGCGCAGTATATTTGCTAGATGTTTCATTTATCTGACGATGGTAACAACACTTTGTGCAAGTTCAATGCTTCAGCTGGTATGATTGTTTTTCTGTCACTATTTCTTTCAAATTACATATTATTAAAAACTTATTTTCTTTTTTAAGATGGACTGCCGGCAATTTGAAGAAATTTCCCACAACAACAACAATAGCTTATTAATTGGAGGAAGGCATAATTTATGTTTTAATCCATGGGTATAAGATAGCTGGTTTTTCAGTTGTGATTTTAAAATAATTTATTCCTTTTATTCTAGGCCATAACCGAAAGTTTGGTTTTAACAATATGCATGAATTTCCTTTTCACAAGAATCCCATTTATCATGAAGTTTTTAGTTGGAGTAGTTATTGTTTTGGTTTACTCTTATTTTGTTGCTGTTAAATATGCTTACATCTATCACACCAGTCCCTCGACGAATTTGGGCTTAAATCCAGAGTATTCACATTTATTGGTAATTTTTATATCATTTGGAATTTTTCATCTTATGGATCGACAAACTGAATATATTTCCAAGGTTGACTATAAGTATGGCTTAATTTCTTGTAATTTGTTATGATTTAATAATCGATAAATATTTTTTAAAGTTGGAAACGTCAATTGCAGAAGAAACAAGAGGACGCCCACGTTACGAATGAGACAATCAAGATTTTAGTTCATAATATTCTTCCGGCACATGTTGGTAGGTATAATACCTTTTTACTTGAAACATTACAAGAATTAGATTTTAAATAAGGTTTTAGAGCACATAAATAAAATCCATAATTAGATTGATTTCATTGGAACTGGAAACATTAGACATGATTGGACGTGTGCACGACTTACTCGCCACGTAGATTTCTCGACTAGGGCGGGATTATCACTGATTTTGACTTCTTATCATATAGAACCATTAATACTTTCATACCATAAACCTTACACACTGGCTCCACTGGACATGCAGCTGTCCAACATCACAAATTATGTCATGTCGTTTTATTTCCATTCAAAGTTGGCCATGAGCAAATCAGAATAGAGACGTCAAACTTAAACAAACACGAAATAAAATTTACAACAGCGCTCATGTCTTGTCGAAAAAACTAACTTCTACGACATTTCGCCTGATTGGGCATCCATTGGTTGTTCTCATGGCGTGTTCAAAATTAGAGCACCGTTCATGCCCAGTGGAGCCAGTGTGTTACAGCTTACCAATTTAATCGCATCAAACAAAATAAGAGCATGTAAGCGCAAAAACGGTGCATGGAACTATAACTTCGCAGAAACTAACTTGACATGGAAATTAAATTCACCACGAGTGGAAACTAATTTCACTTTTTTCCTTGTGAATGAAATTTCAACATCAGCTTAGCAGTACCTTAAATAATTTTTTGAAGTCATTTGTTTCATGACATCTGTAACATTAATAAATAAACATATAGATATTTATCATCCGTCCTCCCAAAGCATAGATTTTGTTGTATGACAGTTCGGTACACTGTTTTCTGTCTTATTGTGAAAAAAAAAAAAAAAACAAAACCATGTTAGCCTTATTTTGTTTGGCGAAGCAAAATGAAGCCAAATTGAAATTTCGGAATTATTTACTTTTTAAAACCGGAACAAAAGCCATTGTTAGGAATTTGGTCTTTTTTGTTGGGCGCAATTTGTTGTTTCTTTAAATGTTCAGTTCAAAATTATTGTATTTGTTTACAGCAGCTTAAAGTGAAGTTACTTCCCACTAGTGGTAAAGTTAATTCCCATATGAAGTTATAGTTCCCGTGAAGTTAGTTTCTTGCACCCTCAAATACATGCGAAAACGTTTTGCTTGATATTCTGAACAAATCAAAACAAATGTGGCACTGCCGGAGTGCCCAAATCGATTCCAATCGACGTTCGTGAACATTAAGGAAGCATATTGAGTCCCCTGCTCTTTAAAACCGATTTTATTTATAAACTTGAAGATGAAGGTGACGGACTCAATGTGAATCAGTTTTTACTTACGATTATAGGTAGATACTATAAGGAAAGTTTTATATTCGTAAAAAAAAAAGTTTTGAGATAACAATCAAACATGAAATTACGATAATAGAGAACACGAAAAAAGTAGGTCCGACAATTCAGTCTGTCTGTCCGTCTGTCAGTCTGTCAGTCTGGATGTATCGACACCTACATCTTAAACGGTTGGGCCGATTTTAAAAAATACGGTACCTGTCATATAAACGTAACAGATAATTCAATTTTTCTCGAAAAAAATACGATCGATTTTGATAAAATTTAACATGACTTATTTTTTTGAAAACGGTGATGTTTTTCGATAAACAAATTTTTTTACAACTAGATTTTTAACGGTACCTGTCATACAAGCGTTTTAGACAGTTAAATTTTACTATCGATCGATTTTTATAAAATTTCGTACAATGAATTTGTAGCCAAAGGTTGTGTTTTTCATTTTTTCAGAATAAGTTATCTAAACTTAATACTTAACGGTAAGTACTTAACGGTACCTGGCAAATAAGCCTTAAAGACAATGCACTTGAATCGTGCGGTCGATGTTGTCAGTCGTTGGCCTTTAACAACAAATAATCAAATTTATATTTTTTCATTTCTTTTTATTAAATAAATAACACTTCCCTGCCTCTTCACAGCCAGAGTATGTTGATTGACAGTGATATTATTAATATCTGCTGCTGGAGTTATTGTACTTTCGATATTTACTTTTAATTGCCTCCAGTGCGCATTATAAAAACAATAAAGATTCTGGATAACTAACTAACAGACGGAAACCTTGTCTGTCGTCACCTTGTATTGTTCTGTACAACTGTCCCGCCAATCTTGAACAAAAAATTACTTTAATTAGTTTTGTGCCGTAAGATTAACGGAAACCTAGTCCGTCGTCACCTAGTGTTGTTCTGTGCAACTGTCCCGCCAAATCTCAATCGCTTAAATTAACAGTGAATCTTGAACAAAAAATTACTTTAATTCGATTTGTGCCGTAAGATTACGGAAAATTCTATAAATTCGCTTTAACATAAAAATCAATAAGCACATTGAATAAATCGCGCCTCTATTGGAGTTTCGTAATAAAAATAAAAAGGAAATTATTGTCCATAGCTTAAGAGTTGTGCATTGAAAATAAGACCTACGCAGGGATTTCTTTTGAGTAAAAATAATTTCACCCCGTAAACAAACTGTCGAGGAAGAGCCTTCAACATCGTCAGCTGCGAAGTCGTCGTCAAGAAGGGGAAGGGGGCAGCAGCGACTACAGTGGCCCGGAATGTAAGCAATTATTTATTGTGCAACTAAACGTGCAACAATTACCTATTAATAATTGTTTTTTTCGTCATGATTTTCTATGGATACTATTTCTGACTTATTTTTTTATCACACTCTGATTCAAAGGTTAATAATCTAACACGAGATCTGGGTTTGCTGAGGATGGAGTCATCATAACCATAAGAGAAGATCATTCATCTTTGCAACTAGCATTTGATATATCAATAAGATTGGTGGACGTTTTGGAGGCGATTGATATGTATCGCACAAGCGTTAAGAAGACAGAATGCTTTTGCTTCTAATTTTCTCATCCACGCAGGCCTGTTCATAACATTTATTGGAACTAAACTATAATGAAGATGATTCGCTAGACAGCAGAATTGACAACGGACAAAGCTTAAACGAATTAATATTGAATTGAGTGAGAACGATTAAAGAGACGATAAGAACCCCGTCTTAAAGGCATTATCATAAAACCGTTCCAATCGCGAAAGAGAGGCAAGCTTAAGCACTACTGGAAAAAGCAAATGCAATGAATTCAGTTGACTTCAGATAACTAACAATCGATAACTTGGAGGTAATCGAGTGTTTTCTGGAGGTCAATAAGACGAACCCTAGATCTGTGCTTAAGTGGGAAAGTTGTGAACGCATTCGGGATCTTTTATTATTATCTTCAAAGAAGAAAAAGAATAAAAAAAACCTGGAAAATCATTTAAATTCAAATGTGTATGCGCATTCCCTTCTTCTCAAAGCAGCAAAATTATAGTCAACGTCAACCTATATTTAATGAATAATTAACGGTCATTACTTGTGGTCAACAAAAAATTTGTTATAATGATATCAATTATTTATTAATTTGAACTGATTTTCTTTTCAGCTGATATCTATATGTCGAAAAAGATGAAAAACGAACATTATTTTGAAGAATACGACAATGTTGCTGTTATGTTTGCAACAATACGAAACTATGATACAGAGAAAGTCGGTTTAAGAGTCTTAAATGAAATTATCTGTGATTTTGATGAAAAAGTGAGAATGATTTATAAAACTACATATTTGTGAAAGAGTTTTATAATAACTCTTCTGTATTTCGAAATGTTTCTTAGCTACTTCAATACCAAGGCCAATTAAAGATAGAGAAGATCAAAGTTGCTGGTTGGTCTTACATGGCTGCTTGTGGTCTGGATACAAATAGATGTGAATCAACAACTGTTCGAGCTAGTCACAGAGCATCTGGACTTATGCCAAATGGACGTCGAAGCTATAATCCAGCAACTCGTGGTTCTCCGAACATGGATCCAAATGGTAACTTAGCTCCAGACGAACCTTCAACATCATCGGCTTCAATAAAAGCAAGGCAACGAAAAGTAAGTAGTCGGCAGTCAAACAATGTAGTCTTTGTTTTGGCTCAATTTGCTTTGGATCTTATGAAGACACTTCATAGCTTTAATGTAGAGAATCTGCAATGTGAAAGTAATGCATCTGATGTGGGAATGTTGCGGATAGGTAAAGCCAAGTTTTAAAAAATAATTATTGAAAAATCATAACAAGTAGTATACCGACTTTAGGAATTTCAAATGGTGAGATAATGGCTGGAGTTGTTGGTTCTAGCAAACCTCATTATGATATTTGGGGCAATGCTGTCAATATGGCATCAAGAATGGATTCAACTGGTATTCCAGGCTGTATTCAGGTTTGTTTTTGTATAATAATAATTTTTTAATGTACATATTTATTGAATTTTCTTAAAGGTAACTGAAGATACCGCCGAAATTCTGAGATCATTTGATATTCAATGTAAATTAAGAGGCATGACATTTGTTAAGGGACGTGGTCATATACCGACTTACATAGTTGGCATCGATGAAGATTTAAATTTTATAAAACAAAATCGACCACTTGTAGATAATTTAGAAATTGAATGTTAATAATAAGGGATCATGATGCTAATAAGGCAAATTAATTTATGAAAATAATATAAAGTATCTAAATAAAAAATTAACTGACATCTTCAGTTTTTTTAAAGTTTTTAAATTCACACTTTTTGCCTAACAAATACTGTAGAGTTTGAATGTGTTTGAACAACAACAACAACTTAAAGGCGCTACCACCAATTTTAAACGAATTTTATTTACTCGTTTACGAATATTATTATTCGTTTCTTTCTATCTTTGGCTGGAGATATAGCTATTTCAAGGATTGCCAATTCCTTTCATCAGTCTCCTTTTAGTGGTGTTGAGCTTTAATCCAATTTTATTATGAAAAACTTTTTCACATGCACCTCGTGAAATTCGAACCCACGCCTTCAGATTTACTCAGTCTTCGAAGTCGTATGCACTACGCATTCCACCGCTTATGACCACTGATGACACAGGTCAAGATGTTATGTTTGTTTAGAACTGTGGATCGGCGAACCCTGTATGGTCGAGACGTCGGCTCTGGGAACGGAGCAGAGCGTCTGCGGTTCAGTAGAGCTGTGCCCCTTCGGGACAAAAAGGACTTCGATAAGCAAGTTAAAAAATACTGGTGGTTGGGTGACAACCTTGATATTGATGGTTAGTCAAAGTTGTTGCCTTGGCCGACCTACATATTTCTAAGGTAGATTAAGTAGGACAGTGACGGTGGCACCAAAAAAAAGATACAAAACCCAAAAAGTTGTTTGTTTGTTTGTGGATATGTGCGTGAGCGCATACATATGCATTTGTCTAAATATATGCATATGTATGCGCGTGTGTGCATGTGCATAGGCTGATGGCAAAAAAAAAAAAAAAAGCTGCTGGTGGCTGTTCTAGTTTTAAGTTATTTTAAGTATTTTAAGTAGTTTTAAGTTATTTACGTATATTTACGTATATTTTAGTTTTATTTGGGTTAATTTAGTTTTATTTAGGTAAAGGGTAGTTTTAAGTTTTTATATAAAATAAATGTTATAGGAAAACGAGTTTTTCCTGACAAATGGAATTATATTTTTTTTGCATAGTACATATCTGTTTGAAAATCCTTTTTTTACAACTGTTATCAGATACTTTGGGCCTGTTATATAATATCTAAATTTTTGTTCAAAATGAGTTTGCCATCAAAATCAACTGTTTCTTTTTTTCCATACAAGTACGTGAAAAAATCAAGAACATACGGCATTTCAATACTAAAAAAGTTAAATGTAATCCTTGGGAAATTTGACGGAGCGCCCGCGAAAGCATGAGACTGCATACCCAACTCGAAAAACTGGTGTTTACGGCATTCTAATACTAAGGTGACATCATATCATCAGCAGTTGGGCTTCTCGCGAGTTGCAGGGAGATTTTGTCGGCATAGGCTCTAGCAATCTCATCATCATAGAATTTTCCAACGTTGAACATTCTCCTCATGGTAGATGTTCGCCTTATAGATTCGTTGAATATACGCAGCTATAGCTTGGAAACGACTCATTACCAATAATTGCTGATAAATATGCAGCGTTTTCCCGGAATACCTATACGGAGACGAAAAATTCGAAATTGTTCAATGTTTATGAATAAAATTTTGTTGACCCGCATTACTTATTTAATAACTAGTCCTTCCGATCTATCGTTCCGATATATTTACATAATATTTAAGTATGAATTTAAAAGCGATTCAAATTAAAAACTATGTTTATTATTTTAACATAATTATTGGTACTTTATTATTTTTCAATCAGTTATTGTAAATTGTATGCGTGTTTTTATTATAAATACAAGTAGAGTAGGTATGTAGGTATGTTGTTTGGTATTTGTTTAACCTTAGTACCAAAATGCTTATTTTTCAAGTAGAAATACTATTTATTTAAACATTTTTTATTGTATAAATCTACAATATGTATGTTTTGAATGATCAATATATATACACACCACAGGCATTGTGCTTATTTAAAATAAATTTTTGATACTAAATATACACAATAATAATGGTTAACACTTAACATTTCTAAAAAGCATAAATATGGATTTGTAAAATTAAATAGGATACACAAAACATTTGTAGATCCAAACTACAATTGTATCTAAAAATAAGTCTTCAAAAGTATCATAATAATTGTAATTATACAATACAAAAAAAAAATCAAATCGACAACCATAATTCGAAATAAAGCTTTTGAGATTAAATTATAAAAATAAATAATTAATATTTATTTATTCATTTACACCGGTTAGAAGAACTGCATCTTCTGGAATAGGTCGACGCTTGAATTTCGGTTCGGTACTCAAGAACATAACGAGACCCCCAAAAACAACCATCAACAATCCCATAATGTTAACCATAAGTCCAGATGTCGGTAATAATTGATAGGTTTTTCTATAATTAAATAAAATTGTTTGTACAATAACTGTTACAACATTATGTATTTTAAACTTACGGCATTGAGAAAAAAGCTTTTTCTGTCAGACCCATCAAAGCACTGGCAATAGATAATACGAATCCAAAAAGACCAAAATATATGTGGAAAGGCATTAGGGCTATTTTAAAGTTCTCCTTCGCCCCTGGATACAGATATGCAACAAAGCCGCCAACATATTGGCACATGAACATAAAAATGGCAGCAGCTCCCAACCAGGAATGCAACGAGTATAAGTTTGGAATGGGCGGATCAGCTAGGTTGTGCGAATCGAAGGAAGCCTTTCCTCCAAGTATAACAAAAATGAATGCAACCATGTGAATTGAGGCATGTGTGTACTTGAGGGTCTTCTTGCGGGTGTGGCGTAAACCTCGGTAGATGAGAATTGCTGAAATATATATAAAAAAAAAATACGTTATGCAATTGGGTGAAAAACAATTTTATTTAATTTTAAAATAATAGAGATAAAAAAAACTGAGCCGATTTTCAGAATTTGAAGGGTTTTTGAGTGGCAGTTAGGCTGCATACAGCTTCCGCTTCATAATTCAATGTAGGTGAACTAACCAAGAACAACATTTAAACATTTCACAGTGGCCAATCATCAGATTCCTTTTTTCTAGTGATAAAGTTATAATCTCATGTTATTTGGAAAAAAAACATGTTTACTTGATACGCCAATTTTGGGAGTGGAACCATCATGGCTTAACTAAATATGGGAAATCGATCTACGTAACTCTACCCATATGAGGCTTATGTTAAGTTCAATGTAATGCTGTGTTTATCAGTTCACTGAGAGGATGGCTTTTTTTACTAGACCTGCAAATTTTGTTGTTGATTTCTTCTTGTTCTTCTTATTCTTTTCATCCATTCAATTTATATGACATCAATTCGTTGAACAGATAAGGAAAGGAATTCTGAGCAAAAAAATTGACACGCGGATCAAGAATCAATTAATTAATTCATTAATTTTTCAATTAAATGCAGTATTTTGATAGTTCATGCATTCTTTTGCCTAAGTTCTAAAATGCAAAAGAATGCAAGTTTTTTGCAGAATTAGCTTATTAACGGTACCTGTCGTAGAACCGTTTTTTATTACTCCGACTATCTTTTGAACGGCTTAACCGATTGTAACGAAATTTAATATTCAAAAACTACTGCTTATTTATTTAATTCTATAACGAATTTTTTTTTGGTAAATTAATTTTTTCTGCACTTTAGAGGGATGTATGTTTCGTTTCCCACCATTTCCGGTAGCCATAATTGTCAATAATTAGTGAGAGGCATTAAAAAAATAACCAAAAATTCAGGCGCGCTAAATAGTGTCCCAAAATCGGTTGCCATCCTTTAGACTATAAAAACACTTTGTTCCTGAAATTTTGCCAAAAAAAATTCTCAAACAAAACATTTTTCAGATAGGTTAATTCGAGAAAAGTCTGCCCGATCTCGCGTATAACGTTTGCCGAACTTTTAGCACTTTTATACAATTTTGTTTAGGGTTTTTGGAAAATTATGAAGAAGAAAAAAGGAAGAAATCGCACAGCGGAGTGGGCAAACGTTACACGGGATATTGTGTCAGAATATGGTTACGTGGCTAACGTGTAACGAGATATCGTACGCGGGAAAACGTATAGCCAACCAAGATTCCACCATCCCATTCCATTTTATGTGTTTTATTTAAAACTAAACAAAAAACTTCTGGATTAATTACCCGCTAAATAAAATTAATTTGAAATAAAAGTTTTTGTCAGTCTTTTTATTCAAAAAATCAGGCTTTTTACTCTTGACTGTTAGACCTTTCAATTATTTTTAATGAACCCTATTTGCGGTTTTCTTCATTACAATATACCTTCTGGAAATATTGAACTCTTTGTCAAAAATATCCAAAGGTGTAATGAGGCGTTTAGCCATGTTTAAGTAAGAACAATGATATTATGGTGGAATGCTTGAGGTTTTTTGAAAATTTCAGCAGTTTTCCTGTGAATTCAATTTAACTTTATGGTAGAAAAGGGAAAACCGTAATTATTTATAAGATGTAACATCATTATACAGTAAGGATTCAAAAAAATGAGATCCAGGTTTACTTGTACAGCCGTCCGGCCGGTTGGGCTCTCCAAAAAATTAACCAGGTGAGAGTTTTGTTCAAAGGCTTTCAAAAACTCAGTCGAATTCCCGTAAAACATAGTCTAGTTCCCTAAGGAATCGATACTTCTGTCCTTCTGTGGTATTTACAAAACTAAAGTGACGAAGCAAAATGTACCTACGTCGAGAACTACGTCACAAATGATATGTTTCAAATCAACGATTGAGAGTTTTCCAAATAAGCGGAGTTGACTGTATATCAATGTATACAAAACAGAAGAAATATAGGTAAATAATTTCATCTTAAGTAATTTCAATACGTAATATTGATAATTCTTAAAATTTTAACGTAATAAGTAAGTATCTATGTATAACCATTAAGTTTATACTATTTATTGTGTATCTAAAAAAACAATTTTTTTCTTTCTTATTCTTTGGTACTTTTTCAGTGACAAACAAAAGAGATAAATGGCGTTTATCCAAGTAAATGTATGTATCTACACTAGTGTGAGTAAAAATGAGTTCATAATCAAAACAAACGAATATTTTTTTTAGATACCACGCCTGGATATGTTTTACGCGTTTAAAAATTAGTTTCATAGATATTTATATCTATACCATATGATCTTAATTAAAATTACTTAAATCATTTTGCAAGTCAACCGCCAATTTAACAAAAAAAAAAATAAAAATAATAGCAGTAGATATAAAATTAAATTCCCTCCCCATTATACACACACAAATACAAATAAAATTCACTTTGTTCAGTACTTACCATTTCCATATAAAAATATCAGTCCGATTGTCATCAAGAATGGATGCCAATTGAATTCTAGCTTTGGATTACTTGTGCCACCAAATCCACCCAAATGGATGCCAATCCAGCTGCCCATCAATACTATTAATGTAATTCCTGATAATTGTGTAAGCAGATACAAGACTTTAAAGTTGCTCAGCGAGACGCTATCGTTGCCATCGTCCATCTTGGCTATGGATACAATGAAAATAACATTCAGAAACAAGTATATGTATGTATACATGATAAAAATAATATTCTCATTGTCTTCGACGCAGAATTTTTGAAAGGAACAACAATATTGCGGAACGATGAGTCAACCTGTTTGCATTCGAGCGTTATTTTCGGCATCGCCTTCGACGTTTTCTCCTCGATTGCGGATTTCCATGTCGCCGGCTGACATTATTTGGAGAGCTAAACTATTATTACAAGTCTTGTGATAGTTGGTGCGATACTAAATCACTGCCCGATGGTTTGTGAACTAACGATGCATTCACTAAATTGCACCACAAAAACTAATGCGAATTCATGCACGCAAGAAATATTAATTAACAAAAATGAAAGTCGAAAAAATCAAAAAAAAAAAAACAAAATACTTTATGGTTTGGATATATAGAAAGTAAGACGAACAAATATTTATGACGATATTGCAGGTACACTTCTCTTCTTCAGAGACTCCGAGAAACTAATGTTATTTTTTTCGGTTTACTGGTACAGATACACTTTTTGATTATTATTTTTTCGATATTCGAAATTCGATCATTATCATTATTTTTTATTATTCACTTCCAAAAATTACTGGCTGGCATTTGGCAAGAGTGGCAATGGCAAGGCAAACCAGCTGTTTGTCGCTCTCTTCCACAACTGTGTCGCGTACTACTGATGAGGTTGACTGCAAGAAAATTGCTTTTATTTTGAGTTGTCTAGAATCTAGAATCTAGATATGTACCTATGTAGGTACCTATGTTGTAGATACATTGTAGTAGAATGTAGAAATTGCCGCCACCACCGGTCTTTGCCATGCTGTTTGTTCTTTGTTGTGTGTAAAAAATCAATGAAAGATTGAACATGTACCTACAAATACAATAGATGCGAAGTACCTACCTAGTACCTACTCACAATTCCAGTAGCGAAATTAATGGTGCTGTAGCCTATAGCTACCTGAATATTATTTTAAACAAAAATGTAAGTAGATTGCAAGATTACCTATACAAAAGGACGAATTTAATACAGATGAATGTGCTGTGGATCAATTTGCAGGTTCATTTTTCAGTGATATTTATCAAGGAAATCTAATGTCGAATTCCTTGGATTTTGTCAGATTTGATCGGAAAAGTTTTTTCATTCCCTGTATAAAAATCAACTTCGTTGTTGATTTTTTTTTGATTGTATTGTGTGTGTAGATAGATATATGTTTTTATAGATGCGAATGCGACAAGCGATCTAAACAATTTAATTAAATCACACATTTCACTATTTAAAACAAAATTCACTTCCAATAGATTGTTTTAATAAATCCCTATAAAAATAACCCACACTAGACAATTGAAAGGCTAGTCTGACAGAAGGAATCAAATCTGTTTAGTACCTACCTACATGTGTTTGTGTGCACATAAGTTTTGTGTACACATACCTACGAGTGAATCAAGCTACCAAAACGAGATTTATAAAAAATTGATCAGAGTGGAAAACAATCAATTTTTTTTTGTCCATGGATTATGATTTTTTCCCTCAGACCAACTTTTCTTCCGACAAAAGTAGCCCGAAAAAAGTAAACTTTTTATTTTGAATTCGACATAAATTATGGTACGTATTTACAAAACGGAATCGTCGAAATACAATTTTCCCGCGCCCCGGGCACCACGTTGATGGAGCACCAAATGGCAGCAAAATGCAGAAATCGCAAAGCATGATATTTAGTTCTGATTTTATAGTGTGTTGTATGTGTCAGTAAGTAGAAGTAGTCCCAATCCAAATTTGAAATTTCGAAAAACTGCAAATTTTGTTTTGAAAACGGCTATTTTTTTCTCAAAAAATTGAGTGATTTTAGGATTACTTTTTTATAAAAAAAAAAAGAAAGTTGATTAAATTCCATGCAAATTATTTGAATTTGTTTCGAAAACAATGTGTCAGTTACATACAGTATAAGTTCTTTAGATAACAAGTACATATAGGTTCAAAACAAAACAATGTTAATTTTATTTGAATTAAAAAAGTCATCCAAAGTAACAAGGTAGAATTGTACAATTATTCAGACGAGATAAGAGTTTTATATTAAATGCAATGAGTACCTACTTATCACAAATAATATATAATTATTATTTAAAAAAAACAAACAATAAACATTTATTGCGCCTGATCTTTAAGATCACTTTATTGCATTATTTGTTGCAATTTTAAAATTTGATTGTTACAGTAAAAGACGCTATAGTCACCCGTAAATGGCAGCTGAGATTATTGTGCTTATTGAAATATTTATATAATGAATAGTATAGGAGAATGCTAAAATAACTGTGCATTTTGTGCTCTCCAACTCCAGTAGAATTTTTTGTATATCTTGTAGACGTTGTAGAAGATGCTCTCTCGTGAACATAAAAGCTACCATTTTGGAAATTGTCTTTATCTCAAAAGCCGTTAGTCTAAGCAACACATTTTTTGAGAAATGTTATTAATTATCTTTTTATACATTGGAAATTATTCAGCCCAAATAAGCATTTCGGATTTGGACTGAAAATAATAATAATTATTAATTAAAATAAAAAAAATGTTGTAGAAACATCTGCTTAACATACTCTATTTTAACTTGTGATTATAGGTAGATACTATAAGGCAAGTTATACATTGTGTACCTACTTCGTCCAAAAAAAAATTCAGATAAAAATCGAACATGGCACTAAGTGATAGAGAAGTCGAAAAAAGTGGGTCTGGCAAAAAAAAATCTTTGAGTAATAGGTATACCCGGATTTTTTAAAATTTGTATTTTAGGTCTGAAAATTAAGGTACCTAACCTACCGCATATAAACGTTAACGATAATTTCTTTTTTCACGAAAAATATCCGATCAATTTTGATAAAATTGTATGTAAGTGATATTTTTGTCTTTCATCTAATTTTTTTTCCGGAGAAAATTTATAATTCGATACCTACTTGCCAGAGAACGGTACTTTTTTGATATACCGATTTCGACGTAATTTCATATTATAAAATTACTGCTCAGCTTTATTAATACTGCTTAAATATTTCGTTAATACGAAGGTAACTTTCCCCAAGAGCAATATCGTGCGACACAGTCGTGCCTTTTATTTTTTAGCAGAAATTTAATAATCACAAATATGTATTTCGTTTAAACCATTTAAACCATGAAATATAACATGCACGAGGGACAGGCTTGTAAAAGATTGCAATCTTTTGTGAATGTAATCTATGAAAATCATTCATTGAATTCAATTTAAATATTGCATTCATTGACTTCATTTGAGACTTTAACTTAAAAATTCACAATCACCATGCATTTGAAATCAATTGAATGCAGTCAATTCAGATTTCATGCATTCCTTACATTCCTTTGCATTCCTTGCATTCCTTTTGCATTCAAGCATTTCCTTGCAGCCCAAGCAGTCATTTGAAGTCCAGCATTCTTTTGCAGTCCGAGCATTCATTTGCTTAATTTTTGTTTACTCATTACCTTTGAATTTCATATGTATGTACTAAATGTGAATTTTTGTTTTGCTGGACTGAAAAGGATTGCTGGACTGCAAAGAAATGCTGGACTTCAAAAGAATGCTTGGGCTGCAAAGGAATGCTGCACTTCCAAGGAATGTTTGGCCTGCTCGAATGCATCAAAAGTAATACAAGGAATGCAAAGGAATGTATGAAAGTCGTTTTTTGTTGGTAATTTTAGTTAGTCAGCACTGGAAAGAACCAATAAAACGCTATATTCACTTTTGTATCCACTTTCTTATTTTATTTCAAAGTTGGTATTCTTGACTATATGCCAAGCCGAAGTTCCAAATAATTTTATGGATGTGTCTGCAAAGTATGGCTATTTGTATATGCCGAGTTGGTCATCTTGTACCCCACAATCCACTACAAACAAATAAAAACCGGGTAAATAATCATTATTTAGCTTGAATATTACCAAATTTAATTCCAAATTATACAATTTTATTTTAAAAATCTGCTTTAACCAATTTTTATTTGTTTTTAAGCGAAAAGTTCAAAATCATCAAAACTTTTTTGCAACTTTCGTAGGTTGAAAGCTTCTTACTTGTTCCGCAAAACGCAACCCTAAAGAAAAACACAATGAACACAACCATCAATAATCATTGGAGTTAATGTCTTAAGCTGTCTTAGGTGCCACCAACCTTTAAGCACAAAATGTATGGACATTATATTTCGCGCCAAAAATTTCCAGGCATTCCAAGATTTTATCTTTACTTTTATGTTCACTTTAATTACTGACCAATTTATCGCCACTTTTCGTATCCCATACAAAATTTTGCTAAAGTGACTAAACACTTACCAATAAAACACGCCTGAAATGCATGAAGTCTCAAATGAATGCATTCAATTGCTGAAAAATGAGTGGGGAAAAAAATGATTGCAATCATATTGATTTCAAATGAATGGTGATTGCTTATTTTGAAGTTGAATTCTCAAAGCAAAATCAATGAATGCAATATTTTTATTGAATTCATTAAAGATTGCATTCATATAAGATTGCATTCTTTTACAAGTCTGAGTCGACTGGTTCGCACAAACTGGCTTTTGTGGCAAGAGACTTCCGTGTTAACGACTGGAAAATTGATTTCACCAGTTTTTTTTTTGCAGAAACAAATCTGTACTTTATATTTTGAAATACATAGGATTTTTTCAAAAAATATCTTTTAAAAAAAAATTGTGGGGGAGAGTACGATAACTTTGGCGCCAAGAATTGATATCGGTTTTTTGTAGAACAGTTTAATACAAGCATTTTGTACTATGGGTTGGAGGGGTCTATCTCCCTCCGTTTGGGCGGGAGGGGCAATTTTATAAAAACAGTGCTAAAAATTTAAAACAAATATTAAAAAATAACGGTAATACTTATAACTAAGTTTTATATCTTTTTTTAAAGCCAATACTTTTTTCTATTAGATGTTTTTTAAATCAAGTGAAACCTATGCAAAGTCTTTGAAAAAGACGACTTTAAACTCGAAAATTGCGAAAAAAAGGTAAAAAAAAAACTTTGAAGTGTGATTTTTCAAAACTGTAAAATAAAATACTACTTTTTTTTATAAAACTCGTTGCTCATATTAATTTTAAATCATAAACTGAAAACAAAATGATTTTATGTTTTCTGGTTTTTGAGAAAATGGAAAATTACTAAAACTACTTTCTTATAAGAGTTTTCTTTTTTCTTTGGTATACGGTGAATGTTGTACGTAGGTTCGTTTTTGTAATGATGTTTGGGCATCTTTAAATGCAACAGAAACTTTGCATACACCCAACCTCGCACCCATCCCAAATCCTATAGTGTGTCCAAGCACACTATTACTAAAGCGTATACTGTTTATACGCTTTAGTAATTTTCCATTTTCTCAAAAACCAGAACACATAAAATCATTTCGTTTTCAGTTTATGATTTAAAATTAATATGAGCAACGAATTTTATAAAAAAAAGGAGTATTTTATTTTACAGTTTTGAAAAATCACACTTCAAAGTTTTTTTTTCCTTTTTTTTTCGCAATTTTTGAGTTTAAAGTCCGTTTTTTCAAAGACTATGCATAGGTTTCACTTGATTTAAAAAACATCTAATAGAAAAAAGTATTGGCTTTAAAAAAAGATATAAAACTTAGTTGTAAGTATAACCGTTATTTTTTAATATTTGTTTTAAATTTTTAGCACTGTTTTTATAAAATTGCTCCTCCCGCCCAAACGGAGGGAGATAGAACCCCCCACCCATAGTAAAAATTGCTTGTATTGAACTGTTCTACAAAAAACCGTTATCAATTCTTGGCGCCAAAGTTATCGTACTCGTGCCAAATTGTGCAATAAAATACGATTTGGGTGGGTATATGAAAGAAAATAAAAGTCGGCAACAAATTAATTACACATGAAATCTATCAAAACAAAACGTATTTTTCGAGAAAAAGAATAAATTATCGGTTTTTAAAAAATAACAATAACAATTTAATATTTTGTTTCTTATTTTTTTTTTTTTTTTTTAATTGAGCAGTAGTTTTATAATATTAACTTTTGTCCTAATCGGTGCTCGCGTTCAAAAGATACTGGTGTAATAAAAACTGTTCCATAGCAGGTAGGTACCGTTAATAAGCGGATTCGGAAAAAAATTCCAATGAATGACATCACCATATTGACAACAAATAACTCATATAAAATTTTATCGAAATTGATCGTATTTTTTCGAGAAAAATTCAAGTACCGTTTATATGGTGTACCGTTATTTCAAGAAACAAAAAAAAACTTCTGGGCATTTTATCATAAGAAAACTTTGGACTAAGTTTGAAGAAAACCGTTAAGGTTGATTGTTATTGATTACCTGTCTCAAAACTTTTGTTTTTTACGAATGCATAAGGCATCAAGGCTACTTGCCTTATGGGAAGTAAAGACATTCAAATTGTGTGAAGGAAAATAAGTCATAGATTAGAACTATTTGAGTGGGATTTCTTTTCAAAGATTGATGAGATATTATAGATAATATGTGCTCTTAAGCAAAGTTCTTTTAAGTGGGTTTTACTGTACCTAGGAATTGATATGTAAGTAGAAACAAAATCAATGCGATGACCTGTTGCTCGCGATTGTCCTGTTTTACGTATTATCTGAAAGAAGTAACCTACCCATTTATGTTTTATTTATGTACCAAGAGCAACACATAAGAGGCATATATGTGTATATAACTTATTTTGGTAGATTATGTAGATAGATAAAATAATTGTACACAGGTACAGCACTAAAAATACTCCCATTTCTTTCCAATTTTCGGCAAAAGAATGCAAAAATTTAAATGACAAGGGAATATAAGTAAGTAGGTATATTTAAAGTTTACGAGATACAATAATGCACATATTGCACATAGTCTTTTCCATTACTATACACTATCTTCTCTCACAAAGTATCAAAATAATTTAAAAGTGACAGGTATACCTAGGTAAACGATTTTTCCAATGAAAATTCTGAAGTTCAAGGCCACTGGACGCGAATAACTGGAAACGAATTTTGGCAAAACATATCAGTTGACAATTACTTACCTTATTTACCTACTAGGTACGAACTCTTCTACGATTTTTATAGTTTAATAATTTGTTCACTTCTATTTTTAAATATTTTAAATGGAATCACAACTTAGGAAAAATAATTCGAATGTTCCAAATGGAGGGTACCTGCGTATCTGGCAAAATGTCCAAAATTCCAAACCATACCGAGACGAGAAGCAACAAATTGTCAGAATTTTGTTGTTGTGATAAGAATATTCTCTCATAAGAATACATATACGGAAACGGATTACATGAATACGGATAAATTCTTTTCGTATTTGTATTAAAAGAAGAGAACACTCTTCATTTCATTGTTGATTTATAATTTTATCATAATTTTTGAGAGCAACCTTTTTGACAGGCATGGCACTAAACAGCCAGTGGCAGAGCGCAAGACTGCTGGCTGCACACCAGTCCGGTGCTCGCACCATTTAATTTTAATTTGATACATTTTGGTTTATTTTGCAGCCCATTGATCTGCCAAACATTTTGTCACCATTAAAAAAGTATCGAATGACAGTCGCGTGTCGTACCTACTGAGCGCCCACAAAACGACGGAAATCAATATGTTCTCATTCGTCCATATTGATACCATAGGTATTGAAAAAAATGTACTAGCTGGAACTACGAGCCTGGGGGGCTGATTTGCCGTGTCTCGCGGGCCTTGGCAGTAAACTTGATACTTGAAGAGTACGAATATACCTACCAGCAAATCGTCTGAGAAAACGTTGCGGTTACGTTTTGTAATATGAATACTAACAGTGGTGTACAAAATAAGAGAAACCCAATTGCAAAAAGAGATGCTATTTCAATGCTATTTTGATCTACTTACCTTTGTACCTACATAAATATTAAATATTATTTTTTGAAAGTTAACTTCGTCGCTCGAGAAATAAAATTTCTGTAAACACCAACATTAACTTTAATGGCCACTTGAACGAAAATAAAGAATAAATTTGTTAAATCATAGATAACTATATATAAGTTTTCTATATAAAATCATAGTTTCAAATTTTCGATTTTACGTTGCACGAATAAAAAAACAACTAACCAAAAATAAAAAAAAATAAAAACAGGAACGAAACAGAAAACTCCCACAAAACAACAACAACATTTGCTGAACACAGGGGCCAACCTCACCGATAGCAAACTGTAAAACTTTATTTGACAAATGTAAAAAGTTATCCAGGAAAAAATGAGTTGTTAAATAATCTTGAAGATCTATCCATAGATAGAGCTCTAAGTGTAAGTGGCAATACATGGATAAATCAGTAGTTATTACTGTAAGTTTCTTGCAAGTAGGCCTAAATCTTTTTCATTTCCATACAAAAACCTACAATACACTTTAGTTTGTAGAAAATTTCTTAAAAAATGATCTCGAAAATGTAAATTATATTAAAGGTCCTTCCTAATAATTTAAACACTTCTGAAGATGTTGGCGAAAAGTTAAACGAAACATTCTTCACGCCCTAACTTAACTTAGATATTGACTTAGCAAAAAAGTAAAAGTAAGGATTTTTGCTCTGTAAAACTTAATATAAAATATATTCCACAATTTGTAAAATGAAAAACCAAAAATATCTTTGACTCCAAAAACATATCAAGTAAATTTTGATTTTTATGTGGTTATAACTTTTGAAATATTAAAGAAAAAGAAAAAAGTGTTCATACAGAAGATAAACACTTTAATTTTCTAAGTATTTCTATTTTGCTGATTGCTTTTAGGACTAACAGTTTTTGAGATAATTAGCTTTAAGGCTATCAAGACGATTTTCAAAAAAGCGGTATACGATCCCTAATCCCAAAAATGTTGCCTTTCTTTTTTTTAATTTTTTCAATAAATATGTTAAATATTAAATTTTATAACAGTAATAACTGTTTATTCAAGAGATATTGTATACAAAATGCATTGTGTAAATAATTTTGCCAATGACTGTATGAAATATGACCGTCAAAGAAAACTTAAATAACACCAGCGTTCCTCTACTTTTGTTCTACAGTGTACTTAATTAATTCAATCATTTTCTGTTGAGGTTCCCGGTCGGCAGGTGTAGGGTGTTGGATTGTTGGTGTCCCATGTTAGATTAAGGTGAGGTGCAGGTGTAGACTGTATGTAAGCAAGCGTTAGGTTAGTTAAGTTAGGTTACGTTTACAAGAGCGTTAAAATAAAATAAGAGAAAATTATTTTGGCACAGAAACAGAACATAAAATTGAGATAAGACAGCGTTATACTACGAAATTAAAACACATCAATTAAAAACATGTCAATAACTATACCTACACTGTAAATATACCTTATTATATTTACATATGTATAAGTATATTTTATCAAATACAGAAATAATGCATACAATATTTACCAAACAGCAAACTCAGCAAAGCGGAC
Source organism: Baccha elongata (assembly GCA_951217065.1). Classification (NCBI taxonomy): domain Eukaryota; kingdom Metazoa; phylum Arthropoda; class Insecta; order Diptera; family Syrphidae; genus Baccha; species Baccha elongata. The sequence goes on from OX578272.1 coordinate 178,414,345, forward strand.
ATGGTAGTTACTTCGTGTGATAGAATTTGTTTTATTAATTATTAATATGTTGATAATGTTAGTCTAAGATTGTAGACAATTATTATTAACGTTGTTCAAATTGCTTTTTTTACTGACTATGAATAATTAATAAAAGTGATTGAAAAAGAAGAGAATCAATTCAAAAATAAAATAGTAATCAAGTTTGTTGCAAATAAATATTTATAAAAATATATTTCGAGGTTTTCATCGAGGTTTTCATCATTTTACGAAAAAGTAATTTTTTTAAATTTCAAATTAAAATACCATTCTTAATTTAACTTAATTTAACTTAATTTAACAAGTCGTTATTAGCTAACTGTAAGATTTCTAACAAATTGTTAACACAAAATTTCCGTTATGTGTATTTTAAGCCAAAAACTTTGAAGTGCGTTTTACTTGCAAGCACTATAAATATGAACAAAATTTAATCAAAATCGTTAGAGACGTTTTCAAGAAAAATTTGATGAAAACTGTTATCTATTTGGAAAGTAACCGCTATAGCTGACCAAAAACAAACATTCGAATTCTTCCTCTAGGGAACTATACCACTAAGTTTGAAAAAAGTACATCAAACCGGTAAGGCTGTATCTCGGTGCATAGTAAAAATATGGATTAACATTATAACTGCAACACACAAAGTGTTTATTTTTTACATTTTTAAATTAATGACACGATTTTCTTTAAAAAAAAACGCTGAGCTCTAAGAAGAGAAGTTATTCTTTTTTGCTCATTTAATAATTATTACTGGTGCAAATTCTCAGTAAAAAACTAGGTAAAAAATGTATCTTTAAAGCATCTTTGTTCAAATTCTAAGTTAGTAAAATGCTATAGGCTTAGTTTGACATTTATTTAAATTAGTTAAATTATTTTATATTAAATTAATTGTAATAATTTAAGAAACCATTTTATAAATGAAATAATTACAGAAACGGCGAGGCTCGCTTGGTGTGAGAGGTGTGGGGCGTGTGGCTATAGGATAATATGCGTTCGTCAAACAGGCGAAAAGTGCGTGTGTGCGACCAGAATGCTTGTTCAGCCTGTTCTTCGACAAAGGCGATGTAAGGTTAGGTTAGGTTGGGTTTATGTGGCAGGTGGCTGTCAGGAAAACTTCTGACGCACTTAGACCACAGATAGGTTCGTTGTGATACCACGAAACGAGCTCTTTAATTAAACCAGTTAGAGAATATATTGGAGCGATATAGAGAAGGAATATCAATGTTTTGTAGATCTCTAGGATTCTCGAAAAAGAAATTGCCCATGAGGTGCAGTTTACGTCTTTGGGAGAGAGCTGGGCATGAGCATAGAAGGTGGGGTATACTCTCCTCCTCCTCCTCATCCATGCAGCTTCTACATAAATTGTTAGAGAATACGCCAAGTCTTGTGGCGTGTCTTTCTATGAGGCAGTGTCCGGTAATGACATCAATAACGGAGCTAAGATATGCTCATTGAAAACAAAAACTTAGTGCGTTTCAGAACCAGTTTTGGCCAGATTTGCTTTGTCGCTATGCCTACACTTAGAAGTGTTTGTCCATCTTAAATTTATTTTCTCTATGGCATTTTGTTTTAGCATTAGTTTTCTTGTAAGGTATACAAATATATTCACCTTAAGGTTTCATTTCTGGCGAGTTCATCGGCTTTGCAACTTCCCAAAATGTCTGTGTCTCGGCGGTAAATATTCAACTGTTAAACTGTTCTGCCATCTCTATGAGAGATGTTCGAAAGTTGCTGGCAGTTATATTGAGTTTGAAAAAACAGCACCGTGCGGCGAGTGCAGCACAAAGGGCTGTTTGGAAGACTGAAAAGATGCGGATATCCGATGTAGATATCACGTTTTTCCTTAGCCAGGATAATACCTCTTTCGATTGCCGAAATTTCCTCTTGGAACACACTACAATGATTAGAGAGACGGAATGAGAGACTAAGATTTAGATTGTCTGAGTACACGCCACTATATTCAGGGTGTCCCGCTACTCAACGTCAAGCGGGTACCGGGTGATAGGGTATGTTATACCCGCACTGCAAATAGTAAGAAAAAAAAATTATCTCGCTGGGTTACGTAATAAAAGCAATATTTAGAAAAATTATGAAAATCGGTACCCACGGCCACATTTTTATGTACTGTGGTCACAAATTTTAATATTTTTCAGTGATTTTTTTCTACGTAATTCTGAATAACCATATGCTTCTGAATGCTATCTCGAAATCTAAAATAAATGTTGTAAGTTTCGCAAGAAAAATGAAGTTTGACTGAGTCATTTTTCAAAAAAAATTTGTATGCAAACTTTAACAAATCATATTTCAAAAAAAAATGTAGGACACTACACACGGCAAGTTATTTAAAAAATTGGCCCATTTTATCAAGTTTTTATAATAGTTCAACACTTGTTTTTGGTCGTGTTTACACCCAGTCGAAATTTCTTGCCCATTTTAACAGTTTAGTTCAGTTAGAAATTTATCGTGCTTTCCTGGTACTGCAATGGCATCATATCGTCAGCATATGCTATCAACACTTTAAAACCCTCTCCTTCCAGGCTCGTTAATTGCGGTGTGCCACTACTGACAGATCTGCGTTCCCAAAAACCACCTTATCGATGATTTAATAATCCTTCTGTCTAAGGTTACTAAGATTCTTCAGCGCTGTTGTGATTGCTAGGTTTCTGACGTTATTAAAGACGCCTTCAATATCGAGAAATGAAACCAGAGTGTACTCTTTGTGATTCAGGGGATATTCGTAAGTAGGTTACGTACCAGTCTATGAAGGCCGTTTCTACCGATCTTCAATTAGGATAAGAGTGTTGTGCAATAAATACAAGATTAGGGTGATGTATAGCATTACGCAGATGGATATCGATCAATCATTCTAAGGTTTTAACAAGGAACGGTCTCGAAGGCGATGATAAAAGAAAACAAATGTCGAAGAGAGAAAATGAGAACCAGGTGACGAAGTAAAACAAGTTGACGATGAGCGAGAGTGACGATGATGAGGAATATATATTGTTTTCTTCACTTGGAACTTTAGCAAAAAATATTGAAATAAAATACAAAAATAATAATAAAGTTGTACATGGCATTTCAACCTGGGAAAACTACCATGTGTATAGATACTTTGAATTGTAAATTTTTACGTCTAAACAATATAAAATTGCAAAAAAATTTACAGCAGGATTTACAAAAATAATAAGAGATTCGAATAAATTAAAAACAAAAAATATTAAGAATAAAACATGCCAGCCCCAACGGGGGAAAGAAAAAAGTAGTATTGTTTGTGTATATATAAGTTTTTCAGACGTATAAAGTGGAAAAAAATAATTTTTTGTTTTGTTTCAAATAAAGTATCTACTTTCTGTTATAAAAAAAAAATATTGTTTGGCTCCGTTGAAAATTTAAGAAACTGCGCCAATAAACGAGCTTTAAATTAGTGTGAACTTACGTCAATTTTGTAGCTCAAATAATTTTTTTTTTTTTTTTTTTTTATCCTATGAAAAGCATACATTCATTGACAGTTGAAAAACATTAACAACAAAATAAAAAAACAAATCACACGAGAGCCCCTTGAGGGAATGCATAAATCAGCCAAAATAAAGGGGACAAAATGTGTAATTCCTTCCCTAAAAAGCACAAACTTTTGTAAAACATAAAATTGAGGACATATGTTTTAAGATATGTTCATGGACTAAATAATAAATTTTATTTCATCAAAATATCTTTTCAAATGTAGGAGATATATTAAGTTTTGTGCACGTAGTACCCTACATTTACGAGGAAGACCCACCCTTAAAGACGCCTTCAATATCGAGAAATGAAACCAGAGTGTACTCTTTGTGATTCAGGGGATATTCGTAAGTAGGTTACGTACCAGTCTATGAAGGCCGTATCTACCAATCTTCAATTAGGATAAGAGTGTTGTGCAGTAAATACAAGATTAGGGTGATGTATAGCATTACGCAGATGGAACGGTCTCGAAGGCGATGATAAAAGAAAACAAATGTCGAAGAGAGAAAATGAGAACCAGGTGACGAAGTAAAACAAGTTGACGATGAGCGGGAGTGACGATGATGAGGAAAGGCAATCAAAAACATATAAGAAGTCACTGCAACTAACTTCGTCTGCTGACTCTTCAGCTTTATTAAGTCAACTGCGATATTTAACATTTTCGTTTGGCATTTTATACTAAATTTGAGAGGCACATTTTAATAAATTTTTCAAACAAAAATATGTGTTTGTTTGGTATTACTTTACACTTTTACATTTACATATAGGTTGTTCAGAAATGTGCTGATCATAATTTTCCAATAAGAGAATAAAGATGATATGTTGAGTTTGTTTATATAATTCAAGATGTTTAAATCATTCAAGATAACTCAAAATGGAAAAAAATAAATGGATCAAATAAGATAATTTAAGTCATTCAAAGTTAATTATGTATTGTTCATAATAGTGATTGGAATGATATGTCAGCTACAGCTATATAATTTTGAAAATAACAGCCTCCAAGAGTGCAAATACGTGCGGCTTGTTGGAACGTCAATTTTAATTCTATTGGAAAAAAGAAGCCTGAGACCCATAATGTGTTCAGTTTTTGAAAACAAAATTAATCCACTTTGGATATTGTCCTCACAAACCGTTTAGATCTAATTTCTTGCCCGTATGTTATAAACGATCTAACATCAGACCACCTACCAGTGATTTTTGAGATGCATTCTCAGGTAAATCTCTGTAGCCCGAACAAGAATTTTAATTTTCAAAGAGCGGACTGGAAAACATTTCAAAAAAGCATGAGCAACAAATTTATTACTCCTTCTCATAACTCTATAAACAGCATAGAAGCTATTGATGAAAATATCAATAAATTTGAACTTGCTATTGATGAATCAGTTAACATCTCAGTTCCTCTTGTACCAAACACGAGTAGTTACTATGATCCTACACTAACCGAGGATCTTAGAAAAACTATTACCTTTAGAAATACCGTACGGCGCACAGTGGTTTGGTTTGTATGGGAGAGCGGAAAAAAATCTGTAAAATCTAAACTATTGAACGTATTTTAATAAAATTTGGCACAGATATTTAAATTGGCCTTATGCATAATTAGTGAAAATTTGGTTGAGAAAAAATTGCTAGAAAAAAAGTTATTGAGATTTTTCTAAAATTTGAGGGTTTGGTTTGTATGGGAGAGCGGCAAAGAATTTCTTAAATCTGAACTATATTACGGATTTTTATAAAATTTGGCACAGATGTCAAGATGGTCCTTGTAAATAATTGGTAAAAATTGTGTAAAGAAAAAATGACTAAAAAAAAAGTTATTGACATTTTTCATTTTTGTAAAATTTGTACTAAAATGAAAGTTTTTTTTCTTAAAGATAAATCTGAACTTTTTATTATAAATAAAATTTTATAAATAATGCACCGATATTACAAACATAAAAACAAACATATAAAATTAAAAACATAAATAAAACATTTGCATTCAATTAATAAATAATATAATAAATTAAGTAGGTAAGTATTTTACTGTGCTAAAATGAGGTTTTTAGCGTCTTCGCTGACTGGTAGTATTTTCTTTTTTGCCTGTGGCCTTAACCCTGTTATTAGTGGATCTGATGATATAAGGATACGATGCATCACATCTTCATTCGTCGCAATTCGGCTGCATTTTGTCGAATTAAAACAGCGGTAGATTTTATAATCCTTATTTCGGCATTCTTGGGCTTCCTCAGAGAGTGATCCAACAGGAAAGGCACAATTTTTAATGATTTCTTCTCCATGGATCAAAATCTTATGGACGGTTGCTGGCATGTTGTACCACTTATAATTTTCGACAAAAAGTTGTGCAGTTTGCCACGCGTATTCTGCATATTTTGTAAAATCTACTTTTTCGTTCGATGTTATTACTTCCAGGATAACAGCAAACCTTCGAATAAGTTCTTCACTCACTCCAGTGATTTCTGAAGTAATAGTTGGATTGCCAAAGAATCTCCTGGATGTGTTGCCGTCATTACTTGTCCCCGTACCCTGTCTTACAACATCAACTCTGATTTTCAGTCTTTCATGAAATGCCTGCTGAATTGTTTTTTTCTGAGCATCTCTAATTTGTCGGGTCTCATTGTTAGTTCTCCATGCTTTAAATGGCAAATTGTAGGCCACATGGAGGATACACTCCATAAATTTGATACGAGCGTGAAGAGGAGACATTCCCAATTTCAAAGCTTGTAAGTCAGTCTTAATCCAACAATCTGATGTGCAAGTGCAGCCTAGCTTTGGACAGCGGCTTGCCTTCAGAATTTAATACAATTGTTAATCACTCTAAAAATAAATAAATAATAAAATAAAAGAAAGAAAAAACTGTTATGTATTTAATTTAGCACTTATTGCTTGTACTTCTTTTAATGTGCTTCATAAAGTCATACTGTAAATATTATAAACTTAAATAAAGTCAGTCTTGTTTGTACCATTGAATTGAGCTCAACACATTTGTTTCATTTAACGAATATCCAACATATCATTGGCGACGAGATAAAAAAAAAAATATATAATATTACCCGCTATTTTAATCTCTTAAGCCGAAAATTTTTATGGCGGAATCCGATTCAGGCAGCAGTGAATCAACGGTTGTTTCGGCTAAAGTAAAAGACGAGCTGTAGGAAACCACTTTAACACCACGACAGAATATATCTATGCATTTAACATTAACGCCTAATAAGCCACTATAGCAAACCGTACCAACTTGCCAATTTTCAAATTTACTGAAACTACAAAATTAATATATTTTCCTAAATACAGCGACAATAATAAAGTACTAGAAAATCGAATGCAGTGGAATGTGTCATAGACACAAACCTCCACTTTTGAAATTCTACAACACAAAATAAATTATAGTAAATATAAACAAACTACACCTGTTGAGCAATAGGAGAAGCTGGTCAAGAAAAATAATTCTGCATGAAATGGAAAGCGCGCAAAATTGACCAGACCACAGAGAGCTCACCCATACATACACCAAAATGTATCTCGCAAGAGAAAAGAACGACAATACGACCTAAACGCAAAATGGAGGTATGTAAGTGAACACAAATAGAGTGGAATTCAGGATGGTAAGCACTGGGATGAGCAATAGCCCAAAAACCTCAATCGGCAAAAGATTGAGCACAAAAAAAATTTATTGTTGTTGCAAAGTAAGGAAAATTTTTAAATTCAGTAAAATCCAATGTAGAAATAGTTATCTAGTAGATATAATAAAGAAAATCCAGTTAGAAAATTTGATTATAATAATTAGCTAATGAAAAGGTATTTTGCATCGCACGTAAATAACTAATTGGTCAAATAAATTATTTAGCTAGAATCAATCAGATATGTAGAAAACTTTAAAAAGTCCAGTAGTGTCGAAATAGAATAGTTGAAGCAGTAAGAAATGAGTCAAACGATAAGATCAAAATTTTCAATTTATTGATGAAGAAATTTTTTTGATGACAATAGAAAATAGTGAACTGCAGTTTATCTTTAGTCTATCAGCACCCGTAAAAGAAATAAAGTTAGGTAGTAAAACAGAAAAGAGAAAAAGATATAACACTTAGCTAAAAATGTCAGAAAAATTTGTCTTCAGTCAAGCCATTCGATATAAGTAGAATTAGCACAGTCCAAAACCGATCGTGACGATTGAAATAGCGATGAGTTAATGAGAAAAAGAAATAAAGAAACGAAAAGTGAATGTGAGTACAAAATATAATGGGAAAATAAACTCTTACAAAAATACCTGAAAAGAGAAAGAATTAAAAATACCTGAAAAGAAATGACAAATAATAATATTGTTGAAAATAAAAGAAAATCCGACCTATACTTGAAGTACTACGTTCAGTTGACCTGAAAAGAAAAAGGAATAAATGTAACACGTATGAGGCAGAAGAAATATTGAATACAAAAATTGCTCGAAGATGATGCGCAGAAGAAAAAAAAGTGAAATCAATACTTACCTGCAACGACACGTATAAAAGACATAAATATCACACACGTAGTAGTCAGATAAAAATGAGCGTATACTCATAATGAAAAATAGATCAAAAGGGCAAAATCATCAATCACCCTGAACCACACATAGTATGCACCCAACCTTAAGTCATGCCATATGAACGTACGAGCAATAATCTCAAAAGAGAGAAATATTCATACATTCACACACACAACATCAACAGTGACATACAAAATCTTATTAGAAGAATAAAAAAGTTTAAGTGAATATTTTTTGCGCACCGAGGCATAAGGTTGAAAAATTTTCAAACGCGAATTCTTTTTAGTTAAACAGTCAAAAAAGTAAGTTTAGTTAACAAAAATTCAAAGCTTACGCGGAAAAGAAGAAAGAGTACAAAAAAATATCTGAAGAAAAAGAAAAGGAATAGCAGTGCAAGCAGACATAGCAACAGGAATTCGTGAGTAAAAAATTTTTTTTTTGGTTGGCAGAAATTTTTTTTTATATGTACGCAACAAAGTTTTAAAAGATGAATTAAAGTTAAAGAAAATCCTTCACCATTATTAGGCTATCGGATGGAATTAATATTTTCGTGAGACTATATTGAAAACTTAGTCCAAAACCACATACGAAAATTTTTTTTTTATATACGTTTGTCTAAAGCGTAGCGACGCAGTAGGACAAAAAGACAGACGGCAAAAAGAGTCTTAACCAAAGTGTCGCTCGGAAAAATCATGGACATTTAAAAGACGAATCTGAGATTAAGCTACAAAAAAAAGTTACAGGTAAATTATTTGTAATTTAAATAATTAAATTTAAAGCGGCAAACGAAAAAAGTTTCATAACCTCAAACGCCTATAACAAAGCAAGGGGATAAAAAAAAATACAGTATGTCGCGAAGGCAACTGTACCACGCAGAAAACGTTTAGTAGATAGTGGTAAAATAGTTTTGTATATAGCAGTAATTTCATAGAAAGCTTATAGATTTTTGTTTGCAAGTAGATAGTTTTTTTTATATAGTTATTTGGCAACAACTAATAATTTTTTTTTTGATGCAACATTTAGGCAGGTTGGCAGTACATACTGCAGAATCATCCCACCAGCGCTCAAGCACGAGTCGAAGCAAGAAAACACCAGGACGATTCAAAAGCACCAACGAAGCACTGAGGAAGTTGCTAAACGAAACTCCCAATCTGCCTGGGATTTTTTTTTTTGACGCCCAGGATCCAAACCGTTTAAAAAGAAAAAACGAAGCACCGAGAAGTACCTCTGAACAGGACAAGAAACAGAGAGGGGAAAACCAGGAGGACAAAAAAAAGTAAAAATTATTAAATCACAGAAAAAGGGTTGTACCTATTTAAAACAACGATCTAAAGCTACGAAAATTAATAAATACATCTTCTCTGGAAGCAAAATCAATAAATCTACGAAATTAACACACCAAACTAAAGGGATTCAGGCTGGTATACGAGCTATGACCAGCCACACATAAGAAATGTTATCGTCGAGGGATTTATGTTAAAAAAACATACAACTTTGTACTGGACAAAACAACATAAATGTTCCAAGGGATTGTGGCATAGGCGGCTAACGCCATATATCTCTTTTGGCTGAACATCATACACCAGAATGCAGACACAGGAGTACTGTTATAACAGCGGAACATCTAAGATCATCAATAAGAACGGGAACATAAATTAGTATGCAGTTATATGGTGTTAAGTAGCAGAAAATGAGGTACTGTGTCCACATTATAATTTTCTTATATAAATTACCTATATTATTCTTCGAACCTTTTTGTCTTCAAATAAGTCCCTATAAATCAATTTAAAAAGTGCCCCAATAAAAAAAAAATTTTATCATACTTGTCAATTTATAAAAATTTCATTTGGATAAAGTTAACGAATTAATGAAAAATACTGAATGAAGAGTGCGTAAAAAAATTGTCTCCATTTGCATAAGTAATTTTTGAAAGCAAAACATATATGATCGGCTAATAAAGTATCATGTACATTGGCGTATATACATCTGTATAACAGTTTGAAGATTTTGTTTTTAAAGATAATATCCAATTTAATTTGGCTCAGTCAATTTATTTTTTTTTTATTCATTAAGTGGCAAAATAATTCCACCAAGATAATTACCCAAAATTGTAATTCGAAATCCAACCAACTTTACTAAGAGTACCTATACAAAAAAAAAATTACATGTTCTGATTCAAATCAAAATCAGACAAAAGAAAGTTACTCTTTTGTAAAGGATTCTTAAGTGAATTTTAAAAATTTGCTTTGAAATAAGATTTATGACTTCGATTCGAATTCGCTTCGTTAGTGAATTTTCGATCGCAGTCGAAGCTGAAGAACGGGCGTGCTGAAAAGAAAAGCTGAAAAATTAAAGAAAAAGAAAATTAAGAAAACATAATTCGAATATAATTAATAAAATTTGATTACCTACCTTTCGCGTTCGCGGTCGAGAAAATTCGGTTGATTATATTGTGTCAAAATTTGGTGTACCTACATATAAAAGCATAAGTGTTTCAATGATATGTTTAATCGGCCTTCTGCCAGATACAATTGTGGATTGCAGTGAAATTGGTGCAAGTAAGATTAGAGATCTTGTGATATAACATTTTTTTTGTGTTGCCTATGAAAACTTAGATCAATTTCACACACATTTGATTTCAAGTTGCTGGAAATCAAACAGCATAGTAAAAAATTTTTTTTGTGTACGTGAAAGTGACTTCGATTCATTTCTTAAATTGTATCCTTTTGAAACAAAGAAGAAAAGGACATCGAAATCAATTTCTACTTTTTATGAATTTAAACACTTTAGCTTTTTTGAATGGTACATCGTGAGTGTATATAAGTATCGTCGGTTAAATTCAGTATATTTCGGTGATTAAGTTATCAAGTTACCTTTTTTTCTTCAACAAGATATACGAAATCTTTTGGGATGCATCGAAAGTAAAAATATACTTACCTCAGTAACCACGTCCACAGTCTGAAACTTTACCATACCTTACAAAATCTGAAAAGAAAAAAATATAAAAATCTTTTTTTTGTTAATCCAATTTAAAATCTGACCTGTTAGGATACTCCGTTGAATAATGAAATGAAATGAAATGAAAATGAAATACCTAAATAACTAAATATATAAATTTTAATACTTTTAATAACTTTTACATCTCATATAGCAGGACATAAATTATATATCATTTTTAAAACTTTTATTTTTGCATATTTTCATATATTTACAAACAAATTTTATAACAAATCTATTTGAAACAGCAAGTACCCTTTTTGTGTGGAAAGCTATATTTTTGAATTTTTTCTTTGATTTTGGGTGGGGTAATTCTTTCTTTGGAGACGTCCTACGTAACAAACTTTGTGTTTTATCATCCTTACGAAGGATCATTGTTCTTATGTTTATTAAAAATTTAAATTTTAAAGACGTGTTTAGCAAATTGATATTTTTGCGTTGCATTTTAATTCGAAGTAAAGGATCGTTTTTGAGTAATTGTGAATCGTCGGTCATACAGCGAATACATTAGCAGTCAGTCAAGGTGATTAGAAAAATTATCTTGACGAACGCGAAGATAAGTCACCTATTAAAGTCTGATGCAACGTGGATGTTCGTAATACTTGTTTCTATACTATCGCGAAAGTTTTTTGATTTGAATTATCGTTTGAACCGGTAAAAGGAGATTGTGTAGACACAAATAGCACTCCTTCGTGAGATTTTAAATTTAGTCCGGTATCGAATTACTGCTTCAGTTTTCAATCAAATTTTTTTCTTGTTACTACCTACTTACTTAAGAATTCTAGTAACATACAGATAATTTCAAGTAAAAATAAAGTTATGAGAAATATAAATTGTGTAATAGTACAATTCAGAGAGTCATATAAGGTCATAGTAAGAATAATTATAGAGTATTTTGGAATTCAAGTGATTTTGAGTTTGTGTAAAGAAGGTTATTTTAAAGATATGAAGAATTGTTAGGATTAAGTTAAAGAAATAAATTTTGTAAATAAGAATTTAAATGATTCGAATTTTTATGACTTTTGGATTTGTCGTCGTCAGATAAAATTTGTTGAATGAATTTTTGGGAAGATTATTTCAATACTTTGCGGCAAATAGCCAACATGGAGTGGTGAATAACCTAGGTCAAGGGTCGTGATCGGAATCCAAGTCATCATGAGGTGAACAATTTTCACTTGTACAACAACAATCACGTCTTCAGCAGAAACTATGAGTAGATAGAGGGGAGTTTCAAATACTCCCAACACAAGCGGGAGTTTCTGTTATTAGAGTAGTGCGTTCAGAAACATAGGGTGAATGGCTGCAGTTATTAGTGATACTAGTAATGGTAGTAGCATTCACTACTGGTCGGGTGAAATAGCACTCGAGGAAAATACACCATCTACATTCCTCACGTTCGAGAATCTTTTCATTTTTATCTCGGGACCAGAAAAGATCTGAACATTAGGAAAGAAAAATAGTCCCATCCGATAGTAACATCAGTGTCGGTGATATGAATGAAGTCTTTAATGAAGTAGTTTAGTGGAGTTTAAGCTATCTGTGTACCTTCTTTCTCCCAAGTTTTAGCCATTCACATGTTCATCCCCGGGCCCTCTTGCTCATTAGCTTAGCCCTACCAAAATAAAATTTGAGTCAGTCGTCAACTTGACTCTTTCAGGTCGAACAATATGTAACCCCGACTACACTCCTGCTGTCTACCCGCTTCCTTGAACCGATGAGCTGAGCCAAGGCGAAGTAGAGACCTGAAGCAGTAGTAATGTGTTAGTCACCCTTTCTGTCCGGGCTTGGACGTGCCTATGTGTGACGTAGGTACTAAAAGTCGACGTGGACAGATAGGTATAGAGGATCCTTGGTTGATTTGTATCTCAGGTGTTGTGATGTTTTAGTTTTCTTTTTTTTTTGAGCCTACTTTGAATTTCTAGGTAGAGGGAAGTGAAACCTCCCCATTACTATCGTGTACAAAGAGAAAACCTTAGATAGATAACAAGCTTGAAATAAAATAGGCCTAGATGGAGATAAAATAAGGCATAATCAATCGAATAATATTCAAATATCAAACGATGATTGATAGTCACAGCAGCTCCAATCTGTAGTAATCAGCAGATCCTAGGTGATATAAACCGACGTATGCAACACCGAAATATGTCTGGTTCTCTCGATGCGAGGAAGAGGGAGTAGAGAAATCTTTTGTTGGTTAGAGACCACAAGCTATAAGATATTTCTACTCTAGATTCGTTTTCTCGGATCGATTGAACTTAATAAAATTTTATGATTTTCGGATCCTAAGCAGATGGGAACGTCGCACTTGATGTAGAGTGACTATGAATTTTCTGGAAGTGTATGGAACTTGTATGTGGGTTTCGAGTGTAATAATGCAAAGTTATTAAAGGTCTTCGATATGAGTTTGTATAACGAAATCAAAAAAAAAAAAACGAACTCAGAATTTTCCTTTTTTTTTTGCCTTGGTCCGTCTGACAGTATGATACTTCGTAGATTCATTTCATCTCTTTTCATCAAAGGGTCATGTGTGCTCTCGTTCCTGCCTTTTCTTTCCATTACAGAGCTCAATCTGCATATGATGAATTCAATAAATTTTATTGGCGCTATAGAATTCTTTAATCCAAGCGTGGACGAGTTCGACATTTTCATGGAAAGATTTGAAAATTTGATGTCGCTTAATAAAATTGCCGATTTGAAAAAAAAAAAATGTATTTAATGAACCTGGGAGGAAAAGAGCTGTATAAAATTATACGGAACGTATCACATTCACGGCCAGATGGTATAGAGCAGCTAGAGTACCTTAGCTTGATTGATAAGCTAAAGGGTCATTTCAATCCTCAAAAGAACATCACGACAGAGCGCTATAAATTCGGCAGCAGAAGTCAGCGTGCTGGTGAAAATATATGTGAATATGTTATGGTCATTAAAGAATTGGCAGAGCCATGTGAGTTTGGTGCATTTTTGAACGACGCGTTAAGAGACAGATTTGTATTGGGAATACTAGACAATCGCGTTCGGGCAAAGCTCTTAGAAGTTTCAAAGTTAGAGTTTCAAAAGGCTGTGGAAATAGCAAGAGGCGATGAGATGGCCAAAAATCAGCTACGAGTTATACAACCAGGTGTGTCTGGTATCACAGATATTAATTTTGTTCGGAGGAAGTGCGATCACAGAGGAAGATCTTTTTCCCGATCACATAACAAATTTGGGAATAATGCAGATAATCGTAGTAGCTCCAGAAGAAAAGAGTTAAATAAAAACACCCATTTTAGAGACATCAAGTGCTTTTATTGCAAAAAACGTGGTCACATGAAAAAAGATTGTTTCAAGTTGCAAAATAGGAAAGATAAATCAGTGCATGCGATCGGTGAAGGTGAATTCGATGACGATGGTGATAGTTCGGACGAAGGAGCATGGTTGGGCAGACTTAACTACGTGAATGAGGTGGCATCAGGAGCTTTAAAAGTTAAGTTATTAGTTAATGAAAAATTTGTTACGTTTGAGCTAGACACAGGTGCATGCACGACTGTATTATCAGAAAAAGATTATTTATTGCTTTTTAAAAATGTTAAATTAAAGAAAGTTTCTAAATCCTTAGAAGTGGTGACTGGCGAGCATGTGGTGGCAAATGCATGCAAAATACAAGAACTGTTTTAGAAAAATTATACAAATTTAATGTAAAGGTCAATCTTGATAAGTGTACGTTTTTTGAGCAAAAAGTAAAATACCTGGGTTATGTCATTAGTGCTGAAGGACGGTTTCCAAGTGAAGAAAAAGTTGAAGCTATTTTAAAAGCTCCAGCACCTCAGGATATCTCACAACTTCGATCTTACTTAGGGCTTCTTAATTATTACTCGAATTTCTTGCCAAATCTTTCATCAGAGCTTCATATTTTGTATAATCTCTTAAGAAAAGGAGTTAAATATGAATGGTCAACAGAATGCAATCAGATTTTTGATCGTACTAAAAAATTGTTATCAAGCACAAGTGTACTTACACACTTTGATCCCTCCAAGGAGATAGTCATATCATGCGATGCCAGCCCTTACGGCATAGGTTGTGTTCTGTCAATAGTCGATGAAAATGTTGAAAAACCTTGTATGAAGGCAAGCAGTTCTCTAAGTACAGCAGAAAAGCATTATTCACAGTTGCATAAAGAAGCATTAAGCATAATTTTTGCTGTTCGTAAATTTCGAAAATATATTTTTGGTAGAAGTATAACAATATTCAGTGATCATCAACCACTGAAGGAAATTTTCGGTGAAAACAAACCAACTCCCCCCATAGCAGCTTCTAGACTTCAGAGATGGGCTATTGAATTATCGATGTATGACTATAAAATATTATACAGAAAGGGTATTCACAACGGCAACGCCGACGGGTTTTCAAGGCTTCCTTTGCCTCACAAGTCAGGTGATGAGAGTTTGTTTTTAAATTCTTTTAACTTCTCTGAAAAGGTGCCTTTAAATTTAGTTAAGATCAAGACTGAAACTCTTTCAGATGAAATTTTGAAATTGGTAATGCAATACGTATTGAATGATTGGCCAGACAAGATTTCCTTGGAATTGAAACCGTATCATTTAAAAAGAAATCTTTTGGAGGTTGAAAACGGCATCGTTTATTATGGCATGCGTGTTATTATTCCAAGTTCATTGAGAAATAATGTTTTAGATATTTTGCATGAAGGTCATATCGGTATAGTGCGTATGAAAGAACTAGCTCGATCATTAGTATGGTGGCCAAAGTTAGATGATTTTATTGAGTTGCATGTTAGTAGTTGTGAAATTTGTGCTGTCAGTGGACGCCATTCATCAACTCATAAATTACAAGATTGGCCAAAAAGTTCATATCCATATGAGAGAATACATTTAGATTTTTTTTATTTTGAAAGTCAAACTTATTTGTTGTTGGTGGATAGTTTTAGTAAGTTTGTTGATGTTCATTTGATGAAAAGTACCAATGCTAGTGCACTTATAGAAAAACTAAGGGGAAACTATGCCATTTTCGGATTACCTTTGAAATGTGTCACAGATAATGGACCAGCATTTAATTCATTCGAATATAAACACTTTTGCGAATTGCATTGCATTCAGGATGTCAAGTCTCCAGCATACCATCCTCAATCAAACGGTCAAGCTGAACGTTTGGTTCAGGTTGTGAAAAATGACTTTAAGAAGTCATTCATTGATCAGAAAACAAAGAACCTCAATGTACAACAAAGGATAGATAACTTTCTGATCAGATACCGGAATACTCCAAGCACCGCTACATTTGAAACGCCAGCTAATTTAATTTTAAATTTTAAGCCTAGAACAAAACTCGATATTATTAAGGAATCTCCTCAGATAAATAATAATCCACATGAACATTACAAAAAAAAATTTGAAAAAGGAGAGGAAGTTTATTATAAAGGCAATTTTGAAAAGTATATAAAATGGTATCCAGCTATTATTGTACGACAAGTTTCCTTTAATATGTATTTAATTAATTTCAAGGATAACTTAAGAAAAGCTCATATAAACCAACTAAAACGAAAATTTAAGAAAGTAAGATTTGAGCCTGAACAATTTTATATTAAAGGAAAGTTGTCAAGTAGCCCGGTTGAAACAAATACCAATAATAATAATAATGAAGAAAAAGCAACACATGTATCAGAGGCTTATAACAAAAAGATTCGAAGACCTATATATCCTAAAAGGTCATCCGAAAGAATTAAAAATATTTTAAAAAAGAAGTTGACAAGTCAAAATAAATAGATTATGTTTTTTTTGATGAATTATTTATATTTTTATTTTATATAATTGAATGCTCTTTGTTTATTATTTTCCTTCAATAAATGAATTAAAAATTAATTTTTAGTTAGTTTAAAACTTAAAAGAATCAAAATAATATGTAATGAATTTCAATAAATAAAAACAACGTATTATAGAATTTTTTTAAGATATAGGTATATTATAACTTTATAAAAAAAAAAAAAAAAAAGGTGAATTGTTATGTATTTAATTTAGCACTTATTGCTTGTACTTCTTTTAATGTGCTTCATAAAGTCATACTGTAAATATTATAAACTTAAATAAAGTCAGTCTTGTTTGTACCATTGAATTGAGCTCAACACATTTGTTTCATTTAACGAATATCCAACATATCAAAAACGAATAAGTTTTTTTTACTAAAACCGCTCACTTCAACACGTAAATATATATATAGTTTTTAAGTAAGTGCTTAAACAGTCTTGTAAGACATCTCTAATCCTTATAAGTCATGAAAAAATAAACAATACACAACAAAAACAGGGTAATAAAATTTAAAAATAATCAAAAATTGTTTGTTTTTGATTTATATGAAAAACGAAAAGTCCAATTTCTCAGGCATGCGTTTATGTATGAATTTTATTTTTTCCAAGAAAATGGAGCTGAAAAACAAAATATTTTGCAGGCAGAAATAATTTTTTTCCAAGAAAATGGAGCTGAAAAATAAAATATTTTACAGGCAGAAATAATTTTTTCCGCGAAAAGTCCAATTTCTCAGGCATGGGTTTATGTATGAATTTTATTTTTTCCAAGAAAATGGAGCTGAAAAATAAAATATTTTGCAGGCAGAAATAATTTTTTCCGCGAAAAGTCCAATTTCTCAGGCATGGGTTTATGTATGAATTTTATTTTACTTAAGAAACAAAGATACACATTATATCTAAAAAAAATGGGCTAAACCAGTCCGTTACGTTAATCAGTGCCGAAGAAATAATAACTCTTACATATATACCACCGTCAAAACCGCGGTTTTTGCGACCTCATTCAATGAGACAAATTTGAACATAACTCCGAAGATCGCAGGTAATCGCAGATGGATTTTTCTGTGCTGTAACTTGAAAGTGCGGTGCATATGCTGGTATATACCGTTACGTGGAGGCAAGTGGAGCTAAATTTGAAACTCAAAAACTTTTCATAAAAGCCATTTTTTTTAAGTACCAAGGTTTGAGACTTCTTATATAAGGCTTTTTTTATCAATTTCACTAAAAAATTTTTTAATTTTAAATACTCGAAAACAGACCAAAAATACCCCATTTAACAGTAAATGGTAATAAAATAAATACTTGTCAGGAGAAAGCAACTGAATTAGGAAAATATTTCGAAAAAAACCACTCTATCACTCAATCCTTCAATGATAAAAACACAATTGAAAAAGTAAATAAAAGCAGAATTGAAATCGACCAATTTCCCACAGATCCTCAAAATGTTCCTGAAATATCAGAAAATTTCATTAAAAATATCATCAAAACAAAACTAAAAACCAAGAAAGCCACAGGTTATGATAGAATATCTAATCAAATACTTAAAAATCTCCCAGAAAATTGTTTCCTCTTTTTAAGTTACTTATTTCATAACTGCTTTTTATTAGGTTATTTTCCAAAAAGGTGGAGAGTTGCAAATGTAATTCCGATCGCAAAACCAAATAAAATACTCACAGATATATCTTCTTACCGCCCTATTAGTTTGCTAAGTTGCTTAGGGAAGCTGTTCGAAAAAATTATCTGTCTTGAAATGACAGAAATCGTTTCACTCAAAAATATTCTACCGCCAGAGCAGTTTGGCTTTAGAAAAAAATATTCTTCAACTCATCAGGTTACGCGAATAACCAAAGATATAAAAAAAGCACTTAAAAACAAAAAATCTATTGGAATGGTATCCTTCGACATTGAAAAGGCTTTTGATTGCGTATGGCATGATGGTCTCATTCATAAGCTCTTAGCAAATGGTTTTCCTATGTATCTTATTAAACTTATACAAAGTTTTCTGAATGAAAGAAGGTTCTTCGTTGAAATTCAATCATGCAAATCTCCTGTGTACTCTATAAAAGCAGGCGTTCCTCAAGGATCGATCCTTTCACCCCTTCTTTACAACATCTATGTCTCTGATTTTCCTGTTTTGAACTTTTGTAAAAGACGATACATGCATTTACAGTATATCAGAAAATTGCCAACAAATTGTATCACACCTTCAAAAAGCACTCGATGCCATTGAGTTCTACTTTTATTGCTGGAAAATTAAAATAAACCCTACAAAAACTCAGGCTTGTTTCTTTACAAAGAAACGGAAGCAATGTAACCTGCCACAAAAAAAACCTCTTAGTCTGTAATGCTGCAGTTCAATGGGACAAAACAATTAAATACTTAGGTGTAACGCTAGATAAAAGCTTAACATTTTCCTACCAAATTTCGGAAAGTATCAAGAAAGCACAATTTTTAATCAAAATTTTATACCCACTTTTAAACAAAAATTCTCACCTCAGCCTAGAAAACAAATTACTCATCTACAAAGTTGTTTTTCTCCCATCTATGCTCTACGCTTCTCCATGTTGGTTCACTTGTGCTGAATGTCACTATAAAAAAATTCAAATCTGTCAAAACAAGATCCTTAAAACTATATTAAACCTACCTTGGCATTTCTCCACGATAGTTGCATGAAATTGCAACTGTTTCTAAAATAAAAGATAAATGTTCAAGTATTCATCAATGTTTGTCTAATGAAATTTCTTTACTTTAATTATATTACAAAATAATTTGTTACTTTTTTTTTTTTTATATTTTAGTTTTAAGTTTTTAATAAAAGGTTCAATGAGTTTTAAAAAAAAATACTATTTCTCAAAACAACTAACACTATACCTAATTATTCATCCATTTTGTTACATTTATAGTTGCTAAGAATATAAAGTATTCTAATCTCTATGCATTATTTATCCATTATATGTACGTATCATGAACATTATCTGAATAAATACATAAAAGTACAAGCACAAGTACAAAATTAATATATCACCCAAGATAATTTATAACGATTTTTTTTTTACAAAACTGTTCAAACATTATTTTTCATTTTGTTTAACAATTATGAATTTAGTTTTAATTTAATTCAAAAATATTTGTAAAGTAAAGGGCATGTGTGCGCACACAAACTTACACTAACCACAAACTTACTTTTAGTATAACAAATAAAATTATGTTGCTGGAAAGCATGAACTTGTTTTATGGAAATTTCTAATTAATAAAAGTGTTTTAACTCAAAGCCAAATTTCAAATAAATCCTTTTCAAAATATTGAATTGACGAAAACTGGTTTTTCAAAAGGATTTTAAAGTAAAAAAAACAAAAAAAATTTTTACTGGAAGCACCTGCAAACTTGCGGTGTGATGTGTTTTTTTTTTGTCACTAAGCAATTTTTTTATAAAATTAACTCTCCCAAAACGGGGAGACTTTTTTCTAGTCTCAATACAATACTACTGAACCTAGAAATTCTAGCGTCTAGCCTATGCCTGAATAAGTCAAATGCGAAAAATTCATATTCACAATTTCATTTTTAAGTGCATTCTGAACACACAATGAAATAAATCCGCTTTGTATATACGAATAGCATCTTTTTTGTACAACAAACAGATAGATATCAACGCAACTGTTAAGCGGCGGCACTTAAATGCGTGTCACGTCCATTATGTCGCACAATCAAAAAGAATTTGTGTCATAATGCATGGCACCAAAAATATTATCTATTTTCATTTGAAAAACTCTTAAGCCATCAATACCCTTTGAAAATGCATGCCTGACTTTATTTTGTCGTAATTTTAAAAATTATTGACGACAGTTAAATTGTCTTTACATAAATGCAGGTGAGTTAATATTTTGTTCAAAATTCTATCAGAATTTCATCAACCGTGCAAGTCATTGTCATCTAAGAATACAATGGCTTCAAGGACTAAAATGGTCGTGCGTCCGATCTCTGTGATTAATAAAAACAAATGAAGTTATTTAGCACTTATTTTTGAGCTCCCAATATGAATTCATTTAATTCTACTTGTTGTGATGTTAGCATTCAGTTTGCATAAGGCAGTTATCCAATTACTATGCAAAACAAATACAATTTTGTATACAAAAATGGTTAAAAAGTCTTAGCGCGTTTCTGTAATTTATTTGGAGACAAATCAATAAAAAACAAAACTGTTTACAGAAAAATAATTATTAACATTTTTGACCGATAAAAAATTTATATCAAAATATTTATATCAAAATATGTACTTAGTTAAATTTGATTAACTCTTGGAGTTATAATTAAGAACAATTTGTATCGTCTAAAAACCTGGTTGCTGTGGGCCTTATTGCACTTGCTTATCATCTAATTAATAAGTGTAGTGATAAAACTTGATCGAATGGATCTTGTTTTTAATTCAATTACTCTGTGTTATCCTCGGCTTTTCTATTATCGCAGAAAGTACCCATGGTAGTCGATTGAAATTGAGACGTCAATGGGTAGAGAAATTGCTTAAACATGGTACCTGCTAAACAATATTGTTGCTTAATTCTTTAACTGTTCAGTGGTGCTTTTTAAAGTCTTTCAAGATGGTATGCGTCACTTTGTATTCTTGTATTCTTTCTTTCAACACTTATATTTTCCACAACAAATAAAGATAGGTAGATCAAAAATGAAAAAAAAAAAAAAATTAAAAGATAGACCGCTGGAAGAATCAAATGGTAATGAAACAATCAAAGGGCTAAACATTTATCTCTAACATCAAAAATCTTCTGTGCCAAACCATCATAGGAATGAAAATTGTGATGTAAACAAACCTGTGGAAATCACTGCATTAAACTTGTGAGCCCATATCTGAGATCATAACTTCTTTTGAAAAGAAGAAGATAATTTTGTACTTAAATAAAAATAGAATAGTAAAAGTCTTTCAGATTGTAGTTGATTTTGAAACGATGTATATCTTATAAACTCATGTAACATGTTCACTGTGGCGTATGCGTAACTTTAAGAGTTAGTTTTTATCACTGTCTAGTATATAGGTAGAACAATTTTTTAAACTCATCTGTAAACGGCATCGAATGCGGTCGGATCCGATTTTGTGTTAACCTTGCTCAGTTAAAGATGAAATTCCATTTGAGTGATTTAGAAAGCATGCAAAACTATGTAACCGCATTTTTAAAAGATTACCTCTATAAATCTGATATCATTCTTATTTAAAAATGGTTGATTTTTAATTGCAAACCTTTCTATTTTTTGACATTTTGGTATCAAACCTATTATTTCTAAACCAACAAAATTAATTTAGCATGGCCAAAGAATATTTGTTAAGTTAAAAAAAAATCTGTTTTTGTTAATTCTATATTTAAAAAAAACTATTGACAGATTTTAATTAAATTTAATTTGAAGGCATCGTTAAATTAGTGCTCAAAATTTACATTCTTACTTTTTTCTTAAATAATATTTTAGGATATGTGCAGCTGGATTTTTTAAAATTTTTTGTATGTATTAATGTAGTGCTTTTTGGTGCTATTTAATAGAGGACAAATTCGTATTTTGTTTTAACCCATTTAAAAAGGGTAAGGTTTTTGTTTTTCTGATTCTTTTCGAAAAAACCCCTAACGATTTTGTAAAACTTTGGGTACTTTAGATATAGTCCAGTCTTTTAGGGTTTAACCTAAAAATTTGATATAATAAGCTGAAAATTCATATACATCTTCTTATTGGCGTTCTACAAGTTGTCAAGAAAGTCAACAAAAATCTTGTGTCTGCAACAATAGTTATTCAAGGTCAAAGGCCACGAAAAAAGGTTTTCGGGAATATCTCGGTTCATATGGCTTCAATGATATTAGCATCCATTTCAAAATTATAGAGCATAAAAACTCCAAAAAATTTTGAAGCAACAATTTTTTCATACGATCAACCGTTTTTGAGATAGGGGGCGTAGAGTTTTGCACGCTCAGCAAAACATAGTAGTGTACGTGCTAGCCCATGTCACGTGTGCCGTTATTTGTCTCCTAAATAAACTTGGGTCAAATGGTACAAATAATGGTCGTTTGGCTGCCATTTTAAAAAATTGCTGCCAAATTGATCGTTTTCAGCATCCAGTGGTCCGATTTTCATTTTTGAAGACTTATTTTATTTGCGTTTTAAAGCCAAACATATTTTATCAGAAAAAGTCTTTGCTTAATCAAGACTTGCTGAGATATTTAAGATAAAAGTAAACAAGTATACTAGATGAATATGGTCTACAAACCCTACACACTAAATTTGAAGCAAATCGATTCAACCATTTAGGCTGTAGTTACTGATACAAACAGACTGACAGATAGACCGACAGACAGAATTTCCAGACCTATTTTTTTTGACATTACTATCTTCGTAGTGTCATGTTTGATTGTTATCTCAAAACTTTTTTTTCACGAATGCATAACTTGCCTTAGTAGATACCTATATCGCAAGTAAAAATATTTTAGCTTAGCACAACTAAGTTTTGTAGTGAATTAATTCTTTTTAATTCTTATTCAAATAATTATTCTTATAGTGCTTTGTTTGGGTCTATTGGAATGGCACCTTCAATTAACTGTTGAATCTTATAATAGAAATAATATTTGTGAAAGACAAGACCAACTCTTAAAATCCAGTTTATAAACTGGACCAAGATCTTTAAGAACTACTTTGCTTGTCATTGAATCCAAATGCAGCTTTTAACGAAGCCTACATTTTGTCAAATCAAACCCTATACTGTTAAAACAGAATGTTCCCAAACGGAGCATATTCGTCTATGAGAGAAAAAAAGACTGTACGGAGAAATTGGAAAAAGGCCCCGAGGGTAAAAATGCACAAGTCCATTTGTTTCCAAAATTAAACTATGATGTTTTATTTACTTCTGAAAAAAAGTCTGTGATTCTAACAAAGAATAAAATTTAAACATACCATCATATATTGGAAAATTCAACGTTCACTGATAAATGCGAAAAAAAAAGAAACGATGAATTTCCACTGAAATTCGTCATTATCATGGTAAAATGACACAAGTCACATACTTTGTTCACTAAAAAAAATATTATTAAATCTATTAATACATGAAATAAAAATTAATTTATTTTTTGGTTCTTAGAACATCATGATTAACAAAAATGTTTCTTTCAAGTTTTTATTTTCCTTTAAATATAGCCGGCATTATGTAAATTAACTTTTAAACCCATTTTTTTCGGAGTCATTTTGAGTTAACTACATGCGGTTTCTACAGACGTCGCGCGATAATATTATTCGACAGTCGACAAACATTTCATGCGCAGACCTAAATGGGCGTTTAATGAAATCTAAGAGTCCGAAGCAAGTATATAGTTTACTAAAAGAAATCATACACTCAAAGTGTTTAAAATCCAGCAATGTTCAAATCTGTTGCGTCGCTAGATATAGGATGTACCATTAACAATATACGCGCATAACATTAATATTTTCGCTCTTATTTTCAATCAATTTTTCAACAATGATAAAAAAAATGTTCAGCTGTCATCCACATACTGCTGGTTTTGACACTGCTCTGCGAACGAGAAAGGGATATATCGTTGTTACCTAAAAAGCCCTATTGAGTTTATACACATAGAGGACTCAAGATAGTTTCAAACTCACCGAAGTCGCTAAATGAACATATCGAGTAATTATTGTTGCCCTAGTTCCCTGTAACGAAAAACACTTAAACCGAACCGAACAAAATTCTTCTGCATACATTTGTATTTGTATTTCTTTATTTCCCTTGCCTTTTTACTCAAGAATAATTGATAGAGTTAAAAAAACTAGTAACGACATTCTACGAGCAGTATTTGAAACTTACACCTGATTTCTTTAAGGGGGGTTATTAAAGCGACCTTTACACGTTCAGTCAGAGGACGTCAGTCATCTACACATGTAATCAGTCATCAGGCAAAATCAAAAGGGTTTTCATTTTCGTCAAACAAATGCACGCATACAGACTTTTTACAAACACTATATTACAGATTGGTGTCAAAAGACTGGCCGTGTAAAAGTCGCTTAATAATCAAACTTAGTAACAGCTTAAATAAGATCTCCAAACTTTAGAAAAAAATTGCACCGAAATTTTCGTAAAATGTGGAGATTTTTATTTAAGCTGTTACTAAAATTGATTATTATTAAGGACCTATGTGTATAAACTTAATATATTAATATAAATGTACTTATCACTTTTAACTTTGATCGGGAATCAATTTTTGCGAGTTCCTAGTAGTAACTTTATTCTCTCTAAACAAGTTTGTTGATCTTAGGAGTATGAGAATTTCAAATTTCATATTTGTATTCTCACCCACTCTACATCTATTAAGAAAAGTTCTTAAGTACTCTTTCAAACCTATATATGTATATAATCAACCATGAATGAGACAATAACCCGTTCTATAATTTGATCCACAAGTTTCAAAACTTTTCCCGTCTTAATAAATTTTACCTTAAATGATTTACTTTATTTATCTTTGCATGTCCTTTTACCATAAGTCCTGTCTGTTCCCTTTAATTAATTTAGCTATATACCTACTTAAATTTATTAAGAAAGTCAAGCCATCATTTTTGTTTGTCCTTTGGTCCTCATCATCAAGCTATAAGGTCAACCAATAGAGTCGGCAGTGACCAGTCACCTATCAAAAGTGGAAGACATGGTCTGTGTAATTATAATATTTTGACAGAAACAAGGATACAAAATATCTCACACCTAAACTCAGTAGTCTTGAAGACATAGCCCTACTCGAGGCTTCATGAAAAAATATGCGTGGTCACAATTAATTGCACAAAAACAAAGAACAATAACATAATTTCATAAAACAATTAATATTTCACACTTAAAAGGATTATCCACGGGATATATAATCATGCGGGTGGTTCATGCCAAGGAAGCTATAACTGCGTTTATAAGAATTTATTAGTCACTCGTCGAATAGAGTCATGGTCCTACTGGGATTCATTTGTGATTCTCGCTTTTCATCCATATAATAATATTGGCTATTCAATTGCATTTATGGCAAACAATGATAAAACAATTGACGGAATGCTCACGACAGAAGTATTTTTTAAAACCGAAAAAGGTGGAGAATGTTGCTGCCTCCACAAACAACCCCTCACACTTACTTTATATGTAGCTTCACTCAGTATACGCATGTTGAATAAAAACGTCACATTAATAGTTAAGATATACTCATTCAGAAAATCCAAAAACGGAACCGTTCAACAAGATACTGGATAACGAAGTATGATACGTTGGGTATTTTTTTTGTTTGTATAGAGTGGTGGTGCGCGCCCCCATTTTGGGGGTAAATCGTAAACAACAATTGAAGCAGAATTTAGTTTGTGCCAAGACGCCTTAGTGTAAACATTCGTTTGGGATACTCGAACCGTGGTGCGTTTCTATATCGTAAAGTAGGTCCAGTCTTCTGTTCAGTAAAGACATACCTTGGACTCTAGTTATTGATAAGTTGATCGAGTCGAGACCTCAGAGTAAAACCGGCGAGTTATATTTGTGATAAATTTTGATTCTTTTTTTTTTTTTTGTATTCGAAAGTTTTAAAAAATGGACACTCAAACATTTTTAAATAGTTCGGATAATATTTCAACTGCGTCAATTAAGCAATCTTCGAGATCCACTTTTTTAGTGGTCATTATTTTTTTGTTTTTCATCCTGGGAGTTATTGGTAATTTTCTTGCATTGGTGATATTAGCCCGGAAAAGGACATCAAAGAACAGCAAATACACTCTTATGTTAAGGTTAGTTTATAATCGATAAAATAGAATTCGAATTTTGATATATTGTTCTAATAAAAGATTGATAGAGAACGTTGTGGGAATCTTTCCATAAGGAACGTTTACCTGTTGCCAAATGATTGCAATTTTGTATGTGCAACAGGTACTGATATTTATGACTTTAACACTCAGTGACTTTTGTAGACTTTATTACCTGATAGCATTACACAAATATAATACTATCCAAAACACTTCAAATTACAAGCTTTTAAAATATCTCATGGTTATGGTAGTATATATTTTTTATTTATTTTAATAATAATTTATGGAATCAATAAAACGTTATTTCCGTGATATTTATTTATTTCTTTTCGGAAATTAAAATACGTTTTTCGTGCCAAAAGTCATTTTTGAAACACGTGCTCTTATAATTTTAAAAGCACATGTTGAAATTCTAATTGTACAAATAAAGTTTTCCATGATGCGATGCTCTTTTTAGGGGTTGATGAAATGATCATCAAGGTTGTTTTTTTCTTCTTGATTTAATAGATTGGTATATAGTATCTTTTTAAATATAATGGTAACGAGAGTTTTGTAAAAAATGAATGATGTAATAATTCAATTCAATTCAAAAATTTATTTATTGCAAACTATTACTACGTTAACATAAGATTTTATTTGAAAGGTGGTTTGTATGATTACATTCTGCAGTTAGGCTGCGTAGCTAGCAAATCAATTTACCTACATTGAGAAGTGGGTGAATTAAACAACAACAATTTGTTAACAATTAGCGTCACTCGTCCATTTTTATGATTTTTTAACCATTGGCTTTGCCGTCAGCTCGACTGGTATCTTTTAAATATTTAATTAAGGGCTTGTTTCACAGTTTCTGAGTAAGTTTCAAGTAAAATACTCAGCAGTTCAAATCGTTGATTTATGTGTATGCTTTTCTTGTTTTCTGTCAAAAATAAGTTTTGAATAGCTTAATTGAAACTTACCTACATTATGTAGATATTAGACCATATAAATAAAAAAGAGAATTATACTCATAGCCATAGTAAATGTTAGCCGAGTAAATTATTTTAGCAAAACTATATTTTGGTATGATAAACACTTTACTCGATTTATTTTATTTAGAATTTTCAAAGAAAGAATTCACTCTTTAAAAATATTTATTAGCTGTCAGTTATTTGTTGTTATTTCTTTAAAACTTTATTTTTTATGTTGGAAATTTTATGCAATAAAGTGAGAAAATGTAAATTTTGTTAAAAAGGATGGTGCAACTGGTTTAAGGTATAGTATGTATCTCTTCTAATTTTATTTAGGAAAATATTATTCATAACATACATATGTACATATGTACATATGTATGTATGTACATATGCAGGGTTTTTTTGTTTTCAGACTTAGACTTCAAAAAAGATTGCTTCAATTCGCGAAGCTAGTCAAGAAGCTAGTAAAGCAATACAGCTTTTGTTTGTGGAAAAAGATGACTGTTGCAAGTATAAAAATACATAATGTATTAAAAAAGTGACTACTGATCGCAGAACTCAAGGTAACGTGCGATCTTTTGTGAATTAAAGTATTTGAGTTTGTTTAGTAGAAAATATGTAATAAAAGTGCATTTTGCAACTTTAGATGTATTATTTGTTTCATTTCAAACTGAAACATTTCAGTGAAAAATATCACAATGTATGCAGCACACGCCTGCATTTTCCACCCATAACTTAGATCGCAGATGACATTTTATGTATACAATGCTGGAAGTGCATTTTCTCCAAAAAATAAATCTAAATTCGTTGAGCTCACCATCAAAATCTTATATTTAAGAATGAGCAAAGTTATATGATTAACCTCGGGAGCGCGCTAATCGTTTTTCTGAAGCAAAAGTGCACACGTTGTGTGAGGTTCTCTCAGCGCCCGCCTGCTTTTTAATTCAGCTCCAGTGTTTTTCATTTAAAATCAGTAAAACTTTCATTATATATTCATACTTTGTTCATTAATTGATCATTAATTGCATCGGCTTAAAATCTGCCGCCTTACTTTGTGAATATTTTTTTGCCTCAATTTAAGAATTAATTATTTTTTAAATAATTATATTATTGAGTGATAATCATCATTTTTGCATATCAACTTCCTAAGTTGCTCCCGTTAAAGCTGCCTATTTTTTTTCTGCCGGTGAGTGAAACATTTGTTGTATATGTTCTGCCTCTGAAGCAAATTGGTGCTACACACAATCATACAAACGCATTTCTACTTTGCAAGCCCCTCAACCCGCAAGCCGCATCCAGCAACCCGTTCAAAGTTTTTGAGTACCTGTGTCCAGAGCAACAATACGCACAACACGCAAAAACCTTCATCGGAATTGAAAAAAAAAAAAATAAAAAACTTTGACTGACTTCTCCCACTCGCTACCAACATCAACATCAAAAAACTACCCGCTATTCTCATCTCTATTTGCAACTTTGCTCTCAATACGCATTTGGGATCTGCTGTTTCTACCTTTACTAGACATAATCTGTCTCATCCACCGGTGAGTCATTTTTAGTACATGTTCTGCCTATAGCAAAATTGATACTGCACACAAAAATATATGGTTTCTCTTTGCATGTCGATTAATAAATATTAATCTGTTGATCGAGCTTTTTTACCACTACTATATTACTACACAGCTGTTTTTTTGTTTTGATTCGTTGCTGTATCATGGCAAGGTGCGATCACAATAGCTGCTCTGAAACATCAATCGCATACACAAACCAAAGTGATTTTATCAAGTGTAAAGGTAGATTATGCACCAAAAGCTTTCACCCATGTTGTATTGGGGTGACCAGATCAGCTTTAAAATACCTGCACGAATATTCTAGCAATTTTTATTTTTTATGCGAAATTTGCAAACAAAAATATTTTGACGCAGAATCAAATTATTTTCTCGATTCGTTCACTTCTTGGAAAGATGAATTTATATCTCAAAATAATAAGAAAATAAAAGATGACAAAGTTAACCATCAATTGCTTGTGCAATATGTTGACGAACTCTCTAGCATTATGATTCGACTGGAAAACAAAAATAATATCCAACTCGAGAAAGTAACAAAATACATAGAAAAACTTGATTCTGTTATGAATGATATAATGAATACCTGCTCTGACGAAATCAGATATATGAACAATGTCATCAAAAAGATGACGGATAATAATAAAGACAAAAATGAGCTAAGTGATATTTCTCCCGAACTTCTCCTAATAAAAAAATGCACTGAAAACAATACCTCAAAATTAGACGCCTTGGTATCTAATTCTGAAAAGGCAAGTGAAATTTTATCAATGGCCTTAACAAGCATATCTAGCAATGATATATGTCAGAATAGCTTAGTTTGTATAACTGACGAAGTTTTTGCTACTAAAACACTTTTAAACGAAGCTATTGATGAAATTAGGTTAGCAAACACTAAAATTGACCTTGTTAATAACTCATCATCAACTATGGATTGTACAAGATCCGTGTCAGTTCTGAAAGAGTTGACTCAAATAGACAACATGAATAATTATTCTGTATCTGAAGATGAAAGCAATACTTTGAACAACACAACCCAGTTCAATAATAACATTAATAATCTAAACAGTTCTATTATCATTTCAAAAGTTAAAACCTACGTTAGCATAGGCACTCAAACATCGCAGATTTATTGTTCAAGACAAAATGAAAAACAGTCTTTGGACAAACGAAATCCTACAAAGAAAAGAAGTAGGAAAAATAAAACGAATTCATTTTCGCAACATCCAAGCGTGTCTAGTGTCTGTGCTATTCCTCAATTTTCGACAGCACCTTATACAAATGGTAACAAATCATTTATTAATCCAACATTGCCATCGATCTCGATATCTCAACCTACACCTTTACCACCACTACAATTACCACCACCCGGCATTCTACCCAGTGAGACTTCACCACCGCCATCCTTTTCATCGTATGCAAATTCGCAACCTACAATTTTACCACCGCTACATTTACCACCTCCCTGCATGAGGCTAAATACCAACAAACGTAAGCAGATTTATATACAAAATGCTGAATGTGGAACTACAGAAACAGATATTGTTAACTTCCTTGCTAAGAACTTTTATTGTTTAGATGTCATATGCAACCTGGTAGTTCCTTGGAACTTAAAAAGATCTGAGCTTCAATATCTCAACTTTAAAGTCAGCGTTCCTGAAGAAATTGCTCCTTTGTTGCTTAACTCCAAAAAATGGCCGAGAGAATGTGCTGTACGGGAATTTGTATCGAACAAGCCTAGTGCTTCGAATCTGAATTTTCTAAAAACAAGACGCAGCTCCGGAAAGAGTTAAGGATTTTTTACCAAAATATGTCAGGGATGAGAGGTGATCTCATTGAACTTCGTCGTGCTACCTGTTCTTGTAAATACAATGTTGTTATTCTTGTGGAAACCTGGCTGAAAAAGGATCATCTTGATGCTGAAATCTTTGACTCCTCGTGGCAGGTGTTCAGATGTGATAGGACTCTCCTTCCAAATCAAAGCAAAGGAGGTCGAGTTTTACTGGCAATTCATACTTCTTTGTCCTGCTTTTCTGTTAGTATGCAAGCAACGTCAACTGATTACAATCTAAACCAACAAGTTTGGGCCAAAATCGTAGTTGAAGATAAAAACATTTATATTGGCTGTTGCTACATCCATCCGTGTCAACCTGTTGAAGTATACGAAGCAGCTACTAACAGTATTTCATCATTTTTGTCTACTCTTGCTGACTCCGACGAATTTTTCTTCTTTGGTGATTTCAATCTCCCTGGGTTGAACTGGATTCCTTGTGATGATAACAACTCTATATTTGATCCGATTAACATAGTGACTGAGCAGCAATCTTTTGTTATTGATTTTTTTTACAAAAATGGTAATTATCAAATTTGTAGCTTACAAAATAATTTTTTTAATGTTCTTGATCTTGTGTTTTCCAATGTCTGGGATAATTTTGTTCTTGAAGAGACTTCATCTATTGTTAAAAACAAAACAAGTATATTTCATAAGACTTTTAAGCTTAGCTATTTTTATTGCGATAAAACTGGCCCAAAGGTTAGTGAGAAAAAATTAGTCTTTGATTTCATTAATGCCGATTATGATAAAATTAACTTGTTTTTGAATCACTTTGAATGGTCCGTGAATTTCTCTTCCGTGGATGACAAAGCTCTAGAACTTTCTTCAGTTTTGCATTTCGTTTTTGATAACTACGTTCCTAAAAAAATAACAACCCTTAGTAGTGCTCCTCCCTGGTATGATAAGGTTTTATCTAACTTAAAAAATCGTAAAAACAGGGCTCATCGCAAATGGTTGGCCTCCTCCAAACCAAATGATTACCAACTGTATCTTAACCTCAACGATGAATTCGGAAGATATGATAAATTATGTTATGATTCATACGTGTACAAAACAGGTTCTATGATAAAGAAAAATCCTCGTCTCTTCTATAAATTTGTCAACTTTAAACGTAATGTTAACAATTTTCCATCATCAATGCATTCGGAGAGTGGTATTAGATCTGAATCAAATGATATTTGTGAATTATTCGCTTTATTTTTTGAAACAGTCTATAATGATTCTATAACGTTTGATGTTAATGATTTCCAACACATTGAAGTTAACAATATGTATTTGAGTTCTATGTCAATAACTATGTTCGAACTTGTCCGTGAACTGAAGTGTATTGATGTTAACAAGGGCAGTGGTCCCGACGGCATTCCTACGTCATTCTTAAGGAAAACTGCTGATAGTATTGCCAAGCCATTACTTGCACTTTTCAACCTTTCTCTCTCTAGTGGTTTTTTCCCTAAGGAGTGGCGAAATTCTTTTCTGATACCAATATTTAAGAACGGTGATAGGTCTAAGATTAACAATTATCGGGGAATTGCAATATTGTCAGCTATCCCTAAATTATTTGAAAAAATTGTGACTGATAAGTTGAGTGTAGTACTAAAACCTATCATTAGTGAGCATCAACATGGTTTCCTGAAAGGTAGATCCACAACTACTAATCTTTCAGATTATACGTCACATATTCTTCTGGAAATGGAAAAAGGGAACCAGGTTGATGCTATTTACACTGACTTTAGCAAAGCCTTCGACAAAGTTGACCACGGCCTTCTTCTGTATAAATTAAAAAAGTATGGTATTCATGGAAACTTGCTAAAGTGGATTGAATCTTATTTGTCTAATCGGACTCAGTGTGTTAAGTTTTGTGATGTTATTTCTCGTCAAATCCATGTCACCTCTGGGGTACCCCAAGGTAGTCATCTCGGTCCCCTTTTATTCTTATTATTTATAAATGACTTACCCTTGTTGTTCAGAGGGTGCAGATATCTTTTGTATGCAGACGACCTTAAATTGTTTCATAATGTTAATAACACTCTTAACGGTCAAGCATTACAACATTGTTTAAACACACTGGTTAACTGGTGTAAAATGAACGGTATGAAGCTTAATGTGGAAAAGTGCAATATTATTTCATTTTCTAGGAAAAAACGTGCAATTAATTTTGACTACACCGTGGATAATCAAATATTAGTTCGTAAGGACGTAATAAAGGACTTAGGGATTCTTATTGATAATAAACTAACTTTCAAGCACCATATCGACAAAATTCACGCTAAGAGCATGTGCATGCTTGGATTCGTCAAACGTAGATCTAAAGAATTTAATGATCCTTACATAACAAAAGCGATCTACTGTTCATTGATTCGCTCACTGCTTGAATATTGTAGTGTTGTTTGGTCTCCGTATTATGATGTTGATATCAAGAAACTTGAATCTGTCCAAAAACAATTTTTACTATTTGCATTGAGGGATCTTGGATGGAGTACTGAAAGTTTTGTGTTGCCTCGGTATTCTCATCGTTTATTACTTATTGATATGTGTAGTCTTCGTAATCGTAGAAAGTTGTCTGAGGCTTTATTTGCGTTTGATCTTTTCAAAGGTAATATAGATTCACCTTTTCTTTGTTCCAAAATATCTGTAAATATCAACGTTCACAATTTGCGACACAGGAAATTTTTAGTAGAATCGAACTCAAGGACTAATTATGCTTCGAATGAAACCTTTAATCGATGTTCCAAGACATTCAATAATTATTTTGACTGTTTTTCAATTAATATTAGTAGAGATACCTTTAAGAAAAGAATCTTGCAAAGAATGATGGCTGAAGTCTCTTCATGATTTTTCTAACTTCATGATCTTTCTAACTTTTCCCAAAAAATGTTTTAATTCATTTTGTTTTTCCTTTTTTTATAATAACTAAGCTTTTTATTGTAATTTATTGTAATTTGTTGTCTTATCTTAACAAAATAAACTAAACTAAAAAAAAAACTAAACTAAACAAGCAACTTGTGACAAACGTCTGTTTTATTCATCCACAATTATATTTTCGTAAAACTAAATGCTCAAATGAGACTTTATTAAACTCAAATGACAATAAGTAAGTCTTTTATCATTATGCCGTGTACTATTTACTCAAACGCAACCATAATGAGTAAAGTAAAGTAAAATTTTATTTTTATTCATATGGCATATTGTGAAACAAGCCCTTAGTTGAACAAATAAAAAATAAAAAAAATAAACGATTTTGTACTTTTATAGGTATAACGTATAAGTTATAAATATTCTGAATATTCTGATATTCTGCAGCGGTAACTAGGTCTGACAAAATTCACAAGTTTCGTCCAATTAATATTTCAATAGTTTCCTGTATTGTAAGGGTCAGTTTAGCAAAGTATGCCCTTCTTTGCTGGTTAAAAATTGGACAAACTACGCTTATAAAATGAAAACAATCTTTTTAGATCTCAAGTTACAAAAATTGCAGAATCGCTCAAAGATTCCGATATATTTAGATAGAGAAGTTAGCATCTTGTTTTAAAAAACAGTGAAAGATCTTTGTATAGCAGAAAGAATATTTGAAGCAGGTCTTTCACATAAGTTATAATCCTGCTGGCTATAAAGTATTCGGCTTTCCGATTGAAAGGCATTTTCCATCATCTTAATTTGATTAGAGTCTTAAAGTTTTTGAATTATTTCGTAGAATTTCATCAGACTAACGTTGTCGTGGTTCATCTGCACAACTTCTCCACAGGTAGCAGCAATGTTTTCTTATGTCCCCAACCACCATAACCCAGTTAACGAATGCTCAAAAAGTGGACTATAGGTGGAAAAATCGAGGGCAGAAAAACTTAGTATGCAGCTTTGTTTGAATTAGCGAGGAGGTAAACATACTAAAAGTCCCCGATCATAGTTCGGCCGCAAATGGGTGCGGGCGTGCTTTAAATAAATTAAAAAAAAAAAAAAAAAAAAATTAAATTTCCTACAAAAAGTGTATGCATAGTTTTTTCGTATCTTTATAATAGTTACTGATAATTTTGAGGAGATCGCTAATATGTGAACAAAAATTCAACACAAAATCGTTTTTGATTTTATCAGCTTTAATTTTTTACTATTAATATTTTTGTAGGATCAAGAATTTGTGAGTTATAAGCGAAAAACTAAAAAAAGGGAGATGTAAAGCCCCCCCCCCTCCCCGCACCCCTATGGGGCCAACCTAGGATCGAGGAATTTTAGGGCCAGTCCTTTCAGCTCTAGTTAAATTTAACCATTAGCTGGTAACCATAGAAACACATACAAAATCTATGGTTAACAACTAAAATAACCAATGGTTATTACATAATAATGAGCTGAAAAGACTGGCCCTTAGTATTTTTACCTCCTCGCTAGTCCAAACAAAGCTACATACTTAGTTTTTCTGCCTTCGATTTTTCCACCTAGAATCATTCGTTGACTGGATTACCAGTCCTTATTACAAAATTCATATAGCATCATTATTTTACACAAACGAGTTTCCTGGGGTTCGAACATTCTATAATCCAGGGTTGGATTGAGTAAAATTCCCAAATTCTTGTATTCTTTAGATACTTCTTAACGATGTCCACAAAGCATTCAATTATACGTTTCTTCATTTCGAGTGAAACGCGAGAATACTATGACTTTCGATTTCTCAGTGTTGATGACTAGACCCCACTTATAACAGTAGTCCTTGCCGTTAATTGTAAAGTTTCTGGTGATTCGACCAGTAAATAAAATTCATACAAAAATTAAAAAAAAAAAATTATTTCTTACAACCCAGAGTTTTCCAAGAAAATGCCATTAATTGTCCAGTTTAAAAAAAAAATCTGAGTAAGCAAATTTTAGGAATAAAAATGAGAATTTACTAATGAGCCTAAATTCGTAACCGAGTAAAGTATTTAAGCTAAATAATATTTGGATATGAGATCTCTTCCTGATCTTTCCATGGTTCCATGACTTCTATGCCTCCGTTTAAGCTTTGTTTGCCTTAGCACATTTGGAGTCAAATCAGGGGTTCCTAGGGGGTGGATGTGAAAAGCCCAATACCTCTGACACAGCATTCCTTATGGCTTCTTGACACAGCATATTGGTCTTTCGGGGTCATATCAACAATCGAAGGATTTCACGCAAGCTCAAGGGATACACGTATTCAGCATAGGCAACGGCGGTCTCTTCCGATTGAAGACGTCCAACATTAAATTTCCTCAGCGTAGTTGATGTTCTCCTAAGAACCTCCATGGATATCCGTACTCTAAGTTTTGCACTAACCAGGTAGTGGTCCGAATGCACGGACATTCAAAATGCTAGAGGAATGTAATCTGTCAATCGCAACTTGGTCGATTTGGATGCAGGTTCGACCATCTGGAGATCGTCATGTGCCCTTGTGGTTCTCGGTTGTTTTTCCCGCTACAAAATCGATGAGACTGGAGCCCGTTATCGGGCTTTTTTAATTTGTCACAAAAAAAACTCAAAATAAAACACAAAGCAATTATTCAACTCCCACAATTTTTAGATGTATTTGCTTCTAACTGATGATGAATCAATGTACCGTTCCCATAAAATATATTTCGAAAAAGGTCAACACTTTTCATCAACCAATTTCGAGAAAAAAGTGTTATATTGTTACAAAGTTTGTTTTGAGACAACAATGCACTTTTTCACTAGTATTTGGCACTTTTTGCTTTATTTTTTTGTGATTTTCCCATTAAGTCTAATTCACAGTAAAAAAAAAATAAAATACATAAGTGGGTCGCACGAACTTGTTCTTGTTGCAAACTATGGGACTACACAAATTTTGATTTATGAAATTATTTATCATCATACTTTTCGTTTTATGTTGGTTAGCTAAAAATTTAAAAGCCATCTTGTGCTGCATATTTAACTTATGTGCCATACCAAATATTAATGAAATCAGTTCAGACGTTTTGAAGTTCCGGCCAAATTTATAAGAAGCCGTTAACACCAAACATTCGTTGTGTGCATTTTTAACCAAAATCTCGAAATTGGTTGATGAAAAGTGTTCACCTTTTTTGTAAAAAATCAGTGTAACACTTTTTTCTCGAAATCAGTTGATGGTACGATGAAAAGTATCAAAATATTTTTTGTAAAAAATCATGTAAGCTACAATTTTTACACTAACATGTTTTTGCAAAAAGTTCAGTTTCCGAGAAATTTGTAAAAAAAAACTGAGGTACGACCCCTTTTCAAATTATGGGAACTTTTGAGGATTTTATCAAGACATAAAAATAAAGGTCTCCAGCTATATACAGCTTTGTCATTTTACTTTTTTTTTGTCCAATTTTCCTGGGCAATGTATTGAGAACACCATAAATTTCTGCGGTCCGCATGTGAAACTAAAAAATTGTTTGATACACTTATTACGACGGTGATTTCCAGTTGCGTCACAACAGAATTTCTTCTTTCTAATAGAGGTTTAACATTAAACAAGAAAAGAAAGTAGACTCCAAATTTGCTCTTCTTAAAGTTAAGGTTGTCAAGGAAAGTTTTACCGAAGAATTGTAATTTTGGTCTGGCAAAGCCCGGGCACGGCAACGGTAGGCAGTGACATACATTGATAGTGAATCCCCGTTTCTTTCTCTTTCTTTTTCACAGCTTTGGAAGTGAGTGGTTGTGTTTATAATACCCCACCTTGTCGTTTGCCCTATATTAAGCAATGGGCAATGTAATTGGGCATCTGGTCAATTTCTTCATAGAGTATCAATTCTTCTGATTTACCATAAGACCAAATTCAAAAGTTATTTGACAAAGTGTTAGCAAGTTCTTGCTTTTTTTTAAGTGTTAATCCCTTTTGAACTGAAACTTTTCTTAGATTTATTTTATCTTATCTAATGGGTTACTGAAGTTCGACACATACCAATTGGTCTTGCATATTATTTTCCACAGCACTATATATTTTTAAAACACATTCAAACATTTTCCTCATCAAGGATGCCCTTCGCAGAAGTCCTTTTTAAAAAATACCTCAAACAGCCGGATACTGCTCGTGTTTGAGAAGTGTGCGGTGTTCTTTGGGGATACTTCTCTTATTGCAATATTAACTATATATATCTAAATATTTCATGGATTGTGAACTTATTCCATCTAATGTGGCCTTGAAAGGACCATTGGGTGTGTACTTGTGCATGTGCGCCGTACTCTACTAGACTCACATTGACTGCGTATTTAATTTTAATTCGATATCAGGATATATTCCCTTCTAACCTTAACATAACATTTGTGGTATTTTTAGAAAAGATACACTTTTGATTCTATATACAAAATAACTTGAACAGAACGTGCGACTCATTGAACATTCAGAACACCAAAGTATAGTTGGGTGCGTTGAATTTTGTGGATTTGTTGATGTGCTTGATTTCATGAGTTACAAAATTGCCAGCATTGATATCTCATCGTCATCATGTTGTGAGTTATGAATGATGTGACAGTAATTTTGATTGGCTCATGCTCGTTGTTTGAATGTTTTATAAATTAAGATTGAAAATGTCGTCGAAAACCTGATTATACATTACAATGATTTTTTTGTTTTGTTTTTATTTTTATTTTAGTCGAACAGTTAAAGAAAAATTAATAAGTACATGAAGATGTTGTGGCCTATTCTTAATACTTTTCGCCAAATTGTTAACGGTGGGATCATCAGTTTGAAGAATAATAAATTTTAAAATTACAATTTAAAAATAATTGAAAAAAAAAATAACAAAAAGTTCGGTCTACCCTATGAAACTTTTTTGAATTTAATTTATTAAACCTTAAAACTAAATTTTGAAAAAATCCGTTCCCAAGTTTTTGAAATATTGAATAAACGAAAGCATTTTTTTTTTTAATTATTTAAAACTTAAAAATCAAATTTTTTATGGTGCAGGGAAATAACTTAACTGGCTAATAACTTCACATGGGAAACAACTTCACCACTCTAGTGGGAAATAACTTTTTTGAGGTAAAGTTATTTCCCACTTTGAGTGGGAAAAAAGTTCACATTTTGGAGGGAAATTATTTCACTCTTTTGGGTGAAAGTACAAAATTCACACAATATTGCTTACCGAAACTTGCACCCACCCAAACTCGCTCCACCCCAAATCCTATAGTGGGACTTACCAATCTCAGCTGTTGGGGGCACCAGGAACTAGAGTCGTCCCATATTTTAAACTGTTTTACTGTTTTTAAACAAAAAATACTTAGGTGAGAAATAACTTCACCAAATTTTGGGTTATATTATTTCCCACTCGAAGTGGGAAGTAACTTCACCTCAAAGAAGTGAAGTTATTTCCCAGTGAAGTTATTTCCATGCACCCATTTTTATGCCATGTAAATAAAAAGTGCCAAATCCTCCATCAAGAGTATCATTGGCATAAAAAGTGCATCTCACCTTAGTCGTTCGGATTCAACGTAACATTGTTTGTCCTTTCCAATCCTGTAGAACTAATAACATACACAAAATGATTGGTTGAGAGTTGTACGTCATTAGGTCGTGGTTTTTCGGAGCTGTCAGTGTCACTAAATTTATTTTATTTTATGTTATAACTCAGGCACTGTTGTGACCCGCAGTCCCAACCAACCTCAATCCCATACAAAACCTCTTTTTGTATACATTCCATATAATCCATACGCGCATGAAACCACCCAGAAACCAGAAACACCTTGACCATGAATAACAATCCATAATCGTCATAATTATGTAAACAAAACAAATACTAATTATAGAACATTGGTTTGCCTACACAACGTAAACAAAACAATGCGCTTCTTCAAAGTGCATTGTGTAATGTGACACCTTCCAACTGCAAACTGCGATCGATTATGACACACACCGAAGTACTTGAGTGGGTCACCATACGATCAGCAGAAATAATGCATTGAAGACACATTGTTTATGTTGCTATGACAAGTGGAATTTGGTATATTATGAATATTATGAAATATAGATCATGATGTGTGGCCTGGTTATGGTAAACAAAACGCATTGTTAAGTGACATAGTTCTTACTATGTCAAATGACATATGGATTGTAGGGCATGGTATTAAGAGGGAGGATAGATTCTAAAATGTATAAAAGAGGAACCAAATGCGAGGAAGGCCGGAGTTGATCTGACAGAGTGTAGAGTAAAGGTTGCAGCCATAAGCATAGAGACAGCGGGCCTTTTACTCTAATAAAAAATATCATTTAAACCAAAAACACTTTGTTTTATTTCAAAGACAACTCTCCGTCGTCTGCTCTTCCAGATAGAAGCACGGCAGAAACGTTACATTGGTGGCAGCGGTGGGATTACCTTTAAAATAATTACCTTTAAAAAGTATCTCCTACCAAGACAGAAGACCGATCTTCTGAGGCGTGCTGGGGCTACACACCAGCAAAAAGTTAAAGTAAAAAGTGAAAAAAAAAATAATAATAAAGAAAAAAAAAAAAGAAGTGAAAGTAAAAGAAAAAAAATAATAAATAATTTTTCCTGTGAAGTGTTAGAAGTCCTACAAGAGTAAGACCTTGCTAGCTGTAGAGCTTAAGCATTTGGCAGACAGTAGGCAGTGAAATTAAAAGACCAGGTGGACAATACCAACTCTAGAGCGTGAAGCTTGCCTGGCATCACCAAAATCAGCAACAACAATTGGAGCAACAATATCAACAACAATGTCAACAACAAAACTAACAGAAGTAAGCTTTATTTAAACTTATATATATATAAAACAAAAAAAAATAAAACAAAAAAAAAAAGGAAAAAAAAAAAATTTTTTTTATTTTTTCTTATATACATATACAATACATACACAAAATTTTTATACAAATATCAATATATATAATATTACTTGGACAATTTAAAAAAATTTTTTTTTTGCTCTTACCATTCCCTTGCTTTTTGAGTAGGAACGCCTACATTCGATTGTTTTTTATTTTTTATTCTGTTTAATTATTTGCCAAAATTACTACGCGTAATCAATCTCAAAAGGTTTCGTTATTTAAGGAATTACCTTTTCATTCGCATATAGAAGTAAAAATGACTACCACAGAGTATAAAATCAGTTTAAACGATATAATCGCGATAGTGCCGGTATTTAACGGGAAACCGGGAGATTTACCCAAGTTTTTAGCATGCGGAGACATTTTGTTCAAATCCGTTAAAACGGAAGCTGAGCATAAAATGTTCTTGAGTATAGTCAAGACTAGGCTCGAAGGTCCCGCTTTTGAACTTATCCAATTTAAAACTATAGAAAAGTGGGACGATTTACAGTCAACTCTTAAGAAGGAATATACCGTAGTTAAGTCAAGATCTTCTGCACAGAATGAGCTTCTGGCTGCTCGCCAACGAATGAAAGAATCCATAAAAGAGTTTGGCGACCGCATAAGCCAACTCCTAAATTCATTAAACTCCGCAACTTATTCCAGCTCCACGGAAGAGGCCGTTAGGAATTTTCTTTTTAAAGAAAATGACAAACTGGCTATCCAAACTTTCGAGGATGGCATAAGAAACCAAAACTTAAGGTTTATGGTTCAAGCGCATGGCGAAACAGATTTGAAAAAATCCATTGCTTATGCAGAAGAGCACTCTAATCGTTTAGAGCGAGTAGGACCTTCTACCAGTTCCAACCACACTCATCAATATTCAAATTATACACCTTCGACACGCCCCACTTGCCAATTCTGTAAAAAGATTGGTCACTCTAGTGAAAATTGTTTCACTAATCCAAATAGGAAAAACAGTTCACCAAACCCTATTCACATAAAGAAAGAGGTGCAGCGTCTCACCTGTGGTTATTGTAAAAAACCCAACCATCGAGAAGTTGACTGCAGACTTAAACGGTCAGAGGCTAACTCAAATCCACAAAACCCATTTAGGGATAACTCCCACAATAGATCTAATCAAAATCCAACGAATGTCCGGCAATACAATGTTAGGCCAGGACATACGAATTGGAGTTCTGGTGAAGATTTTTACCCCCAAAATTCGGGAAACGCATATGTTCGGGAGGAAGAGATGGGTCATCCATCCCGGATAAATCAGAATGCCGACCCGCAACAATAAAAACAAAAAGCATAACAGTTACGCTTTGCCCAGAATTCAACGAACCTGTCATACGAATTCAGTTTCAGCCCTCTGACAAGAAATATTCCACATTCCTAGTCGACACAGGAGCTGAAATCAGTTTGTTTAAATACAAACCAAAGGCAAACGCGAACCTGAACAATACCTGCTCTCTACCTCTATCAACAATTTCAGGTGATTCAATCTTCA
This sequence comes from Baccha elongata, assembly GCA_951217065.1. Classification (NCBI taxonomy): domain Eukaryota; kingdom Metazoa; phylum Arthropoda; class Insecta; order Diptera; family Syrphidae; genus Baccha; species Baccha elongata. Next base: position 178,456,540 of record OX578272.1, read on the forward strand.
CCCTTGGAGAGATAACTGGTAAAATAATAATTAACGAGATAGAAAATCTCTCACTTAAACACCCTTTCCATGTCCTAACGGAAAGAATCAACTTATCTTACGATGGTATATTAGGAAATGATTTCCTTAAGAAATATAAATGTAAGGTGAATTACAAACAAAGAGTTCTACAAATCAACGAGATGAGTTTAAGTGTCGACTCTGTAGCCGAAAAAGGTATCCAAAAAGCTACCCCTCTCGAGGTGGTGTCTACGGGCTATGATTTGGTTTCAAAAGGGGATGTAAAGGCAGAGGAGAACAATTTTGTTTCGCACTCCAAAGCTTCCATCAACCTAGATTCCAATAAGCAAAAATTGGATGCTGATTTAAGCAGCAGAGAAGCATCACCATCTCCAATAAGAGAAGAAAATTTAAGTAAGACTTTAGCAAACGAAAGCCAAAAGAGCAAGGAAACTAAAGCAGCTAAGAATAAAAATAAGACTTTAGAAAACGACAGCCAAAAGAGCAAGGAAACTAAAGCAATTATTCATAAAGAAGTAGCAATTCATAAGACTACATCAAAAAATTATTCCAATTTCTATATAACTCTTAAACCTAGAAGTCATCAAATGGTTGAAATTCCATTCGACATAGGTAATAACGAAATTAAAGATATCGTTATAGAAAAAAAAGAAATCTGTCCAGGAGTATATGTAGGCGAGTCAATAGTAAGACCTACAAAGAACAAAATCAAGGTTCTTACCATGAATACTCTGGAAACAAAAAAAGTAATAAAAATCAACAACCTAAATCTAAATTATGAAAACCTTGATCAATACGATGAGTCTGATACAAGAGATTTTAATAACAAAATCGAAAAACGATTGGAAAAGTTAGAATCCATGTTGGTATTAGACCATTGCAATAAAGAGGAAAAAGAATCCATTTTAAAAATTTGTAGGGAATATAACGATCTTTTCTACCTTGAGGGAGATCACCTCACCCATACGGATTCAATGACACACAAGATTGTCACTGACGAATTCAAACCTCCTCTCTATACCAAACCTTATCGACTTCCAGAAAGCCAAAAGGAAGAAATTCATAAACAGGTACAAGAAATGTTGGATGACGACATTGTCCGCCCAAGCTCGAGTCCCTGGAATTCACCCTTGCTACTCGTTCCAAAAAAGGCTGGAAGTGATGGAAGCAAACGTTGGAGGGTGGTTGTAGATTTCAGGAAACTGAATGACCTAACCGTGGGTGATGCTTATCCATTGCCAAATATAAGCGACATCTTCGATCAATTAGGAAGATCAAAATATTTCAGCACTTTAGATTTGGCTAAAGGATTTCATCAAATTCTAATGGACGAGAAAGATCGATGCAAGACCGCATTTAGCACTCCCTTTGGTCATTACGAGTATAATCGAATGCCATTTGGTTTGAAAAATGCTCCTGCTACCTTTCAACGTCTCATGAATAACGTTTTAACTGGGTTGCAAGGTTTTGACTGTTTTGTTTACATGGATGATATAGTACTTTATGGATATGATCTTAAAGATCATAACTCCAAATTAAGAAAAGTGTTTAACCAAATAAGTATGCACAAGCTTAAACTTCAGCCTGAAAAGTGCCATTTTCTGAAGCATGAACTGTTGTATCTAGGACACCTTATTTCTGAAGAGGGACTAAAACCTGATCCAGAAAAAATTAAAGCAGTCAAAACATACCCCACACCTAAAAATGTTAAAGGCATAAAATCATTTCTTGGTTTTGTAGGATACTATAGGAAATTCATCGAAAACTTTTCCACTATAGCAAAACCTCTAACTAAGTTGTTAAAGAAAAACTGTTTTTTTAAATGGGATGCCTTCTGCGATGAAGCCTTTAGAATTCTAAAAAATAAATTGATAAATCCTCCAATTTTAATTTACCCTAACTTTAAGGAGAAATTTATTGTAACCACAGATGCTAGTGATGTCGGGATAGGAGCCATTTTGTCGCAAGGTGAGATCGGACAAGACAAACCGATTTGTTTTGCAAGTAGGACGTTGAATGAGGCAGAAGTCAGATACAATACAACTGAAAAAGAATTACTCGCAATTGTCTATGGCATAACACAATTTCGCCCCTACCTTTACGGTAATCTTTTTATAATATGTACCGACCACAAACCTTTACAATGGTTATTTGCACGAACAGATCCTATGTCCAGACTAGCAAGATGGAAAATTCTATTATCTGAATACGAGTATCTAATTAAACATAAACCGGGTAAAATAAATTTAAACGCAGATGCCTTAAGCAGAAACATAGGTTCACAAGAAAATGGAGAAAATACAATAATGGTTGTAACTCGAGGTCAAAAGCAAAAACTGAACGAAGACAATACTCTAAGTAATACAGTCGCTATTAATGACTCGAGACCCAAATACAACGTTATTGAAAAATTTCAATCCATTTATACAAACAAACATTCAAGCCTAAAAATTAAAATTTTACCACTGATTGACTCAACAGATGAGCAAACTTTAATTAAGAAAATAGATAATTTTTCAAAACCCGCCATAGGCAAAATTCAAATTTACGATTCTATAATTTTTATAACATTACCCATACCATTCCGAACGGAAAAAGATGAAGAGACTGCTGAAAAAAGTCTTCAATTGATTAAAAAGCAAGTCAATATGGGAAACAATATTTCTGTGTCATTACCTATCCCAGATAATCAAGTCAAACATATATTCAAAAACATATTGAGTAAAGTTTTCGGGGATATGACATTAGATGTGTATTTACACATCGATGAAAGAATAACGCTAGACGATTCAGAAACTATAGCTAAAATTCTATCCGAGTACCATGATTCCCCTTTCGGAGGACATCAAGGTGTTGGAAGAATGTATAACCGGCTAAAGTCAAAATATTTCTGGCCCAATATGAGAACAGATGTACAAAATCATGTCAACAAATGTACATCATGTCAACGGAATAAAAGTAGGAAAAATCCACCAGTTCCAATGAGAATAACTACTACTAGTGTTAGACCATTTGAAAGAGTCGCCCTAGACATAGTAGGACCTCTCCCCGTGAGCTACAATGGAAACAAATACCTACTTACATTCCAGGATGATTTCTCAGAAGCGATGCCAATACAAAATGCCAAAGCCGCGACTGTAGCTAGAACATTTGTAGAAATCATAATCTGTCGCCACGGAATTCCTCATTCTATCTTAACAGATCAAGGAACAAATTTCCTGAGTGATCTTTTCAAAGAAATGTGTAGTGTCATGAAAATTAAAAAATTGAATACAACGCCTTACCATCCTCAAACAAATGGAGCGTTGGAGCGAAGTCACAGGACATTAGCAGAATACTTAAGGCACTATGTAAACAAAGATCCTTTATCATGGGATACTTGGATCCCTTACTCTATGTTTGTATATAATACAACACCACATAGTAGTACTGGATTCTCGCCTTATGAACTCCTGTACGGATTTCCTGCTAACATCCCAAGTGTTTTATCCCAAAAACCTAAGATATCTTATAACTACGACAACTACGTTAATGAACTTAAAGCTAGATTGCAATGCGGTTATGAAACAGCAAACTCTATCCTAATAAAGAAAAAGGAAAAGTCAAAAACCCTTTACGATAGAAATGCAAAATCTAAAACATTTAACGTAGGTGATAAGGTTCTAGTTAAAAATCAAACTAGACAAAATAAGCTTTCGACCCTATGGGATGGACCATATGAAGTCATAAGAATCCATTCGGATGAGAACACGGTAGTCAGGATCGGGAAAAAATCTAAGCTCATGCATAATAACAATTTGCAACATTTCAACGAATAATCTATCTATACAAAAACACTCACATACACACACACACAAAAACAGAAATAAAAATAAACCTAAACATTACTATAGGAAACCATCCATTTTCTTTGGTATTATAGGTCATGGGTCTCCTTATACTCATTTTTCTACCAGTTTTAACCAGCGCAGCTTTAAAGATAAGCCAAATAGGAAATCACCCAGGCATCTACTTTGAAGAAATAGGTAAGGTTGAACTCTATACGACACAATGGAAACTAGTCGCGTACTACGACTTAACATTGTTTAATGGAGCACTAACACACGCGGAATTTTATGTTCATGAAATAAATATCCTGTGTAAGCAATTAGAAGGTAAACCAAATTTCGATCTTCTATGTAGTAGTGCAGTCGCAGAAGTATCGCACCTAATGGAAGACATAAAATTAAAGTTTAGCCTTATACAGTCCAAACCTAAACCTAAATCTAGAAGTAAAAGGGCATTGGTAAATGTTGTCGGAACAATCAGCAAAACTTTATTCGGAACACTGGATGAAGATGATGCTAAGTTCTACGACAAACAAATAGAAAAATTAAGGTACAATGAGAATTATCTTTTAGACCTAGTAAAAAACCAAACAATAATAATAGAGACAACAACTAATATGTTTAATAAATCAGAAACCACTATTGAGTCTCAATTTAAAGCGATAAACTCAAAGATAGGAGACGTGAAAAAGGCAGTTGACAGACTCGCCAATCAAACGTCTGACCAATCTACTTTATTAAAAATAGAATCTCTTACCTCACTTCTAACTCTTCTGATTATAAGGTATCAAAATACCATTTCCGACATCTTAGACGTGTTAATAAACGCAAAAAACGGCACACCCCATCCGACAATCATTACACCTGAACAACTTAAAAATGTTTTGTTAAAAATAAAACAAGAACTACCTGGTGACCTGCAGTTACCGTACTTGGGCAATACAAATGATGTTTTACCTCTCTATGAAATAAGCAGCATGAGTGCAACAATTCGAAAAGAAAAAATTATTTACGAATTTAAAATCCCTCTACCTTTCAGAGAACATTTCCAACTATACAAAATCATCCCTTTACCAACACGTTTAAATAACAAACTTGTATTCGTACAACCAACTTCCAAATTTCTTATAATTGATTTCAAAAAAGAACATTTCTATAATATAGAAAGTGAAGAAATGAACCATTGTAAAAATTTGGATAACAATTTTTTATGCGAAATGACACATCCATTATTCAACACAAATAACAATAACCCTAAATGTGAAATTCAACTTTTGCAAAGAGTCCAATCTTTTCCGGATTCTTGTGAAATAAAAGAATCTAACATTTCCACTGTTTTCATACAAGTATCACAGCCCAATACATGGTTATTTTCTTCTTTAGGGAAATATATCATAGACGAAATATGCCAAGACAGAATCATAACTCACTCTTTAGAAGGAACATCTATCCTAGAACTTACAGGAGATTGTTTCCTAAAATCGAAAGATCTAACTATACGATCTAAAAACGAGAAATTGACTTATGTTTATAATTCATTTATTCCTGCCTTGAATATTTCCGAAGTAAAGGTTAATTACTTGAAAAACGAAACTATCCCAGAAGTCACATTCATCAAATACTCTAGTCAAGATGAACTAAAACTTCTATCCAAAAACATTCAATTTCAAAAAACAAAAGAACTAACTCCCTTTTTAACAATAGACAAACATGATATTCATCACTATATAGTCATATATATAGTATTCATAATTCTTTTAATATCGCTTTGTTACAAGCGATACCAAATATATAAACTAAAGCATGCGAAAAATAAGAGCATAGAGAAGGGTAAGATTGTCCAAGTAGATACAAATAGTAATGAAATGCCAATTTTTGTCCTATCACATTGAGTCAATAAAAAAAAAAAAAAAAAAAAATTAAATAAATAAAAACATTGTAAAACTAAGTTAAGATATCAATGAAAAACCAATTTTTATTGTAAGTTACTCATAAGAATCAATAAATTCAAAATATATTAAATTTCAGTGACATATATATAAAAAAAAAAAAAAAAAAATCTATATCATTTAAAAATAATAAATAAATGTACACATGTAGTTACATGTACGAATTCGATGATACAACGATATCCATAATGTATAAAAAAAAAAAAATTAATAATAATAACATTGAAAAATATCTGTCGTATAAACAAAAAAAAAAAAAAAAAAAAAAAATGCAAACTCCATGTTAATTATACCATGAAAAAAAAATAAAACTTAAAAATGTATAAATTGTAATTTTAGTACCTAAGCATAAAATTGTTCACACTATTTAAAAATAAGTATCACACATACAAACATACATAATTATTAATACAAATGTTAATTAATTTTTTTACAGCTCTAACCTCTTCGCACTTGGTTCAACTCTACGCGTTTCTTTTTACGAAAATTCCTAACCTTTTTCGTTAGGCCATGAATTTTCTTTTTTCAAGAGGGGGAGGATGTTGTGACCCGCAGTCCCAACCAACCTCAATCCCATACAAAACCTCTTTTTGTATACATTCCATATAATCCATACGCGCATGAAACCACCCAGAAACCAGAAACACCTTGACCATGAATAACAATCCATAATCGTCATAATTATGTAAACAAAACAAATACTAATTATAGAACATTGGTTTGCCTACACAACGTAAACAAAACAATGCGCTTCTTCAAAGTGCATTGTGTAATGTGACACCTTCCAACTGCAAACTGCGATCGATTATGACACACACCGAATACTTGAGTGGGTCACCATACGATCAGCAGAAATAATGCATTGAAGACACATTGTTTATGTTGCTATGACAAGTGGAATTTGGTATATTATGAATATTATGAAATATAGATCATGATGTGTGGCCTGGTTATGGTAAACAAAACGCATTGTTAAGTGACATAGTTCTTACTATGTCAAATGACATATGGATTGTAGGGCATGGTATTAAGAGGGAGGATAGATTCTAAAATGTATAAAAGAGGAACCAAATGCGAGGAAGGCCGGAGTTGATCTGACAGAGTGTAGAGTAAAGGTTGCAGCCATAAGCATAGAGACAGCGGGCCTTTTACTCTAATAAAAAATATCATTTAAACCAAAAACACTTTGTTTTATTTCAAAGACAACTCTCCGTCGTCTGCTCTTCCAGATAGAAGCACGGCAGAAACGTTACAGCACCGTTGAATTAATTTTCTTGAAAATTTATCTCATATCGACTTTTCACAAAGTCGAAATTATTAGAGCCGTTTCCGAGAAAAATAAGTTTATTGATTACGGTTTTGTATGACTATACCTACAACAGTGCTATACCTACAGCAACTGCTCCGGGCGTATTCGCTTACAACCCTTATACCTACCAAATTTAAAGTTAATCGGCCTACCCGCTTAGGATATAGGAGACAAATAGACTGAAAGAATTTTCGTCTTCTCTATTGTTGTAATGCCATGTTCGATTGTTATATCAAACCTTTTTTACCACGAATCCAAGACTTTCCTATTGCCTTTATAGTACCTACCTACATTATACATACATATATTCGACAGTAGAAATGGGAATGAGAATTGGGTCTATCTTCCCCCGTTTCGGCGGGAGGGCGATATATAAAATTATATTAAATTGAATTAAATAAGAGGACGCCCAATCTTTTATTATTTATTAAATTCCATAAAGTCCAGTCACGTTAGAACTAAAAAACAATATTTGATTTTTTAATTTTTTATTCAAAATTCAGAGATTGAAAATAAACTTTACAAAAACAGATTTTTGTTTTACCATTGCTTTTTAATATTTTTTTTCTGTTTTAAGTCAATTTTTTTTGGAAAATTACCCCTCCCGTCTAATCTTGGGGAGATATACCCTCAACGCATCTCTTACGATGTTTGTTCTTGTTTTGACCAAACCTACTCGTTCTAGCTTTTTGATGCATTTTTTGCAAACTACCCTGTATACCATTATGATCTCTGGAAATGTACATACATACATATGTATGTTCCTTTTTTCGAAAAGCTCGTGAAATTGTCATCTAAGAGAAATCAAACGTGACTTGAATGTTTGTTTACATTTGTTGGACCTATTAACATACTTAATGATTTGCGGAAGGCATACCTATCTTAAAAAAATATCGAACGCCAGCCCGGAGGCTGGCCCAACGGTTCGTACTTATAAAATAAAACGAGATAGATTACTTTCTAAATGATACAAGTTTATTAATATGAAGTTTACTATATTGCGGTCACCAAAAGACTAACTGCCTAACCCACCTATTCGTAGTTAGCTGCCTGGCCAATCAAACTGCTGACCAGGCTATTTCCCATATCGTTGGTCGTCGTATATCAAATATCCGTTCATGCATATGCAGTCGATGCAGTTATGCGTTCACCTATTCGTAGTTAGCTGCCTGGCCAATCAAACTGCTGACCAGGCTATTTCCCATGCATTCATTTCAGTTCATCGACATTCGAACGGGATCGTCTTTCCGAGGTCAATGTCGCTGGCGTGTGTTAACTACATTCTCGTTATTTTGGAAAAAAAAATTCTACATTTAATACTCAATAAATAAAACATGTTAATATTTGATGTAAGACTGTTTTGCATACAATAAAATAATACGTTTTTTTTTGTATAAAATAAAGAACGTTTCAATAAAAAAAAAAGCAGGGACAAGCCATTCCTTCTGATTCGGAAAACTGTTCAAGCTTCTTAAGTTTTTAACATCCTAAAAGTGACGCCTGCGGCCTGAGTGGTAATGGTGAGTCGAAGTCTAAAGAAGTATATACAGTTCTTTTTTTTTTTGATAAGCTTGCGCTTACACGCAAGGAAACGTTTTGTCATATAGGGAAAAATTCTCCGAGACTACTTAAAAACCAATACCTATATTAAATTTTCTAAAACTCTTGTTACTTTTTTTTTGTTTAGAAACGAACGATTTAGAATTGAAAAAGAGAGTGAGACAAAAGTCTTATGATGGGCTTCAATTTATATTCGGAAAAAGTTTCCTAAAACGCACCATTTCCGTAGTATAATCGTAGAAAAGCCCCAAAAAGGGAGCGGCTATTACCACCCCCTTTTTTTCTGGGAGGGTTGTTTTTCTAAAAAAAAAGACATACAACAAAAAAAAACATATTAAAAAACGACGGTAATACAACAGTATTAAAAGGTCATGCGATACTTTTTTCTAATAACAGAAACCTCTTCCAACATTTTATTTGTAAATAAAGTTCTTGTAGTAAACAGATTCTGAAAAATTTATTTTTACAAAACATTTTAACAAAACATACATAAAAAAAATTTAAAATTAAAAAGGAAATTGTTTAACTATTATTATTAAGAACTATTTTCGTTTCCAAAATTAATAATTAGAAGTCAAAAACAGAAAACCGGATGGCCACGCAAGTCTTGTACTTTTTGAAAAAAATTCAAAATAACTTCGTGAACTCGAAGACCGTCAAAATTTTAAGTCACATTTTTTTTTAGTTTAATGGTCCAAAAAAAACTTTATGTGCTAAGAAAATAAAAGAAGACATTTCTGGCTTTGGAAAAAAGTACCACAGGACTTTTATTTCTAAACTATTATCAGTTAATTTTTTGTTCATATCTATGTAATTTTTTTTTTAGAAAAATGTCCTTCCCGGTGAAATGAGGGGTAGTAGATGCCCCTTTCCCATACTCAACTTGCGTATGTGGTAAAACTGGCCCACTCAGATGTTCATTAGAACCGTTGCGCACTGTTGTGACCGCAGACGAGGCTTAAACCCGAGTTGTAGAGTCAAGCTCACCTTTTATTATTTCTCTTCAGAATCTTAAAGAGCATATATTTCACTGGAATTTTCAAGAACTATTTTTTTTATTTTTTTCACGAATTTTGAGCTGATTTGAACTAAAAACAAAAGTTCGAATTAACGCTCTAGCTATTCACTATGTGCGTATATACACACTTACATCCAGCGATATCAGTGTTCAAAAATAAAATTTATTGTGAACAAATTCCTATAGAAACACATAGAAACTAACGCTATCTTGTAAATAATATGTATGCCAGTCGGCAAAGACATTTTTCTCGCAACAAAATACACATCCAATTTCTAGTTGGCAATATGGTTCGTTAGTCATGGACATAATGGACGGTTATGAACTGAAATTAAAAAAAAAAAAAAAAAAAATTAATTACTCAAAAACTTTTCATTAAAATAAATTTCCAAAAGTTATAGCTTGGAATTGTAGGTCGTATCGTTGTTTTTTATTATATATATTTTTTTTCGTTTTAAGTAAATTTTTTTGTAATTGACCCTCCGACTAAAACGGGGGAAGATAGATCCCCCGCTCCCATACGATTTTTTGTGTCCTTACCCAAACCACTTACTGTATCTTTTTGGCAAAACTTATGTGAATCACCCTGTATCCCTGTATATAAAGACGAGTTATTCTCAAACTTTTCAATTTGATATGAAAACTTAATTATGTTATCATAATGTTCACCAAAAACAAAGGTATGTATATGTTTTATCTGTAAAATAGATAGCAAGTGAAAAATATTCTACCAATATACCTCAGAAGAGCTACCTAGAAACAAAGTAATTTGATTTGAACTGCATTTTTTCACTGCAAACTTGCGAAATAAGTTTGAAGACACTGTTATAAGCCACGAATCACGATGCACCTAAGAAACTAATCCTGGTATTGTTGAACTTTTTATTTTTTTTTCTGTTTGAATTAGGTATTTTTTTATTTCCCCTTACTTATATTCCATAATTTGCATCAAATCGGTATTGAATTTGAATCATATGTGTGTCTTTATATATACTTTTTTCGGGCACTGTTTATACACACCTACCTACCTAATTGCAAATAAAAAAGATTGCAGAATAATATGATGAATGATGACTTATAATTTCCAGTTTCTTTTATTTACTCATATAGCTATGTACCTATACCTAAAGCATAAAGTGTATAAAGGTATAAAGTGCTTAAGTGCATTGTCCATGTCCATCTTATTATTCACAGAATCCAATAGAAGGCACGTTCTCTGAATTTATTTATTTGTTTGAGTTTTAAAATTTGATTGAAGTGAATATCTACATTAAACCAGTCTGAGTACCTACAGCACTCTAAAAATATATTTTTAAAATTTTATATCTTATAAAAAAATTAATAAAAAATTTTTTAAGATGATTTACCAAAAGACATACATACATATAAATAGAATCTATCATAATTAAATTAGTTAATTTCCTATATTTGAATTTCTTACCACTTGGAGCACAACGTCAACAATGATATGTAAGCTCGGTTGTTATTGTTATTCAGCAAATATTTTGTCTTATTACGCTCCATGGAACTAATGTAACACTAATCTTAAGTTTGTTTACGAATTAACATCACGTGCTGTAGTGTGAGATAAATATTAATTCGATTTCGTACATAAATTGCAAGTGTTCGCCTGGGCCGACGCGCGCTGGGTAATTTATTAATATCACTTAGTGCTAACTGGTTGTCTGTTTAAGGAATGAAAAGAGAAGAATTTTTACTTGAGTGTAGCAAAAGTTGTCTCAACTATTTGATTAGTAAATACTTAAACTTGATGCACCTTAAACAATGCATGGTGGAAACTCCTTGTAAAATGAATCAAATGTTGGTTTTGCTATTTTTAATTTCAAATGAATATAAATACATCCTTCACTTAACTTCCATATCCATTCACATGTTTTACTGCGGTATAAGGATTGGAAGCAGATACCGATGCACATTTGTTTTAAATGGCTAAAAGGGATAACGGCCGACAAAAAATTGATCCTTTTAGTAGAGAGAGTGCCACTAATCAAAGATCAAAGAATTGCTGTATACTTTAAGACAAGTCAAAAATTGAATTAGAGTAAATTTCGAGTACTGCACGTATTACTGTCAAATTGTTCCAGTCCTGGGGAGGAATGTCATTGGTTCTTATGTTGAATTTAGCTGCATGTATGAGTTAAATGGGTAATCTTGGCATTAGAGTTGGATACACCCAAATTATTTGGTTTTTGTTTGCTTCGCTTTCAATTATTTGGCCATTGTTAGTTTTATTTTGTTTTGTGGAAATTTAGATGTTAATTTTAGAATCAACGTTGCTACTATTATTTATTATTAGTTATTGTGTCAATACTGTGAAAATAATTTCCAATTCTTTACAGAAATTAAATTATGAAAACATTTTCACAATTAATCATAATCTGGGAACAAAGTGATCGAATGTCGAACAAGATAAAAATGCGAAGTAATTGTGTGGCGAAATGATCGAGAAACAAAGGCCCTTACCAATAACAAATCGGTAACCACTCATTTATATAATCACGCAGTTTTAATTTTAAAGACGAGTTAATTTGATTTCTTACCAATAACCAAATTGAACACGTCTTTTACTAACCGCCGCTCTATTATTAAATCTATTACATTCGCTGTCGAAATATGTGGCTATGTTCTCATAATTTCGTATAGTCGCGTCTTTCACACCTCAAGACTTTATGGGAGCCTTCAATATATATATTTGCTTGTTTTGACGGAAACGGTCGTGATTCATTTTAGAAAATTATATTATTATTTATTACCTATTATTTTATTAAAGGTACACATACTATATCTACATACATACTATATACATATTATATCTATTGCCCACACAAATTAAAAACAATTCATCAACACACAGACTGAAAAGAAAAATAGTTTTTGTTTCTCTCTTTTGATTTGAGTTGCCACAATAATTGACATTACAAATGCGGGGATACTCTTAAACGTGAAGTTGAACATGAGTTTCTAAACTATAAAATTTAAGGCGACGGCGACGATAGCGTTAAGCTGGCTAATAAATTGATTATTGGTATGCGTAATTATTTACAGTCCACTTAAATATTTTATTGACGTCAAAATCTGATTATTGGTAAGGCCCAAAGTGAACGAAAAACAAGACGGGTTTTGCGAAGTGAATGGAAATAATTGTGACAGTTAAAAACTTTATCGACTGACAACAACAAACAAATTAGTTCAATATGGGACTGGATTGCTTAGGCCCACTTGCACGAAATTGTTTTTAAGTGGCCCTTATAATTTTAGTTTACCTACCCTATAAAATGTTTTTTTTGTTTTACAAAATAATTCTACCGTTTACTTTTTTTAAACTATGTATATGACTAGGGTGGAATCTATACAGTTATCCTCATCCTCATCTTGAATTTTAAATTTACTTAAGTGAGAGCGAGAAAGACTTTTACTTAAGAAATACTGAGTGATAGAAATGAGAAGCAGAAATAATTTTTGAAATTTATAGTCACTTAACTACTGTTATAATTCATCTACTGGATATCTATACAATTCTAATGTAATTGACACTAAGTACTTATATTACATGACACATTCATTGACAAGTGCATCATTAAAATGAATGTTCGATTCGTTAATCATCTTTAAAAATAAATTGTTGTTTCTCTCTGGCAAAACAACATCGTACTTACACATCAGTTCAATTTCAAGGCTATTTTATCAATAAAGCATCAGCTGGGTCGCACAAATATGCTTTAAAAGTCAATCATATAGGATTCAAGAATGTAAAACAAAATACTTTTTTTTAAGTAAAAAAATGGCTAATGACGGAAGTTTGGTGTTTTTTTTTTAATTTGGACATAAATTCTTCTTCTTTTTCTTCTTCTTCTTCTTCTTTTCCGACAATATTATGATCTCGAGTGGGATCACAACTTTCCCACTTCACCGCTTCTCTACTGATCTGCTTGTGGGGTTCGTCGGGTTGACCTCAGAAAGTGTCGGCAAGCTTCCCGGTTATGGATTGTTCCATGTCTGAGGCCAACTGAATGCTGGTGTCGTTGCATTTGTTTCCTCCAAGAGTTCTTGGGCCTGCCTCTCTTCCGCGATTGTACTGGAACGTTGTATGATAGGTAATGCTTTTTGGACGGGGTTCTCAGCGTTTCTCCTAAGTACAAGACAGTACCAGCTGAGTTTGTCGGGCTGCATTTTTTGAACGATGGTTTCTTTGACGTGGAAGCTTTTCCGGATCTTTCTACTCCGTATTCGGTCAAGCTTTGTCACTCCTGCTGTCATGCGAAGCATCTTCATCTCAGTTGCCGTCATTTTGCTTTCATACCACTGGTACATAGTCCAACATTGTGAACCGTTTGTAAGCGCTGGACGGACCACTGCAGTGTAGAGCTTTCCTTTCAACTTAGGGGGCATTTTTTGGTCACAGAAGATGGCAGAGTTTTCATGCCACTTCATCCACCCTACGCTTACGCGATGGTTGACGTCGTCATCACAAGTTCCTTTCTTATTGATCATAGATCCAAGGTATTTGAACTATTCGCACTTGGGAAGCACAGTTCCGTTCAAATAAATATCCGGAATAGGCCTGAGTGGATCAGAAAATGGGCAGCAAAGGTATTCGGTCTTTTTGGCGCTTATGCGATACCCATTTCCCTCCAGAACGTCCACCCATACGTCCAGTGCTCGTTGCAAGGATGAAGGATCTTGACTTATGATGACTCCATCGTCAGCAAAGAATAACTGAGTCACTTTCGGGTCCCTCACCTTATCTTCAAGTAGATAATCAAGCATTATAATAAAGAGCAATGGTGACTCCTGCAGTGCATCGAACCTTTGTTTTGACTTGCTCGTACATATCCATGATCATCTGCACGTAGATTTCTGGAACTCTTCGTTGTCTTAGGGCCACCCATATCAGATCCCGTGGTTGTCGATCGAACGCCTTTTCAAAATCAACGAACACAGCATTCAAATCGTTCGAGGAATCGCGATGTTTTTCCATTCCATTCCATTCCATTTGGACATAAATTGATAACGGCTGAACCTAAACAAGATGGCATTTAAAATTTTTGTTTAAATAGCATAGAACTTGATCTCACATTTAGGCCACATTTTCGCCTTTTAACATAATTCAGCAAATCGTATTTTTCCAATCCCATATAGTTTTCTACAAGATCAAGTTCATGTGACCCAGTCGTAAATTTTATTTGTTAGCGAAACCAATACTTGAACTTTGGATCAAGTACAAAAATGCACACGGAAAAGGAATGTAAATAAACATTTGCACGTCTTGATGGATTGTGCGGAGAATCTTGATGATTCTTAATTTGTTATTCATTAGAATCCGAAATGAAATTCTTTCGAAACTGCTATTATAATTCTTAAATAGGTATGAAAATATAAAAAAAATTAAAATATTAAAAAAAAAGATATAACATTAAATCACATAATCATAAGTTGTGTATAATAAAAGAAAAGCAATTCATATAGTTTGGAGCATACCTAATGGAGCCTTATATTTCCGGCCGAAGTAATAACAAATAAACAGTGAATTGCTATGTAAAAAAAACATTTTAAAGGATAGGTTAACTAAAATTTTCATTAAAGCTATCCAGGATCCGGTATTTAAATTATTTGTTTGTTGTTGTCAGTCAATTAACAGAAACGTCAAAATTTTAATTACATAAATGAGTTTGAATTAAGAAAATAAAAAGAAAATAAAAGAAAAGCATTGCAATAAATAAATTAAATTAATAAAAGCAATAAATCTTACGAATGTCTTTTGCCATAAGTTAGTATGTACATAGGCATGTATAAAATAAACTTTGCCTGATTCATAAAAATCTTAAAAACAATTTTATGAACTTGATGTGGTAGACAGACGAAGGACAAAGAAATTCAACTAGCCATAAAAATTACACCAGAGGAAGTGTCCTTTTTATTGAATGAGAGGCTTTATTTCGCAGTTACCTAAAATGTTAACACATAAAAGTAAAATATAATGTATGTTCTATAGTGTTGTTATTGTCTTTGGTAGTGAGATAAGATAGTTAAAAACATATATTACTTTGATATAAGGCTTTTATTAGTCAGTATTATACTTCTTCTTTTTACATCTTTATTTTCGAAATATAAAATTTATTAATTTAAGGTCCTGTTTCACAAAACCTAAGTAAGTTTCAATGAAGCTATTCAGAACTTTTTTGTTTACAGAAAACAATACACAGCAAACAACGAATTTAACTGCTAAGTATTTTACTTGAAACTTACTCAGAGACTGTGGAACAAGCCCTATACCCTACGTAGGGTAAGTGGATACTAGTACACTTACCCTAGTTTAGGTATACTTAAAACATTTGGGATGGGAGTGTCAAATTTAGTTTAAATTATTCTCCTGAAATCGAGTAGAGAAAAGATTCTGGACTTTGTTTCAGTATATTCAAACGGGTGCCTTTTGTTTCGTCTTTTTTTATTTTGCGTTTTTTTTTTATTTCTTTTTTGTCACAATTATTTCCGATCACATCACAAAACTCGTCTTGTCTTTTCGTTCACTTTGTTTATCGATCATTTCGCCACACAATTACTTCGCATATTGTATCTTGTTTTTCTCATTGTTTTGTATTTTCGTTAAGAGTAGGTACAATGAATTGTTTAGTTTTGGTTTATCTCGTTAAAAGTTCCCTACTGCCTACTGACAAAATCCCGACTGCCAAACTACTACTTTTTTTGTACAGAAAATTAAAAAATTGATTTTGTTAATACAAAAAATTGCATTTATAATTTCATAATTGTCACTTAAGTAAAAAAATTTTATGGGACGCTCTTTCACGCTCTCACTTAACCCTAGACCCGTGCACCATAAAATTTCTACTTATCGTGCACTTAGGCACTATGTGCCCTTCTCAAGTTTTCATAGAAAATGTGAGGGAGCTATACTGAAAAAGAATTTTATAAATAAAAAATACAATTTATTTTAATAGTTTTACGGAAAAATTAAGATATTTATAAATTTCATTTGAAAAATAAAAATAAATGTGCAAAATAATTAATTAATTGTAATTTTTTAAGTTGGACTGTGTGTTCTACGCCGTTTTTGTGTTGATGCAGAGGAGGTCGAGGGTAAGAAGGTATCATCATCATCTTCATGGTCGTCGGCATAAAGTACTTCTCTACCAACATAACATTTTTCGCACACTCTTATGTAGTGCTTTGTGCATGTAGCTGTATAGCACAAATCACCAACTGCTGTAGTCTTGTTATCTCTTTTTTCAGACTTACAAGTTTGGCAACGTTGTTTCAAATTATTTGCTCTAGGAGCAGGCAACATTGTTACGGTTTCAATCTCATAACCTATCAGTTTCATGGCCGTTTTGACGTTTGCTTGGAGGGAGGATACCTGGATTCGATTCCGAATGTGCCTGTCCGCAAGCTCTAACGATAGTTGTTTCAAAAATAGTTTTCTCTTTTCAGACCTTTTCTTGCTAACGTACCAAGTAGGTTGACATATGTCAAACAGCCTGTAAGCAGCAACACCAGCACAGTCCAAGAGATTATAAAATACAGTTACAGGCCAACGGTTAGTTTTTCGCTTACAGGTGTACACTGTAACCATTCGGTCCAAAGTATCGACCCCACCTTTTGTTGCGTTATAATCCAAGATGACTTCTGGTTTTTGTGTTGCTTCATCTATTTTATCTTCATGATGAGCAGTCGATAACATTAGAACATTTTTTTTTGTGTTGCTTGCATAACTACATAATTGCATGCATTTTGAGTAGCAGAAAATAGAGGAAAATTTATCCCTGGTCCTTTTGAAATCTTTATCAGCTGGTGTGAAAATCTTGGGTAGTTGTGGTTTATTACTTTTTATTGTGCCAACTGTTGTTGTTCTCCTTTTTATCAAATCAAGAGCTAATGGCACTGAAGTAAAATAATTGTCTGTTGTAATGTTGTAGCCTTTGTCCAGATACTTAGCCGCTAGTCGCATCACGAGTTGATGTGATATGCCCTCAGACCGACTATCACCCGGTTGCTGTCCAACATATATTTCTCCTTGTAGGGGTTAGTTGGTTTTAGCATCCACAATCCAAAATATATTTACACCATATTTCCCAGGTTTATTGGGCATGTACATTTTGAATGGGCATCTTCCCCTTGTGCCAACGAGTTGTTCATCAATGGTAAGCTCTTTTGTTGGTTGATAGAAAGTCACCAGGTTGTTTTGAAACAAGTTCCACACATATCTAAACGCAGCAAGTTTATCAGTTTGGAGGCGAAAGGCTCGGGTTCTTCCATCATCAAAACGTATAAACCTGTTTATCTGTTCAAACCTGTATAACGACATAACTGCTCGGTAAAAGGCCATATGACTTTGATGGAAAAGATCTTTTGCTTCTACACCGTATGCTTTTTCAGCGCCAGCGTAAAGTAGTATGGAAATGTAAGCATAAATCTCATCCTCTGTTGTATCACACCACCGACGCATTACCTTTGGTTGGTCTGATAACCGGTTTGCTTCGTAGACTCTTTTAGCCTTTTTGTTTGTTTCAAGAACTATATTTTCTACAATGGTTGGAGTGATCAATGACTTGAAACTATCAGCTTTCGTACTAAATATCTTAGAGCAAGTAGAACCATCATGATTCAATCGTTCAATGCGATCTCTGGCAGCTCTCCTATTTTCAGTTTCATCAGGCATTGACCACCACACGTCATTGAATTTCATATTTCGAGCAGTGTATCGCATTCCTCGATTGGGTGCAGCCGGTTCACTTTCAGCCTCTTCCTCATGGTGGCGTCCTTGTTGTAGTTGCAATTCCACTTCAGCTTCTTCCTCCATATCAATACCAGCCTGCTGCACGCGTATGTCAAGCAAAGCTTCGTTCGGCTCATAGTTTGGATCATCAGCATCCGAAAAATCTGCACCATCATCATTGTCATCGTCTTCAGAGTCATTTTGATGAGCTGTTATTCCTTCCTCTTCTTCATCGTTCATAACTCGAAAATAATGTTCATCGAAAAATTCCTGCTCCTCATGAGTCAAATCACGGTTTGATGATGCATTTAGCAGGAATAGTATGCGACTCATAATATCATCCATATCCATATACTGTAGAAAATTCTTATATAACAAAAAGCAAAACATATTCACACAAACTTTTTTACTTACTTTAGAATAATAACACTTCATAAAAAAATGAAAAAGCACTTCCAAACACAAACTAACTAATGATTAGGTAATTATTTTTGGCATAAATCTAATCAACAATAAAAAAGCACACCAAACTTGATACAAACCAATATCAAAACATAAAAATACCGTTGGGAAAAATCATTTTCATATAATAATGCACTAAAACATGGTATGTGCACTGAGTGCCTGGGTGCACGATATCGGATTTTTCGTTTTGCGACCATAAACTGCCTAAAATATCCACTAAATTAATGAATAGATATCATTTTCGTGCACTTGGATACTGTATGCCCCTAAGTAAAATGCGTTATAGGTGTGCTACAGAGCAATGTTTACGTTTTTTTCTGATTTGAAAATTGTAAGGGGCACTCAGTGCCCAGAACACGGGTCTAGGGAGGTAAAATTGAAATTCAAGTGTAGTCGAGAGCTCCACTTAAGAAAGAGAAAATGTTCTTGAATTGGATGATGATGATGATGACTATATGGATTCCGCCCTAAGTCATGAGACTCATCTTCGAAAGCTTACTTCGGCTCTTTGAAGTGAAAAAGCAAATGAGTACCAAAGCAAGGAATCAAAGTATTGATTCATAAAAAAACTTATCACTAGGAGACGTGGTCATTGTCAAGATCGGATGATCTTTCGGATGAACTATATCGCATTGATCAAAAAAACTTTTCGAAGCAGGTTCAATGCCCAGCTTTAAAAATTGATAGTGATTTTAATCTAGCAAGAAAGACCCCAAAATTAAATAAACGATTTAAACAAAATACTTTCAAGATTTTAAAAAACAAATTTACTTTTGAACTTTAAATGGCAAGAAACTATGTGCAACTCAGTCGTGTAATTTTTTATGTATATTTTAAAAATTTTACATAATTTTTGTCCTCTATGTTACGTACCTATACTTGAATGCATTGGAAGATTATTTAAAAGATTTCAGCAAATAAATATTTATGTCTATATTATCATAAAACTTCAGTTGGAATATTTTTATTAATACCCCGATAAATAAAATAAACTAAAATTTTTAATTATAGTAAACAAAAATGCAATAAAAATAACTATAGGTATATCTTAACTGATGTAGAATGTTTTTAATTGAAATTAGAATAAAAGTAGGTACTTTCATTACCGTGTTAATGAAAAGAATACAAATTTAAAATTTTATGAACGAAACCAAAATATAACGTGTATAAAATACAAATAACTAATTAATTTCACAACGAGTATTACGAATCAATACCTAAACAGATATTATAGTGCAAAAGTATCATCGTTATATTTGAGAACTTAGATTGACAGCTCTTGGCAATATTGTAGCTTTAGATACGTCATACTCAATTATAAACACATACCCCGCGTCTCCGTAATAGTAAAATCCATTCCAACTTCTCATCCGCAATCTCAACTACAATCCAGTGCCTTTTTTTTTTGCATTGGGCAAATTATATCTTAGCCTCACTTCTAGAGTTGTCTTTCAAATATCAAATATTCAAATATCAAAACGGATCATGGATTGGATCATGGATTTTTGGTCTCCATTGGATTATCATAATGTCAGGCCAATATTCTTGTAATCGTTGATATTCAGTGCAGCCACCGGAAAACGGGAACACGGGATAAAAACACAAACCTTACACTTTGTGCTCTTAGTGGAATTTTGTTATACCTAATGACTGGGTCATAATTCGAATAATATTAGCAGAAATCTGAAAGTAGCGAGTTGAAATGTTGGAAGTATGAATGAATGAAATTACGAGCTGATGGAAGAGATGATGAAGTGAAGGCGATTGAAAATCTTGTGCTTTCAAAAAACAAAACACTGGAAACAGGGTCCGTTTCCTGGATGTTAATCCTTGCCAAAAAGTTACTTTGTAGCGTCTTGACTATTTCAAAGTCTATAGTGAACAAAATGTTTATACTTCGGTAACATATATTTTCAATAACCAATTCATCTGAAAGTAGTACATAATATACAAATAGGGAAGATCAATGAGAACAAAATGATTTTTGTAATGCACTAAAAAGCTATAGCGAGTAGGTTGGGTTAAAACAAGAAAAACATCGTATATAGCCCCGTTTATGAGGGAGGGGCATATTTACAAAAAAATGACTTAAAACTGAAAAAAGAAAAAAAAAACACAACGGTAAAACTTACATCGCCATGCTATACTTTATGAAAGGGCAGATATCTCTTTGTATTTTTATTTAAAAATAATATTGTTTTAGTGAATAGTTTTTTTAGAAAAAAAAATTTGAATAAAAATATTACAAAAAAATGCCACTATTTTTTCATTAATTAATTAATAAAAACATTAAACTTTTAAAACCAAAATTATAATTAATTACATAAAATATAAAAAAAATAGTTTTTTTTAAATTTTATATTTCAATATTTTCGCTTTGATTTCAAAAATTAATTTTTCTTTAACTAGTGAATAAACTTTATTGAAACAACTCTATTTAAAAAGAAAAAAATAGAAGAGATTTCTGGCTTCCAAAAATTAAAGCATGCGTTGTTAGTTCAATCGTTGTTTTTAAAGAATTTTCTTCGTTTTAAGTATTTTTTTTAGAAAATTGCCCGTATCCATTTATTTTTGCAACTCATAGTTTTTTCTATAATTTTAAATCTTTCTAATGGACAAAAAAGAATGGGTAGGAGAAAATGAGAACTACCTTTTAAATACTATAGCCATCAAATGGTACACTGGTGGATCAAATACTGCCGAAGGGACTGGAGCAGGGATTTTTGGGCCAAGAACCAAATGCTCTGTACCAATGGGTAAGTCCTCTAGCATATTCCAAGCGGAAGTAAACGCAATTAGAATATGTGCGCAGATAAACTTTGAAAGGAACTACCGGAACCAGAATATAGCCATAATGTCAGACAGCCAAGCTGCACTCAAAGCACTAAATTCCTGCGTAATCAGCTCGAAGCTGGTTTGGGAGAGTGTAAACGAACTCAACAAATTATGCAAAAACAACACTGTAACATTATACTGGGTCCCAGGACATGTTGGAGTTGAGGGAAATGAGAAAGCTGATGTTTTGGCTAAGGCAGGGGCAATGGCACCCATGATTGGGCCGGAACCCTATTACGCGATAGGTGAAAATGTGATAAAAAATCAAATCAAAGCGGAAGAGGAGGCAAAAAGATCCAAAAACTGGAAAGAACTCCCTAAACTGAGACAAGCCAAAATGCTTCTTGGGAACTATAACCAAAAACGATATAAAGCTTGTGTAAACCTGAGTAGAAACAAACTTAGAATCTTAACGGGTTTCCTCAGTGGTCACTGCAAACTTAAAAGACACCTAAACTTCATAGGTATATCCAGTAGTGCAACCTGCAGATTCTGCGACGACCAAGAAGAAACGCCAAATCACCTTCTAGGAAAGTGTGGGGCGATAATGCACAAAAGAATAAAACATCTGGGAAGTTACCAGATAGAGGAGAGCGAATTACCCTCTCTACAAGTACTCCAGATACTATCATTCCTTAAAGATATTAAGATGGAGGAAGAGCTGTAGAATGAGTCAATCATCCAGCCCTAGTAAAGGGGGCACAATATATCTAAAGGTCGCAGTGCACCACAACCCCTAAATTTAATCATTCATTCATTCAATGGACGCTTTTTAGCTTATCGCTTTTCACGTGGTAACTTCTTTCGTGCTCCTCTAGCCAGTGGGTATCTATCTTCCTAGTAGATATTTTGCCAGGGGCAATACGGTAGGGGAATGATGTTTTTGTGACAAATTTAAAAATATAAATAAATAAGTTGATATTTTGTCAAAAATTATATCACACCTATCAGAATTCTTAAAATAATTTATTAAATGCTAATGCCTAATATTTCTCTTTATATTGACGGCATCAATTAAATTCCAAAGGGTAGATACGCACGAAAGGCGGGGACAAAAATAATGTTTGAAAATTAACCAATATATTTTTAATTTCTATGCTAATGTATACTTATTTGAGATTATGCTAAATATACTTTCAGTTTGCAACTGCAATAAAGAAGTTTTTAACTAAAAACGTCAAAAGGACAGACCAGGGTGGAGACTTTTTTAGGTTTAAATATTGAATTTCAGAAAAATTTACTTTATATGGGCATTTAATGATAATCCTATTTATAGAATACATTAAGATTACTATGAGTTATAAAAAATGAATACTATAACGACAGCCTCTTGTAATAGAATCTGAATCATTTTTTATTAAAATTGTTAAAGTCGTTTTCGACTTTTCGAGGAATTACGACTATAACAACCGAGCGTATGCAAAAATTCATGTCACTGCCATATATACTAATGGGGAATAATCTAAAATATAGTTTAAACATTTTATACTTAAAAACGAGCTTAAAAACCTTTTAAGTGTAACTCATCATTACCCTTACACATGATCTATCACTATGAAAACAATATTATTTCATAAAAATAAAAACATTTTCTTTATTTGACTTTATTTCAGGTGTTTGGCGACCAATAACCTCATTGGTCTTATGGGTATGTTAACACAGTTTGTAATAAAGCTTTCCCTTTCCACGAAGACCCTTGACAAATATATTCATTTATACTGCATTGGTTGGGTCATTTGGAGATTTTTCGGATTAAGTTCTGGATGCATAGCTGCAGTAATGGCACTTGAACGTTGGATGGCTTTGGCAAAACCATTTATTTACCACAAGGTACAATTTATTAAAGTCAATATAACTAATTAAAATTACATAAATTTATTCACTTACAGCACATAACATATAACGTTGTTCGAAAAACGATAAACGGTCTAATTGCAGTTGCCACGGTAATAACATTTCTACCATTAGTTGGCTATGGTGTTTACTATAACGAAGAAAAACGTAAATGCCAACGCTATCCGGAAGCTGAAACACTCTGGGATAAGTCTTATGCAGTATTATTTATGGCTTTTGGTAAGACATAAGATTTAAGATTTAAAAATACTTTATGACATTATTACATTTTTACAGGTTCACTTTTATGTGTAGTAATTGTGGCTTGTAATTTGTTCGTAACACGAGTTCTCTGTTTTATTGGCCGCAACAAGACGCACACTCGATCTCCCAATTACAATTACGTCAATCAAGAAAAGAACAATGACGTCAGTTCATCGCTGTATCATTCAAACAGTGCGGCTGCTGAAGCAACATCACCAGATGAGATCAAATTCGCCAAACTTATGACTTTCTTGAGTATATCATTCGTCATCTGTTGGATGCCTCAAATGGTAAAAGTAACTAAAAAATGAACTATAGTTTGTTAACTATTTTTTTTTTCTTATCATTATAGGTGTCGATCGTTTTAGCTTTGAAGGCAAATCCTTTGCCAAAGAAACACTGGTTCTATGGTGTGGCAAATATGCTTATGGCATTGCACTTTACATCAGATCCATATGTTTATGTGTTGAGCAGGACAAAGCAGCCAGTTGTCATGAACTATATAAAACGTTGGCGTTGTGGTCTAAGGCGATCGCTGAGTGACCAAAGTCGATTACGAACTGGTGTTGATAATACCACAGAGTATAATCTCTAGTTTGTCAAAAATGTTATTTACATTTTGATGAATTATTACTTTTAATTTTTGTATATTTCCTGGAAATATTTAAAAAAAAAAAAAAAAAAAACATAGACTAAACTTAAGACTCTAAGAACAAAACTTATTAAAATATGGTTCGAAGAAATTCTATTTTTGTGACTGCTCTTTTTAAAGCTAATTTTATGATATTAAAAACAAATATATTTATTTGTTGAATAACATACATTATGTTGAACAAGAAAGTGTTTGTATTTAAGGCCCCAAATAAATTAAAGAACGAAAATAAGAGTATAACGGTGTAAGAGCCGATTTTCTTTATTTTGATAGAAGTTTCGCCATTCTATCCCACCAAAAGATGAGAATCAAAAAGAACAAGGTGGATTATATAAAGTTTAAGTCCTATACCTATGGATTGGTGGTGCATGCTTGGGGTTTTTTAATTATTAATAAAGATTTGAGTCAAGTCAATGAATAACTTAAAAGATGGTCCAGAGCTGTTCCTTCGTAATATTGTTCAGACTGCTTAAAATACTTAAAGTTTTTGCATCTGTGTACGTGTAGTAACCCAGAGAGGAGAGCGGTATTAAGGCCCCCTTTTTCCGGCTTACGCCTATACCATGGAAATGGTGATTCGTAAGGAAAAAAATTCGAGACAAGTATACCTAAAGCTCATACAATAATTTTCTACAACTTTTGTAATTCCTATAACACTTGTTCCCAACTCAGATGTTTCCAAGACACAAGAATCCGCAAAAGGCTGATTTACGAAAAAAAAGTTGTTTGCCTCATATTTTTCATCAAACATTCCGTCATATCATTAAAAAAAAAATATTTGAACAATAACAATCTCCCGAATCTGCTCAAAAGTCCAACATTTAGATCATGTAAATTCGTGATGTAGGAAATTACTGCTAATCTCTTTCTTTCGAAAATGTTTTTAAGCGTCCACCAGTTCTTCACTATTTATATTGTTTTATTTTGTGTTTATGCGAGGGAGAAAAATTAACGGTTTAAACTTTTCTGTTTAGTCTTCGAAAACTTTTAATTTCAAAGTTTAAAAAGAAATCCGCATATGGCTTAGTGTGTAAGTGATAACTTTTGCTAGTTCTTCTTTTTATTTAGTGTTTAGTGGAGCATAATTATAGGAAATTCAAAACATAAGCTTTAATTGGCCTAAACTCCAATGCGTTTCGTTCAAGTGTGAACGGTGGACTCCTTAGTAAGGACGCTCACACTCCCCTTAGACGCATAAATCATATCGTCAAAACTTTTAATCTAAAAAAAAACAATGTTTGAAGAAAATCGGCCATAATTGACGAATTTGGATGTCTAAATAACAAATTTGTATTGTTTATTTCTTTTTAGCAATTGAATACTTTTTTGTGTTAATCAAAATAGTTTATTTATATAATATGTAATACCATAATTCAATATTTTTCGCAGGTTGTTAAACGTCATCGAAAATGCGGGAAGGCATTGTTTTTCTTCCTTATACCTACCTATTCTCCTTTGAATAAAAGGCAAAAGGCTTAAAACTTGGAAATGTCTTAGGCCCCTTTTACGGTTGTCAAATATCAAAACGATAATTGATGTTATTCAACAAAATTGATCCATCGGTATTATCGTTGTCAATTATCAAAATTTTTGATAAACTGTGAGTGCCACTCAGATTTCAGATCTATTGTGAATAGTTTTATTGACTAACTTGGTATTATCGTTGTCAAAAATATTGGTTTTTATCAAATTTTCAGTCAAACGCAAATTCGCTGTTGATAAATAA
This sequence comes from Baccha elongata, assembly GCA_951217065.1. NCBI lineage: Eukaryota > Metazoa > Arthropoda > Insecta > Diptera > Syrphidae > Baccha > Baccha elongata. The sequence continues at coordinate 178,482,751 of OX578272.1, forward strand.
TTTTGCTAGAACTAATTCGTTTTTTTTTTAAGAAAACGAAGTGTATTGTTCACTTTTATATTTATTTATACAATATACAATTAATACTGTTTGGTTAACTTATTTTTATTAAAATTCACTTGCACAGACTATTTTTCTTTTTGTTGTTTGGTGTCCAAATAGGAGGTACATGTATGTACGTACATTGTACCTACATAATGCACATTTCCTTTGCCTGTTCCATTATTTCCACAAAATGTTTTATCACTTTTTTATTTCACTTTTTTACAACACAAATACCTATAATAATAAAAAAAGACCAATGATATTTACTTCATTTACTCGAAAATAAATTAAAACAATAAAAAAAAACGCAATCAAATCACAAATGAAAAGAATAGAAAACTGAAACGTCAAACAAAATGCCCGTTCACAAGAGAATTTTGTTAATCATTAACGATAGATCAAAAATTTATCAAACGACAATCATAATACCGAAATTTTGTTTCATTGATAAATGTTATCGTCTGTCAAACAATTGATCTTTGACAACCGTTATAAGGGTGCTAGTTTTCAATGCTATGGTTGCAAAATGCTTTATATTAAGATTGTAAGTGATAATAAGAAGCAACGAAAATAAAACAATTATGGTAGGTATACATTTTTTTTTAATTTTCAAATACTAATGAGTATTTCCAAAAAAGCGAAAAAGAAATTATGCATAATTCGTTTTAGTTTAACAAGAGGATTTTGAAAACTAAACATGTATTTAGATTAACGTCATAATTATAAGGTTTAACTTTGTCTTAAGATTCTAAATTCTTTCAGCCAAGATTGACCAACAATATGAAACAAAATAAAGGGCCCAACTGGGTCGGAGGTCGGACGAAATTTCTATTGTGGCAAGTTACCTTTGTGTTAACGACTGGGAAATTCGCCTGACTAGTTTTATTGAAAGAAGATTTTCTGTATTTTACTTTTTCACTTTTTTTTTTCAAAAAAAATTTCTATGTATCGAATAAAAAAAATTCAAGATCAAGTACATCATGCTAGATGGCTCTCATATAAAATTTTATGAAAATCGTTCGTATTTTTTGCGAATAAAAATAAAATTTTCGATTTATCGGTTTTTCTGCAGTATTAATTAGGTTTAGGAGAACTTTTAGATTACACAGTTTCGTCAAAATAGGTGAAGCCGAACCACTTAAAAGATAATCGCTTAAAATAGTACTGTTGTATATGGTGGGTACCGTTAATAAATAAATTCGGATTTTTTTTTTAGCTTAAAGTCATCCCCGTTGAAAACAAATCATTCATATAAAATTTTATCAAAATTGATCGTATTCTTACGAGAAAAATGGAATAAAAAAAAACTGTTTTTTAGAAAATGTTTGCAGTTTTATTCAGCCTTATTGTGAAGTTGGCCCGAATTGCATTCCACCCGGAAAAATTAATCTATTACGGAACTGTGGAGCTGGATTTCCAAAGCTCCAAAATGACCGCAATCACTTTTAAATCGATACTGGAGAAAGCTTTTCCGCAGTTTTCTGAAATATTTGGTGGACATCGATGGACTTTCCAACAAGACAATGCACCGATACATACCGCACGGACAGCATAAGCTTGAATTCAGAACCAAAATGTAAACCTACTTGCATGGCCACCATATTCACCCGACCTGAACATCATGGAAAACGTGTGGGGTTGGCCTTCAAGAAAAGTCTACGAAGGAGGAAGGCAGTATGATGAAACGGAAGAGATAATTGAAGCCATAAAACAAACCTGGTCCGAAATTTCGCTTGGTTATTTGACAAAACTCTATGAATCTCTACACAGCAGACTACTTGAAGTGATTCAGCGATCAGGAGGTAGTACCTCGTAACATAAAACTAACACTTATTTATACAAAAAAAAATTTACTGTTTAATTGTTTTTTAAACTTGAAACAGGTAAATTTGTTTACTGTCCTTAATCATGTGAAACAAAAAAAAGCAGGTACATTTTATGACCTTTTTGGGAAAAGCGTCTTAAAATATGCAGTTATCAACATAATCCTAATTTTTCTTTACTATATAAACCTAATATATCTTTCATTCGTTTTGCATTTGGTTTTCCCCAAAATACCGAGGGGTTTGAGAAATATCGCAAAATGAAAGCCTGTCCTTAATCAAGTGACACGGAATGTAATAATACCTTTTGAACGGGGTTCTCAGCGTCTCTCATTTGTACATGTTAATGCGATACTAGGTACAATGATTTTGGTACCGCTAAAAGTAAAACCTGATTTCAAGTACAATCAAAAACTTGATATACACTGCGGTCACTTGAATAGGTTCAACTTTCGTCGCTCCTTAAACATCATATTATGTAACGAGCTACGCGACGCGACGTTCCGTTTTAATCGCGAAGACAACTGCAATGATACTAGCATTCAGTTGGAATTGGACGATCCAAAACTGAGAGGCCGCCGTTTTTAGAGGTCAGGTCGCCGTGAACCCCAGACAAGTGGGAAATTTGTGTTTCTAATTGAGACACGTCCGCAAAAAAAGGGAAAATTCTTAAATTTTGGAAGTTAGTCATGCAGGCCCTAAGAACACAATTCTAAACAGCCATGGTTGCGAAAAATGCAGATTTTTTTTCTCTTAATAGCAAGATTTTTCAAAGGCAGACTTTTTAAAGGCATAATTTTGAAACCAGAATTTCGACCCGCTCCCCTTTTTATCAAAAAAAATCGTTTTATGAGAAATTCCACATGGTATGTACAATGTAAGTAAATTAGTTATATGTAGTTATACATACATTCCATACCTATATAATATGTAATTGTAATGTAGGTTTGGTCATCAAAAACCACAACGTTTTAAGTTCTACATTTCTTCATTAATAAAAACTTTGAAATGAGTTAAATTAAAACGTTTAATTTTTTAACAATGTTTATTGTATAATCTTTGTAAGAGCAATCAAACAGACAATGCATTTTACTTTCATTGTTATAATATAATAATAAATAATCAATCATTCAATATAAGTAAAGTAGGTAAACCTCGTGATGGAATTTAGCACATTGTCTCTACAATGAACAAATTTGTTTTCGTAATAGAATTGAGTATCAAGAAATCAATGAGAAATAAACTTAAGATGACAAATAACAAATAAACAACATTACAATGTTGATGCTTAGGTATAGGTGTTTTAATTTTGTTATTGTTCAAAAGTCCTTGAGAAACCAAGCTTTGGAAATATTCACTTTTTTTGTATTAAAATCAAATTCTTTCACTATAGGTATCTACAACTTTTTTTTTTGTTTATGATTATGACAATTTCAAAACACACAAATGGCATAAAGTGACCAACAGACAGAATTCGATGAATGCGCATAACAAAAGAGATTTTTTTTTTAACTTTCAGAAATCAGAAACTATCCTGTTTAGAACCATTTTGTCTAAGGCATCTGGATACAAGAAAGAACTAGAGAAATCTAGTGATCGTTGGACCAAGTGGACATCCATTGGCGAGTAAAGATGTAGTAAAGTACCTTGGTATCTGGCTAGATCAGTATCTATATTTCAATCGACTTATAGATGCTGCTCTGGCCAGAGCTAAGGGAGCGTTTGCTCTGACAAGACGGTTGTTTTATAGCAGCTGCCTTGAAAACAGGGTGAAGTACAGAAAATTTCGTTGGATATAAAAAATAATTAACTTTAAAATTGTTTTTAGAGCGAATTTTTTATTAATTAGGTAAAAAAAAACTTTACTAAATTTCTTTAAAATTGGTGCAGCGGTTCAAAAGATAGTCGGTGTAAACCAGGTAACGTTAATAAGCTGATTCTGAACAAAATTCCCATGCTGGCATGGGTCATGTCTTTCATGGGAAATAACTTATAGAATTTTTTATCGAAATTGATCGTATTATTTCGAGAAAAATAGAACTATCGGTAACGCTAATAAGGTAGGCAGATAACGTTAATACCAAGGTCAAAATTAAAAATAACATCCAGGAATTTTTCTCTAAAAATAGTTTGTACAAAGTTAAAAGAAAATCGCCCTAATCTTTAAGGCTGTATAAAGTGTCTTTATAACCAGATTGACAGACAGACTAAAACCCATTTTTTAAAGTGTTGTCTATCATCGTAATGGCATTTCTGATTGTTACCTATACATTTTTTTTGCAGAATAATCCATAACTTGCCTTATTGAACCTATTATCGCAAATAAAAAGTTCAAACAGTCCCTGCAGTAGTTTTCATTTTTCGTTGCAGGACTTATAAACTACGTTTTGTTATCTTGCCGGCTTATGACCGCGTCCCCTTGAGAAATTCTTTGCGACCACTTAGGACCAGGAGGACGCGACCCACAGTTTGAAAAACACTGCTCTATGATATACTATAACTCTATAAGGCAAGTCTTGGATTCGTGCAAAAAAAAAGATTTGAGATAACAATCAAAAATGACATTACGTTGATAGAGAAGACGAAAAAAGTGTGTCCGGCATTTCTTTCTGTCTGTCTGTCGGTCCGTCCGTCTGTCTCGGCACCTACGACCTAAAAGGGTGGGCCGATTTTCTTCAAATTTGGTAGGTATTGTTTTTAGGGTATTACGCCCAGATATTTTTGTAGGTCTAAAAATAACGGTACCTGCCATGAGGAAGGTTTTTAAATTTCGATATCGGCTTAAGCGATTTAAATGAAACCCAATACTGAAATTGTCCTAGCTTCCTAACTATAAATTAACAAGAGCATTGAATTTTGAAAACAAAACTTATAGTTAGTTACATAAAATTATGAAAAAAATTAGTTTGATTTTTTTTTTTTTTTTGTTTTACCGTTGTTTTTAAATAATTTTGTTTTTTAATTTAGGTAAATTTTTTTAGAAAAAAAATTTTACCCGCCTAAATAGGCCCCCCCTCCTATACCATTTTGTTTTGTCTTAACCAACCTACACACTCCATCTTTTTGGCACACCTTGTGTAAATCACCCTCTATTGCATATAAAGTTTTTGGATAAAAATGCATATACCAGATAGATATGGTTTTAACGGTTTCTTCTCAAAATCTGATGGTAAGACCGAAACCGAAAATACCTACAAGAAAAATACCATTTCTGGAATATGCGGGAAAATTATATCAACAATGTCACTTGAAAGCTTCAAATGACAGAAAAGTCCTTTTAGTTTATAATAATAAAAAGTAACTCTTTTGCTTAAAGTATAGATAATGTTTATAGATGAGTAAATACGTAGGGTCTCCTACCTATAATGACGTTTTTTCAAAATTACGCAATGCATTACAATTCCCGACACGTTTTAACGTTTCATCAACACTTTGAAAATTAAATCGAAATATTGTGTATGCTTATATTAACAATTATAATTATTCAGTCATTGATTTCAGTGGAACAATAATTCATTAATATTAACATTCTGACACTAAATAAAGAATTAACTTCGAAACGAGCATTTTACTTGGAAATTAAAAAACAATATCAAATGAGTTCAATTTTTAATTCAAAATTATTAGGTTTCTGAAGACATAGTCATGTGTAGATAAGTTATTAATAGCTTGAAGCTTCACAGTCACTGCATAAACCCAAAGCTTGGGTTTTTTTTAGATTAAGAAAGCTACGTAATTTTTCAATGACTAAATATTTGAAAAATGGATTTGATAAGACATGCAGAGAATTGTTTGAGGTTCCCACTTCTATTTTGGGATGTAACAGTTCACAACATTGGTATTGTGCCTATAGTTAGTTCTGAGACTCGTCCCATAGTGGTTGCAACCTTATAGTTGTGGTTTCTTGAATAAATGAACTGTAAATAAATTTAAATTATTTTATAAATTGTTTGCTGACCATGAACATAGCCTAGATTGTTGGAGTGTTTTCTTGTATCTTAAGTTGTAAGGTGGACAGTGTTATATTAAAGTGTGTTACAGAAACGATTCGAATGATTAATATGCAAGCAAATGTAAACAACGACTCCATGGGAGGAAACATGACCATTAATATTTCGTCCAATGGCATCAGTGTAACAAAAGAGCATTCAATTTTAGCTATAGCGTTATTGTTTCTCTTCGTTGGTATATTGGGAAATTTCCTGGCACTGGTGAAACTAGCTAGAAGAAAGACTTATAACTGTGATCGCTACAAAATGATGCTGAGGTAAGTGTTAAGTTAATATTATACGACATACACATAGCCCTTACAAAACTTACTCCTAACCAAAAAATTATATAGAATTTTAAATAAAATAAAGTTTAGTTCTTAGCTTCATGAAATTTTGGATTTAAATATGGCGCTCTAAAAAAGGGGATAATTTTTCAAATTTTGCTAAAAAATTTAAGGAAAATGCGAAAAAACGCTTTTGCCGTAGGACGTAAGAAATAAAATTATAGAGAAAAAAACGGTAAAAGGCCGAAAATTTACAAAATACAAAATATATTTTACAAAATATACTTTAACTGTACGTGTACTCATTAACTATACTTATTTCTTAAGCGGCTAAGGTACAGTACGCTCAGACACGGTGTTATAGTAAAATCAAAATCTTTTGATTTTGGTGTCGGTGTTCGATCGGTGTGATGTGCATGACACACAAGCGCGTGCACAAGTGTAATGTGTATTGGCCGCTTTACACCCCAACGTCCAGATTTTTTTTTGGAAAGAATTTCAATTTAAGAAAATTAAGTCCCAGCATTAAATTATAATTTTTTAAATAAAAATAGGACAGCGGCGTTGCCGTTCCAGGGAGATATAGTTTTAAATTTGTTGCAATAACGTTAGGCAGTTTTTCAACATATCTGTTGAAAAACTTTCATCGTTCTCTTTATTATAATATTTTGATATTTGAATACCAATTGTCCTTAAGATTTAGAAAACGCTTTAAAAAATGTATTTGAAACAAAAGGGCGCTCTAGTTTTTTATCATTTTAAAACTGAAATGATTGGTACCTACTTAATTGGTTAATTAATTAAATATTTTAAAGTGTTTGAAGCATTTGGATAATAATTTCTAAAAACAGGAATTTATTTTTGTGGAAATGAAGCATTAAACCTAATTTGTTCAACCAAATAAATAATTTCCTGTAAAATGAATAGGTATCTACAACTAAAAATATTTCATCATGGCATTACAAACATCAGATATTTATATTAAAAGACATTGGGGCATATTCATAGTTGTTTTTAAATTACAGTTTTGCGTATAGTCTCGGTTTAAGCAATATGTTATTAAAGTAGGATAAACTCGGGTTTTTTTCTGAAAGTTTCGAATGTGCCGCATTTACTTCGTGTTCAAAGCATTTTATTTCACAGATGCCAACTTTGCAGAGTACAAAAATTGTCTTACTAAAATAATAAAATAATAAAAGTCAATTTTAACGAAAAGTCAATGTTTTTTTTTACTTCTGAATAGCACACGCGAACAAGTTCTTCACGAACTTATCTATCACAGAAACTTAAAAAAAAATAATTTATGTCGAAGAGTGAGGTGTTAATAAAAAATTAATTATTATTATTATTATTATATCATACAAATGTATATTGATCAGTAAGTCATTAATAATTCACCGCAACGTTTATATTTATTAAAACATATTTGTTTTTTTAGCTACATCCATACGTACACCTACGTATGTAGGTAGGTACATATGTATATCTACATTTAAATTTTCATTTAACAGAGAATGAGAAAAATCTTTAATCAAGTAGAAATTATCGGCGAGAAGAAATTAAACGCGAAAAAGCTTGTTTTAGTTCGAGGAGTATGGGTACTTGTACCCATACATACATTATAGATAAAGTCACAGTCAGAAAGAAATCGAACCTTCAATCCCCCATTAAGTAGGTATCCCAAATGTTGGGGGTTTTTCGTTCAAACATCCATGCAGACATATTTTTTGTTGCTAAGATTTGCCGAGAACGATCCTAATTCTCATCTTTTCACCCTCATTTGGGGATGCAATCGTTTACAAAGTTTTTAAGCTTAGTCAGTTTTGAGATGCGCACAAGAGTACAAGCTAGCTTTATTGTGGTAGCTTGTGTATTATGATGCTGCATTATTCTCAATTGTTATTAAACAAAAAAAAAATCATAAACTGGTTGAACAAGGTGCGCTTGTCATTCGGAACATTAAAGTGAAGTGTCTTGCAAGTGTTTACATTGGATGTGATTTTATAATGTAAATAACTGTTTGCTGACGGTTGTGGTTTTTAAAAACATGGATCTTGGAGTACTTTCAAAAAATTATTCAAATAGTTTTGGTGAAAATGCAAACATCAAGTCATTGGACATAAATATGACCATTGCTCTAGCTCCCACGGGCGGGGGAATAAAATATCATAAAATATTAGCTGTAGCGTTTTTGTTACTCATCGTTGGAATCGTAGGAAATTTCTTGGCATTGGTGAAACTAGCCAGAAAAAGGAATTCCAGGAGCGGAGGCTACCTACTGATGTTGCGGTAAGTGAAATTAACGAATAAAATAATTCTCATTTCACTTAAGAAATACCTACTCCTCTCAACGAATATTCTCTGATGTAAGCTATAACGAATTACTTTCGATTCATAATTAAACTGCAATCATTATATTTTTAAAAATGTTCGGCATTATCTTCTATATGGGTACAGTGAAATTATAATTGTATTGTTAAGGTCGGAGTGTTCTTGTTTGAAAAAAAGGACGAGATGAGAGATGGTTGATAAGTTACATTGTGACTTAAAAGTTATTTAATTTTTCTATAGTAAACAAAATTAACGTAGATGCCAAACAAAATTTGAGAACAAATGAAATTATTTAACGGAATTTAGTTTAAAAAGTGCACAGATTAATGTTAAAACTTTTCATTCCGATTGTATAAGTATCTGGAGAAAAAACGTGGTGGTCCATCTTACCTGGGTGGTCCATATACACCGCCCTTATTTTACTACCAAAGTGTTGCCAGACGCCTCAAAGGTTTATGTGCAAAAACTAACTTTTTTTTCCCTTAATGTATAAAAAAATAAATGATACACCAAAAAATCAAGAAAAATCCCCTGATTTAAAAAATCCCAGTCACAGACGATTTATTTTTAGCCAAAGGGTTGCTATATTTATTTATTTGTATAGGTATTTATTCAAACTGAAACCCTGTTTGTACTTTAATCCTTTAAAAAATATTTAATTTAAGAAAAAATTAATAATGAAATTAATTATAAACAAACACATGTTTTCAAGTAACTTGCTAATGGTAATGGCAATGTTTTTTTGTGTATTGAATTCAAAGATCTATTCAAGTGATTTGACTGAGTCTTATTGTTATTGTCGCGTCTGGCTGGCAGGCGCGTGCTGGGAACCCTCTACCTGCTCTGAACAAAAAAAAAAAACATTTTAAAAAAAATTATGTAGGTTTACCAAAAATATTTCATAAAATCTAATTTTATGCAAAATGGACGTGTTGTTACAATTATTTTTTTTTACACACAATTTTCAATTACATTACTGTAAATTGTACCTATGGTTTTCAGGAATTAATTTTTGCTTGCAAGACATCAAAAGCATAAAACTTAAACATAAAAAATAGGCCCAAACATTTTGGTTGAACTCGAGGGCTAACTTCGATTTTGAAAAAATAAAAAATCAGGCCAAATAACCATAAATAAATAAATAATAGATCACTTAAAAACGGTTTTTGGCGGTTCTTCATTTTTTCGGCGAATTTTCCTTTTGTTTTTTGAGACATTTGTCATAAATGTCAGTAAAGAAATAATTATTATTCATATGTTAAAATGTATTTTTGTCGACGTAGAAAGTGCAAATGGCATAACGTGATAACGCTTAAATATGTATAAGGATGAGCCATTTTGCATACCAGCCAAACTCGAACGTCGCACCCACTGTTTTGAGCGTTTCTTCATTTTTCATTTTTTAGTTTTCTCCTTTCACACTTTATATTTATTGTCATCATCGATAGGGTATATAAAGCCAGCATTTCTGTGCTCAGATGGCAAAATGTTATGAGTTAATTTTTCAAATTTTACATGCATTTTTGCAGCCCAAAATGTTATAAAAAGTCAGAAAGTTGTTTTAAATTAAATTTACAAAAGAAGAAAACAAAAAAACTTTGATTTTTGAAATCAACTTTTTGATTTTTCATAAAACTTTGAGCTACAAGCTTCTTCGAAATCATTTTCATATTTAGAAACAAATAATCCGTCTTTCTGAATAATATTTTAAAGTAAGGAAAATTTGCATTAAAATAAATAACAAATTACATAACAGGGAACATGCAGAATTTTCAGAATTACCTCATCGTTCAATTACTTGGGGCCAACGAAGCGGTTTACCTGGAAAGTTTCAAAGCAGTTTTTATAGATTTTATTGTGCTCTTTTCGAATTTTCGTTTTGCTAAAGTATAATGACGCTGGAGTCACAATTTTAAAAAAATTGAGGGCAGACATTTTTGTTGCCGATATATTATCTTTATTAATTGACTGGCGGATTTTAAGGTGTTATTATGGAATGAAAAGCGTGTGGAATAGCCTTCATATAGTACTTTTTTTTTGTATGCTAATAATAACATTCTCGATATTTAAAAAAAATAAAAAGAAGGTTAATCCGTTAATATTCTTTAAATAACTTAAAAGTGTGTTTTTTTTTATATAGGTGGTTTTCGTTATTTTTTAATTTTCTCAAAAAGTGCACCACTTTTGAGCATCCTGTTTTCTGTTTTTGGCTTAAATTTAATTAGGGCAATTGATTCTGAAAACAAAAGTTATATTTAATAATATAAAATTTGAAAAAACTTAGTTTGACATTTTTTTTAAATCTTTTTTTTTTAAATTTTGAGTTTGAAAATTTACTTTACAGCTATTCTATTCACTAAAACAGTCTTTTTTTTTAAAGAAAACAAAAGAAAAGACTTTCTACATTCCAAAAATGTATAGTATGGCATTGTAAGTTTTACCGTTGTATTTTAATAATTTTTTCACTGTTTTAAGTCAATTTTTTAGAAAATTGCCCCTTCTGCCTAAACAGAAAGAGATGGACCCCCTCTTATACAGTTTTGTTCTTGTCTTATGGGCTCGCAACACTGTGAGACGGTTAAATTGAATAAAACAACTCGACATTTACACGTATAGGTACACTGCTGGTCACTTGATTGAGGCCAAAAACATTTATTACCTGTGGGTACGTACATATTTTCCAAAAATAAAGCTATGAAATTTTGGGCGTGACTTGGAAAATCCAATAGTTTATATAGATTTTGGTTATACCATCACTCCCAAAATTTACTGTTGGTTTATGGTCTATGACTTATAACATTTAGCCGCATCTGACCACAGAACTGTCAATTTATAATCGTGAAACCTTGCACATTACAAAAGAATCGTAGTACCATCGAGTTTATATACAATGGTAGTACTATGAGTGCACATCTAGACTTCATTATTCAGTCATGATTTTTTAATAGTTTTTACTTAATTATCTAATTTACAGATGCTTAACAACCAATAACCTTATCGGCCTCATGGGCATTGCAACACTGCTTATACTAAAATCTTGCCTTTCCAAACACTTACTAGAGGAGTTAGCTCAGGGGTTTTGCGTGGGCTGGGTAATCTTCCGCTTTTTTGGAATTAGTTCTGGATGTATAGCTGTGATTATGTCCATTGATCGTTGCGTGGCTTTAACTCACCCCATTTATTACCAAAAGGTACGTACATATCTTGGAAAATTTTAAATGTTTTCTTAACCTTTGTAAGTACAATTTTTTTTTTTAGCATTTTACACGCAATTTCAATAGAAATGCTATTTCGATTTTAAGTTCAGTTGCAGCACTTTTGACTTTCTTACCATTCGTTGGTTTCGGAATTTATTTTGATGAAGAAACTGGAAATTGTCTACGATATCGTGAAGCAGTAACACTGGGAGACAGAGCATATGCGATCCTATTTTTTGTGTTTGGTAACTATAAACTTCATCTTAAATACATGTACCTAATAATTATAATTTATAATGTTTCTATAATTAGGAACCCTTATCTGTTTTATAATTGTTACTTGCAATATATTTGTTATTCGAGTGATTGTCTATGAAAGCCAAAGGAGGAACAGTTATTGTAGTTGCTCTTCGTCCCAATCAAATCTTACAATCGAGCCATCAATTGAGTTAAGGTTCTCAAAGCTAATGGCATTTCTTAGTTTATCTTTTGTTATCAGTTGGATGCCACAAATGGTAAATAATATAACTTATCCACTTATCATATTATTATTTTTATTAATGTCTTCATATTCTCAATATGGTCACTTGTTTTCTAGGTTTCCATTCTATTTGCATTAAGATCGAATCCGATGCCAAGGGATCATTGGTTCTTTCGATTGGCAGACATTTTGATGGCGTTAAACTTTACATTGGATCCGTATGTATACGTGTTGAGTGGAAAGAACTTTCCATTTTGTTTGAGTTTTCTAAAATGCTGGGGAAGTCGTGGTCGCGGCAAAACGCCATCTAACAATCAAAGACGAATCGGAATTAACAACAACACAATAGATTGTATTTTGTAATTTTGTTGCCATTTCATATAAAATTTGTATTTGTATAAGCCCGAAAGTATAATGCAGTTGAACCTAAGCCAGTCATTCCTTCTTTTTTCCATCTAGGATTTCTTATTAATTTTTGCATAGTATTATATTTATAGTTGATATTTCATGTAACGAAAACTGAGAAAGGTTTGTTTAAAAAATAAAGGATATCTACATGTTAGGTAATAGCTACAACATTGAGTGTATAAACTCAATGGTAATACCATTCTTGATTTCAATGGATTTGTTTGTTTAATTACAGAGTACCTATACGACCTACGTATACGACAAAACATAACAAGCACGGTAGTCATAAGTTATACATACATAATTTTGAAAGTAGTTTCGCTTTCCGTATGTACGAACTGGAATCGAATCGTTTTTGAACCTATAAAACAACAAATCTGTCATCAAGAACGATCAACCCTGATTAATTATCAAATTTGAAGCGATTACCTCCAATCGTTCGCTAGTCAATTAAGAGCTGGGGGGTACTATCAAATGCGCAACGGATCGCTTTTGATAGCTACGTATATGTCATTCTGCTATCCGTCGGGTGAACTACATTTTCCCAATTTAGTTTGATAGCTGTTTTCTGTTCATGTGAAATTCTTAAGAAGTTTCAACAAATATGTTGGTTGATTATTTTCTTAAACCAAAACTTTTTACCACTTCCAAACAGAATAAGAGAAAACTCAAACAGCAAAATTCGCAAAAACTTAAGAAAATAAAAACAAAAAATGTATTTAGCTGCCGGATGAAATGTGAGTTGATAGGTATATTATTGAATCGATTGTTATTTTAGGGGTAAAAATGTTAATAAACTATTATTTATAATCAAATATTCTAAATTAAGCAACAAATTTGTTTTTACTTAAATTTTTCGAAGCATTAGGTACCTACCTTAAAAGATAAATCAACAATTGAACAGATCCGCAGGAAAATTTACAAAAGCGGTAGTTTCAAAAGCGGTTTCGCTTTCAATTCGACCTTACAGAAAGCGAAACTACTTTCCATTGTCATTCTAGTATTGATATTGGTTGAGTAGTCATATTAAAATGATTTTATTAATTGTTTTTTTATTTGTTGGAGTCTTTTTTTATGAAAAGGTATTCAAAATTAATTCCTCAACGCAACATTTTGTCATGCAACGTTATACATTGAGGCTTATTTTGAGATTCGATCGAATAGCTAATTCGTTAGAATATTTCTATTCATTCGAATGAATTTTGTGTATTTAGACATTCTAACGAAAAATATTCATTGTGGAATGATTGCATAAAATGAACCTCTATGAATTTTATTTGCTTTGACATTTCTGTTTGATTAGTATGACCAATTTGATTTTTTTCGAAGACTTTTATGTTTCTAAAAGTTTTTCGGAAAATCAAACCTTTTTATAAAAAAAAATATAAGGCGAAGTTACATACTGGAAAAGTTGAGTATGTAAACAACAACAATAAAAACCACAGTTTTCCAATTTAGAAGCATTTAACAAACAATACGGTTAGTTGAATGATATACAAAAAAAACTCAAATTAACAATAAATCTTTTATATAATAAGGTTTATAGATTTGTTTTCAAACTTTTATGTCACTTTAATTTAGTTTAGAATTAAATAAAAAAAAAAAAAACTATACAGCAGGGTTCTTCGAAGTCTCTATTTATTTTATACATATCTGGGCACACTTCTGAATTATCAAAAAGAAAGATGAAACAGGTGACATTTGCTTAGTAAGTATAAAACAAAACAATCGTCTTCAAGCAAAACGCCGCGGTAGGAAAATATTTATTTGTTAACTTTTTATAAACATTTGTGGATACACCTTTGGAAATTGCGTGCGTCTTTAGAAAGAAGTTAGTAACCAAACAGGTTTTCAGAAGAACCTTCAAAAGCGATCCTTCAACCCGGTTTGTTAAACATCATTGAAATCTCGGCATTGTGTTCCCTTAATTTTATCCCGGTCAGTCCAGTTGGAATCTGAATGCAACGCTAATTAAAAACGTCAATAAATAGTTTATAAAAGGGATTAATTTTATTTATGTTTCCACAAAAAAAAACCCTAATTTACATGTTTTGTGTATCTATTCGCTCAGAAAAATTGAACGCTAAATAAATGAAATTGCTTTCGAATGATTAGAATGTCAAAAATTTGCTTGGTTTGCGAAAGATGAATGAACTTTCGATTGATAAAGTGAACTTTCTAATAGTTCGAATGTCAAAATGCAAATAACGCGAATTCGAATTACTTTCGATTGAAAACGAATTTAAAAATAAGGCTGATCGATCTTAACGCTGTGGCTGAGTTCCTAAAGTAGGTATCCCAAATGTTGGGGGGTTTTCGTTCAAACATCCATGCAAAGACATATTTTTTGTTGCTAAGATTTGCCGAGAACGATCCTAATTCTCATCTTTTCACCCTCATTTGGGGATGCAATCGTTTACAAAGTTTTTAAGCTTAGTCAGTTTTGAGATGCGCACAAGAGTACAAGCTAGCTTTATTGTGGTAGCTTGTGTATTATGATGCTGCATTATTCTCAATTGTTATTAAACAAAAAAAAAAATCATAAACTGGTTGAACAAGGTGCGCTTGTCATTCGGAACATTAGAGTGAAGTGTCTTGCAAGTGTTTACATTGGATGTGATTTTATAATGTAAATAACTGTTTGCTGACGGTTGTGGTTTTTAAAAACATGGATCTTGGAGTACTTTCAAAAAATTATTCAAATAGTTTTGGTGAAAATGCAAACATCAAGTCATTGGACATAAATATGACCATTGCTCTAGCTCCCACGGGCGGGGGAATAAAATATCATAAAATATTAGCTGTAGCGTTTTTGTTACTCATCGTTGGAATCGTAGGAAATTTCTTGGCATTGGTGAAACTAGCCAGAAAAAGGAATTCCAGGAGCGGAGGCTACTTACTGATGTTGCGGTAAGTGAAATTAACGAATAAAATAATTCTCATTTCACTTAAGAAATACCTACTCCTCTCTCAACGAATATACTCTGATGTAAGCTATAACGAGTTACTTTCGATTCATAATTAAACTGCAATCATTATATTTTTAAAAATGTTCGGCATTATCTTCTATATGGGTACAGTGAAATTATAATTGTATTGTTAAGGGCGGAGTGTTCTTGTTTGAAAAAAAGGACGCGATGAGAGATGGTTGATAAGTTACATTGTGACTTAAAAGTTATTTAATTTTTCTATAGTAAACAAAATTAACGTAGATGCCAAACAAAATTTGAGAACAAATGAAATTATTTAACGGAATTTAGTTTAAAAAGTGCACAGATTAATGTTAAAACTTTTCATTCCGATTGTATAAGTATCTGGAGAAAAAACGTGGTGGTCCATCTTACCTGGGTGGTCCATATACACCGCCCTTATTTTACTACCAAAGTGTTGCCAGACGCCTCAAAGGTTTATGTGCAAAAACTAACTTTTTTTTCCCTTAATGTATAAAAAAATAAATGATACACCAAAAAATCAAGAAAAATCCCCTGATTTAAAAAATCCCAGTCACAGACGATTTATTTTTAGCCAAAGGGTTGCTATATTTATTTATTTGTATAGGTATTTATTCAAACTGAAACCCTGTTTGTACTTTAATCCTTTAAAAAATATTTAATTTAAGAAAAAATTAATAATGAAATTAATTATAAACAAACACATGTTTTCAAGTAACTTGCTAATGGTAATGGCAATGTTTTTTTGTGTATTGAATTCAAAGATCTATTCAAGTGATTTGACTGAGTCTTATTGTTATTGTCGCGTCTGGCTGGCAGGCGCGTGCTGGGAACCCTCTACCTGCTCTGAACAAAAAAAAAAAACATTTTAAAAAAAATTATGTAGGTTTACCAAAAATATTTCATAAAATCTAATTTTATGCAAAATGGACGTGTTGTTACAATTATTTTTTTTTACACACAATTTTCAATTACATTACTGTAAATTGTACCTATGGTTTTCAGGAATTAATTTTTGCTTGCAAGACATCAAAAGCATAAAACTTAAACATAAAAAATAGGCCCAAACATTTTGGTTGAACTCGAGGGCTAACTTCGATTTTGAAAAAATAAAAAATCAGGCCAAATAACCATAAATAAATAAATAATAGATCACTTAAAAACGGTTTTTGGCGGTTCTTCATTTTTTCGGCGAATTTTCCTTTTGTTTTTTGAGACATTTGTCATAAATGTCAGTAAAGAAATAATTATTATTCATATGTTAAAATGTATTTTTGTCGACGTAGAAAGTGCAAATGGCATAACGTGATAACGCTTAAATATGTATAAGGATGAGCCATTTTGCATACCAGCCAAACTCGAACGTCGCACCCACTGTTTTGAGCGTTTCTTCATTTTTCATTTTTTAGTTTTCTCCTTTCACACTTTATATTTATTGTCATCATCGATAGGGTATATAAAGCCAGCATTTCTGTGCTCAGATGGCAAAATGTTATGAGTTAATTTTTCAAATTTTACATGCATTTTTGCAGCCCAAAATGTTATAAAAAGTCAGAAAGTTGTTTTAAATTAAATTTACAAAAGAAGAAAACAAAAAAACTTTGATTTTTGAAATCAACTTTTTGATTTTTCATAAAACTTTGAGCTACAAGCTTCTTCGAAATCATTTTCATATTTAGAAACAAATAATCCGTCTTTCTGAATAATATTTTAAAGTAAGGAAAATTTGCATTAAAATAAATAACAAATTACATAACAGGGAACATGCAGAATTTTCAGAATTACCTCATCGTTCAATTACTTGGGGCCAACGAAGCGGTTTACCTGGAAAGTTTCAAAGCAGTTTTTATAGATTTTATTGTGCTCTTTTCGAATTTTCGTTTTGCTAAAGTATAATGACGCTGGAGTCACAATTTTAAAAAAATTGAGGGCAGACATTTTTGTTGCCGATATATTATCTTTATTAATTGACTGGCGGATTTTAAGGTGTTATTATGGAATGAAAAGCGTGTGGAATAGCCTTCATATAGTACTTTTTTTTTGTATGCTAATAATAACATTCTCGATATTTAAAAAAAATAAAAAGAAGGTTAATCCGTTAATATTCTTTAAATAACTTAAAAGTGTGTTTTTTTTTTATATAGGTGGTTTTCGTTATTTTTTAATTTTCTCAAAAAGTGCACCACTTTTGAGCATCCTGTTTTCTGTTTTTGGCTTAAATTTAATTAGGGCAATTGATTCTGAAAACAAAAGTTATATTTAATAATATAAAATTTGAAAAAACTTAGTTTGACATTTTTTTTAAATCTTTTTTTTTTAAATTTTGAGTTTGAAAATTTACTTTACAGCTATTCTATTCACTAAAACAGTCTTTTTTTTTAAAGAAAACAAAAGAAAAGACTTTCTACATTCCAAAAATGTATAGTATGGCATTGTAAGTTTTACCGTTGTATTTTAATAATTTTTTCACTGTTTTAAGTCAATTTTTTAGAAAATTGCCCCTTCTGCCTAAACAGAAAGAGATGGACCCCCTCTTATACAGTTTTGTTCTTGTCTTATGGGCTCGCAACACTGTGAGACGGTTAAATTGAATAAAACAACTCGACATTTACACGTATAGGTACACTGCTGGTCACTTGATTGAGGCCAAAAACATTTATTACCTGTGGGTACGTACATATTTTCCAAAAATAAAGCTATGAAATTTTGGGCGTGACTTGGAAAATCCAATAGTTTATATAGATTTTGGTTATACCATCACTCCCAAAATTTACTGTTGGTTTATGGTCTATGACTTATAACATTTAGCCGCATCTGACCACAGAACTGTCAATTTATAATCGTGAAACCTTGCACATTACAAAAGAATCGTAGTACCATCGAGTTTATATACAATGGTAGTACTATGAGTGCACATCTAGACTTCATTATTCAGTCATGATTTTTTAATAGTTTTTACTTAATTATCTAATTTACAGATGCTTAACAACCAATAACCTTATCGGCCTCATGGGCATTGCAACACTGCTTATACTAAAATCTTGCCTTTCCAAACACTTACTAGAGGAGTTAGCTCAGGGGTTTTGCGTGGGCTGGGTAATCTTCCGCTTTTTTGGAATTAGTTCTGGATGTATAGCTGTGATTATGTCCATTGATCGTTGCGTGGCTTTAACTCACCCCATTTATTACCAAAAGGTACGTACATATCTTGGAAAATTTTAAATGTTTTCTTAACCTTTGTAAGTACAATTTTTTTTTTTAGCATTTTACACGCAATTTCAATAGAAATGCTATTTCGATTTTAAGTTCAGTTGCAGCACTTTTGACTTTCTTACCATTCGTTGGTTTCGGAATTTATTTTGATGAAGAAACTGGAAATTGTCTACGATATCGTGAAGCAGTAACACTGGGAGACAGAGCATATGCGATCCTATTTTTTGTGTTTGGTAACTATAAACTTCATCTTAAATACATGTACCTAATAATTATAATTTATAATGTTTCTATAATTAGGAACCCTTATCTGTTTTATAATTGTTACTTGCAATATATTTGTTATTCGAGTGATTGTCTATGAAAGCCAAAGGAGGAACAGTTATTGTAGTTGCTCTTCGTCCCAATCAAATCTTACAATCGAGCCATCAATTGAGTTAAGGTTCTCAAAGCTAATGGCATTTCTTAGTTTATCTTTTGTTATCAGTTGGATGCCACAAATGGTAAATAATATAACTTATCCACTTATCATATTATTATTTTTATTAATGTCTTCATATTCTCAATATGGTCACTTGTTTTCTAGGTTTCCATTCTATTTGCATTAAGATCGAATCCGATGCCAAGGGATCATTGGTTCTTTCGATTGGCAGACATTTTGATGGCGTTAAACTTTACATTGGATCCGTATGTATACGTGTTGAGTGGAAAGAACTTTCCATTTTGTTTGAGTTTTCTAAAATGCTGGGGAAGTCGTGGTCGCGGCAAAACGCCATCTAACAATCAAAGACGAATCGGAATTAACAACAACACAATAGATTGTATTTTGTAATTTTGTTGCCATTTCATATAAAATTTGTATTTGTATAAGCCCGAAAGTATAATGCAGTTGAACCTAAGCCAGTCATTCCTTCTTTTTTCCATCTAGGATTTCTTATTAATTTTTGCATAGTATTATATTTATAGTTGATATTTCATGTAACGAAAACTGAGAAAGGTTTGTTTAAAAAATAAAGGATATCTACATGTTAGGTAATAGCTACAACATTGAGTGTATAAACTCAATGGTAATACCATTCTTGATTTCAATGGATTTGTTTGTTTAATTACAGAGTACCTATACGACCTACGTATACGACAAAACATAACAAGCACGGTAGTCATAAGTTATACATACATAATTTTGAAAGTAGTTTCGCTTTCCGTATGTACGAACTGGAATCGAATCGTTTTTGAACCTATAAAACAACAAATCTGTCATCAAGAACGATCAACCCTGATTAATTATCAAATTTGAAGCGATTACCTCCAATCGTTCGCTAGTCAATTAAGAGCTGGGGGGTACTATCAAATGCGCAACGGATCGCTTTTGATAGCTACGTATATGTCATTCTGCTATCCGTCGGGTGAACTACATTTTCCCAATTTAGTTTGATAGCTGTTTTCTGTTCATGTGAAATTCTTAAGAAGTTTCAACAAATATGTTGGTTGATTATTTTCTTAAACCAAAACTTTTTACCACTTCCAAACAGAATAAGAGAAAACTCAAACAGCAAAATTCGCAAAAACTTAAGAAAATAAAAACAAAAAATGTATTTAGCTGCCGGATGAAATGTGAGTTGATAGGTATATTATTGAATCGATTGTTATTTTAGGGGTAAAAATGTTAATAAACTATTATTTATAATCAAATATTCTAAATTAAGCAACAAATTTGTTTTTACTTAAATTTTTCGAAGCATTAGGTACCTACCTTAAAAGATAAATCAACAATTGAACAGATCCGCAGGAAAATTTACAAAAGCGGTAGTTTCAAAAGCGGTTTCGCTTTCAATTCGACCTTACAGAAAGCGAAACTACTTTCCATTGTCATTCTAGTATTGATATTGGTTGAGTAGTCATATTAAAATGATTTTATTAATTGTTTTTTTATTTGTTGGAGTCTTTTTTTATGAAAAGGTATTCAAAATGAATTCCTCAACGCAACATTTTGTCATGCAACGTTATACATTGAGGCTTATTTTGAGATTCGATCGAATAGCTAATTCGTTAGAATATTTCTATTCATTCGAATGAATTTTGTGTATTTAGACATTCTAACGAAAAATATTCATTGTGGAATGATTGCATAAAATGAACCTCTATGAATTTTATTTGCTTTGACATTTCTGTTTGATTAGTATGACCAATTTGATTTTTTTCGAAGACTTTTATGTTTCTAAAAGTTTTTCGGAAAATCAAACCTTTTTATAAAAAAAAATATAAGGCGAAGTTACATACTGGAAAAGTTGAGTATGTAAACAACAACAATAAAAACCACAGTTTTCCAATTTAGAAGCATTTAACAAACAATACGGTTAGTTGAATGATATACAAAAAAAACTCAAATTAACAATAAATCTTTTATATAATAAGGTTTATAGATTTGTTTTCAAACTTTTATGTCACTTTAATTTAGTTTAGAATTAAATAAAAAAAAAAAAAACTATACAGCAGGGTTCTTCGAAGTCTCTATTTATTTTATACATATCTGGGCACACTTCTGAATTATCAAAAAGAAAGATGAAACAGGTGACATTTGCTTAGTAAGTATAAAACAAAACAATCGTCTTCAAGCAAAACGCCGCGGTAGGAAAATATTTATTTGTTAACTTTTTATAAACATTTGTGGATACACCTTTGGAAATTGCGTGCGTCTTTAGAAAGAAGTTAGTAACCAAACAGGTTTTCAGAAGAACCTTCAAAAGCGATCCTTCAACCCGGTTTGTTAAACATCATTGAAATCTCGGCATTGTGTTCCCTTAATTTTATCCCGGTCAGTCCAGTTGGAATCTGAATGCAACGCTAATTAAAAACGTCAATAAATAGTTTATAAAAGGGATTAATTTTATTTATGTTTCCACAAAAAAAAACCCTAATTTACATGTTTTGTGTATCTATTCGCTCAGAAAAATTGAACGCTAAATAAATGAAATTGCTTTCGAATGATTAGAATGTCAAAAATTTGCTTGGTTTGCGAAAGATGAATGAACTTTCGATTGATAAAGTGAACTTTCTAATAGTTCGAATGTCAAAATGCAAATAACGCGAATTCGAATTACTTTCGATTGAAAACGAATTTAAAAATAAGGCTGATCGATCTTAACGCTGTGGCTGAGTTCCTAAACAGAAAAAAATGTTTTTAGTCAAACCGTGGAAATCTGCCAAGAAACATAATATAATATAATAGTCCCCACGACCTAGTTTGACATTTTCTCTATTAAGATTGGTCGTTATAATCATTTAAAAGGCTTAACTTCCGTTTACTTCAACATTTCCGGTTCCGATTTCATGTAGATTTAATATTTAGTTATTTAATATTTAGTTATGTTGGTGCTTCGATGTAACAAATTTAGGTCTCAAAACATTATACTTACTTAAAATATATTTTTAAAAAAGCACAGAAATATTTTTAACCACAATTTTCGGAAACAATTGTTTAAACGGATCCATTTTTTTCATATGTAATCTTGTACAAAAACGTCAATTATGCGTTTGCAATAAAATTATTTGACGTTGATCAAGAATTCATTTATGACGATTGCAACTACTGCGTCATAAAATGACGATCATTTGACGATCAAAATGATTTTGATTTTACTCACTTTATGAATTAATTTATTGTTTATTCTTAATGTTCAGTTTTGAACAAAAAATTATATATAACTAATCAGACTCAAATTTTTATTTATTTTAATGCAAGGAAATATAAACAAAATGACATTCGCCGTCAATTAACTAACCGCAAAAAAAGTATCGAAAATATAACACGAAAGAGACGAAAGCGAAAACAGAAATCCCAAACTTCATTTTCGACACCAAAAACGACTCGATTCGTATTCCCAAATCCCAAAGATTTTTTCAAACTCAAACTAAATGAGGATATCGAGTAATTATTATTGACCTAATTCCCTGTAACAAAAATCACTCAAAACGAACCGAACGAAATTCTTCTGCATACATTTGTATTTGTTTTTCTTTATTTCTCTTGCCTTTAAACTCAAAAATAATTGCTACAAGAGTAAAAAAAAAAAAGAAAACAAGTCGATAGTAACGACATCCATCTAGCAGTTTTTCGAGTCGTTTTTAATTCGATATTTCTTTTTCGACACGCCTTACTTCGTCCAATTATCGAATACGAATGTTTTTCTACTTAGTTGAAATCTTCGTGATTTTTTTGACAGCCGTAGTCGGGATGGTTAATTCTTCGTATCCCAAATATGTTTCCAAAATGTCCGGTGATGTAACCATTAAACAAAACAAGAACTTGGTTCTCATCTTTTTTTAACTTATTTTTTTTAAATATATAAATCATTCATTGCCTCTCTTGATTCCGCTGAAAAATTAATTCTTTTGTTTTTAAATTTAAATAAAAAAGTGAACAAATCGTTTCAAATGTCTTGTTTACATCTAGGGGTATTTATTATTTTTGTTTGTTTGCTTTAATTGTTAAAATTAAAATTATAAATTACTAAGTAAGTCAGAAAATGGTAAATTTAATACACGTGCCAGTTATTATTGTACATAATACATAATATAATAATACCTTTACGCATATCTCTATTATGCTTAGAGAAATAAAAAAGACCTACTCAAATGTATTATTTTATTACAATTTAGTCATGAATATACCTAATAACGGTTGTAACGACCGCGTCCACGACCTCTAGGCGTCGCTTTAGCAGCAGGTGTCTTGGCAGCCGCAGCTCCTTTCTTCGTTGGAGACGCTTGTGTGGGAGTGGTTGCTGCTGGGGCTGGGGTTGCAGCAACGGGAGTAGCTGGAGCTTTAGTTTCAGCCTTTGCGGGTGTTTCTTCCTTTGCTTCTTCATTTTGTGTTTCCATTTCTTCTTCTTCAGCTGCTTCACCGTTCTCCTCATCGGCCATCTCTTCGTCAGCTGTCTCTTTCTCACCATTCTCTGCCATATCGACATCCTCATCGTCACCGGTGGCTTCTGATGGATCGTACAACTCATCGTTAGCTTCCTCCTCCTCGCCATTTTCTTCCTTAGGTTCAACTTCGGCTTCTTCATCAACTGCTTCCTTCTTAGCTTCGGTAGCGGCAGCAGCAGCGGTGGCTTCCTCAATCTTCCTCTTCTTGCGCTCAGTTTCCTCAATAGCAGCGGCGGCTCTCTTTTGAGCAATCTTGGTGTCACTGGACTTGTCATTCAAGAATTTCACAAACTGACGATGGTGAGAAACAGTACGTGAATGTACCTCAACAGTCTTCTCGTTGTCGAAGAATTTGCTACAAATGGAGCACTCGTAGCATTCCAACTTTGTAATAAGACTAGACCCCACTGGTCGAGTCCAGTTGTATTTTGGCAACTTGGCGTCGATTTCTACTGGAACATCATCGCCATCATTGAAGTCAATGATAATTTCTTCAGTATCTTCTGGCAAAGCAACCTCCTCTTCTTCTTCTTCCTTAGTTTCATTCAATTCATCGCCTTCCTTTGTTTCTTCGGCGGCATCTTCTTCACCCTCTTTCTTCTCATCACCTTCTTCATCTTCCTTCTTCTCGGCACCCTCTTCACCCTCCTTCTTGACTTCACCAGCAACAGCTGGGGCAGCAGCCTTCTTCTTCTTCTTTTGTGGTGGACGGACATCCTTCAACTCATCCTCTTCAGTCAAGATGGTCAGGGTGTTCTTCTTGCGCTCACCAACCTTGGTGTTCTTCTCTGCTGCCTTCTTCAAATGATCAGCTGACAGCAAATGAGAATCGTAATCAATACGGGTGGAGAATTCCTTGTTGCACTCAGCACACTTGGGATGCAAAAATTTCTTTAATTGCAAATGTCCATCAGATTTACGATGAGCCGACAAATGACCATGGAAGTTCAAATCGCACATGGTGCAGTATTCCAAATTGCGGTTCTTAGATTTGCCCATACGCTTCAAGCGATCCAACTCAACTGATTTCAACTGTTCAGCAATCTTAGCTTCTTGACGAATCATGTTAGCCCGTAGACGGTAGCTTTCTTCAATACCTTCGCGCATCATCAAATGAGCACGTCCCTTAATGTGGTTTTCAAACGAATTGGCATCCCACATGTGTTTCTTGCAGAGATGACAGTAGAACATGTCGTTGGGTACATTGGCGTAAGGAGATTCCTTGACTTGGCTGCAATGTTGATTGGATTGATTGATTGATTCAGGATCAAATTTGAATCGAAGAAAAATTGAAAGTGAAAAATAAGAAAAACATGAATTAGTTTTATTTGAAATCAAAAGGTAATGGACTTTTTTTGTTTTGCTTTTTGATGGATTCAAAACGAAAGTCTTTATAAGTTGGTATATATTGTTTTTTTTTTTTTTTTCAATTTAGCAAAACCTTGTACATAATTCAGACTTCGATTACAAAATATAAGAGTTCAGTTCCCACAACAGGAGTAAAGAAGTATTTTTGTATTTTTAATTAATTATTGTAAACTAACATTACTTTAAATTCAAAACGACTTTTCGAGTGGATTTGTAAGAGAATTGTTCTCTTTTTCCAACTAAAAATATCTATCAAGAGGAAATATTTGATTTATTTAATCAGAGTTCTTACATCGTTTAATAGTCAATTTTGGACTTACGAAACAACTAGTAAGAAATTATAAGTGGAAATAATGCAACTCAACGGATAGACGGCGTTCTTGATTTTAAAGTAGGAACAACTTTCAGACAAATTGAAACTTAGAGGAAAAAATACGTATCGTTGTCATCTATAATAAACCAAGAGTTAAATTTTGTGGTAAAAAATGTGTTATAGGATTTGCTTTGTAAAAGCAAACTTCAAAACTTTCCCTCATTCATTTAACTGCAATCTATCTTTTGTTTTGTTTATGTTTTTCAAATTATTACAAAGAATGCAAAACAATGCAAAATAATGCACATAATGCAAAAAATGCATAATAAATTCTCAAATGATTGCATATAAATTGCATTACATGCAATCGTTTTGTTGTCAAATAAATGGTGATTGCGAATTGTGAAGTTGAAAGTGAAATCAAGCTATTTTTTATTGAATTCAATGAATGATTTTAAAGGAATGCTTTCGCAAAAGATTGTATTCGGCTGACGTTTAAACGATGGTTTTGCTTGTTTTAATTAATCATGGGAAGATTTTGTTTCCGTTTATCGCCGTCTTATTTACAAGTTAAAAATTAATCAATGTCATCAATTTACCACAGCCAGTAATAAGAATGCTGGCTGAAATTGTCAAATTATGATTGTGTATGCAAAAAACCGAAGTTTTTCCAAGTATAACGAAAATATGCACAAGTTTTCTTGTAACATTTTGGACAGAATACGAAAATTGTTATTTAAATTGTGACCGCTTGTTAGAATCGGACAGACTAAAAAAGACAAATCTACTTAATGTGGGTCGATCACTTTAAATCGAACATTATTTAAATAAAGTAATTTGTTGAACTTTTTTTCAAAATCTGATTTATGTATATAAAAATAAGTGTATTAATTTAAAACTAACTCAACACCATTCTTATAAAGACTTTTTATTATCTGGCTGGCACACGATCATTAATTTGTTTTCAAATTGTTTGTAAATACTTTTTCTGCTTCATAACACTGTAGTACATCATAACCACAAAAAAAAAATAATATTCTAATAATTCTTTAACTAATTGATATTTAACAGGAAAAAAAACAAGTTAAGTATAATTTTACAAAAAAAAAAAAAACAACATCTGCATAGCACAGAGTAGTCTGCTTCCCTCGTGAAAAAACAATAAAAATTATTATCTTTCACTGAACGAGGAAAATCTATTTTTATTTATTTCTCAACACAAATTCTCTTTTTTCCAAAAAATTAATATAAAATGTAATAAACAACAACTTTTCTCGTAGAAAAATAGGTAAATGCTTTTCAAAATGAGGTAACACAAATAGAGAGAGAGAGAAAAGAGCTTTTTGTTGTACTATTTTTTATATAAATGTAGTTGTAGTAAGTAGTAATTGTAGTAGTACGAGTGATTTTGCAGAAAAATTCACATACATTTCTAAAATACAAGTTATTTAATTTTTTTATATAGAAAAATATAATATGAAAATGTGTTGCTATTTTTTTTATATCCATCAATATAAAAATTATTAAATTATATAGATATATGAAATATATATATTTAAAAATAAATATTTTATATATAAAAATATATATAAAAAATATTATTATTTGGAAAGAAATTTAGGTTTTTTGAATTTGAATGTTTTTTTTTTTTTTTGATTTTTGTTTTAAAAATATGTCATTTTTGAAGTGACATTTCTTACCTCTCGTTTTTCTTAGTATTTTCAGTGTTTTCACCAGGAGCTGAATCCTTTTTTTTATTGGAATTTTTAGCCAGAAGTTTCTTGGCACGATCAAAGGCATTCTGTTTACGAATACCGCCACCTTGCTTATTATTGGCTGCAACCTTTGCACCACCACGGTTATTGAAACCTCCTTGAACTCGGCGTTGGTTATTGCGATTGCCAGGGCCAGCTCGATTGACCATCTTTTAGTTTTTTTTTTTATTTTTACATATTTTTTATATATATAATATAACAAAATTAATATTTATAAATGTACACATTTTTGTTTGTTAAAATCAGTATATCACAGATCAACCACGTGAAGTTGTTTTAAATTTATATGCCATTCATAGTTTGCAGATACACACACATAACCGATTAGTTTTCGGTTTATTTAATTAAATATGTTGCAGTCCAAGTGTATATCACAAATACAGTCATGTATTATTTTGCGATTGCACAACGAATCGGCGCCCAAGACACGTATTTAAAATTATTACAATTAAAAAAATAAAAATCAATATAATATTGACAGTATTGTTGTTGTTGTTGTTGTTAAAAATATCACAATTCACACATTTTTTTAAGAAAATTAAAACAATTAAAAAAATACAAAACGTGTACAGTTTGATTGGGCGCACATAGTTGTAAATGTTCATGATTTTTTTCGTTTACATATTTGTGGATTTGGTTTTAAAAAAACAAAGTTTTTATATTTTTCAATATTAAACAATTTGTTTGCACAAATTTTGTAGATTCCATTTTTTTGTTTTTTTTTTTATATCATTTATTTTTCAAATAAAGATTGGTCATTGGCGGCAGCGGCGGGCAAGCAATTCGAATCGTGTGGTGTAGCATAATAACCGGTGATGGTTGAACATGGTTTTTGAAAGTAGTTGGAACAGATTTTTGAAGATCGTTAGTTGGGGCACAGTGCGCATATATTTATGTAGGTGGAGCGCCAGGCATCACACAAACAATAATTTGTTTTCAAATTTTAATTGTGTGTGGCCGATTTTGTTTTTTTTTTTATCAATTTTGTGATTTTGTTTTTCGTATGGGAAAATAACAAAAGAACACAAATTTGCACGGAGAACCAAAAGAGAGAACATTGAAGAGAGAAAAATATTAAGAAAATTAGAATTGAAATTTGTTTTTTGATTTTTGTGTAAATACATAATTTTCGTTAAATTCTAAAGAAAAAATATAATTTTTTGTTTAAACTGTTTAAAACACGCTGATGTTGGCTAATGCCTTTTTTTGAGGGGCATTGTTGTTTGCACATGCACAAAGGCCGACATAGATTCGTCTAACTGCTCTCTCACGTTTCTCTGGCGTTTATATACTTTATAAAAATCTCTCGGGCTAAAACATGCTTTTTCTGTCGGATGGAGTATTATTATGGAGACACAACCAAAGTTGTTGGTATGGCTGTGTGCTTTGTTTTGGTGTGAAATGCGTTATTTTTTTTTATATCCCAGAGGAAGACGATATCCTAGGTCAGACGCCATTTGTAGCGACGGCAATACAACGCATCAAAAAACAGCCAAAACAGTTTTGTTTTAGAAAATAACTTATGTCTTAGTAAAATATTTCATTAAAACTAAAGAAAAACAAAGGTAATGTACAAAACGAAATTCGTACATTGCCGAAAGGAGTTTTTTTATTCTAGAGGTAATTTTTTTTTTTTTTTTGTAAAAATAAAAAGATAATTGCAAATAAAAGTGAGTTGTTTCCTTTTTTTATGGAGTTGACATAATAATTTTCAAAGACATATCATTGATGGTTTGATTGAATTGTTAACTATTATACATTTTTAAATTTATTATCAAAAATAACAGTTACAAATTGGTAAGATGTGTCGGTTTGCTCTTGTAGAAAATGCTGATGTTCGGAACAATAAAAACAATAGCCTAAGGTTCGTAGATCGAGCTTTGTTCAACTGTAAGGCTGGTTTTAATCATTACGAGTGAGTGGTTTCAAAAATGCATGTGTCCGATGAAAAGAAAACTGCAATCAATCTTAGCCGTGCCAATTTTGTAGCACGTACGTTAGGTAGGTAGATGATTTTTGTTGTTTGACTTCTTATACCTACTTTGTGTATTACTTTGTCAAAAAATCTTGACGTTATTTATGTAAAGCAATAACTCTCTGGATCATTTGGATCAACCAGCCATCTGATAAACTGTTAAATTTATTGATCATCAACTCAATTATTATTTTGTGTTGATTGCTTTACTATGTAGAACGGAGGTAGGTATAATGTATGTATTTCTAATTTACATTAAAAGCTGTGTTTCTTTCTTCCAACGTTTACATGAATCAGGTAAATATTTTTTTTTGATGTAAAACATTACAGAACGTTATAGGTATCCTTCTTCTTTCAAAATACGATTCTGTTCTGTTTAAGGCGACCCAGTTAATCAGTTAATTGCCGGGTAATTTTTTGTAAGAAGCTTAACCCGAGAGCTTCGAAAATATGTGTTTTTGCGAAGTTTTTTTTTTTAATTTGAAACTCTCGACAGGTACAAAATGATTTACTTTTTTTATTTTTATTACTTTTGTCTTTATATTAACTATGTAGTTTCCTTTAAATAAAAATGTCTTACATAGGTATTCGAAAAAAAAACTTCAAAACGAAATAGGGAAAGTGTAGTTTTTGTACCTTTTGGGAAAAAAACGAACTTACAAGTTCCAAACTTGTACATATTTAATCAGAAAAAGTGAGCAACAAAACATACAGAAAGTTTTCCAAAATCACATCATTACCAACAAGAACCTATGGCTATCATACTGCATCTTTTTTTTTAAATCAATAATAAAACAAAACCAATGATATTCTTTGAGGGAAAATACGTAAAATAAAATTATTCAATTAGTACATACCGGTCCAGGGCGTTGATTGCGGTTACCCGCCATTCCTCCACCGCCGCGTGGAAGATCTAGCAGAGATGGTGGATTTTGATTCCTGAACAAATTATTGAGCAGGTTATTGGCGAGGCTAATGGCTTGAGCATTCATGCCTTGACCACCGCCAACGCCTCCACCACCACCACCTTGGCGCATATTACCACCTCCGTAGTTGCCACCGCCGGCATTTTGGTTGTCCCATGGACTCATATTCATGCCCATGCGGTTATTGCCACCAGCCATTGGACCACCACCATAATTACCGCCGAAGTTGCGGTTGCGATTGTTGTTTCCACGGAATGCCATTTTTAATGCTAAAATATAAAAAAAAAAAAAAAAAATTATATTTCTATACCTATGTTTAAAATTTTTTGTCGTTGCATTGAAAATGTCAAAAAAAAAAAAAAAAAAAAAACAATCTAAGAATACAATTTTTAAATGAAGAGAAATTAATAAATTTTGTGTTAGGCCCTTTTCGCGAGCCTTTGTTTATTTGCAAACCAAACTATGCGGAAAATTTTCTTTTTGTCATGTATTTGGGCTCAAATACGTAGTTTAGAAAACAATGAACAAATAATTTAATCAAAATCCTGTCTTCTGTCGTTATGTAGTTTGACTTTAAAATTCCTTCAGAAGTTTTCAAACTGTAGTTAAAATGTCAATTGTCGGTCTGTTGAAGTTGCTAGTCTATGTTAAACAACTTTTGGTTTGTTTTCCAACAAAGGATTTCGTTTGACGTTTTTTGATGCCTTGGAGTGAGTGAGAAAATAAATATATATATTTCTATATAGTATAGCCCTTTGCTTAAGAACTCTATTCGTTAAACAATTGAGTGTCATTTTTATTACACTGGGCGGTAAAACAAATTCGACATAACCCAGTGTCTCCACGAGCAAGATAGGTAGCAAGCATTCTATTAAAATTGCTTCTGGAGACCTCAAATAGCTAGTATTTTATGAAAAGTTGCTGACTTCTGTTTTCTATTTAATTTGCCTTACCTATTCACTCGTTCGTTTTCAAAAAAATAAGTAAATATTTTAGTTGTAATGATAGGTCTTTGGTTTTTGCCGCAAAAAATGGATAACAATAGCAGGAATTTTTCGAACATTAAATATGTAGGTATTTACAATAAGCGGAAAGTGAATTTTTTATTTTTCCGGGTTGATATCCATCGGGCAATCTTTGCAATAAGGCTGAGAAGTTATCAAATGTCTACCATACATTTTATAGCATTCTATCTAACTGTTTTTCTATGAAAAGTGCAAGATGGTTATAATATTATGTTTACAACAATCGAAAATAAATGGTTAAATTTAGAAATAACTAAAAAATCAGCAATTTCAATGAATTTACTTTAAAATCTGACTACGGCAACAATGTTTACAAATGTCACTGACAATTGAACAAAATTGAATAGAGTTGAATTGGTGATCACACATCTTACGCAGAAGGAAAAATCAATGTGATCACAAGTGGTGATCAAAAATGTGACAATCAACTAGGTATAATCTTACGCGATTCCACCACAAGTTAGTTACAGAAAATTGTTTAGATTGCAACTATAAAATACATACAAAAAAAAAAAAAAGTAACTTGTGTTTCAAAATCAATAGAAAAGAAAAAAGCAAACAAATCCTTACGTTCTTGCTTCTAGTGCAGCAAAATTCGCGCTTGTGCTTTCAAACTATTCTTTTGCAGTTTGCGTTCAAGAACATTTTTGTTTTTTAAATTGATTCCGTTTTAGATGTACCTACCTACCTACCTATTACGTGTGATGATTGTGTAGACAAAGAAGGTGAAAGAAGCTAGTGGGGATATGCAAACGCGGCTGTTATGTAAAAATCGGCTCGATTCTTAATATTCTAGTTTGCTTTGTTTGTTGTTTTTTGAAATTTTATTTATTTTTGTGAGCCTGAGATTGAGATTGATTCGTGCAAAATTTGAAACAACAAATTGCTTGAATTTTGAAGCGCCCAGTAAGTGCGAAATAATTGAAAAATCATAACACTGCTGGATATCGAAAGTCGACATTGTTTATGTAATTTAATTTCGTTCTTAAGTAGGTATGTAGTACATGATTTTCGATCTCCGCCAAAATCAAACGAAATTTCTTCATACCTCAAAGAATACAAATAATAAAGAAATATTTTACAAAGCTTATCCAGGTATACAAAATTGCAGGTTATTTTTAATCCTTATTCAAAAATTAAAGTCATAAAAGATTTAAGGTAGAATGATAGCAACTTTAGTGTAAATAATAAACCAAAAGCCAATGAATATTAAACTACCTAGGTATATGTTTTGTGAGTCTATTTTATCATGATAAAACAAAACAAAATAACAAAAATATAAGACAATGTTTTGCTTTATGCTAATTTAAAAATTTAGATAGCTAGCTTTGGCTCAAAAAAAAAATCGATTCGTTCCAAGTAGTTGCTACAAAAATCCACCCCTATTAAATGAATCTGTGATAGCTGCATTATTTTTCTGCAGGTATATAACCCACTAGGCTATGAAACGCAGAATCACAAAAAAATAACAAAATAGAAAGCATCATCACATACCAAGTTGAAGAAATATATATTATGTATGTACTCAGCCAAGCAATATAAAATACAAGCTATCATCTGTCGTTCTAAGGTAATTGCAGTTATTTCAGGTTTACTGTTCTAGTCTTGTTTTCAAATGCACTTTTTAAAAAAAAAGTTTTAGGTTGTGATTTATATAATTTGCGCGGTAGTGTTAAGAACTTAGATATCATAAAAACGGAACGAAATAAACAAACATACATTAAAATTTAATTGAAAAATATGCCGGCACTTGTCTTGAATGAAAACTTATAATTAAACATCTGTTTTTAGACAAAAAAAAAAAAAAACCTTCCCCTATATATAAATATCTGGAAGGTAGAATATATAGGTATATAAGAAAAGCGTCCTTCTGCATTAGCACGAGACATGCGCTTAGCTCAAATTTGAGTAAATTATGTATTCGAGCTACAAAAAAAAATAAACACATACAGTCATCCTGTTTTCAATATAAATGCGAAGATACGAGAGAAAAAGAAAAACGCAAGTACCTATATCATATGTATCATTATATACCTAATTACTTAGATACAGAATTTTATGAATGTGTAGATTTTACTTTGCTAGGTACATACAAAAGATTTATGGAAAAAAACAGACGAAAAAAGGTGATTCAAATTATCAAGAAATTTATGACGAAATTCACCGGCCGGTACATTGATCCAAAGATAATTTATTCAAGACAAAGAAAAATGCTGCCGTCTAGCTAGCATGCCCAACACTTTGGATTTGGATTGGATTCAGGTCAACGCCATGGCCGGGTCCTGGCCATTTGACTGTGCTCGTTGTATATTATATACTGGCTCTTTTAAGAATACATACAAATTCAGAGGCACACAAGTGCAAAAAACAAGATAAAATGGCGCGCCTGACAATGCCGACCGGTTGCGATTTTTTTAAACTTTGATATGAATAGATATTGAAAAAACACTTAATCTTTTGAGAAAAATTTATAGCAGAACTAAAATAAATATAGGCACAAATAAAAGATGAAAAAATCAATGACTCCATGTGCTAAGAAACTTTTGAATCGACTGTACTTCAATACTAGAAAAAATATCTTGAAAATCTTTTTATTATCGAATAGAAAATAATTACTTCACCTTTATAATGGTTTAAATTTGTATAAATTTATTTATAATGAATTAAATTGATAATTAAAAATATTTTAATTCCATAAAAAACCAAGCAGGTACAATTCTATAGATAAGATACATATATATAAAACTTTTTTTTTTAATCCAAGATGGCTTCTTCCACGTTATGTACCGGAGAAAAAAAATTATTTTCATTATTAAAAAAACGTTGAAAACTCACCTTGTTTGTTTATTTAGTCCTTTGTTGTTATTTACTTCACTGTTTTTTGAGAATTGGCGTACAATTTACTCGGAAAATTTTATTATTAATGTACTTGTCTGATATATATATAATTTTATATATACTTTTATGGGATGTATAAAAAAACTATTTTATTTAATTCACGTCAACAATCGACCAACCTCTTTCACAGACGATGAAAAACTGATGCCGAAACGGGGCGGCTATTTGCGCAAATCGACTTCGACTTCTTCTAGAAGATGGATTGTTTAGAAAAATCGATGTGCGAAGCACTATGGAAAGTTAAAGAGACACTGAACGGAAAATAGTGGAACTAGAGGCTAAAGCGACCATTACACGGTTAGTTATTTGACATCAATCTGTAAGACTGTGTTTAGACTGAGAAATTTGAGACCAGAACCGGCCTGACGAGATTTCGTTGGCGAGAGGGATGAGGGGTGAGTACTCTCGTGAGGCAGCTTCAAATTATAAACATCGCAAGCGTGAGTACTGTTCCAATTCCAAATTTAAGTTTTTTTTCCCATTTTGTTCATTATGTGCTTGACTGCCGATGTGTAAACATCGGAGTATTTTGATAACTAAGCTGAATGCAGAGTGATAAAATATGAATTCTTGGAAAAAGAAACAAACAGAATATAATAATTTTTATAGATGTTATTTTCTTCTGTAAAATGCAAAAAAATTCGCGTCGTACAACTGTTTTACTTCACAAAAATTCCACTCGCTTGAACACGGTTCATGTGTGCATTTGTTGGACGAAAAATCGAAACCCTTTTGATTTTGCCTGATGAGTGATGACTGATTATATGTGTAGATGACTGACGTCCTCTGACTGACCGTGTAATGGTCGTTTAAGACATAAATAGAACCATATCAGTCACGTAGCCGTTTTTTAAAGGTGGCAAAGTGCATGTGTACTCAAAGGTCATCAACTTGTACTCTTCCGTCTCCTCCCGTAGAAAAAAATTTTACACGCGCTCTTCTTTACGTGAATACGTGTGAGCATCTAAATGCAAAATTGTAAGAATGTATTTTTTATCCAAATTTGACAGTCCCATTTGAAATGCACGCGGACACACATACAAAGTTAAAACTCTGCAGTTTTGAAAATTTGTAGGCAAAAAAGGGTGGAGCCTCCGCAAAATTTTAAATTTTGCGGTTTATATTATATGTGTAAGAAATGCATAATTTATCGATCAATGTATTGATATATTAATAAATTTTATTATTTTAGCAAACTATCGTACCTATAGTCTTTCTGATTTGCAAACTTTATCATAGACTTTCTAGGTTAGTGCCATTCCATTTTTTTTCTTACTGCCAAATGCCCACAGTTGTCAAATTAACATATATATGTATGAGCGAATCAGATCGCGCACCTCATGCGTTCTTCATGCTTTATGAAACTAAACGGATTGCGCTATGTCCATTATACTTTATTCGCTATATGCAAAAGATACAGAGAAAAGAGATTTTGTATCGCGATGTGTGTATCACTCTTTTACACATGCGGCTTTGATAGTAGCTCCAAACTCCTTGCAGTTGGACATTATAACACTGTGAAGTTGAATAGAGTTTATTTTTTTATTATATTCTCATAGTTAACTACTGACTATTCAAAAACTGGCCCTAAGGCACCCTAAGTGAACTTTTAGTAGACCGGTCAGTCATATTAATATCAAATTTTGTGCACGTGTAAAATGACGTTTGTAAGGAGGGCTCACACTCAACTGCAGGCATGACCAGCGTGGCATGATGAACGCTTGACAGTTTGCTTTCAACCACCATAATCGTCAGCAGAATATCAAAATATATTGAAAACCATCATCGCGCTTGACCAGTCGCATGATGAAGCGTTCACACT
Source organism: Baccha elongata (assembly GCA_951217065.1). NCBI lineage: Eukaryota > Metazoa > Arthropoda > Insecta > Diptera > Syrphidae > Baccha > Baccha elongata. Next base: position 178,518,507 of record OX578272.1, read on the forward strand.
TTCAAAACTGAGCTCATCATGCCGCACTTGTCATGCCTGCAGTTTAATGTGAATTACTCTATACGCTCAATCCATTTGATATCAAATTTAGTTTGTTCGTATATTCTCAGAAACGATCAGACAGGCTGTTATCACTTATTGCAAAAGTTTTCGTTCTCTTTCTCTGGCATTGGAAATTTATCATCCACATTAATCTGTTTGATAATACATAATGCAAAATCTAAAGTGGATTTTCGTCAATCAAATTTCAGAGAATGTATGTGATACATATATAGAGACTGTTTAGATTTGAAATTTGACTCGGGATTTACGAGAGTTCGTAGGCGAGAGGGGTGAGGGGCATAGAATAATAAATAAATAAAACATGAACAGGAGACTCCACCCACTTTTGCCTACAAGCCTATTCTGAAACTTTTTTTTAGAAAACAAGTCTTTAAAGATGGCTGCCATCCCATTTCCACCATGGTTAAAGGTGGTTTTTGTGATGTTGTTATGTTGAATTTGACCACTCTTACCTGTCTTTAGCCATCCTCGAAAAATCGATTGAGATGAAATAAACGATAAAAGTGAACAATGAACATGTTTCTCTTGTGAAAAAAATTGCTATTGCATTTTTTAAATATTGTTTCAAAGCATTTTTAAACACAATTTTATAATAATATAAAAAAAACTATATTTAAATTTAAATTTAAATAACAAGAAGTACTCCGAACATTGAATAAAAAAATATTTTTAAAAAGTTGTTGTTGATTCTATTGAAAATAAATTGGTTTTGTTATTTAGTTGCTATTCTTGTTTTTTTCAAGCTACAAAATAAAAAAAAAAAAAAAAACAATCTTGATACATTATACAGTTTTAACTTCTGTTAATAACTATGTTTGTAAATTATTAGAATATTTTTCACACTGTATGTGAATGAAGAATCTGATGGAAAATGTCAAATGAATGCGTTTTGTTCCGAAAGGGATAAATGCACCTCGATCGCAATTAGAGTTCCGATATGAAAATATTTCCGATCTGAACTTATTCCGAACGGACACCTCGATAGGGTGATTATTCCGATTTCTCTTTGTCTTACATTTTTTTATTTGCACACTTACATTTAAAAAAAACTGCTGTTAAAGTTTATTTGATTCATGGCCAGTTTCTCCAAACACTTTTAAATATTTATTGGGTTGTTAAATCTTAAAATGGCATTTTTTAATTTCACCAACCATTTTCATTTTTAAAAGGGCCAATAAACTAAAGTCCCATTTTGTTCCAAATAAATTTTTCGATTGATATGCTCTCCTCTCACTTGCTCTAATGAAAGAGAGCCATGAGTGGTGAATAAAAATCCGATGTTGGCATCAAGTTTCCTCATTTTGAAAAATTCACCTCGTTACATTGGTGCAAACCTTTTTAAGCTAAAATGCCAATAAATTTTATTACTCCGTTAACTAAAATGCTTTTAGGTGTATTTTGGTGAAACTGGGCATCAAAGAAGCAGTTTATTGCAGGTTGGTGCAATAGAAAAGATTGTTTGAAACCACTGAGTTGTTCTTCTGCAGCCGGCTGTCATACGGTTTATCAGCTATTTATTTTTTTTATCACGATAGAAGAGTTGGCAGACCCGGGCGCAAAGATGGGGGTCGATGTTCTGAACACCCCCATTGGGATAATAAGTATACTGAGAACCAAAAATCAAATATCAAATCTTTATAAGCATGAAAAATATGCAAACGACACCCCCTATAAACCATTCCTGCATACGGACCTGATAACATAATAGGTTTGAATTCAAATACGCAAAAAGTTACGACTGAATGCAAACAAAAATTAAACATTTTCATAAATGAAAAACCCAAAACTATTTGTTTCTTTTAACTTCTTTCTTCAATTAAAACTGAGAACTAACAACTAAAAATAAAATGAAGCAGACAAAAAAATAACACTCAATTAAAACGTTGTACAACAAAGATATGCATTTTATTTTTATGGATAACAATATACTTTCTTGTAATACATTATGTATGAATTATACTTAGTTAAAATATAATATTTTCAAATACCTAGGAATGGGTACATTTAGTATAATAAAATATAACATTTGTTAAACATGATAAACTTTGTATTCCTGCAGTAATTTTAAATTCACATGCACAATGGCCATCAAACCAATGTAATTCAAGCTATGTAGGTCTAGGTAGATACATATACATATGTGTTGTAATTATATATAATTTTTAAGACTCCGCATTTACATCTGTGGCTCTGAAAATGGGACTCAACTTTAAAAGATGTTTAAAAGTGCAAAAGATATTTTTATTCCTATTTTAACTTCTTATGTCACCAGTGATGTTAATGCAGATCAAAGAAATTTAGAAATCTGTTTTCAAACTATAAGGAATGTTAACCTGAACCCTATTTTCAATAAGGATAAGTTTAAACGAAAATGTAAAATAATTAATTTAAGAACTCTTATTAAAGCTCAATGCTGCTCTCAGCTTCTTTCTTATTCTTGGTGAAGTCCAACGTGAATGGGCAGATGGATAGGTTATTGCTCTTGTTTTTGATGGATATACACCTTCATCTACGTCATCTGCTTCCGTCTTAATTTCCATTTTCTGAACAATAAGGCGAAGAAGTTGATGTTGTTGCTCAAGAACTCGGCTTATGTCACGAAGTTTGTGTCTTTGCCTCTCCAATTCGGTATTAACAATGTCTTCACTATTGTCGAAAGCTAGAGAGTCCAATGTTGCTATTAAAAAGAATATTGAATTCAATAAGTATATAGACAAATGATTCTAGTTATTTTTTTTTTATATTATAAACCGGGAGCCAGGAGATCATTTTGTTTAAAAATTGTTCTTCATAGAATCTTAAGTTCAATTTAACTTGCAGCAATTATAGAGAATGTAGGTATAGGCGCCCACATAGAATTATTCAGATACTTTGTATTTTGTGATAAATTAAATAATAAGCTTTCTTTGATTTCCATACAAAGATATCACTTAATAATTCTTTAGGTCTCGTAGGTAAGTTCCTCAAGCTCGTATACCAAATTTTCAAAAAATACATAGTCAAATATAAGGGCCCTACACACAATCAGTGTATTGCCTGAATCAAACATCATTCAGGTAACATTGATAGTGTGTAATGTGTATGCCCATCAATGTTCGTTTCAAACAAAATTGATACATTGATAAAAAACAAAATTATTTTGGCTTTCATCAATGATACCTGATAGAACATTGACGGTTTGCAATAGGCATCAATGTTACCTGACGATGTTCACATTCATGAAGTAATTACTTTTGAGGAAATGTCTGATTTTCTCAATCTTGAAGAAATGTTTGCGACAGTTTCAAGATATGTATCAAAAAAATTATTGTTTGTTTCTAGTATGGGGTCGAAATTTTGCTAGGGTCTAAATTTTGCTTTTAAAATTCTGTTTTTTTTTTTAATTCTGCAATAAATAAAGAATAAAAAAGTTATGTTGGGGCATAAACGAATTAAATTTCACATAATAAATTTATAATTATTAAATTTAAAATTAAAATTTGCATTTTTTATACGTATTTTGTATATAACTTCAATTACTTTAATTTATTTGAATTCTTATATTTTGAATCAAGCGCATAAATAAGATAAATAAAAATAACCTTTTATTATATTATTTTGTCCGTTTATGGGAGATGTTTTTTTAATCTAAATGATTAAGAAAAATGTCCGCGTCCGTTTATGGGAGTGTCCGTTTATAAGAACTCATTTTGTGTAGGAAATTGGATAATAAATGTTGGTTCCCGAAAATGTGTTCGCTTATGTGAAGTGTCGTACAGGGTTTGAAAATGTTCAAAAGCATTTATTTTTCTTTATTATTTTTGCAGAATCTTGGTAATAATAGCTTACTATTACTTCCTTAAGAGTTTAAAAAGCAAAAAATGTTTTTTCCTATCTCTATATGGTAGCAAAAACGCTTTTTTTCTTTTTACAGTTAGAACTTTGAAAGGAAGAATTTTAAAAAGCAGATAATTTCGCAAAGCAAAATTTCTTATATTTATGAGCTTAGATTTCATCTTATTTATCTTTCATAAAACACTGCAAGCAAACACAAATTATTACCGTTCATCCTCTGTTGAACCTATCAAAACAACTAAATAAAATTCAGAGACAAATATTGTCAATGCTAACTGATACGTGTGAAGGCTATGTTCTCACAATGATGTTTGAAAGAAAAATGCGTCAATAATGTTTGTCAGGTAAAATTGATGGTGTGTAGGTCCCTATAGAGAGAGGTCTATTTGAAACAATTTTAATCAAAATTGTGGGTCCTAAACTAGTTAACTAATAAACAAAATGATCTCCATAGTTCCACTATTGTTTTTTCTTTTTTTTTTTTTTAGAGATTTTTGGTTTGTCTTTTTCTTAACCAACTTACTATCTTCATTAAATGGATTACAAAACCATTTTCTTAAAACGAAATCCAAAAAACCCAGTTTACATTTTGTATCATTTGGATATTCAATTAATTCCATTTTCAGAATCTTTTGCAGCCACATTTGTGGCAATTTCCTTTCGAGTTCCGTGTGCAAAACTACCTGAAATTGCAAGAAGATCCATTTATTATTTTAAGATATTGTGAGGGGTGTAAAATTTCTTATACCTGCATAGCTAGACGCTTTAATTGTGCATTACGACGAACAGATTCAATATCACCAACGGCCAAACCGATGAGTAGATTCATAAGAAGAACTGGCATGAGAACCATAAACACACCTGGAATTTATAATATATAATAATATTGGTGCTATAAAGTAACTAAATTAGGGGTGGACTTACTTAGAATTAGAAACGTTGTGATGGGAACCTTCAATTGATCGCTGTAAAATGTGTTTACATAGGTACCGACAAAATCCAGTTCTCCTAGCATCATTGAGAAAGTACGCAACAAAGACATGGGTATATTTGAAAAGGAAAGGTGATTCGGCTGGGGGTCCATTATCTGCAAATACAAATACAAATATATTGATTTATAATATTGTGAGTATAGCGTATTTAGAGATCTGGAGGCCCTAGGGTGTAATAAAGCAGTAAAAGCTACTGGCCAATAATTATTTTCCAAATAAAATTAACTTCTTCAGTCTAATGTTTTAATAATTTTTTCCGAAACTATTTAAAATATCTTCATATAAATATCATAAATATGCATATAAACCTATGGACAAAAACAGGAATTATATTAAATTTAATTGTTAATTGGGTTAAGAAATGGAACCTTGCGGACTTTTTTCGATGATCTCGCTTAAATCTAGTCCCCAGCTTTCTCAGCTTTCAACGCAGCTTTCATTGACGGTAAAAAGTCAATTTTTATAATTTTCATATTTGAAAATGAGCGCTGCAGTGCAGTTTAATTTATATATACCATCAAAACCAAATAAATTCTGAATGCATTTTCAATGTCTGGGAATTAATTTTTGCAATTTAGATCTTCAAGAAAGTATAGCAGTAAAAAAGATTGTTAGATTGGTCTATTCCATAGATAATCCTTTTTGTATATTTTGATCTGAGATACAATTAATTGGATCAACTCATCAAACAAAATTAGATACATAATAATCTTCGTACACTTTCACCAATGTTTCTGCTGCAGCATCCATATCTTCTCTATTGATTGAGAAATCTGAATATCAAATCTAGCTTGCGTATGCGTGTAATCTTTCATTCATTCGTCTATTTCGTCTATTATTCGTTTTGTTGGCGTTGTTTTTTCCTCAGTGTGGGGCGCGTTGTTTTGTGGAGGCCCGGGGGCTGTAGCCCCGACTGCCCTCCCTTAAATCCGGCACTGTGTGTACAAGATTTTTAATTTTTTCAACGGTTTTCAGTTTTTCACTGCTTTGTTTTTTATTAAGTAATTTTAATTTGCGATTTGCGAGCGCGTCAGGTTATCATACAGATGGTTTAGCTTGATGACACCAACATAGTAACTGTTGGAGGAGGTTTGTTAATAGCCGTTCGTAATCATCTGTTTTGTAATCTTGTCGACGATTTTTTGGGCTCCAACCTTGAAATAATTTGTGTAAAAATATCAACTCCGGCTGGATATTTATATGTGGTTGTAAGTTACTTCCTCCACTTGTGATGTCTACAACAAACTTATCGATTGCATAGAATCTATAAATGACAAACTTGAGCCTTCTGATTAACTTTTTGTTATTGGGGACTTTAATCTACCAAATCTTGAATGGACAAAATCGCCGGAACAAGAATGTTATCATGCCGTTAATGCGTCGACCAACAACGAAGTTCTTTTTATCGATGGAATGACTTCTTTTGGACTTAATCTATTAAGCAATATCAAAAACCAGTCTGGTAGAATCTTGGACCTTGTGTACTTTTCTGACCTCAATAATTCTGATGGAACTACATTACTTACTGATACTAAGCTCATTGAAGAAGATCGTCATCATCCTGCGTTATCAATTTCGTTAAACCATTGTAAGAATATGCATGAATTCAACTTTAAAAAATGTACATTTTCCGAACTCTACCACTTATTGAATGAGATTAACTGCAATACCTTGTTTTTGAATGTTAGTCTTGATGAAATGGTCTTTCGTTTTTATAAAATTTTGTTTGATTGTTTTTTGGAAACCATTCCTTTACGAAAAGTAAAGACATTTAAGTAATACTCCACCGTGGTTTGATCAACATATTAAAACTTTTAAAAATAAAAGAAACAAGGCTTGGGTGAAGTTAAATTGATCCTGGAGCGATGAAGCTCAAAATTAATATGATGATTAATTATGATGACTCCATTGGTTATAGCAGACTTCATTTCGTCGACGAATGGCAAAAGAAATGCTTGAAGGTCACTGCATTTTGAAGTTCCACAATATATGCCAATGACCATAGCAGGTAATTCCGGCATTTCGGTGATGTTAAACAAAATGGGCCAAAATTTAACCTTGGAACTATTAAAAATAGGTAACCCGTCCATGTTTATATTCACCGAAATCGTTTTTGGCTCATCCGTGTTTCGAAATATATATTGTATATTGGAGGCACTTTTTGAAACCGTGATGCCAATAAGATCCGTCGTTACCTATTTTGGAAATAACAATTTCTTTAGGGGTTCTTAAAAGAGTTCGCGGATCTTCTGGCAACACATCTTTTATGTCAGCGTTAATTATTTTTATGAGATCTTTCAATGCCGTGTGGGTTATTTGATGTTGGATGGCCCAGTCTCGCAAATGCGACCTGAACATCATATGTCTCTCCATCTCAGAGACATCCTCATTTGATGTTTCATCATCATTATATGCACTGTTATTTAAAACAGCAGGAGCAACATCTGAGCTTAGATCTATACCTAAAAAAAACTGCATATTATGCGTATGAATATGATACAAACTAAAAAACACTTACCTTGGTCGTCTAAATTGGCACTATTAGTTCTTTGTGGAGAAAACTCTGGCACAAGAATATCTTGCTCTTGCGGATTGTTAATGGCTGATGTATTTTGATCCACAATGGATCCAGAAGTAAAAACCAATTGATTTCTTTGCAGAGCTGTTCGTCTTAATTCTTGGGAAATTTCAGAGGCTGCTTTAAAAATTGAATCGCGATTTTTTTTCAACGTTCTTTGATACGTTCCCGATCTTTTTATTTTTTTCCACGAATTATTCATATTTCAAGGGATTCGTTTCTTACACTTTAATGAACTTACTTTGATATAAATAAATAAGAATATCCCACTTGTGAAATTTGTTTCCAAATTGCCTTAAGGGAGCTTGAATTTTTCAGATGTTATCTTACTAACTTCGACAGGCCTTACAGCGCCCTTATTTAAGTAGATTATCAGCCTTCCATAGAGCTTGCCAATTTTTCAGCCCGAATGCCTTAAAGAAGATAATGTATGAACTCTGATTAACTGTCAATAGGAAACTATTAACTTCTTATAGAAACCCTTTGCATTGACTTCCAATAGTAAGCCTTACAAAAGCCTTAGTTTTTGACATGTTAGCTTACTAACTTTGGCAGGCCTAATAGCAGCCTTACTAAAGCAGATTATTTCAAACCTTCATAAAGCTTGTGAATTTGTTCACCCTAAAGCCTTAAAGAAGCTATTATTTAAAATATTTCGTGAAAAAATGTTAATATGCATAAAAAAGCCTTATGACAACACTATAGAAGTAATAGCTTATTAAATTTAAGAAACTGGACCTTATACAAATAAAATTGTTAGTTGGGTATACTAGACTTAAAGATGAATTCATTAACTACTCTAATTTTCTTTATTCTGACTTTATATTAAGAACTGAAGATGATCTTAAATCTAATCCACGAAATTTCTGGAAATATGTAAATCTTAAGACAAAATCTGATGGTTACCCAACTAATATGAGCTACCAAAATGCAGATAGTCATTACCCAGAAGACATTGCAAATATGTTTGCCGAATACTTTAAGACTGCTTTTGATGTATCTTCGTCTTGCGATACTTATAAAACTTCCACTGTTGATGAGTTTTTACATCTTAATTCGATTGATTTTTCTATTTCTGAGGTAACTATCTTAGAGTACATTAAGAAAATAGATGATTGTTTAAGTCCCGCTCCTGATGGTTTTCCCGCTTTTATGTTAAAAAAATGTGCAATATATATGTCATACCCGTTATATATACTTTTTAATCAATCTATAAAAAACTGTAAATTTCCGACCCTTTGGAAAAATGCATTCCTTATCCCTACTTTCAAGAAAGGTAAAAAACAACTTAGTTTTAAATTACAGACCAATAGCTAAACTATCTGCTATTCCTAAAATGTTTGAATCTATTATTTGTGATAATTTGTCTTTTCATTGTACCTCCGTTTTATGTGACAATCAACATGGCTTTGTTAAAAAGAAATCCACTGTAACTAATTTATTACAGTTTACTACATTTTGTATTGACGCGTTTGAAAAAAAACAACAAGTTGATTGTATTTTTACTGACTTTAGCAAAGCATTTGACAAACTTAACCATCATGTACTGTTAAGAAAACTTCAAAATATAGGTCTTAGCGACAGTTTTGTGTTATGGATATCTTCATATCTCAAAGATAAGTTATATAGTGTTGTTTTTAAGAGTGAACGTTCTAAATGTTTTACAGTTAACTCCGGTGTTCCTCAGGGTAGCCATCTTGGTCCGTTATTATTTGTACTATTTATTAATGATCTTCCGTCAGTCCTAGTTAATTCAATGTCTCATATATATGCCGATGATGGAAATTTTTTTAGTACAATTAACTCTGTAGAAGACTGTGATATTTTACAAAAAGACCTTCAAAGTTTCTGGGAATGGTGCAATATTAATGGTTTAGTTTTAAATATTGACAAGTGTAAAACAATGTGTTTTACACGCAAGAAAAATGCGATTGTGTATAATTACGCTATTAATTTGTCACCATTGTGTAATCTGTCTAGTTTTACTGACCTTGGGATAGTGTTGGACTCTAAACTTACTTTTATCGACCATTTTGACTATATTACTAAAAAAGCTAACATGACTCTCGGTTTTATTAAAAGGTTTGCTCGTGAATTTCGTGATCCTTATGTTTTAAAAACTCTTTATGTCTCTTTTGTAAGATCCATCTTAGAGTATGGTTGTGTTGTATGGGCACCTTATTATGCGGTTCATATAAACAGATTGGAGTCCGTTCAAAGAAGATTTATGAGATTTTGTTTAAGATTATTACCATGGTCGAATCGATTTAAGTTGCCACCTTATGCTCAACGTATTCAATTAATAAATCTCCCATCTCTAACAAGTCACAGAGCGTATATACAATTTTGTTTTATTGTTGGAATAATCAATGGATCAATTTCAGCTCCATTGATCCTTAGCCGTTTGAATTTCACTGCTAGTCAATATAGTTTAAGAAGGCAGTTGCCAATTAGTAACATTTTCAGTAGATCAAACTACGGTGCTAATAGTCCTTTAAATCTTTTAATAACTATCTACAATAAAAATTCAAATATAATTAATTCCACCAATGTTAATGTTAAATCACTTAACTTAAGAAAAATATTTTTCATTCAAAACAATTTATAATATGAACTAGATGTAAGTTTTTCTTTTATTTTGTTAGAATATAATATATAAATGTAATTTTAATTTTAAGAAAATGTACTTATGTACCGTTAGTATTTAACGAAATAAACTAAACTGATGTCCTAGGAGTGCTCACCCTTAATTTGTCGATTATATGGCGGGGTTTTCTTAATCTGACGGTTAAACAAAAAATTTTCTTTTTTTTCCCTGAATGTAACAAATAAAATACACGGAAAAGAGTGTGGAAATTAAAAACCCTGTATGTATTGATTTATAACTAATTGCAATAGGTACGCCATTCATAAATTAAGAAAAAAAATTACAATAGGAAAGTAATGTTTTTTATTTTTTTTTAATCACTGAAAGTAACAAATATATGTACATATATGTAGACATAAAATAGCATGCAATAAAAGAAATGCATTTCTTTTAATTGTAATTTTCATGTTATTCAGAAAAATAGCCAAATGACATAAAAATTTTAAAAATAAAAAACAAAGTACACTTTTTTATGGTATTATCACACAGCTGCGCGCTCAAAACTTTAATGCCAATTTTTTTGACTTCGACTTGTGCACATCATCAGATTAAGTTTTTTTTTGTTATTCGTGAATTATTTTCTTCAAAATAAAACTAAATTCAACCGCGCTCGAGAATGTCGAGTTTACGTTTTTTTTGCAAGATTGTGACCTTCCTACTCCCCTACGCATTCTTCAGCATGTAATTAACCCACCATATCTTAATCTGACGCGCTCGAGTTAATCCACCTATCGATTTTTTTTTACTATTCTGACGGGCTGTCATAGACGCGCTTCACTATATAGAAAGCTTATAGTATAAGGTTGGAGGTACTCTACAGGGTGCAAGGTATTAACCCCTATGTTAATCTGCCGTGCTCGAATAAATTCCGAAATCCCCTCTTGGGCTCCCCTACTATGAGGCAAATTGCATTCGTATAAAAAATGAGATTAGAATTAATCAAATAAAACACCTGTTACTATTACATAGAAGTCAAAAAATTTGATCAGTCTGTCAGCATATTGTATAAGCCGGCCATCCGATCTGACCATCTTCTTTCAGGTTATAAATCACTTAAACAACGTTTTTTCAATTACTTTCCCTACCGTTAATTCTCATTGAATTAGTTAATATGGAAGAAATGGTCTTTATAAAATATGAGTTGATGATGAGTTTATTTTTTTATTCAAAATGCTTGTCAAATGTATCGGTTTCCTAAAAAAATTTCTTATTTTTAAATAATTTCTTGAAAATATTTTTCTAAAAGAAGTAAGTAGGTATGCAACTTTTTAGATTTTGATTTATTATATCTAAAAACTAAATTTATTTAAAAATGTTATTTGAAATAGCTTCGACAGTTTCAGTATGGAATTTCATTCAAATCGTTTCAGACGTAGTCGAGATAGTCGAAATTTTAAAATACCGTTGGCATATACCGTTAAACTAATATTAATGAAAGTTTGGGTTCCACTATCTAATAGATCTTTGACATATGAAATTTTATTGAAATTGTTAGAGCGGTTTTCGAGAAAAATAAGTTTTTCTATAACGGTTATGTGGCAGAGGTACCGTTATTTTCAGGCCTACAGTGACCTACAAAAAATATCCGGGCTCATTACTCAAAAAACCCTATCTACGAAATTAAAAGTAAATCACCCGTTTAGGCTGGAGGTGACGAGACAGACAGACACATAAACGAATTGATATCGGACCGACAATCGTTTTCTCTATCTGTAGGTATATCATGTAATGTCATACATATATGTTTCATTGTTATCTCAAAACTGTTTTTTTTTTTTTTTGCACGAATTCTAGACTTGTTTTTAAGAAGGTATCTATCTACCTATACCGACTATACCTAATGATAATCTCAAGTAAAAATGACTGTGAGAAAAATGAAAATGGGGAAAAACAAAGTGCACCTCTAGGATCGCATGAACCTGCTCTTTTAGCAAATTGCCGGCGGATTTAACACCAAAAAAAATTTACATTTAATACAAAATGGCCTTTAAAGTTTTAAGCTTACACAACATAAAAACTAAAATATGGTAATAAATAATTTAAAGAATTAAAAATGTTTTATTCTTTTATTCTTCCAGCTATTTGGCCTTAACCACAAAAAAAAACAAAAAGCGCCAAGTGAAAAAATGCGCAGTGAAAAACAGATGCTTTAAAAAATTGTACAAGTTTTGTTTCTCGAAGTTGATGACATGTGTACGATATAGCTCGTGACCAAATTTCGGGTCCTTTGTAGGATTAGCTCAAGACATCAAAACAAAGGTAAAATCGAGCGATGTTGGATGTGTCTTATTTTAATGCGCTATAAGCAGCAAAAAAAAAAAACAAAATTTATCGCAGGTATATTTAATGCAAATCAAGCAGGTTGGTTGGTACCTACTTGCTATAAGCTTGCATATCGAAATACAATACAGTTGCTGTACCTTCTGATTCAAATTGTTATAGCTTTATTTATTTAATATTTTTTTATATAGGTACCTACCCATCTACACATTATTTATATCCATTCTTGTTCCATAACATTAATGTTCATTCCATTCACACATAAGACCACGAAAGTTCTTTCATTCATCCTCAAAACGACCTGAATGTGGAAGTTCTTTTCAAGCTCAACTTCTTTAAATGTTTTTCGATAGCAAACAAGATTTGTATATGAGAAGAAAAAACCATGACGCAAGCACAATATAATAAATTCTCTCTGAAGGATCTGAAAATGGGTTTGGAAAGAAGATAAAAAGATCACTTAAGATCCGAACCTGGGTTAGGTATAAATATAGACTAACCTTACCTATGCCAATTTTAAGTTTAATTAAAGTTCGCAGATTTAAAAAAATTAATTTTTAATTCAAAGTAAAACAAAAATGAATGTTTCTTGACGGTTGATTATCTCTTACTAACAAGGTTGGTCACATTCCTTAATTGTGCAACTTCAACAATGCGTCATTAATTCGGGGACTCTTATGATACAATCAAACCCCCTACCCACCAACATTGTCCTAAGTTGCACTTGCATCATAGCTCGGGGTCACCTTACACACCCAGCATTCTTACACCGCACTTAGGTACGACTGCTATGAAGACCCATAGGGTCCGATAAAGCCGAGGTTCTAACAAAATCAAATACAAAAACTTGTAAATACACCTATACAACAAATATGGCTAAATATTAATAAAATAGTATTGAGATAATAATGTGACCGTCATTTTTTTTTTTATTTTTTTTTTTGTTTTAAGTTTTACAGAATTTCAGAAATGTTTGCACTTAAGATGAACTTACAAAACAATATTTTTTTAGCTGCAAATCTGGTCAAACGGTTTAAAAGAAATAGGTCTGTGTGGCAGAGTACGAGGCACGTTGTTAATATTAATTAAATTTTAATTCTAAGCCCAACTAACACGCAAATCGATAAAATTAATTGTTAATAACTCAATAGAGTTATCGCAATAAGCTTTATAGTAAAATTTTGAAAGATAACCTAATAAGCTTATATAAAATCGTCTACAAACCTAAAAATGCGTAAAACAAAGATTTGGTTTTTAAGGTTTTAAAAAAAATTGTTGTATAGGATGATTTGAATATGGTGCAACAAAAGGCTAGGTTAGGTAAAGACAGGAAAACAAATCGTATGGGATGGGTCTGTCCCTTTCTTTTTAGGCGGAAAGGGAAATTTTGTAGGAAAATTACTTAAATTGGTAACAATTATAAAAATCAACGAAACTTCATAAAATAATTTTATACAATTTTTCGTAAAGCTAGAATCCTTCTCTTTAATAAAATGTCTGACTTAAATTTTTAACATAGGTAATGGTTTTTGAGAAAAAAAATCAAACCGAAATTTTGAAAAAAAAATTATTTTTTGACTTCAAACTGAATTAACAAAAAAAAAAAAACAATTTTTTTTACTACCAATATTCTACGTCATTTTTTAATTTCTAGCATTATACAGGCTGTTCCAAAAAAAAATTATTATTGAAGAATGTGGACAAAAAAGATATACATAATCGTTAATCGATAAATCAATTAATAATATTAATAATATTTTAACTATGTGTCTGTAAGGCACATTGCCTTTTTAAATGCAACAGGTGTTGCACGACACTAGTTAGAAGGAATAGAAAGATAGAAAAGAATTGTTTTGGTACAATGGTACATTTTTTCTTGAAAAAATAGCGTTATTCATAAAACTTGGTAGTGACTTGTTGCCATTTTACGTGAGTGATTAGGTAGGTAGTTGCCAACGGTGATGTTTTTATCGATTTTTTTTAGGAAAAGGCTTTTGTTTTTATTGATTTATTTCTTAAACGGGAACACCGATTTTGACGAAATTTATTATTAAATAATACCTACTGCAAACAAAAATGTTAAAAAAAGTATTTTTTGAAAAAAAAATTAATAAACGGATAATTCCATTTTTCTTCAAAAAATACGATCAATTTTGATAAAATTTTATATGAGGTATTTGTTGCCAACGGATTTTTTTTCTCTTAAATATATTATTAATGGTAGGTACCATAAAAATATTCCGTATTTTTTCAAGTAAAGAAGGATTTACTGCCTGAACAAAATAGCAATATAAGCAACGGAGCTTCAACTAGAACTGCAACAGGAATAGCTGTCAAAATATTGAATACACACAAATTCAATACCTATTATGAACACAATGCGACGCAACTGTAGGTGTTGCTGCACAAGTTCACCAACTTTAAACGTTCGAAGCATTGACGTATTAGATATGTACCGCCAATAGCCAACTCCACGCGTGTTCCAACATAACTAGGGGCGCCATAGAATCTGCATAGCAGTGCTAAGCTTGTTTTAATTAATCATTTAATTTTAATATATTTAGGTGGAAATTGTAATCAAACTAGTTTTATTTTACAAAACAAATCCACTCTACATGGCATTAAGTTACTTGTATTTGTTTTCTTAATTTGTTTACTTGTATATGAATATGAATATGTCGTCGTTTTATTTAAATTTTAGACGCGAAATTAGTACACGTATTTAACACTAAAAGATGATGGCGTATTTTGGCCGCTTTTAGCTGGAACAACATTTTTTGGATGTTTGTATGAAAATTTCAACCGACTGGCGGTCCATATCTAGTACGTCAATGGTTCGAAGTACATATCTACCCATCTACCTACCTACAACACTTTCTATTAGTTATTACTATTCTATAATAAGTAGGTACACTTCCTTTCATATAACAGAACAATTTCAATGCAGGGTAGGTACCTAAGAAGATTACATTTGATTATTTTTTAAATTCCCAAGTCCCGTAGGTCACAACAAGATTATTTCCGTGCGACTATTGCGTGTATTTTTGCGTAGTTCACAATGAATGCTACGAAATTTCATTGAATACACAATCAACACAAATAATTTGTGTGACCAACCAATTTGTTTATAACTGCACATCATCTCCCTCCCTTCACCGTTTGATTTCAGATGAAAAGAAATCATTCTTTGGTAATTTTAATATTCAATGAAATAAATTCGGTTTTGTTAATAGATAATTTGTATCTTAGATACAAACCGGGGACATGTCTAAATAAGTTGACTTAGTTATTTAGTTTTTTTTTATTTTGCTTAAAATTCACAGATTTTCTTACAACCTTATTACGTTGAAAGTAAATTTGATAACAATAAATACATGGCGGTCTATTGTCTCTCATTAACAAGGTTGAACACATCCCTCAAATTGTGTATGTGGAAGCGTCGGAAGAATATTCGTAGAGCGCAATCGTTTATGTCTTACCGTACGCCTTATTCAAGTTGTTCTAAGTTGTAATGCAATGGGGCGCCATACCCATGTGTGTTCCCGATCGAAGGGAAAATACGTTCCCCGTGATTGAAGGGGAGGAAGAACGGACGCGACAGCGCGTATAAAATAAAATGATGTTGAGACAATGCGAGAAGGATCGCTTTTTTGCAGTTCAAATTCCAGTTTTATTTTTTTTAAAGACTGCTACAAATGACACATCATCAAACATTGGCAAAATTATTTGCACAATGCAGTTTTTACATTATATCTCTTGAATAATGTGGTATTACTGTTATACAATTTAATATTTTACATATTTATTAATGAATTATTAAATTTATTGTTTTGTAACCTAGTATGATGCTAAAGATGTTCTAGTATGATGCTAAATACCGTTAAAAATTTGCGCCAATATTTACGGTGAATTGTATGCTCTTTGTGGATATTGAGATGAAGAGGAGATGGTTTCTATTGTTTTTTGTATAATAATTATTATTATTTTATTGTTTTTCAGTCATTTCTGATATGGAAAGAAAGATAAACATTACATAAGACTAGATAAATAGATGTAGGTATTATTTAGTAGATAGATAGATAGGTAATTGATACAAGCAATTTGACAAACAAATGATACAGACAATTATAAAAAATACTAGCTAATGTTATTTTCCGTGGGTACTAATGCATTTTTTTTTCAATTATTTTTTCAAGAGAAAAAGAAATAATTAGGTGATGTTAAGTTAAAGTTTATAACAGTACCCCATGAAATGTTTCCAAAGCTTTATCAATAATTTATCTTTAATTTTCTAAAGCGAACCTTACACGGACAGTCATTTGACATTAATCTATAATTATGTAGGTATAGTGTTTGTAAAAATAAGGCTATATGACTTATTTTAAATTAACCTTCCCTTGTGATGCGTTGCGATCCACTGTGTACAGTGGTTGTACCTACACATTGAATCTGTGCATGGCGTACAGTGCATCAGGGATTCAAAATAATTTTTTTTAAATAAAAACATAAATAATAAAATAATTACATAATTAATCAATTTGTTTTTAAAGCTAAAAAACAAAAAACAACAACGAAAAAAAAAAAACCTAAATGTTTACTTTTTACAATGACAGCCTTGTTTATAAAGACATAATAGCCAATGCTTAGCTATAGTCCTTATTATCATTATACCTATATGCCTCTGTAAGCAGATAATAAAAGGGGAAAAACTTGCATTTAGAATTGGAACAGTACTCACGCTTCCGATGTTTATAATTTGAAGCTGCCTCACGAGAGTACTCAGTACTCACACCCTTCACTCATCTCGCCTACGAACTCTAGTGAGTCCGGTCTCAAATTTCCCAGTCTAAACACGGTCTAACACCTATACCTACTTGCAATTTTTTTTTTAATAAAGTGATGCCAAAGTAAAAATAAAAAAAAAAAAATAGCCGTCGTACAAAAAAATAGTTTTAAAATTTTGTTTTGCAAATTTAATTCTCTATTTAAAAAAAATAGTATCAACTGACTTTTAAGTGGATGAAATCGCAAAAACAACAAAAACAAACAAAACAAAAATCAATATTTTAAATAATTAAAATAATGATTTTAGACCCTAAACAAAAATCTGATTCTTCGATATAACCTTTCTATGAATACATGAAATTCCTTACAAAATTTAAGCTGTAGTAAAAAAAATATTTAATCTTTTAACAATTTAATAAGGTGCGAACCACGAAAAAATAACATAACTACTTAACAAGTCAAAAGTATATGAAGTCACAATTGCTTTTTGTTGCGAATTGGCAGTTGTAGGTACAAGATGGCTTAGGTACTTAATTTTTGTATTAAAACACGAAAAGAAAATTTGTACAATTAGTTTCAGCTGTATTTTATTATCCCCTCTGATCTGATCCGGATCATATTCGCGTCATAAAATACACGTAAAACAACAACAGCTGTATTTTATTATCCCCTCAGATCTGATCCGGAATGGATTTGCGTTGCAAAATACACCTAAACAACAACTACACAAGATCCAGCTTTGTTTCTAGATCTATCAAAATTCCAATCCGTTCCGGGTCAGAGGGGATTATAAAATACGGCTAACAACACAAGCTCCAGCTTTGTTTCTAGATCTTGCAAAATTCCAATCCGTTCCGGATCAGAAGGGATAATAAAATACGGCTTTCATTCAACTTGTAATTATTTTGTGACAATAAGGCGCCGGTTATAGCGATCAGGAAAAACCATCAGGAAAAGTAGAAACAAATGAGAACAGGAATTTTTTCCTGGTGTGCGTTTATAGCGATCAGGAAAAATGTGTCAGTCAACAGGCTGTTTTCCTGATTGAAATGCACACGAAAAACTTTATCTGACAGAAATCTGTCAGTGGAACAAGTGAAAATTGAACTCAAATAATTGGAACGATTTGTTCCATTTTTTTTGAAATGTCAATCAGCTGGCACGAAAAATTAGTTTTCGTCAGGAAAATAAAGAAATACATTTTAAATAATAAACAATTATTCTATAGTAAAATTTACTAGCAAAAAAAATTCTTCGAGTTATTTTTAGTCGATTAGTGTAGTATTTGTGTTTAAAATCGATTTAAAACAACATAAAAGATCCATTCGAACATTTTTCCTGATGCGTTTTCCTGATCGCTATAACCGGCGCCTAACAGGTTTAACCCTTTTTTAGTACCTACTAAGGTGACTAGTATAATTATAAGACATCTGTAAAATTTTATTATCTTTGCCTACCTACATTACATCTCCTTTATCATAGTCATCTAACAGCTATAATCAACCTGCGGCCCGTCGAGCTTTTATAAGTAGCCCACCTGACGAAGTTACAAAAATTGGTTGTCAATCATTTTATATTTCGTTTGGATCGAAAAAAAGTATGGTCGAGTAAAATATAAAAAGATAATATAAGTTTTCTTCTGACAAGACAAAAATCTTTTACCGAAATGGATTTCATTAAGAAATAATATACCTACCGGCTATTCTTAGAAGTAATTTAAACAGGAATAAAATGAAAGTATTAGAAGGCTCCGCGGTAACTAAGTCATTTTACTAAATGTATTCCGTTCTTGGTAAGAATATAAAATTATAAAGCAATAGATGTAAAATTTCAATGGAATGTTTTCTCCCATGTTTAACCAAAATTTTTATGAATTAAACAACAATAAATAAATACTATTCAAAAAAAATTTTGCAGCCACCGATTTAATTTTTGTGGGAAATATTGAATATATTCACATATTCAACAAATAAATGCAATTTGTTAAGTCTGGCATTGGAAACAGATACTTCAGCAACATATTGCTATGGTGTTTGATTGTTATTGCATAGAATAGTGTTAAATTTTCAAAAGACTTTTAAAATTCTTTCCAATGAAAGTTCAGAAACAAGGCACAGATTAACTGAGTTTTAAGCATTGTTCCTCAAAAATTTAAGACCGTTCAAAGAAGTGCCCAAATCCTATTAATAGTGTTCGATGAAAAATGTACTTACAAAAACGACTTTATCACCAGGATGAAATAAAAAGCTGATCATACATCAGTAGACCAGATCCTTACAATGTTTTGAAACTTCAGCAACAATTTTTAAAATCTCAATAAAACTAAAAAAATATTTTTTATTAAAGAAAAAAAAAAAAAAAAAGTAAATTTATACCTATAACGTTTTTTTTTACTAAGGTTAGTTAATAAATTTATCTTGCATCATGACTAAAACATATTTGTGGACCCTATACAAAAAAAGGTTGAGTGTGGTTGATCAAAATCATTCGACCACACTAGGTATAAAAGTATAAGATTATCTCTCCAGTAGAATGATATCTAGTGGGACGTGTTATGGATGTTTTGAATGACAGAATACAAAAAAAAAATTCCCTCGTAATTACCAACCAAAGAACAAGCAGTTTCGTCGTTCCAGTAGGTTCTCTCGCCTGTATATTCTAAAAAAAATCAACTTGCTTGTTTAATATGGATATTTAGGAAATGTCTGTGCAACATTGTTGTAAATCTAAAGCCAAATTGAATTAATAAACTATACTTTTAAGGAACAAAAAACAAAAACGATATTTTATTAAGAAATATTTACCAACTATAAAATGCAAAGCCTAATTATATGATGGCTGATTTCCAAACAGGGCTGCCAATGCTGAGCTAAGAAATGGTATTCACAATAAGTAATTATGTATGTGTTCTTGAATTCCCACCAACATCTTACTAGGTACGAACAATTAATTGTTATTATTTTTAAGTTCACAAACACATTAGACAATCAAATTTTGCATCAAGAAAAGTCATTGAATAACAC
The DNA here is from genome assembly GCA_951217065.1 of Baccha elongata. Lineage (NCBI taxonomy): Eukaryota > Metazoa > Arthropoda > Insecta > Diptera > Syrphidae > Baccha > Baccha elongata. The sequence goes on from OX578272.1 coordinate 178,538,709, forward strand.
AAAACCAACAAAAACAATTTGTTTGACCATTTGAATAGCTGCACAACTTCTCCCTCTTAACGCTTTCAGATAATAAAAACCTCTGGTTGTTTAGATATTTAATAAAATAAATATGAGTTTGTGTCTACAATAATAACACATTGTAGACACAAACCAGGAACATGTCCAAATAAGTTTAACACAAATTAGTAGTTATTTTTACTTTGTTTAAAATTCACAGATTTATTTTGCAACCTTAGTACATTCAAATAAAAATTCAAACAGATAATATTTGGCGGTCGATTGTCTCGCACTAATAAGGTTGAACATATCCCTCAATTGTGTTATTAAATGAAAAGACGGAAAGATATTCGATGTGCGCAATCTTGTATCTTACCGTCGTTTTAACCCAGGCGCTATTCTAATGAAGAAATGTTAAATGAAATGTGAAATATTCTTGTAAAAGGGTGAAAGTTTTAAGGGTTCAAACCGATACCCACTAGAACGAACGTGTTGATTGATATGAAAAGATTTATTAAATGATGATGAAAAAGATGATTATAAACATAAAATGGTGTTTGAGACAAACAAAAATTGGTGATCGCTTTTTGTAATTTAAATTATTTTTGTTTTTTTAGAAGTTGGTAGGTAGGTCAGTTACGTACATAGTACGCTTATACACATAAATTTAAATCAAGTGTATGTTTGTAATGTCAATATAACAGCTTTGTACTAGATTCTTGAAGGTGGATGCACGTGAGGCCATAACCAGCCGTCGGCCACTAAGCCAGGAAATTATGGTTAATAGAGAAAATATTTAAAAAAAACTATATGAAAATATTTTTGATTGGAGTAAAGTCATAAGAAGATCCCACCATTTAATTGTTTTTCTGTTTGTGCTTACGTCACAAGTGACAAAATCACAATAACAAAAAGATGAAAAAATAAACAAGTGTCGTAATCTTGTATTCTTTCATTCATGTATCAGCCGCAGTGGCGGACTAAGGGGAATTAATTTTGAGAAGCTCCCTTCACACGATGCCACTGAGACGCAAATTGTTAAATAAATTCTCATCGCCAATGACAGATTTGGTAATGAGTCTGAAAAGCCCCACTCAACAATGAAGCTTACAAATTCTAAGGCTGTCCAAATGTCTGCATCTTTTAAATTATTATAATTATTCGTCCGGCTTTCTATATGATGCTGTCGTGCGTTAGTTCTGTAAACGTGGAGGTAAGCTTTGGAACAACAGCACGCAGTTTTTCCTCCGTTCCATACAGAAAAATTTTCGGTTGAAGGGCTGAGAAAACTGACACAATTGGTTCCATGGCCTTAGATCGATGAAGAAGTTCAGTATGAAATGTATCCTGACATTCTAACATAGATCTTCGTGTTTTTTTCTTTTTTGTTCTTCCCCGCCTTTCAATTGAAATTTCTAGCTCAGTACATTGTCCTCTTGCATAAATGATGGCTTTGTTCCCGGTCTCATCATGATATGCACGAAGAAAACTTGACAGTGCCTTAAGTTTAATAACACATTTTTCTGGAGTAAGCCCATATTTTCGCAAGTGTATCTGTGCATCATCAACTTCTTCCAAAATATCGCACCAGAATGAAAGATAACATAAAAACGTAAAGTCGCATACAGCAGATAGAAGTATGGTTGCAGCACATCTTGTATCCAAATTTTCCGTCTGAGGATCACAAAGGAGTTCAAGAGTTGAATTTATCTTCACGAAATTGCCCTTCAATGGCTTAGCAGCCTCGTGATGAGCGCTCCATCTAGTGTCTACAACTAAAAGTCTCTTGACTGACACACCTACGGTTTTCATGAGGATATCTCAACGGTGAGTAGATGATGAGAAAAATGTCTAAATTTTTTCCAGTACCAAAATATGTTGTACTTGAAGCCGTTCTTCCTAAAGAGTGAACTCCACGAAGGTATAAAGAGTCGTTTGCACATGGCGTGAACAAAGCTTGTGGATTAATTTGGCGAGTTAATGTTTGAACTCGGACATGAATACCTGCCATAGTCGCAGCATTATAATATCCCTAAGCACGGCACAGGTTAATGTCGAGACTATCTTCATGACTTTTTTTAAGATATCTTCGATTAGTTCTATGGCAGTCTTTCCAGATGTAAGAAACAACCCTAGAAAGGATTCCCTCACTTCAACTTTGCAGTCTTGGATGTGAACGTATCTAATGATCTCGCTCATTTGGTCGATATTTGATTCATCGGGTGTGCTGTCGAACATAATTCCAATGTACTTCGCCTGGTGGATGTTTTTCACAATTTTTGTCTTCACTTCTTTTCCCAAAAGGATTATGAACTCATTTTGAAAGTTTTTCGACAAATACGAGATGATTCGAGTTTTATCACCTATTGAATGCTCGATTCTCCACAAATGCTCATATTTGGAAATAAGTTTCACCAATTCCAAGGAATTATCTCTGCTTTCCGATGACAAGTCCTCTCTGTGGCCTCGAAAAAAAATGTTTTGACGAGCAAAAAACAAAATTACGTCCAAAAGTCGTCTTAGAATATCGCGCCATTTATTTTTTTCTGTACCCATGGTCATTTGAAAACCGTTGTCGATTGTGTTTTGCAGCTTTAATCGCATTTCCAAGGCTTTCCACTTTTTAATGAAGTAAGGTTACAATCAGATGCTGTTCGAAGCTTCCACCACATATTAAATCCACTGACGATTCATTGCATGCAAATAACCGGCAGCAAAACCATATCAAACTGTTTTTTTTAACTTGTAGTATACCATCCATTTCCGTATTATTTTTTCCCCATTTGGTCTTATCGCCGGACTTTTGAACTTCGGCTGCATTAAAAGGACCATCTTTATTTTGAAAATGAGCACTTCTTTTTTTCACTAAATCAACTCTCAAATCATCAGACAGCGGAATTGGCCAATTTGCAATATCGGATTAAATAGAGCAGTCTTTGCTTATCGTTTGCTCTTCCTAATCATCCAAATCTTCTTCTTCCGGAACGCTGATATCATGCTTCTTATCCGAGTCAAAACCTTCTACATTTCTATCAATGGTATATGTACAGTTAACATCGGTTATAACGACATCGGTTATAATGAAATATCGGTTATTGCGAATTAATTTTGAAGTCTCGTCAAAGGTTTATACAAGTTGTACTATTCGGTTATAACGAAACACCGGATATAACGAACAAATTTTCCAGTCCCAACGAGTTCGTTATAAGCGATTTTGTCTGTATTTCGATTTCTTCCAATGAACTTGATGAAGTAGGATTTTCTAATGAGCTTAGGGTTTGATTTCTGCTCTAGATGTATAAGCTACTGGTGCCACAAACCTTGAGATGTCTCCTGAACACGCTTTAGTTGCCAAACCTGTTGCTTTCTTGATTTTCCATGAATCAATCATAGTTGAGGAATTAGAAGATGGACTTCGAAAAAAGTCCGGAAATCTTGCCGTTTATCCCCCTCCTTCAGTTAGCGGCGGTTGAAACTGCAAAACCATGACATGCTACTGGGACCATACCAAACAATAATATTGGGTATTCTAAATTTATGCCTCATACTTCTAAAGACTGGCCGTGTTAATTGTCATTGCAAAATCAAGAAGAATAGGTAATTCATATTTTCATATTTTTGACAACAACTTTAAATAATTCTTCTGTTTGATCTGCTATATTTCTGCTGATATCACCATTAATTACCGAATTACGCCTTTTGGAAAAATGAACACTAACCGATAGGTTTAGCTCTAATTTTTGGAAAACTGATGGTCGGACAAACTTTTTTTGGTAGGGGACTAAATGGTTGTGCATTGTGCTCGTGCAAAAAATTTTGAATTTGTTCGACTATATCTCTTTTTATATTTGATAAGATAAGGAAGAAATATCTGCATCGGCTGCTGATAAAAACCAGGCTGTTCAGGAACTATACGAAATTCCAATATTAACAATGGCGCAACTATCTATAAAATTGAATATGTAGGTACCTACAAGCGGTGCAGGGAACTATCTTCACCACTAGTGGAAACTAATTTCACTTTTTGTTGGTAAAGTAAATTCCCACTTTAAGTGGGAAATAACTTAACTTTTTGGTGGGAAATTATTTCACTCTTTTGGGTGTCGTTACACTTTCATACGAAATGTACATATTGCATACCCAAAATTGCACACACCCAAACTCGTACCCACACCAAATACTAAAGCGAGCCAGGCAGAGGGGGGATGCAGGGGGGGGGGCAACATGCCCCTTACTTCACCAACAAAAAGTGAAATAAGCTCCCACTAATGGTGAAGTTAGTTCCCATATGTGAAGTTAGTTCCCGTGAAGTTAGGTTCCTTCACCCCTACAGCAAGTCAAAACAGAGTTAAGATGCTGGTGCTGGAGTTACCGAAAATTTCGAAATTGAAGTTTGTGTATTTACACCAAGGGAGCGTCTAGAGTCTTTTGCTCTTTGATTTCTCTTACAGCTTCTATTTCCAAAATAGTGTGAAATAAGCCTTAAAGATTATAGTAGATATTTATTTGTATTCAGTAGACACTTTAATTAATATCATCCTATAGGTTATTTTAAAATTTGATATTTGATAATAAAAGAAACTTTAAAAAATTATTTGTAAAAACTATAAAGTTTTTAAAACTTAAAGTTGCTGGCGTATTAGGTTAATGCCATCGTATGATCTAATAACTTAACAATTGCATATTTAAAAGTTAAATTAATAAAAATTATAGAGATAGACACTTACCTTTGACAAAAGAATATAAAATGCCAATCCAAATGCAATGATAAGTATAGAAAACACTAAAAGCACTTTAATTAGAGTCTGAAGAATTTCAAGAAACATCACTACGTATATCCCAACCTAAAATATAAAAATCATATTGGTTCTTAAATATTTTTTATTAATTGTTGATATTACTTGATCGAAACGTTGCAAAAACAGCAGCAATCGAAACCAAGATAAGAACACCGCAATGGACGCTGCCGAATAATGTATATTAGTTATCCGACCGTGATTGATGAAAACGGGCACGACCATAATCAATGTTGATATATACAAAACCCATGATATGAGATTAACTATTTCTAGAATATAATGCAACCTCTGTTGATACATTTGTAGAATTTCCCTCAGAGAATTTAGTGTTATGTAAGCAACAATAGCAATGGCACATACAACTATTCCTGTTGTCCTCTGAATTCGCTCCACTTCATGACTAGCATAAATGCTCGACCAAAACGAGAAGTTTGTTTCCAATCTAGGAATAAAATAATGTTTAAAATAGAATTTCATATAAGAAAATAACTAACCCTGTCATCAGCCTTGGATTTGTTACCACAGTTTCGTTGCTTACCGTTATATTGTTCATCATCATCGATGAATAAATTGTAACAAAAAGTAAGAATATCGAGTAAAATAGTAGGTTTGCCACATGGAAATACTTGCCATATGAATTCCATTTCATTTGCAGATATTTTTGACTCAGCGGATGTGCCAATAATTCAACACGACCATGATCAACCATTGTCTATGAAGGTTTTAATTATTTTATTTAATATTGTTAGTTTTCAATAATCTAAGACGAAAAGAACATAAATGTGACACAAAAAGCTGCAAAATTAAAGTTAAAACATTTAAACACTTAAACAAAAAAAAAAAGAGATATTTATTTAATTTAAACAGAAAAAGAATTTATTTGTACATGCATTAATATAATATTTAAATCTAATTTTCTTTTCATTAGTCATTATTTGATAGCAAAGAAAATTAAATTATAAAGTAAAATTGCCATTTAAAATGTTCAATGTTAATTTGTGTAAAATTAACATTGAGTTTTGTTTCCAAATTTCAATACCCTTGTTAATTTTTAAACAGAAAAAATATTGTTTTAGTTCCTTTTTTCGTGATTTGACTTGAAAAATGTAATTTAATTAATATTAATGGATAAATCTGCCTTTTTCCTATTCTAAGTACACTTTTTTTTTCATTGATAGCTCTTGGAAATTCAGCTGCCATTTTTATATGATACATGACTTTTTAAAAAAAGTTTAGCCGCATAGTATTGTTAGTTTTACCGTTGTTATTTAATGTTTTTTTTCCTGTTTCAAGTTATATTTTTAGATCCCCGCAAAAACGGGGAGAGGTAGATTTGTTCATGGCCATGACTAACAATATAGTCTATCTTTTTGTCACCCCTCATGCGAATCACCCTGTATATACCTTATATGTAAATAAAAGCCAGATGGATCATGCATGGATGAAGTTTTCATATTCGCGATGCTTATAAAAAATTAAGCCTTACTATAAAATTGAATAATTAACGTGTGTATCCTTTAATATTTGACAGTTAAAAATGTTTTAGATTTGTTCGGAAAAGATCGGTACCTATGTAAGAAATAGAGAATCGGTTTCAATTCGATGAAATGTGAAACAAGATAGGCTTAAGAAGCTCTAATAATCACCATTTCCTTGTAGTAAATGAATTACAAAGCGATATAATGATGTTCATCATTTAGGCATTTTCCGTTGGGATTTTTTATTCTTTCCATTGGGTAATTTGTTCATATATGATCTTTTTCGTTTCCGTTCTACAAATTTTGTGCTTTAAATTTTCGCATTATTGCTTCCACATTTGTTCAAGTCGGTATTTTATTCAAAGCTGTCTTTTTAGTTTTCAATGACAGAAAATTGAATGAAACACAAGTATACAAACCAAAAGTTAAAAGGGGTGATGCATCACAGACGGCCCTGTTTGTTGTCGAAAATTATGCATTTCTGCCAAACTTAGTTTATAAGTTTGGTGCAATTTATGTAAATTTAGGGCGAAACGCAATGCTTGGAGTAAAGGCCAAAAAACCTTTAATATTGAATTTCATTCATAAATACTCCATTTAATAAAATCTAATTCGACTATTTTTAGTCTTTTTATTGTTTTTATTTTCTTATTTAGTTTTGGGTAGATTATCAAAAAACAGTGAGATTATTTCTGACGCCACGTAATCTGAATTCTGCGTTTTACAGGTTTTTCGTAGGATAATACAGGATTTACTTTTTCGCAGAATTTTTAATGAAAAAATAGAATAATCCTGCGGAATACAGGATATGGGAACGTTAATCATGGAGAAAACAATCCTGCAACTTGCGTCGCTCGGTAGAAAACCTAAGACTTTTACAGCATTTTCGGTGACATCAAATATGAAGTAATTTGACTAAAGGCAAGTGCGTAACTAATGGACAGCGTAATTTTTTCCTCTTGAGCGGCAAAAAACGGCATTGGGTTTTCGATGAAATTCAAAGCGAGTGCTAATTCTTTTGGACAATGCTGTCTAGATCGGAATTTATGCTACAGGAGAATCGGAGAAATAAGAGAGCACTGGGATGGGACACGCCACCATTTGTTTTGTAGATTTCAGACTTAAAACTATCCAATAGTTACTTACTTGTATACTTCCGGTCATTAAAAAGTTTTCGTTTTTCAAGATGTTTCTATTTCTTAAGCTGATACTTAATCAGCCGGATTTGCATGTTTTTGTAAAGAAGAGATTTTTATTCAGCAAAGTACTTAAAAGGGTGCCACATTTTTTCATATTTTTATATCAATATACAAATACGGAAATACATATTCATAACGGGAAAAATGCAGATAATGCCAATCATTGACGTATTATGATCCTGGTGCTATAGTAATCTTAAAAAATCTCGAGACAAATCAAAACGAAATTGTGAAGTCCATCCATGTTTTTCCTTGCGCAGTGAAAAAATATATACCTTCGATATGTACAATGTACATATAAGGACCACCACTGCAAAATTTTCTATTTCTTGGCGGATATTATTATTAGAAATCCCCATCAAAGAACTGCATGGATTACAATTGAGTTAGTTTATTTTTTGCTGCAGCAAATATATTTCCTGAATGTCATAGCGTAGATTGTAGACTATAAATAAAGCTTAACAGATGCAACAGGACTACATCACTATAATATGCATTATTTGAACAATATCACGTTTTTTTTAACAAAGACGTCACAATACATATTAAACTCACATTTGATACACATAGCGGTGGCTGTGTCCATGTTGGATCATTAATAGCTATGCGTTTCATTTCAACTTCCGCCGCTGACATTTGAAATGGCCAAAATGAATATTTGATCTTTAATTAAATATAAAAAAAAAATAAATTAATTAAGCAAAATCAAGTTAACATAACATATGTATGTACATATTTAAATGAAAGTATAGAATAACTGCTTGAACAGAATGGTGTAGCTGTAGCTGTTGCTTGTGGCATTGTCTAAGTAGAGACAACGCCAATCCTATAATTCGCCCAGAATGTGCGCTGTAGCTGTAACTGTAGTAGCTGCCGCTCAACTTTATTTTTCGCGTGCGCTGCTTGCTACTTTTTGACATTTGACGAACAAAAAAAAAGTAAAACAAAGCGAAACGCCTGAATGAAAATTGATATCTCTGCTACACTATTCTGAACGAGTTTGCTACTTTTATGAGCTTTATTTTAACAGCGGTTTTGACAGCGGTACAGGCTTCAGCTACCATTCTTTTCAGCCAGTAAATTTCCTTGTAAAAGGGGATAGTACTGTCACTTCGATGACTTTTCGATTTTTGCAAGAAATAGGATATTATAAATTATGCACTTAGGTCAACTTGCACGAAAACAAAGGATATATTTAAATTATTTTATAAATACTATTTAGCTTTCCAGAAATAAATAGTTAATTTTTGTATTTTCGATTTTACGTTGCATGAATGAAAACACAGCTAAGGGGCCGGTTATAGCGATCAGGAAAATGAATCAGGAAAAATGTTCAAGTCGATAATTAGCCATGAATTCATCTGATTTTAAACAAATAACTCAATTTAACAAATATTTGTTGTAAAAATGCATTTATTTATTTTCCTGTTTGAATCTCATTTTTCGTATCAGCTGACTGCCATTTTTAAAAAATGAAACAAATCGTTCCAATTATTTGAGTTCCATTTTACTTGTTCCACTGACAGATTTCTGTCAGGAAAAGTTTTTCGTGTGCATTTCAATCAGGAAAACAGACTGTCCACTAACACATTTTTACTAAGGGGCCGGTTATAGCGATCAGGAAAAACCATCAGGAAAAGTAGAAACAAATGAGAAAAGGAATTTTTCCTGATGTGCGTTTATAGCGATCAGTAAAAATGTGGCAGTGGACAGGCTGTTTTCCTGATTGAAATGCACACGAAAAACTTTATCTGACAGAAATCTGTCAGTGGAACAAGTGAAAATTGAACTCAAATAATTGGAACGATTTGTTCCATTTTTTTAAAATGTCAATCAGCTGGCACGAAAAATTAGTTTTCGTCAGGAAAATAAAGAAATACATTTTAAACAATAAATAATTATTCTATAGTAAAATTTATTAGCAAAAAAAATTCTTTGAGTTATTTGCAGTCGATTAATGTAGTATTTGTGTTTAAAATCGATTTAAAACAACATAAAAGATCCATTCGAACATTCTTCCTGATGCGTTTTCCTGATCGCTATAACCGGCGCCAAAGAGACCGGTTTCAGCGATCAGGAAAAATTTTCAAGCCGATAATTAGCCATGAATTCTGATTTAAAACAAAAAATGTTACACTTATCGATTACAAATAACTCAGAGAATTTTGTGTGCCAAAAAATGTTCAATTAACTAAATTGTAGTTGTAAAAAATGCATTGAATTTTATTTTTCGTATCAGCTGACTGCCATTTCAAAAAAATGAAACAAATCGTTCCAATTATTTGAGTTCAATTTTCACTTGTTCCACTGACAGATTTCCGCCAGGAAAAATAATTCGTGTTCATTTTAATCAAGAAAACAGTCTGACATATTTTTCCTGATCGCTATAAACGCACACCAGGAAAAAATCCTGTTTTCATTCGTTTCAAATTTCCCTGATAGTTTTTCCTGATCACTATTACCCCTAAACCAAAGATAGGAAATAAAACAGGAACGAAACAGAAAACTCCCACAAAACAACAACAACATTTTCTGCACATATACAGCCGAATCTCACCGATAGCAACTTCTTGTCAAATTCTATTTGACAGATGTAAAAATTATCCAGAGAAAAATGAGTGGATAAATACATAAAAGATTTTGCAACGAGTTTATATTTTTATCGATGTCTAGTGTTAATGCATTGATAAATCAGTGGTTACTACTGTCAAAAAAAAAGTTTCGTGCAAGTGAGCCATATTATTATAAATTATGCACGAATTATTTAAAAATGTGATCACATTTGATGATATAGTATTTCGTTACAAATCTCAAAGTTTGTTTTATAATAACCGTTGGATCCATTTTGGAGTAATTAAGGAACAACCAAAACCGATATTTGACAGATGCAAGTTATAGTCCAGCAAAAACAAAAAATTAAAACGAATTTCTTGGGAGGGAGTCACAAAAAAGTGAGTAGTCTAAAGTTCCTCTCTTTTATGTCAAGCATGTGTTTTGCAAATTGTGCAATATATGCTTACTGCTTACATAAAGTAAAAATAAGCTATATCTTAGTATTCTTGTGAATTTTCAAACTGTTATACACATAAAAGTACATAATAGTATATTAATTTTGAGAGTAGGTACTATAAGGCTAATTATTGTTAATGTAGTACATTATAGTCTTAAATGAAAAAAATATATAGGCAATTTAATAGCTTACATTAAAAAATTAATTTATAAAAAAAAATAAAAATTGTTTTAAATCGAATAGAAGTATTATTCCCATGCATATAACTTCAGCAAAAAGAGCATCAAATAATAATTTTTAAAAGGTTCTCTTACATTTAAGGCAGGCAACGGTATCAGATTATCTGATGCATCATTCGGTTCACCTGTTTTTTCATCAAGTTGTGAATACATAAATGGACATTGCAGATACGCGAACGAATATTTAATCTAAATTGTTGTTATTGTAAGAGGATTAGTTCAGTTGTTCAAATATCACAAATTGTTTATATAATCTAAAGTTTCAGCTGTCGGTCGGGATAAAATAAAAAAATAATCAAATACGAAATTTTAGAACTTACATAAAAACTCTTTGAATCCTTTTTGCAATTTGCTTTCGTTATACATTTGTCCTGGACGGCTTCAAATACTTTTGGCATCGATGCTATCAGAGCCAAAGTTACACACGGATGTTTGTCTGATCTAAGTCGCATAACCTCACTAGCTCTTTCTTCATGTGTTACCATTGCCAATGCTGCTTCTGGATACTTGTAATAAATAGCATAGTCGATGGCACTCATATCCATATAGTTGTAGAGCAGTTTGCTGCCCATAGACAGAAGGACGCCTATGGCATTAGGTTTATTTTCCATTGTTGCCAGGTGCAGAGCGGTGTTCTATTTGCAAGAAAAATAAGTAAAATGTTTAAAAGAGTCATTATGCCTACTTGTGAATATGTATAACAAAATCGACAAATCCAATTTAGGGCTTGTTTCAAAGTCTCTGAGTAAGTTTCAAGTAAAATACTCGGCAGTTAAATTTATTGTTTGCTGTGTATTGTTTTGTTGTTTTTGTCAAAAAAAGTTCTGAACAGCTTAATTGAAACTTACTTACATATTGTGAAACAAGCACTTAATTCAATATTTTATAAATCTAAGCAATCAGCATGAACATTAAATAAATGAGAGAAACAACTGGAAGAACGTAAATTCATATTGGTTGTTTGCATTTTTCTAACCAACTATTTTGTATATGAAATAATTTCTCAGTGCGTCAATCAATTTAACAAAAACAATAAATAAAAATATCTTATTAAAAAAATATAAATAGACCTTTTTAATTTTTACCGAAATCGGAAGCAAGTTTTTTCAAAAAAAAAACTATTATTTTATTAATAAATTAAAAATATTAAAAAAAAAACAACCACCCGCTTTTAAAAACATACAAAAGCAACTTTTTCATAAACAAAGAAAAATTACAGAGGAAAAACATCACCGCTGTCCGCTCAAAATTTATCTTATTTTTTCTGGAAAAATACTATTTGAATTTTTTTTTTTTGAACATTATTTTTTTTTATATTTTTTTCTTGTTTGCGATCAGCAGTGCTCACTCATATAAATTTTATATCGAAATTGATCATATTTTTTTTTTTTAGAAAAATGGAATTATCAGTAAGGCTTATATTATGATAGGTAGCGTTATTTTGGTACCTAGGTGGGTACTTGCGATTATGGGTGATTCACATAATTTGTGCCAAAAAGATAGGTTGGGTCGAGACAAGAAAAAAATTGTATAGGAGGGGGTTCTATCTCCTCCCGTTTAGGTGGGACAGGCCATTTTCTAAGAAAAATCACTTTAAACAGAAAAATAATTATTAAGTACTTAAGTACGTTTGTACTGCAGTACTGAGTAAGCACCCAGTACCTTGGTACTTCTACTTGAAAAAAGGAGTACAAATGTACTTGGTACTTGAAAAGCACCAAGTACAAGTACTTTTTCAAGTACTTCCTGTTAAGTACTTTTACTTGATACTGTAATACTGTTCAGAACATTTTCAAGTACTTTTCAAGTACTAGTTCATTTCAAGTACTTTTCAAGTAGAAGTTCATTTTCAAGTTATTTTCAATTACAAGTCTATTTTAAGTACTTGAATTGCGAATCAAATTTTAACGTAGATGACAATTTTTAATTTAATTATGACCCCAGTCTTATATTCTTAAATACGAGTTGTTGCGTGATTCAAGTACTCAAAATAGACTTGTACATGAAAAGTACTTGAAAATGGTTTTGCAATTGAATAGTACTTAAAAAGTACTTGAAAATGTACTGGACAGTATTACAGTACCCAGTAAAAGTACTTAACAGAAAGTACTTGGTGCTTTTCAAATACCTATCAAGTACATTTGTACTCCTTTTTTCAAGCTCAAGTACCAGTACAAGGTACTGATGTGTACTTGACTTGTACATGAACTTGAAAATTTACAGCTCTGGACTACAACCTACAATGCCATGCTTAACCTTTTTGTTTTCTTCTTAAATAAAATTGTTTTGGTGAAAAATTTACTTTCAAACTCAAAATTAAAAAAAAAATTCAAATTAATTTTCTTTTAAAATAAATAACATTCTGGATATTTCAAAATAATAAAAGAAAGCCAAGTCCTTTAATATTCATTAAATTAAATAAAAGTCCAGTCAGGTGGTTCTTGTTATATTTGATTTTCTCATAAACTACAAGACATTTCTGTGTGTTCTGTGTTTGACTAAAAACTAATGAAAACAAAATTAAAACAAATTTATTTTTTCAAAATTTTGAGTTTGAAAATTAATTTTTCAAAAACTATTCACTAAATCAAGTTTACTTGAAAAGAACATAAAAGAATATAGATTTCTGGCAAAGCAAGTTATGTATTCGTAAAAATAAAGTTTTGAGATAACAATCAAACATGACATTACAATGATAGAAAAGAAGAAAAAAGTAGGTCCGACAATTCTGTTTGTCTGAATGTATCGACACCTGCGGCCTTAATCGGTGTGCCGATTTTCTTCAAACTTCGTACAAACGATTCTTAGAGAAATATCTCCAGACTTTTTATTTTTATGTTTATCCTAGGTGTAAGGTAAGGTACGGTATATGTACCTAACATATAAGCGTGACCGATAATTCGTTTCGAAAAAAATACAATTCGATAAAATTTTATATGAATGATTTGTTGCCAATTGTGATGTCCTTCATCTGAGTTTTTTTTTCAGAATCAGCTTTTTTTATCACTCCAACTATCTTTTGAACGGCTTCACCGACTTTGACCAAATTTAAAATTCTAAAACTCCTGCTTAATTTGAATAGTAGATACTGCAAACTTATTTAAAAAAAAAAGTAATTTTTGAAAAAGTTTTTTTTTTTTGAAAAACCTATAATTGTTCCAGTCGTGTACACTTAATTAACTTGCCCCAAGAGCAAGTAAAAAATACTTTGTCTTTATTAATCTGTGCTAGTTTATTTTTGTTTAGATATTTTTTGTATTTAGGATAAGAATGATATAACACTTACCCCATCTTTATCCACTTGATCTAGCAAATGTGAATGTACAGAATGTAAAAGCTCGATCGTTTGTGTGTAACCTGACATTGCGGCCAATTGCAATGGGTTCCTGCCATTATGATCGCGATGCAAAAGTGCTCCCCTATTAAGCAGCAATTGCACAACTCGAGTATGTCCTTGTTGAGAACTGATATGCAAGGGAGTCAGCCCCTCCCCGTCACTTTCGTTGATTATAAAAGAACCCTTCTCGGAGTCGAGTAATTGCCTCACTGTATTGTATCGACCATAACGTGCAGCAAAATGCAATGGGCTCTCATTATTGTTGTTCTTTAAATTTATACAAGCACCCAGTCTAATAAGATTTTCTAACGATCGAATGTGTCCATCACGGCTTGCGTAGTGCAATGGAGAACATCCCGTATTATCCTTTTCGTTTAATAACTGAATTAATTGACAATGTGACTGAATTTTGTTCACTTCTTCTGCAAACTCAGGCAAACGGCCACCATTCATTATGACAAAATGTAAAACATTTCTGGCCGTTGCATCCTTTTTGGAAATGTTTGCTCCCAATCGAATGAGGATGTGGACGGTTTTCCAGGCACTGCGAGAGGCAGCCAAAAGTAAAGGTGATCTATGTTCCTTGTCCAAGGCGTCAATGTCAGCACCTTCAGAAACTAGATATTCCACGATCTCAGGATGGTCAAACATTGCAGCACAATGTAGAGGTGTCATGTTCTGGACATCAGTGCAGACAAGGCAGACTTTCTTCTCGAACGGCTGCATGTTGAACATAAGTTTCACTATGTCGATGGCACCCTGTAAATATAAAAATAAGGTTAAATATAATGAATGTATACAAGACAACCAAACTAAGATCTCCTTGAATGAAGGTCAGTAAGTTTTGAATGGGAAAGTCGGGAAGTCCAACGAGGACTGTGGGGCCATGGAGGTCTGGGATTATAGCATCACAAATTCTCCATTAATGCGTCTAACACAAACAAATACTAACACAAAAAATACTAATACTAAGAAGTAATGAGTAAGTACTACGTGGTGGTCAAAAGGAAGACATATATATATCTTTTAAGACAGATGATTTGGTGCAGGAAACTAACTTCACGGGAACTAACTTCACATGGGAACTGAATGTGGGAATTTATTTCACCAAAAAAAAAGGGAAATTAGTTGGAAAAGCTACTGAGGTGTGGATATGTGTTGCCTTGCCCTTGAATGAAATTAACGCCGTAAATTCTACAGGATTCTGTATCGGGTTCAATTCATTATCCAAAATTTAGTTCCAGTTTAGAGATTCGAAGCTGCAGGGAGTGAGATGAGTCACTTTTCATTGAAAAGCGATTGGACATTGAAGGAGACGTTTTGTCTCCAAAAGAAAATTCCAGAAATATTTTGTTTAAAAAATAAATATTGTATGGGTATAGTGAAGTATTTTTGTTTGCTTTGATCATATATGATACTAGAACGCTAATAAAAAACCTACAAATTGAGTCCTGTCGAAACAAAATTCGTGACGTGTCGTTGGTTTGTAAATAAAATGCACTATTCGGTCACACGAACTATGCTCTTGAAGCAAACTAAGGGACTAAAATCAAAATTATTTATTCATTTACGTTAAAAAGCGAAAAATAAAGAACAAAAATAGCCAAAAACTTGTATTAAATGTGCAACTTAAATACCGTGCCAAATTTAAATGAAATCGGTTTAACCGTTATCAATTTATAGCAAGGCTTATAATAACCGTTACCACCAATTCTACGTTATGTGCATTTCTAGCCAAAATTCTGAAATGCAGTCATCTGTCATGTCCGACAGATTGTCTGAGGTGCCCGATTTTACTTGTTGGAGGTGCTTCGTCGTGTGTTTTCTCACTTTTTAATTTTTAGTAATTGAAACAGAGAGAAATATTTCATATACATATATAAAAAGTATACATCTAAATTTAGTGTTGTAAGAATTAAGGTACCCGAAAAATTAAAGCACACTCTTGTGTACTACTTTGGCGGGTTGCTGTTAGACTGCTGTACTTTTTAACATGTTTTTGTTGACAGTCACCATTATCTCTACACCACACAGATAATGGTGACTGTTGGAGGTTCCCACTGTCCAAAGTTGCCACCTCTTCAAATTGGTAGAAAATATTGTGAAAATTCTATTTATTTATTTAAACGTAAATAAACAGTGCAAATTAATATATGTACCTACGTAATGAAATATGTGTATGTATATGCATTACATAATAATGTAAGATATTTTCAATAATATATTTTTTCAGATGAAAAGTGTGGTTATTGATATTTTTGATATTCTTTGTTTGATCACGTTTTAGGAGTTCACATCTAAACTACTCAAAATAAAATAGGGCCCACCCAAAATTTTTGAATTTTGTCTAGTACTTACATATTTGGCAAACATTGTCGAAACAAAGCATTTTATTGCAGAATTTGCATGTTTATGAGTCTTTAGCAATTATTTGAATTAATATCTTATATACATAGCGTTAATCAAAAATCCTAAGTGGTACTCCTCTAACTGTTTATCTTTAGTTTTTCGGGTTTAAACCCCTTAAACGCCTTATTTTCGGCATGATGTGGATACTGAAAACGCAATAAAACGATAAGTATGGAAATTCGGGAAAGAGATTCTTAAAGGACTGTTGCAAAACATATCAGTATATGAAGAGGTGAGCTGTCCGAACCGGTGTGAAAACACTTTCTAAAAACCAGGAATATAGCAAAGAGGCCTATACAATCTTGAAATTTCTATATTTTATTCTTGTCCCTTGAAAATTGTTTTCAATGCTTTCTCGTGACAAACATATTAAACTAAATATTCTCAATAAGTCAAAACTATATTTTAATATAATATAAAGTATCAACCTCCATTGAAAGGTTGCCATGATGTCAGTTGTCATTGGATTAAAAAATTTCTGAACTGTTAATTCAGTAGATACTGCATTCATTCATTCGATTCAATCTAAAATTTCAAATAACAATCGACTTCTTAATTCCAAAATTTCATAAAAGAGCATAAAAACATAATGAACGATAACGGCTAGAAAACATGAAGGTACAGAAACAGTTTTGTCTATTTGTCAAATAAAAATAAATTGAAATTCGTAGACGCATTGAATACGCGTGGATGCAAATAAACCTAATTCTTTTTAATCTCTTTTTGAAATTCGGTTTTTTTTTGCACGACTAAAATATGATAATTAAACATATAGCTCATTAATAGACAATAACCCTTTATTCTTTTTGATTCAGTTTTAATATTTACCTAGTTTAGAAAACCCTTAAGTAGCTCTATACTTAAATTCTTTAAAAAGCAAGGCCAACTCAATTGTGGTTCTACATAAAATTCTTCAAAAGGCATGAAAGGCCAACTCATTTGTGATCCTATTTTGTATAAAAATAACTAAGTCTTATTTAACAATGATTTATCTTATATATGTATCTTTAACAGGAAATCAAAAATCCTTTTTTAGAAATCATTCTATTTTTCTTCTGATAACAAAATCATATAACTTTAATCAAGAAAATGACATAAAAATCCTTTAAGACTTAAGAACAATACTCCCGAATGAGAATCATAAAAAGAAAAGTTTGTTGTGATATAAATATTATGTTAATTTGTAAATTTAAACATACATACTATTTATAATGATAACAAAAATTTGATAATATTTCCGGAAATCAAAAGCAAATTCGATGAAATAAAACAAAAAAAAAAACAGAAATATGAATAAAATTCAAAAGAATTGGCTTTAACAAATATTTCCTTGTCCTCATCATTTTATAGTTTTCAACTGAATAATTTATGTATCTAACAAATATAATATTTTGAAAAAAATATCTATATGATATTTTATTTTGAATTGGATCTACAGGTGGTAGGCACTATAAAAGGTAATCAGTATATTTCAGGATGAATAATAAACTAGGAATAGAAATACCTATATGATGATACACATTATGTATGTAGTAAAATATAGTTATAAGATTTTCATGTCCAAACAAAATTTGTATCTTTTGAAAGGTATCTTACCTGTGCACAAGCAAGATGAACAGGTGTTGATAAGTCATATTGTTGGGTTGATATTTTGGCTCCTGACTTCAGACACAACTCCACAGCTTTTATATCACCTCCATGTACAGCAGAATGCAGAGGAACATTTCCCTCGGAATCGTAGAAGGATAACATTTCTTCACGTGTGCATCCCCGAGATTCACCCCACTGCTTTATTTAAGAAAAAAGACAAATATAAAATCAAGATTGATGAAATATTTTTAAACGAAATATTTGATTGTGCATTTATTACCATGTATCTAAATAAAGTAAACAAAATGCCAGAAACTACTTTGTGATATTTATATACATACCTACTAAACAGACTATTAAAAAAATTGACAAAAGCGAAAAAAACAAATTAGCAAAGTTAAACGTTACTATAAGCAGGTATAGAGTTTGAAGATTTGATGATTAGTGATAATGATGAATTGCCTTTTAACGATATACTAGTCTATTATTACTATATGTCTATAATTAAAATTAATCTACATAAAAAAAACGAAGTATAAGGGTTGTTTAACAATCACTATAAATTGTATATACCACCATTTTTGTTGTGAGAAGTCTTCTTCCGCGCTGGCAAAAACACTGCTTTTCCATCTGTCTTATCGTACTGATTTTTTTCCGATTTTAATTTCAATAATACATTCGCCACTTTTCATACAAGTAATGGGCTAATTTAATTTTAGCGAACCAGAAAAAAAGTTAGTATTATGGTAAACCGTAGGAAAATGAACATTTTATTTTATACATTAAAATTTCAAGCCGATTGGCACTAACCCTCAAAATGAGGTACTTGCTCACTTATCCATTACTTGATGTGATTCACATAAAATGCAAAATAACAGCGAATTGTTTTGGTCGAAACGAGAAAACAATTTTTTTTTTGGAAGAATAAGTTTTATTTTATGTTAAAATTAAAAATAATAAAAACTTAAGTCTTAATTAAGTAGATACTATTTTGTTTTTAAAATTCAATGCTCTTATCAATTTTTAGTGAAAACGGAAAACCGGGTGCTGAAATTACTTGTACTTTTTAAGAAAATTAAAAATAATAAAAACTACTTCTTCTAGAATAAAAACATTTTCACGTTTTGTGACTAACTTTTATGTTAATTATTAATATTGGATCTTTATTTCATTATTTTTATATCCTGAATTTCTTTTTAGCATGCAATGAAGTGAAAAAGTACTGGACTACCCCTGTTAAGGAATGCTTTCAATAAAAAAACGGAGTGGAATTACATATGTATATTTTGCACAACGATATAATTCAATAATTTATTCAACTGGTGTAATTCTAATTAACAAGGCTATAAACGTACAGTGGTCGACATAATTATTTTGACAAAAATGCAATGTTTCTTTCAACGACACTATTTCGAGCAAGTCTTTTTAGCTCTGTTTATGTGTAATCATTGGTTATTTCAGTTGTTAACCATAGATTTTTTATGTGTTTCCATATGGTTACCAGCTAAAATAACGAATGGTTTCATTTACCAGAACTGAAAAGAATGGCCATTAATAACGTAACGGGTAAAGGTTAAAGATGTAGAACAACAAAAATTTAACATTATTTAAAATAAGATAATAAAAAAAAACAATAAAGGTAATAGGTACCTATATCTGAACCAGGTATGGTTGTTAAATTTTTGGCAATTATAAAAAAAATTACATTTTAAAACAAATTGAAATAAAAAAAATATAAAATAAATAGCTGCGTTCCTCAAAAATTCCTATGCTAACCTTTTTTCATAGAAATCGCCTGAAATCTCATCCTATAGAATATAGAATATAGAAATATGGTAGTCATTCCCATAGTTGAGAAAAAAACTCTCAAATCGAAATGTACCTTTATTTTATTGCTCCGATTGCCCATAATGATTTTTGAAATTGTTTTGATGAATTTGTATACTAATAAATATAATACAGAGTAATTGATCGCGATTTATTTGTTCGCTTTCGATTAGATAATAATAAAGTAAATATAATGATTAAAAAAATAAATATATAAAAAATTGATACACTTACAATTTGGTACTTGTGGGAAAAGTGCAACAAATTAGTGCATACAAAAAATGCCATTTTAAGACTTAAGAACTTAATTAACTTTCAAAAGTTTTTGAAACATCTAAACAGAAGTTTTATTTTAAACTAAGATCTCGAAACTTAGTTTAGTCGAAATAATTATTATTTCTATTATAAACTGGTTTTACAAAACGCAAACTCGACCGAATGCCCGTCACCATATGGAATGAATTATACCGTTCAACCACCAATTTCACTCAGTCGAGCTGCTTATGCAGTCCTACCCTTATTCTACCTATACTAAGAGAGTGATCGGGATTTCATCACTCTCTATCTCTACAGTAGACTACTCATATTAGATAGGTAAAACTTATTATAATCTACAGTCGTAACCTCATATATGCTAACAGTAGGTTAACAGTATAATATATAATAGTGGTTTGTAGATGTTTGTTACTCATGGTTTGAAATTTCTAAGTATATACTACTATACCCGGAACAATAAACGAAATTATTTTGAAAAGGAAAATCAATCAATCAATTAATCGTCTTATGTTAACCTTTTTTCATAGAAATCGCCTGAAATCTCATCCTATAGAATATAGAATATAGAAATATGGTAGTCATTCCCATAGTTGAGAAAAAAACTCTCAAATCGAAATGTACCTTTATTTTATTGCTCCGATTGCCCATAATGATTTTTGAAATTGTTTTGATGAATTTGTATACTAATAAATATAATACAGAGTAATTGATCGCGATTTATTTGTTCGCTTTCGATTAGATAATAATAAAGTAAATATAATGATTAAAAAAATAAATATATAAAAAATTGATACACTTACAATTTGGTACTTGTGGGAAAAGTGCAACAAATTAGTGCATACACTAAGAACTTAATTAACTTTCAAAAGTTTTTGAAACATCTAAACAGAAGTTTTATTTTAAACTAAGATCTCGAAACTTAGTTTAGTCGAAATAATTATTATTTCTATTATAAACTGGTTTTACAAAACGCAAACTCGACCGAATGCCCGTCACCATATGGAATGAATTATACCGTTCAACCACCAATTTCACTCAGTCGAGCTGCTTATGCAGTCCTACCCTTATTCTACCTATACTAAGAGAGTGATCGGGATTTCATCACTCTCTATCTCTACAGTAGACTACTCATATTAGATAGGTAAAACTTATTATAATCTACAGTCGTAACCTCATATATGCTAACAGTAGGTTAACAGTATAATATATAATAGTGGTTTGTAGATGTTTGTTACTCATGGTTTGAAATTTCTAAGTATATACTACTATACCCGGAACAATAAACGAAATTATTTTGAAAAGGAAAATCAATCAATCAATTAATCGTCTTATGTTTTTAGAACATTTAAAGATAAACGATCCGATTTTTCATAAAAATAATTTAATTTTTTTATAAAAACAGCAACAAAAAAAAAATCGATGTCGTGAATTCGCTATACAAGAATAAATATTTGTATTATATAGTGTGATTTGCAAATAAGTTGCAACAAAAAGCTAGAGCAAGTAGATTGGGCAAGAAAAGAATCGTATTTGAAGAGGGTCGTTTCCCCTCCGTTCAGCAGAGAGGGGACATTTTCAAGAAAAATGACTTAAAACTAAAATAAAATTATTAAAAAAACAACTATAAAACATTTTTTGAAAGCCAAAAATTTCTTCTTTAATATTTTTTTTTAAATAAGTTGTTTTACTAATTTTTTTTTTTAATTAATTTTCACTCAAAATTAAAAATAAATAAATTTAAAAAATTTCAAACTTATTTCAAACTCTTTTTTTTTATGTGATGTCCCTTTGTATAGGAAATGTGAACGTTTCCTTTTACCAACGATTCTTTTCAAGAAAAAAAAATTCCTGCCTCGGCACCCTTTTAGTAGCTAAACAAAACTGCATCAAAAAAGCTTCACTATTATGCTGTCGCTAAGGGGCTATTATCAACTACTAACTTCTGAGCTTAATATTTAATTTTTACATTTTACATTTTATCCAGCTAGATTAGGGAATCCGACCACTGTGCGACGGTATAATGTTTCAAGATGCAAATATTAGACAAACTTGTTGGTTTCTAGAAGACCAGATAAAACAATTTACATTTTCGGCCCTTGAAAAAATTTAAGTTGGTCATTTTTTAAACACGGCATATTCATAGACACTGTTTAAGCTGTTTTAAAGCAAAACTGTAGTTTATCCTATTTAAATTACATTGGGGCATATTCATTATTGTTTTTTAAACTACAGTTTTGCCTAGCTTCGGTTTAAGCAATGTAATTTAAATAAAATAAACTCGAGTTCTTCTTGAGACCAGCTAAAACATTGTCTATATATGAATATGCCCCATTGTTTAAAACTACATATATGTGAAGTAAAACCGTAGTTTTAAAACAATTATGAATTGATTTTGCTTCCTTGTGTTGTAAACAACCTTTTTTTTTTAAGTTTATTGATATACCTATGTAATGTACCTGCTTTAATTAAAATAAAATAAAATAGTATAATTATATTAAAAAGCAACATTTAAAAGTAGATACTTTCATCAATAATAACAAATTTGCAAACAAAAAACAGCACAATCAAAATCAAGCAAAATGTTATTTCAATAATTTGAAGCATTATAAACAAAATAAATAAACAACCGTGTGCAAATATAAACCGGAAGCAAATTTACTCGCCTGAAAAAATACCTCCATTGTTTTGGAGCTAGCATTTTTTGCGGCTTCATGAATTGGATAGTAACCATTATTGCAGGGTTTACGAGGGCATGCATCGAACTCAGTTATCTGAAATAATATTTTTTTTTGTGTTGGTCTTTTTATATGAAAGCAATCAGAAATAAAAATTGTATAATAATGAATCGTAGTTAAGTGTTTTTATTTTGTATAGAATACGTTGAATAGATTCACTAAATTGAAATGGATTTTTAGGATTTGAAAAAGATGATAGAAAAATGATTTGAAATGTATTAACATATTGTGTGTATTAAGTGTTAATCAATGTTATGAGTATAGTTTCTTCTCCGTGATTCAACCCTTTATCAAAATTGGATATTTTCTACTTTAAATATCCACAATCATATGCACAAACACTCATAAGTATTTCATATCCCACTAATAGACATTATAACTACTAAACTTTTTACTGAAACTATATTTAAAATAACTTCAACATTATTCCATACCAATATCCTTGCACATTCCTCATGATCATAAATAGCTGCCAAATGTAATGCAGTTCTTCCATGTTCACCACCCTGTTGAATGTCAATCACATTGCGATGCCTGCCCATCGCCTTCAGAGCCTTCACCTTGTTAAGCTCAGTAGCAAGGTGAACAGGAGCTTGTTTCTTTTCATTGAGCAAACCTGTGTTGACGGGACTAAAAATATAAAGGTTTCAAAATTTCATTTGTTTATGCAAATCATAATATATTTTAAAGGGGATGTGTGTGTAAATTAAGAAAGAAACTCATTACTCATACTTACATTGATAAAAGGTAATCCATTGCATCAAAAGAGTCATTTTCCACAGCAGCATGAAGTGGAGTATTTCCAGCTCCATCCTGTGCATCAAAATCTAAAAACAAATATTTGTTAAAAATGTTTAATTTTATGATGGGTGTCAACAGCATAAGGATTAATTAGCTTTTAGGATGTCAACAACACTTTTCATTTGTACCACCCATTACCCAAAACGCGCTGTAAATATAAAACCCATTTTTTTTTTGTAATGAAATTGTTTTGACTTTTGACCGTTGCTTTGGAAGGGATGAAGCTTTGTGTTTTTTTTTTTTTTTATCGGTTACTTGAAATAATAATAAGGCAAATATTAGGACTGAGGTAAAGAGTTGAAATTTTTTTGATACATTTTACAGAGTTGATCTCCTACATATAAAAAGTTTATAGATTGAAAAATACCACTATACTAGACTAAGACTGGAAAATACCAATATAGATGATGATAGAAAATACTCTTTGAGAAACTCAGTCTCAGTGTAAATTATTATTTAATTATAGAAACTTAATTTTGCCCATCATCATCATAAAGTTGAGTAGGTAACGCTTTATAAAGAATGTAGTACGCAGCTGAAGTGAAACGAAATTTTTCGTCGTCTCCTAAAACACAGACGGAATGTTAACGAATCGGTACCATACAAAATTCTATGTATAGAGTTTCGCCATTTGTAAAAACAAACATTTCAAAACACACAAATAAAGAAATAAAAAAAAACAGAAATCCATTTTGTAATAACAATCACCACAAAAACACAAATTAAATAGAAACGTCAAAATTTCACGAGCAAATTGTGAAACCAAATAAATTGTTGATCTGAAGTTTGAACTAAAAGTGGAGTTTAAACGTTGATTGTGAAACTGGGGGCTAGAGATTTTCCACTTCAACTAGGAGTTAAAAAAATACTTTAAATAAAACACATTCCAAATGATCTACATTCTACAGGGAGATCATTTCTTTACCATTTTACTGCCTTAATTTTTTCACCAAATTATTTCAGAAAAAAGTTTTCATCATCTCGGTTAATTATTGTCCTTTGTCTAAGGGCAGCTAAATGCTTATTTACTTGTTTATTTTGTTTCTACCAAGAGCTGTTTATCATTTTCTACTTCTTCGTAAGATTGTGTTGATATATTTAAGGATATTACTTCTCCTATTGTTGAAATCATCTTCAGCAAAAATTAATAGATTCACCCCCCCCCCCCCCCCCCAAAAAAAAAGAAACGTCAAAATTTCGCGAGCAATAATGTCCCAGTCAATTAGTTTGTGTGCGAAAACAGAGTGGAGAGTAGTGGAGACTTGAACCGGTTATCTACCGTTTCACCGTGGAGCTGCGTACCACAAAACGAAAAGAAGGACGGCAAATTTCGGGATTTTTCGTTTCACTCCAACTGCGTACTAGGCTTTAGTCAAGGACTCACGGTTAAAAATGTTGGGATACTTTTTAATAATTTTAGGGTTTCATTTATGACAACACCAAAATTTTATTTATATTTAATGCATCGCAAATATTCCAATTATAAATTTAATACCAAATATATTAAAATTTGATATATACAACTTTTAATAAAGCATAACGAATAAATTTACTGGCAACGACAGCAGCTCCGAAGTAGTACCTACTTATACAATCTGAACCAATCGTTTTTTGTGCGTTGTTATAATTTCACAGTATTGCGTCAACTCCAAAAACGACTAAGGTCAGTTGCACTCTTCATGAAAATGGTATTCTCATTTTAGTTGTAGTCAGGATTTTAACCCATACCTCCGAGGTAATAGTCCGACACACTTACCACTACGCCACGGGACATTACTTTTAATACACTGAGTCAAAAAAACAACGTTAAGTCAAACAAAGCAACTTTGAATCAAAGTAAAATCGTTACAATTTAGGATTAAACACGATCCCTCCTATTAATAAACACCGAATAGCAATGAGTTAACGCTAACTCAATGTAACGGGTGATTTTAAGAGGTTTAGAACTTAAAAAAAAAAAAAAACACAAAAAATTCAAAAAAATGAATGAAATATTTATTTGAATCGATAGTTTGAACCTTGCAATTTAATGTTTAAAGATAATTTCATGCAAATGTTGACCGCGGCTTCGTCTCAGGTAGCCCATCCGCTGAGTCCAATTTTGGCATACTCTTTCACACATATCGGCCGGTATCTCACGAATGAATGCATGGATGTTGGCTTCCAGTGTGCCAATTGAAGCGGGCTTGTCCCTAAAGACATTAGCCTTGACATATCCCCACAAAAAATAGTCTAATGGTGTCAAATCGCACGATCTAGGCGGCCAATTGACCGGCCCGAAACGTGAAATTAACTGTTCACCAAACTCGCCTCGCAATTGCGCCATTGTTTCGCGTGCTGTGTGGCATGTGGCACCGTCTTGTTGAAACCACATATCATGCAAGTCAAGAACTTCCATTTCGGGCAAAAAAAAGTTTGTTATCATCGCTCGGTAGCGTTCACCATTGACAGTAACGCTGCGATTCGCATCTTTGAAGAAATATGGCCCAATAATGCCGCCGGCCCATAAACCGCACCAAACAGTGGCTTTTTCGGGATGCATTGGTAGCTGTTGCAATGCTTCTGGCTGATCTTCACTCCAAATGCGGCAATTTTGCTTATTTACGTACCCATTCAACCATAAATGAGCCTCATCGCTGAACACAATTTTTCGATAAAAAAGCGGATCCTCGGCCAGCTTTCCAAGAGCCCATTCACCAAAAATTCGGCGTTGTGGTAGGTCGGCTGGCTTTAGTTTTTGCACCAGCTGTATCTTAAAAGGCTTTACGCCCAAATCCTTCCGCAAAATTTTCCACGTAGTGCTGTAACAAAGGCCTAACTGCTGGGAACGGCGCCGAATCGTCATTTCGCGGTTTTCTGTCACACTAGCTGATACGGCCGCAATATTTTCTTCACTACGCACAGCACGTAAACGTGTTGGTGTTTTAATGTCCAACAAAGTAAATTTGGTGCGAAATTTGGTCACAATCTTCCGAATAGACTGCTCAGAAGGTCGAGAATGCCGATCATAAAATGGAAGCAGCGCGCGATGAACATTTCGAACCGAGCACGAATTTTGATAGTAAAATTCAATAATTTACAAGCGTTGTTCATTTGTAAGACGATCCATGGTTAAATTGCAAACCAAACTGAAGCTGTTCGACAGTGACACAAGGTACTAAACACACGTCAGCCATGCAAATAAAATCGCAGACACTTCAACAGCAAATGATTAGGCAAGAACTAGAGCCACAGCCATCACAACCACAAAAGCAACAACAACAAACACAACAGCAACAACAAACATGCAAACAACAAGCAGAACAACAACAATCACAGCAGCAGCAGCAGCAACAACAAACACAACAGATGTCCCAGCAACAACAGAGGACGAACCAACAGCAGCAGAACCAACAGCGGCCGAATCATCAGCAGCAGTCACAAACCAACAAAAATAAAAAAGAAAAAGTGCCACCAATCAACACCTACAAAATGGAGCTACAGGATACAATAAATCTGTGTAAGTCAGCCATAGGCAATAATTTTACAATTAAAAGATTAAGCGCAGATAGGCATGCTATACACTGCTTCACAGTTGAACAGCATAAAAAAATAAGAAGTCTTCTTAAAGATTCAACCACAGAATTTTTTAGCTTCACGCCAAAAGAAGACAAACTCCAAACGGTCCTCTTGAAGGGCATAGATTCCTCAACGGAACCACAGGCACTCTTGGCTGAGCTCCGCAAAATGGCGAACGACGATCTCGACTTTATCGGAGTCAAGCCATTTACCACAGTAAAGGCCAGACGGGAGATGCGGAAACTACCGTTCTTCCTGGTCCAGCTCTCACCCAAAAGCAAACTGGATAGACTAAGGAGTATTTCCGTCCTAGACTACCAGATTGTAACTTGGGATAAATTAAAAAGGCGCGGTGACATGCTTCAATGCATGCGCTGCCAAAGGTTCGGCCACGCCGCAGCGAACTGCGAAATGCTGTCACGATGCGTAAAGTGTGGAGAGAACCACAAGTCAGGGGAATGCAAACTAGGGCAGGAACGGGTTATCGACAGAACCCAGCTTAAATGTGTACTTTGTCAAAGCGGAGGACACCCTGCTAACTATCGGGGATGTCCAAAGTTTCAGGACATGAAAAAAAACAAAATAGTCTCAAAGCAAATAGTAGAGGAGAAAAGGCCACCAGCTCGTCCTCTCCCAACGCCCGTCAACCCCCAGATTTCTTACGCCCAAATGGCGTCTGAAAGGGAAAGAACGGTACAGCCTCAACCAATGGTAGCCAAACAGGTCCCCGTGCCTAAGGCGCCGGCGAAAGAGGCGGATCTAATGACTGTGCTGCTGGCCATTCAGGGTCAGTTAACAGGTCTTCAAAAAGAGATCCGGGAGCAGGCAACTAGAGTGGATCATCTCTACTCTATTCTGCCGAGCTTAACGCTTAACGGCGCGCTGCCAGATAGACCCTTAAAAGTCCTCGCTGTGAATGTAAATTCACTGATTAGGACCGAACGAAGAGCAAATCTCTTTCACCTCTTGCAAGAGCAAAGTCCTGATGTGCTTTTGGCTAGCGAAACTAAGCTAAATCAGAAGCACAAACTGACTCATAATAACTACAATATCGTAAGAAGGGACCGGCCAAACTCCTCACAAGGGGGTGGGGTCGCAATCTTTGTACGAAAGAGCATTAGTCATAAAGTAATTTATAAGAATGAAGTGCGCAGGTTCGGGTTGCTAGAAGCCTGCATCATATGCATTCCTCTCCACCAGGGGAAACGAATGTATGTAATCGCGGTGTACGCACCAGAAGCACCTCAGCCAGCTAATTTTACAGCAGAACTCGAAAAACTTTTTGAATGCCTTAGATTGAATTTGGAGGAGAACTTTTATCTCATGGCCGGTGATTGGAACGCCAAACATGAAGATTGGGGAAATCAAATACAAAATCCTAGAGGGAACTATCTATTTAATTGGATGGGTCGGTACAATATTGAGTATAGAATCGATCTTTTTGCTACAGATAGGCCGTCATTTCCAAGAAGCGGTGCATTTCTGGACCTACTGCTAATAGACTCAAGACTGACAATTACTGATACAGTGACTCAAGATACAAAAAACTGTTTACAAACGATTGACTACGACAGTGACCACAACGGACTTTTTGCTGTGATTCAACTTCCAAACGAACTCGTGGAGTTAGAGGAGTATGTGCCTGAGCATACTTACAACTACGGTAAAATGCGATGGTCACGCTTTTCCAACACCTTGACAAGAGAATTACGTTTAAAAAACATATCTCCACCTAATGACAGAAATTTAACAAACGAAGAGATCGACGGATACCTACTACAAATGGACGAGGCCATAAAACAAACAATGAGTACGACTATTCCACGTTACAAAGAACAAGACGCAACTGCCAAGTACCGAAACGCGACAATTGACGCACTACACAGACAAAAAAGTGGACTGCTTACAAGACTAAAACTTTTGTACAGACGGCTCACTGATAGACATAATTCGGAGATTGGGACTCTGAAGTCTTCGATTAAAAACATCAATCAATTAATAAAGCAGAATTATAGGTTGACTATTAATTCCTATTGGAATAATAGAATTCGGGCTATTAACTCTAGTGACCCAAGTATGTTTCCTAAAATAAATAAAATTTTCAGACGGAAAGATCAAAATGACCTTCCGTGTCTCAAGCTTCAGAAAACGATTGAAAACGAAAACTTACTTTTGAACGCAGGCATAGATCCAGGGGATGCCGTTTTTAATGATGATTTCTTCATTATCGAGGATCCTAAGGAGAAAGTGGAGGCTTTGGGGGCTGCTTTTCAGCAAGTGTATAAGGTGAATACCAGTATTCGCCCAAATCATGAACTGGAAAGCAGAGCCCTGCTTCACCACTTCGACCTTCGAAATGATATAACGCAATGGCGATCCGAGAACCGCTCTTTTTTGGGGTTCAATGAAGAACACTTGGCAAACGCCATCATCGCCGAGCGAAACGGGTCTGATTCCCTGTTAATTTCGAAGCTAGAACTTCAGATCATTTTCGATTCATTGAAGAAAAAGAAGTCGGCAGGAGTAGATGGTATATCCAATATTGTACTACGACATCTACCTCAGGATGCAGTCGACATTTACACCACATTGTTTAACAACGCACTGAATAATGCATATTATCCAGTGCTTTGGAAGACAGCAGTGGTACATCCTCTCTCTAAAAAGGGAAAGGATAACTCCAATCCGGCAAATCTACGGTCGATAAGTCTCCTTCCGAGTATCAGTAAGGTATTCGAAAAAGTTCTCAATAGGGCTTTGTTCAAATGGGCTGAGGACAAAAATATTATTCCTGATAAACAGTTCGGCTTTAAGGCAGGACACGATACCATTCATGCCGCGTCTAAGCTTGTTTCTGAAATTCAATGGAACAATGCGAAAAAACAGTGCACGGGTGCCTGTCTGGTTGATTTGGAGAAAGCTTTCGACACCGTATGGTTAGAAGGTCTGTATCTAAAGCTGACCAGACTTGGTATTAGTAAATCATTATTGTATATACTTTATGATATGCTCAACGGTAGAAAGTTTGTTGTCAAGAGTGGCAGTGTAACGTCTTCCAAAATATTTGAAATAAAAAATGGTCTGCAGCAGGGAGCGGTTAACTCGCCGATTCTTTTCAACATTTACACTAGCGATCTTATAAGTAGTCTACTGTCTAACTCATGCAATTGCGTATGCCGATGATCTAATAGCGTACAGAACAGGTCCAAAAGTTGAAGTTATTAAAATTCTTTTGCAGCGTGACTTCGACAAGATTCAGCAATATTGCGATGACTGGAAGTTGAAAATCAACTTTCAGAAATGCGAAACTATTCTGTTTAGAACCCCTTTGTCTAGAGCTTCTGCGGATACGAGAAAGAACTGGCGAAAACTTGTGATCGTTGGACCCCTTGGACAGCCACTGGCAAGTAAAAGTGTCGTGAAGTACCTTGGCATCTGGCTGGACCAATATCTGTATTTCGACAGACATATAGATGCTGCTCTGACCAGGGCTAGGGGAGCCTTTGCCCTGACAAGACGCCTGTTTTACAGCAGCCATCTTGATAGCAGGGTGAAGGTGATTTGTTACATGGCTCTAATCAGGCCGATGATTGCCTATGGATGTCCCGTGTGGTTCAACGTTGCACCATCTCAAATGGAAAAGATTCGGGTATTTGAGAGGCAGTGTCTTAGACACTGCCTTGGATTGCACAGAACACCAGAGTCGGAGTACATAAAATATTATTCCAACGAGGTTCTATACAACAGGGCTAACATAAACAGAATAGATAATTTTTTAATCAAGCTGATTCGGGGTCATATTGCAAGAGCGATGACTTCAACTAATGGCTTGATTTTCGGGGCTTACTACCCCAAAGATGAATACTACGAAAGTGTGTGTCTAAGCGGATTTATCCCACCCGACGCTTTCCTCTTTTTAGACAGTCGAGGGCTGATACAAGATAGTTCGGCGGTACCGCTGATCTACCACGTCGGCCGAAAAACTGTGGATAGGCGACTCCTTTATGGTCGTGACGTCGTCGCAGAAAGCGGAGCAGAGCGCCTTCGGTTCAGTAGGGCTGTGTCCGAAAGGGACCAGATAGATAGATTGGACCAAAATCGCCAGTTCTGGTGGTTGAATGATGTGTAAAAAACTAACAAAATTTAAAAAATAAATAATAATAAAAGTTGACTTATTGAGTTTATTGCCTTGGTTTGACTTACGCAGGTTTAGGCGTGTCCTTGGCTTTAAAAGTAGGCTAGGTTAGTAGAAAACAATTATGGTGGCACTAAAAAGAAAAAAAAAAACGGTTGCTGTGGCTGTTCTAGTCTTAAGTTATTTTAAGTAGTTTTAAGCGTAGTTTTAAGTTTTATAAAAAATAAAAATGATAGATATAATAAGTTTTTTAACAATTTTCTTATTTTTAAGTAATAAATGAATTTCGATAGTATTTAAGCTAGGTACGCCGAAAGGCAATAATTTTAAGTTGGTTATGGTATAATTTAGAGCGCTCGCATAGGGCCAGTAAGTTAGTTAAGTTAATATGTAAGCTAGTTGTTAAGGTTTTTGTCTAGCAAGTAAGTAGTTATAAGAAAATTGAAATATAAAAACTTAACATACAAAAAAAAAAAAAAAAAAAACACGTCAGCTGTCAAAACTAGTGTTGCCAAAACCAAACCAGCTAAAAAATCACCCGTTATAACTTGCAATTTCTATTAATAAATGTGTGTTACTTTCAAACGATGAAATAAATACGAAATAACTTTAACTCACCAAACTTGGCAAAAAAGGAAAGAATAACTTTATAATATGAATTTCTGTAAATGTTCCTTTTCAAGAGAACATTCTCACAATACGCTTTCCTTTTTACATTTCAAGTCAGTGCTGTGGCTGTCGCGTAAAATATCTCTAATTTATAAGACATTTTAGTACGATTTGGCAAGTAAACGAAAGATAAGATAACCAAGAGCGGGAAGTTATTATTTGTTTATTAATGAGAAAAGGCATTCAACGGAAAAATACTGAATTAATGTGTTAGATAACTCACGCGTTAAGGAACGAACAGTGTTTTTTTTTTATTAATAGGACTGGATATGTTTAAAATCAAAATGGCGCAATTAAAAAACAATTTGATGAAAATTCTCTACGAACATTTTCTTCACTACATTAAAGTTGTTTTGTCTTCGAAATAACTTTGTCTTTCGTTTGAAATATAACGGAAAAACTTTTGATTCAAAATAGTTTCATTTTGATTTAAAAGCCTTTGTAATAAAAATGTTAGTTTAATCGTTTTTGTAATAAAATCAAAGTGGTTTTATTTTGATTCACAGTAATTTTTTAAAGTAGCCGGCAATGTAAATTTAAACGCGAGCTCATTAAAAATTACGTTGCTATTTTTTTCTGAGTGTAATGTCCGGGTGAATTACATTGTGTGCGAAAAGAGAGTGGAGAATAGTGGAGACTTTAACCGATTATCTACCTTTTCACTGTGGAGCTGTGGACCACAAAACGGAAAGAAGGACGGAAAATTTCGTTTATGATTTCACTATGTCATTTTTGTATGGGATTTTTCGTTTCACTTCAGATGCATAGGAGGCTTTAAAAGGCTTAAGGGGATGCATAGAAAAATTCCGGCTTAGAATTTAGAATGGCTAACTGAGTCGATGTGCTCAGTTAGCCACCTTAGTTAGTCGCCCACTCCAAGTACGCAGTGCTTCTAATTTACAACGCTCTAATTACTTCTATTACCTTTGTTTTGTTCTTGTTGCTGCATTTGGTGGAATAGTGGATATATTTTCTTGCTGGGCCTATTCCTATTCCTACTCCTATTCATATTGCCAGAAAATTCGCCGATTCATACAAAGCCTTTTATGAAATTTTTAAAAATGTCGCTAAAAACTACTTTATTCCAAGTGCCGCACCTAAATTGCTATTTTGAGTTACATAAAAAAATGCGTTCTGAAAAATATTTGCTGCAAAAACCCTGCAATTCATATAAAATCGGAGAATTTTCCGTTCCGAACGGATACCTCGATAGGGCTAATAATATTTTTCGACATCATTCATTTTAGATAAAATATTTAATTTATTTTGTTACTAAACAGTTTTATTGTGGTATTTTATTGCCACATTTTCAATCAAAAAGATTTTTGGGAATCTTGATTTGAAGTGGGTGCAAAAGTTTGTTATGCAGTTTTTAACGAATTATGTAATTAAGATATGGCAGTTGTTGAAATACCGGGTGGTGAAGTGTCTGGCAAGTTTCCGTTTAAAAACAGCATTGTCTATATGCAATTATGCATTTATGCAATGGGAACCCCCCCCCCTGGCGTTGGTCACTATTGGATTTGGAGGGGGTGTGAGTTTGATGGTTACTTGCAAAGTTTCTTCTGGATTTAAATATTTTTTTGAGTTAGAGGACTAATTTCATCATGAAATAATTAAAAATTAAATAAATTCATAATTTCGGAAAATTGTTTTGTAAAATTTTATAAAAATAAAATAAATATAATAAAATAAACATCAAATCTCCATATAAACTTAAGGGAATGAATTATTTCATATTTGTTCTGGAGGCAGGGCTGTTGTTTCATTTCTCAAGTTAGCAGTGTACCTCAAGAGAAAAAAAGCAGTACATAGCAGTACGCCAGTAAAATAAATTTTTTGTTACAGTTGAAGTTTTAAATGTGAGCGATTCGGAAGGGTTTGTTTTTCTCGAAACTGATTGATGGTATGATAAAACATTTCAAGACACTTTATGTAGAAAGTTATATAAATAACAACTGTTACCGTAACAGTTTTCCCCAAAAGTTCACAATTTCCAAGAAATTTGCATAAACTGAGTTTTATCCCATTCCCGTCCCTCCCTTAACAAAATATGGGTACTTTTAAGAATTTGCTCAAGACATAAAAACAATGCAAGTCTCCAGCAAAACCGAGCTTAGTCGGCGAAATTTTGGGCTACAAGGCTACAATGACGTTTAGGAAATAAAGAGCTTTTCTTGGGTTTATTTATTATTTGGTCCTTAAAATCAAATCTTTTCACTGCCCGGAAAAGAATATTGAAAAAACTAATGTAATATTTTGGATTAGGGGTAAATGAAGATGTTTTCAATACTTTAACTCAAGACAGTCACCATTTAAGTCAGTGTCATTATGAGTTGAATCTCAATCAATTATGTTTATAGACCTTAAATTCTCATCCTATTAAAAACATTGAACATGTGTTTTATAAAGTCATTTCAGCAAATTTCTTGTATTGAAAAGGTAATTTAAAAGACTTCAAGAAGAACCGTTCGTTGGCCGTTCAGGAACTATGCTTCATCGACAAGGAAATAAATTGATTCATAAATGTTACTCTTTAACTGAATGAGAATTTTTTTTCGGAATGTACGCATAATAAAAATCATAAAAATAGAAGAAAAAATCATCAGACGCAAGATTAACAAGTTTTGATTTGTTTTAAACAGGCTCACAAGTTGAGAGAATTGAGTTTACAATATATCAAGGCCAACTTCACTGATAAAATCGAGAATAAGTAAACAAAATCTAAAGCCATGACTGTACAGCGAAATCAAAAAGACAAATTGTAAAGTACAAATTGTTAACCAATTGTAGAATACAAATCAAAATTCAAATTCGTTTTGGGTTGCGATACTTGTCTCTAGCAAAACTCCTCAGTTTAAAGCTGATTCCCTTGCAACTTGCGACGAGTATTCATCAAAGAACCCGAAATTCAATCCTTCAGCCCTGAATTATTGTTGCGAATATATGTCTACCCTTAACCAATTATACTAAAGTTTGTTCTCTCCAAGGTTTTGGACACGCTTGTAAACTATCCTCTTAAAAATTATATTGAACAGTACTACTTTCGTATCGTTTTTTGATGGCTCATAATTTCGAAACCTGGTGGAACCAATATTTAATCTTTTAGATTTTGTATATAATTCTTTTTTACAAAAAAGCAGTACTTTGGCTGTGTTAGCAGTACGGCAGTACGGAGTCTCAAAAGGCAGTACAAATACTGCAATTGCATAGTACCTCGACAGCCCTGTTTGGATGTTATTTTATTAGAGAGTATAGTTTTTTTCAGAGAGCCAAATTTGATTACGTATATGAAAGAAAGAAAGGTTCATTGCATTAAACACGATAAAACCAGATAATTTCAGTTAGGCTTCGAAATTCGTTTTGCCTTGAAGACGGCATTTGTTATGGCTAAATCCGCTATTGGCTACATTTCCGAATCCTTGATTTTAATGATGAAGGTATGTGTATAGTTAAGACATGTATGTGTATAGTTGTAGTTACTTACGATATTTATATTTTTTGAAAATAAATACACCTATACATATTTTATTTCCCTTCTTTATAAAGAATTGTTATGCAAGCAGACAAGATTTCACAAAACATAACCACATAGTATGTAAATAAACTCGTTTTTCTTACCTCCCTGTTGACGTTGTATGAACTCTAAAATATTAACACGATTCCTTGCAGCCGCCTGATGTGCTGCTGTTCGTCCTTTGCCATCTCGTATCGATAACTTTGTGTTGTCGCTTTGAAATAACCTTGTAAAATCTTCCAAATTTCCTGATTCAGCTGCCTGCACAAAGAGAAAAAAGAATATTATTCATACAAATAGTTTATAATAATATTTTACAAGTTCAATATTCGAAGCAGGCAAAACCTATATATTTTCAAAATGATATCTACATTAAATACTTCCCACAAGCCTTTCAGAAAAACAACATTAACAAGATATTAATCATAAATTGTGTATGTATAAAGAACAGCATTATTGGAACATGAATTTCTTCTCGTTTCATGGGGTAGGTACATTGGACAATGGACATAGATATTTTTTATTTATTTTTTTTAAACACATCAACAATTTTTAGATTTGACAAACCTCGCAAATATGCATCTAGAAACCTTGAGAAATAGAAAAATTGTCAACACACATCATGTTATTGGTAATGTATGGTAAAACAACATCATAGTGTCGCTGGTACTATACGTTGGAATTTCAACATACATACATGCATATGTACCTAAATCGATTATTTCCACTGTCACAAGATATATATTTTTTTTAAAAGTTGATAGATTGTGACTTTTTCCTGAAATAACGTCAGACGAAATTACGCAATTTTTTTTCGAAAGAAAAGTCAGAAAATTCTTGTTTTTTCTAGTAAAATAAATATTAAACTTTTCTAATAATCTTTATAAAATATGGATGGAAATGAAATGGAAAAAACGCCAAAAAAATGGTTTGGAAAAAATTTCAGCAAAATTTTTCCGGGGGGGGGGGGGTTATAATTGTTAGTATGTACAATTTTACACTCCATATGTCACTTAATTAACAACTGGCAGTTTTGTATTTTAATTTTACGATATTTTTTAAGCCCTTTCCTAATTTCTGAAAAACTGATCAGTGATTAACTATTAGGTATTCATAAGCATTTTTAACGATCACAACTTTAGAACAAAATTTAATTTATAAACAATATTGAAGGCGATGATTTTTAAGTTTAGTATAAAATATTAAACTTAAATTAATTTGACATAACTCTATATGTATTGTATGCATATAAGTACTCCTAACCCTATGGTCAAATATTTGTTTAACAAAAAATTGTTATGACGTCAACATTTAAAAAAAAGTAATTAAAATCAAGCAGATTGACAAAATGACTGTTCTCATTACAGTTAAACTCTTCTAACATAAAATCATTTCACATTATTTATTTAACCTTTTTTCGATTTCACAAGAAAGTGTTCTGTTTGTCACAACAAAAAAGAATTTGTCAACATAATGTACCTAGATATATTTATGGGAGATACATTTTTGTGTCTGTTCTTTGAGATAAATACCTACATATACATAGGTACCCATTATATCATGTGAAAATAAAAAATAAAAAGTAAGTCCGGAGAAACAAAATGGATTGAGGCCATGAAGATTTAAAAGTTTGTAAGATTAAACCATTAGGCCACACTTTGAGGGTTTCCATCTCAATTGAATTTGATGCCCAAAATTTAATTGCCTTTTAATTTTATGAAATTCAATTTGCTTTGACAAATTTGAAACCTTTTATAGATTAATTAAATATAAATGAAAAATAGCAACTTAAATATTTGCCGATGTTTTTTTTTTAAGAAATGTCATTGACTGAAATAATGTTTTTCTATAATGAGAGGATAACTGTTATTGTTGTTT
Source organism: Baccha elongata (assembly GCA_951217065.1). NCBI lineage: Eukaryota > Metazoa > Arthropoda > Insecta > Diptera > Syrphidae > Baccha > Baccha elongata. The sequence continues at coordinate 178,576,166 of OX578272.1, forward strand.
AACTATTTTAATTTGTAGAATGGATGAAATAAGCTTCCTTTGGCTTTTTTTGTTATTTGTAAGTTGCAATAAAACTATAGTTACATTGGGTTTTCCCGGAGTATCGGCAAGGGTTGTAACCTTCTTCAGGGGTTCTCTATTGAAACAAAAAAGAAATTATAAAGGCTTTCAACATGTATGCAATTATTAAATAAAACTTGCTTTAAAAGAAAACAAAAAATGAATTGAAACTAAAAAATTAATGATATAACTGCGGCATTTCAAGATTTTGGCTAAAAATGCAAAAAACGCAAATGTGGTGTTAACGGTTTCTTACATATTTGGTAATAACTTTTGATAACACCTGAAAGGATTTCACAAGATGGGTTTACAGTTTTAACCCTCTCATGGAAAGGAACTGAAAAGATCCGAAAAGATCCGATCGGCAATCAGTCATTGTGTGTAACGGTTGTACGGTTGTGTTTACGCTGTTTTAGGTAGCGAAATTTAAATTAGATTTGAATGGGTAGCGCATGGTATGACATAAAGTGCACGACTGGGTCGCACGAACTTGCTCTTGTGGTGCACGACTGGGTTGCATGTACTTGCTCTTTTGGCAAGTTGCCACGAAAATAAAATTAAATCTAATGTAAATAAATTTAATGACTTTTTTTTTAAATATAAAGGAAACAAAAGTGATAAAACTTCTTTTTACAAAGATTCAAGCCAAAATAAAAGTATGCAGAAAATTTTATTGCCTTAATATAAGTTTACCAAAAAAATTTATTCCAAAATCGTCAGAGCGGTTTTTAAATAAATCGATAAAGGTATAGGTACTAAATATTTTTTATAAAAAAAGTTTTTTTTTTACAAATTTGAGGAACGCCAATTTTAAGTGCTTAATAGTTTGCATTTTATGCAGAAAAAATAAAAAAAATTTGTCATGTCGTTTTCCAAATATTGAATTAACAAAAATAAATAAATTAAAATATTAATTAAAACTAAAATTAAACTTTTTTGCAAAATGTTGGTCATCCAGATCTTTCTTTAAAAAAATTTGGTTCGAAATCGATTAACCCGTTCATGAGATAGCTCAAGAAAAAAATAACGGTTCCATGGGAGGTACCGTTAATAGGCTTGCCTAATTTTTTTGTTTGCAATTTAACAAAAGGTAATCAGAAAAAACAATCAGTAATTTTTTTTTTATCGTTGGAACCGTTTTCGAGAAAATTAAGCTTTTCAAAACCATGGCAGGTAGATACCGTTATTTTTTGAGTTAAAACAAAAATTTCAATTTCTCCCCTAAGATATAGACAGACAGAATTTCCAGACCCACTTTTTTCGACTTCGAAATTTAGAATGAAGTTTTTAAAAAATAAATGGTGGAAAGTTTTAATGTTGCGGATTCAGAAACATCAGGAAAATGAATTGTTTTACTTTCAAGTGAAGCTCGTAAAAGAAAACTGTTTGTAATTGACAAGTGTTTTTTTTTTTAAGAATTGTAAAAATAAATATATGGGTTATTCTACAAATGATGTAATTTTCGATGTCCCATACAATAATTTAAAACCATTACATTCATTCAATCTGATTTTTTCTTATAAATATATAGGTATCTGATCGAAATCTATATATACAAAATAAAAATTGTGCAGATCGCAGTTTCAAAATCCCGTTTTAACATCATTTCAGTCCCAACACTAAAAAAACCTATAATTGCAATCTCAAATAACACAAAATTGTTATGAAATAGATTAATATATGTTAGCAATCAATTTTATTGTGAAAAAAGCCACTAAACGTTGTCCTCTGCATTTCTAATCAGTAAAAGATTGAAAACGTCAAAAATATCGGTATTTTTGAAATCAATCGAATTTTCATCTTAATGACTGTCAAGTAATGAGTCTTCTTAAAACAAAATCGTTTTTGTATATTGTATCTATTAACTTATATCACTTGAGAAGAAGTAATTTGTGAGGGAGGTCGTTGATTGTCTGTTCAGTTCATCAGTCCCCTGGGTTTACATTAAAAAATCAATGTAAGCAGGCGTATTTTTTAGAATTATAATATAGGCTTAGTAAAAACATAATACAGGTACTTAATTTCTATCTCTTATTTTTTAAATGATACGCAAGTATGTTTTTTGGCTTGAAAAGTGTCAGTCCCGTATTTTAAATTGAATAAGTGATATGATATAATTGTTTCTTATCAGTCCCCTGGTATAAAAAATATGATTGTATTATATTATTATATGAAAACCTTAATATTTTGTTAATTTTTGTTTATTTTTGTTAATTTTTGTTTGCCAAAATCCCAACTGCCGAAATCCCGACTGCCAAAATCTCGACCACTGAAAAAATCCCGACTGACAAAATCGATTATCAGCGCTTTTAGCACGTTTTCGTACTTTATTTTTTGCTTTTACACTAATTATTTGAAATAGGAATTGATAAGGAAGAAAATAAGAAGCGAAACAGGGCACCCAGGTACTGTTGAATTTGGAAACTATGGAACTTTGAACCAGCGAAGCGGGCCACCCAGGTGCTGTGGAATATGGAAATATTGGACTCAGGCGCCTGCCAGACGACTGGACATACCCTAAGCGGAGCAACGAAGTTGCGTGAGCGGGACTGACTACAGAAAGGGAGTTAAAATCCCTTTAATCTGCGAAGCGGGCCACCCAGGTGCTGTGGAATATGGAAAAATTGGACTCAGGCGCCTGCCAGACGACTGGACATACCCTAAGTGGAGCAACGAAGTTGCGTGAGCGGGACTGACTACAGAAAGTATTTTGACGAAAAAATATGGAATATCATAAATGCTACCCCAGATAACAAGTTAAATACATGAAAAATAAACGGTAAAAACGATACCTACATGAAATTATGAAACATTTTTGCAATTAATTTTTATTGAAAAATTCAGTTTTAAATTGCCTTTACCAAAAAAAGTAGTTATTCAGTCGGGATTTCGCCAGTCGGGATATTGTCCAGTCGGGATTTCGTAACCCGCCAGCACCCGGGCGAAACGCTATGTTTTTCTTGGACTAGGTAGTTTAACGCTTTAATTTTGAATGTAAATTTTTTTGTTCACAGTTTTCCAGAAGTCATAAAAAAACTGAACTTTGACTCTTTAACCCCCCCCCCCTCTATTCTAAAAACAATAGTTTATTCGATCCAAATTTCGGATACTTTGTTGGAGTTGCTCAAAACAAAACGTCAAAACAAAAGTTTCCACCAATACCAAGGTTTGTCGATTTTTTTTTGTTTCTTTGCCTTTTTTTTAGCTTATTTCCCTAAGTCCCCGGGCAAAAGTTTTGTTTTAAAACCAGATTTTTCATCGAATTCTATTCTATTACTTAACACTATAACCAAACAAATTTATAATTTATTTACCTGAAAAACTTCTTCGGGTCTGATTTTCGATCCTGGTACTAATTGAAATACCCTTGTCCATTGTGATGGAGTTTTTAATGCAGCTGCAACAGTAATTTCAGCTCCACGTGCACACCCGCCGATAAGATAACGAAATGGGCGTCCCATATCGTTTTTATTTGCTTTTTTCATAACTTATATTTTTTTGTTAAAATATTGTATAAAGTAAGATTTTTGTTTCACTTTATTTTGAATAAACATCACTGGTATTTAGGTATACTATTCTTAAAATTATTTTTATTTCTGTCATATTGGTATGTTATTGCAGAGAAAATATATAAAAAAAAATTGGAATGGGGAACGTTTCATTTCTTCACTGGGCCGATTTTTTTAACCATCCTTCCTATGCACGTACCTATACTTGATACCTACATCTTCTCCAAACTTAACTTCTATATATGTACTATGTAGGTACGTTCGTCTTTTACAATTACATAAATGTACTTATTTTATTTCTAAAAAATCAATGCTCTAATGTTTAATCCATGTGCATCACATCCTCCAAACTTTAAAGTCATTTAATGGAAAAATCCAACCGATTAGAAATATACCGACTCTTAGAATCCCGATTGATACAAAAGAAACTTTGCATATACCCAAACTCGAGTAAACATACAAACCATAGGTACCTACCAAAGATTTTTAAAAGTGCTAAATCTATATTTTATTATTTTATAAAGATTTAAACAAAAAACGGGAAATGTTGGTATTATATAATTTGATCAAGTCATCTAAGAAATTAAAAAAAAAAAATGTTGGGTTAAAATCGATTAACCCGTTTACGAGAAAGCTGACGAAAAAACGGTCCTACTGGAGGTAGCGTTAATAGGCTTGACAATTTTGTTTACATCCACAAGAAAGATAATTAAGTACAGAGAAAATGCCTCTGGCCTTAAAAAATAAATGGGTTAAAATCGATTGAGTCGTTCATTTTAGCTTTTTTAATAAAAATTATTATATTTTGTTCATTTTCAATTTCACTTTTTTGGTTTCAAACAGCAACTTAGTACAAAATGATTGTTGGTGAAATATAAAATTATTTAATACATAAAAGTACATAATTAACAATTAGATATAAAACAAATTATTTATTTAAAAATGTAATGATTTTCAAAGAAACCTCAAAAGTTCTGTAGCTGTTCACCGTTTTTGAATTGAACTATTTGTTTTTTTTTTTTAAACCCGTGCATGTTACTCTATTTAATATGCCAGAAGTTTTTGCATATTTTTGCTTTGTATTGAATGTTAAAAATTGTATTTTTTCCGTATTTTTTTTTTATTTTAATTAAATTTAAACTCGTTAACAACTGTCGGTCGTAAAACTAGTCAAGCTCTTGTATAATTATGTTTTTGAGTTAACATAAGTTTATAAGTACGAATATTCGCCGTCTCTTTTCTGAAAATACCTACTCAAAGCACCATGTCGAAAAAATCTAAATATTTACTCGCGGTAAATACATACGTTATCGTGAATATTTAATATATATATCCCTAAGAACGCGTAGTAAGCTGATCCAAACCAGACAGAAGGTGGTCTAAATGAAACAGTCGAAATCTAAGGGGTAATCCCTGTTTTCTTGAGTTCTATCCGTCTCATTGAACATTTTTAAAAATTGTGTTATAAAAAGAAATAAAGAACAGTCAAACAATTTATTTAAATTTAAATTCCTTATTGAAATTGATATTGGCTCAAAAGAAGGTTTATTCAAAATTTTCTGAAATCTTCAAGAATGTAATGCAACGCAAACAGTATGGAAATAATTGGTTCCTGATACCTCCTCTCAAACTGTAAGAACACGTGAAATATCTCAGTAATTTATTCAAGTCTGGTGAGAGGTGGTTAAGATAAATTTGTCTTGATAATGCCAAACACAGTTCAACACACAACACAAGCTAACAAAAAAAATTCAAAACGTGAGGCTCGGTAAAAAAAAAATTACACACAAAATGTTAGATGTTCGACCACAAGGATTCTTGTCTAGCGAGGTGCCTTGCATCATATCATCACAATATCTGGTTTCAAGGTCCTCACGTATATAAATTTACTGTAACATTTTTTATCCTTCAGACGGAAATGTAGCATGGTATCCTCGTTTTACCTTATTTATGTAAATAACCATGATAAAAAAAAAAAAAAAAAACTGTGAGCTTAAAAAAAAAAACCATTAACACATTCTTATCCTAGTTTACTTCTTTTATGGTTCCTTAACAGTTCATGAATCATATACACAATTAATTATTCCTTAACTACTTTTATTTAACTAAGCGTGCACTTTAAGGACATTAATATTTTCTCACGCAAATTCAGTCCCAAATCAAAATTCACTATTTAACGAATTAACACTCCTTGCGATATAAAAAGACAAACCCAAATGGGTCTTTAGAATCATGTTCTTGAGTTTTTGGTTTTATAATAAGTTTGATTCGTTTTAACGTTGAAATCGCGAATTAATTAACAGTGCTTTCAATTAAAAGTCGCATTTCTCTTTCAAAAGAAACAAATTATTTAACGTTAGACAATGCGACACACTTAAACTAATTAAAATTCTAGATTAACTTCATCACAAGTTTAGGGACAACGAAGCGATAAACATATTCATTATTAAACCCGAGAGAATTGGTTTTTAGTATTTTGTCATACCCGCCGAAACGAAACGTTGAGCAATGAAAAACAATAAAATACCAACGGACTAATTAATATTTTTTTTAAGGACACTTGTTGCACTTGGTTTCATTTTCATTCACTTGGTGTTAATAAATACAAAAATAACCCTCAAGACACCTTTTAAGCGGATTGAATATTTTGTCTGTAAAATGTTTTCTATAAAACGGCCAGTATCAAACTAAAATTTGTTAAGATTGAAGATCCTTTTTATATTGAAATGTCCTTAAAAAAAATCTTCAGTTTCATTCACCACACTGGAGGTGAGTTTTGATTTTTCTTGAAATCTGTTCAATGAATGAAATCCGGAATACGGATACATTTTGTATACGATGCGAAAGGAAATGCTGTTTTAAGATTCTGCGCGTATCCTGTTGGATGGTGGATACATTTTATGAGCCAAGAATGAGATGATACTGCTGTTGTTATTCAAATTTCAGTCTTATGTTTTCTTCAGTACATGATAAGGAAATATTTGATTAACAGAGGATAGTTTTATAATGATGGAGAAGATGAGACAAGTTCAACGGTTTCCCATTAATTTAAATATAAAGTATTTCTAGGCTGCATCCGCTGATGGTACTCACTTTTGAAGTGCTCTTATCATAGAGTCATCAGGGAAATATTATGTCTACATACTTATTCTACTTTAGATAATATCACGAATGATTTGTGGTCCAATACCACATGCATGGCTTAGAACGACCGAAACCGACTTAGTTCACATGTAGAAATAACTATAGTTTGTAATGGTATGCGGTGCCTTATGCAACGATTCCCTTTTGTTCATTCTATTTGATCTATTTTCTCCATTTTCAATTGTTTTTTTCATTTCGACATTCGAGTTCGTATACGCAGAATTAAAATAATTTCTTTCGCAGCATTAATATAGCAAATTTAAATCGTTTGTCCTCCATACCATCTTTGTATAGGTACTTTAAGTAGGATCCAGAAAAGAAATTACTTAAATACTAGCTGATATATACGAAATGTTCCTTTAAAGTAAATTGTACCTACTATTTTACCATCCATTTCGCTGCCGTCTTTTAATAGTAGATGTGGGTTTCGCAACTAGTGTGTTTGGATGGAATGCCATCAGCTTTTCGGAATAATTCTTGGCATTTCTATGTATACTGACTCGAAATTTCATTCCACTGAACAATAAATCTTCGCTTTCTTTTGATTCAAATTGATTCAAGGTGCGAATAACATAGTTCCTTCTTAAGGTATTTCCAGCTTCATATATCTACTTCCATAATCATATCATAATATAAAGGACGAACCAATAGGCTCCTGTACAAATCAGTTAGTGATATCTTCTACAGCTATATTTGATATGTTAAGTGAGCCCGCCATTCAATGTCTTTCCTAAATTTCTGGACTGATGGTGTTAAGATGCACCTGGAAAAATTCTGCCATCTTCAAAGAATTTTTGATTTTAGTTGCCATCAATTTCTGCAGGAATTTAACAATATTGATCTTCATTGTCTCAACTGTTTATTTTGACAAATTTGATTCCATGTGTATCTTTTTCTTCCATATACCTTTTTCTGCAAGTTTGTGTCTCCTTTGAGTAGATACTTTTAACTCCTTCAACAGGTTCATATTCAAACTAAAATATTATAAAAGGTAATCAGCTTGCCTTCGACAAAGTCTTCTCTTTCTCATGTAAAGAAGAGAGTGAGTTGATGACTGACTGTTTATTGAGAGTATTTGATTATACAGGTATACAAGTGGTGGTTACATATATGTGTATATATTTACATAGCATTATATTATCACAACATCTCCTTTTTTTTATTTATCTTTCTTTTTTTTTTAACATAATTGATTATTGAAAAAAAATTTACAATTCAAATATTAATAAGAAGTATAAACAAAAAAAATAATACATAAGTCATAGTAATGATTATTATTATTTACTTATTAAGATTATGTAATTAATTTATAAAAAATATTAAATTCAAAGTTTTTAATTAATTCAAAGTTAAAACAATGTTAAATTCAAATTTTTAGTTGATTTGAAGTTTCTAGTTAATTCTTAAGGCCTTGCCAGAACGTAATACTATTCTTTCTGTGGGCTGATGAGGTGGAACTTTGGCGGTGGGTGGAGTTTCGTTGGTTCGTGTGACGATGGGTTGTTTTTGTGGTTTGTCGTGAGAGTCTATTGGTGTTTTTTCTTCGGGTTGGAAATTATTATTTAAAGTGTAGGATTCTTTGGGGACGTCAATGGCTCGATCTGGAGTTATATTTGCTTTTGTATGATGGAGATGAATCGTGTTGCGGCGTTTCACTCTTCCGTCATCGGTTTTTACTATGTATGATCTCGGTTGGAATGAGCTTTTAAGAATTTTGCCTGATGACCATTGTCGGTGTCCCAACTGAACTCGAACTTTATCTTCAGGTTGGAACTCAGAAGAAGGTTTTGTAGATTTATCAGCATATTTTTTTTGATTGTTTCGCACTTGGGTCATCTCTTCATGTACTTTTTCCACTACTTTGGGAACAAGTATGCTTCTCGCTACAGGAATGTTACTTCGGGTCTGTCTGCTGAATAACCTTTGGTTTGGTGATTTTAGTTGTGTTGATCTGGGGGTGTTTCGAGAATTCAGGAGTGCTAAATAAATGTCTGAACCGTCCATATGACACTTCTTTAGCAGTTGTTTTGCCGTCTGCACGTATCTTTCCGCAAGTCCATTAGAGCGGGGATAATATGGACTAGATGTTTGATGTTTGAACCCCCAGGCATTGGAAAACATTTTAAACTCCTTTGCTGAGAATTGTGGCCCGTTATCAGACTCGAAAACTAGTGGGATTCCGTGAGTTGAAAACCATGTTTTTAGCTTCCTGATAACTTCAGCTGAAGTTGACCTTTGGAGTTCCGCAAAATCATAGAACCCAGAGTAGCTATCTACAATTAAAAGATAATTAGTATTAAATATATGAAAGATATCACATGCTACGATTTCCCATGGTAATGATGGAACCTGTTTTAACATAAGGGGCTCCTTAGTCTTAGCAGGTTGTGTTTTTTGGCAGATGGAACAAGTTTCGATCATTCGGGTTATGTCATTTGTTATGTTAAGCCAAAATAATTGCTCTCTGGCTCTGCTAAGAGTACGCTGGATACCAAAATGTCCTTCGTGTAGCTTTTTCAGGATGCTGGATTTGATGCTTTTAGGAACAATGAGCTTATTACTTTTGAACATCAAGCCATCTTCGGTACTTATTTCATCGCGAAAAGTCCAGTATCCCTTCAATGTCTCGTCTACTTCATTTATTGTATTTGGCCATCCTTTCAAGACACATTCTTGAAGTAGTTGAAGTTCTTTGTCACTTTTTGTTGCTTGTATAAAGGTTTCTTTTGATTCATCAGTTATTTGAAGCAAAGAGCAAGCGCACCAATTCTGACACCATGTCATGTAAAGAAGAGAGTGAGTTGATGACTGACTGTTTATTGAGAGTATTTGATTATACAGGTATACAAGTGGTGGTTACATATGTGTATATATTTACATAGCATTATATTATCACAACACTCTTCACTTTATTCTTCACATTTTTCGAGAAGATTCTTCTTTTTTGCGTCCAGAAGATTGTTTTGTACATCGTTCTTTTTAACTCGCTCAATAGGGCAAGTATTGCTTTCGTTAAATTACGAGAAGCCCATAAAAGTAGATTTCGTCATGACATCCGTTGGTCTGTCTGTGTGGATGTTTGGATTTGGATGTTCGGTTGTCAACGAGCTAAAGCCTAAACGGATTTTCTTCAAATTTCGGTTGTAGTATTTTTAAGTGATTCCTTAGAGGATAGATTCGAATTTTTGTCTTAGCCCCGCTATAACGGTTTTAGTTTTTACAAATTTCCTCAAAAACGTCTCCAACGATGCACATAACGGATATTTAATGTTAACGGGTCTTACAAATTGGGCTGATCCGACTTCATTCAAATTTGGTTATAGTTAGAAATTTAACACAAGATGGCATTCACAGTTTTTGCAAATCAATCGTTTAATGATAGCTATACCATTCAACTTGATCTCATGTTTTGGGCTATTTTTTCAAATATTTTTCACAATTATTCCTAATTTTAAAAATTAAGATTTTTGTAGTCCCATAGTCTCATTGTCGCAAGTTCGTGCGACCCAGTTGTACTCTTAATTTCTAATCATTGAAGAATTTTTGTTAAAAACAGCCACTTCAGTTTTTATTTTATATATTGTATTTAAATTCACTTCTGACACCAAAGTTTATTTTATTGCTAGTTTGAATTTCCGAATTAAAAAAATTCAATATTATCATTTTAGCCAGACAAAGTTATTTTGATATCGTTAACTCTTTAAATTTGCAATCACTCAAAACTTATACATATTTATACTTCTATAAATAAACCTAACTCAAATTTTTAGCATCCTCCAAATAACTATGGCTTCAAATAAAAGTTTAAGAAAACCTGTCAAATACGTGTGATTTATAACGTGTTTTTATTTTTAAATATTCTATACCCTCTATTTCACGGTTTTGTTACGAATCAAGGAAACCTTAATGTTGTTTGCTAAATACAAAATTCTTTTGAAGGAAAGTTCTTAATCCTTCTTTGAAAAGATTTTTTTTGTGTTTTCTATACAAACAACATCTTTGTTTGAGTTTTTGCCTTTACAGTGGGATGAGATAACCCATCATTATAAATAATAATCCTGCAAACGAGGCATTTTGATCTGCGTTCAACTTAATTGAATAACAAGGATATCAAGTCCTTTTTTGGGTTGAAATGAGTAGGTATTGTAAGATTTGTATGATTTGCAAGAATTCAAACCTTTTTACTAATCATTCATTGGAAAAAAAAAAAAAAACAATCGTCAATATAAACGTAGTTAGTAAAAGTCGCATTTCATTTCAAATTGTTTTTTTTTTTAACAAGACCAAAGACATTATCAATGGAGAAGATTTTCATAATCGCAACATTCTGATAACTGAAAACATCCTCAACTTTTTAAACGTTCAAGCTAGTACTACACAGTCGTGATGCAGTTCTGTTTTTTGTTTTATAATAATAATAATTAATGTAACTTTTGTATGGCTATATGTCTATGCATATTCGCAAGTTAAAAATATCTCGACTCTAATATATATTTTTTAAATATAAAAATTAAGAAAACCGACGGCATCTCATGCGTTTAAATCAACAGATAAGCTTTTCACGGCAGAAACTCTTACTAACTAAGTTTCATAAATAATTAATCCACACTACCTTGAAAACTTTCATAAGCGATGAAAAGTTATTTGAAAGTAAATCTTGAAAAATCAAGCTAAAATAACATTATCTACATACATACATGTACGTATAATGCAGTGTTGGACAAATAAAGCAAAAGATACTATTTGGAGATACAAAGCTAGGGATGAGTTGAAAGTTACATAGATGATAGTTAAACCCAAAATAGATATATTAAGTTTATTATTAGCTCAGTCAACAAGAACTTTTTTCTTTCAACAGAATGCCGATCCAAGTATTGTATATAGATATAGGTAATAGATATATAAGGCAAGTCATGCTTTCGTAAAAAAAAAGTTTTTAGATAACAATCAAACCTGCATTACGATTTTAGAGAAGACAAAAAGAGTGGGTTTGCAAATTCTGTATGTATGTTTGTCAGTCTGAATGTATCAGCACATATACAGACTAAACGGATGAAGTGATTTGCTTCACAATTAATACCAAACAGTACATGTAATGTAACCGTTATGAAAAAGCTAATTTTTCTTGAAAACAGCTAAAAAGATTTTCTTGAAAAAATTGGAGCTGGTTATTTCTTTTGCCTCTTATGTGATTGTAAAAAAAGTTACCGAACCCGAACCTATTAACGGTACCTCCCAGATCCGATATTTTTTTTCTTGAGCTTTATCGTGAACGAATCCCTAGAAAGACCTAGATGACTTAATAAAATCTCAATACCAATATTTTGCATAAGTGCTTAACTTTAATTTTAATTAATTTTTTTCTTGTAAATTTAATATTTGGAAAACGGGTTGACAATTTGTTTTTATTTTTTTTTAATCTATACACATAAATAAAATTGGAGTGTCTGTTTGTAATGTCACAACAACAGTATTTTACTACACGCATATGAAAGCACACACGACCTTATAACAAAACACACGTTATTAAAATTTGTGTCTGTCTGTCTGTCTGTTTGTCCTGGGTAATCTCGAGAACGGCTGGACAGATTTTGACGGGACTTTTACTGGCAGATAGATAATGCTTTTAAAAAAAATTATTTTCAAACTCAAAATTTTGAAAAAAAACTAAAAAAAATGTTTTTACTAATTTTCTTCAAAATTTTATGTATTTAACTATTATTTTTATTTTCAAAATTCAATGCTCTTATTGATTTTTAGTCAAAAACAGAAAACCGGATGCCAAAATGTATCTTAGTTTTTGAGAAAATAAGAAAAACTAGAAGTATTTTTTTCCAAGAAAAACACTTTTTTTTTGGTTTTCCCAAATTTGACCTGCTCAGGCCAATTATTAATTTTTAATTTTTTATTACATACCATCCGATTTTAATCAAATAATAAAAAAAAAAGAATTAACTTTTTACTTTACTTACTAGTTTTACTTTTATTTTTTTTTTAATTTCTCAAAAACTAAGATACATTTTGGCATCCGGTTTCCTGTTTTTGACTAAAAATTAATAAGAGCATTGAATTTTGAAAATAAAAATAATAGTCAATTACATAAAATTTTGAAAAAAAATAGTTTAAACATTTTTTTTTAGTTTTTTTTTTTTCAAAATTTTGAGTTTGAAAATAATTTTATTTAAAACCGTTTACTTAAACAACTTAATTTAAAAATTAAATAAAAGAGTAGTTTTCTGGCTTTCCAAAAAAATATAACAAGGCTTTGAATCATTCACCGTTGTTTTTAAATATTTTTTTTCTGATTTGAGTCAATGTCTTAGAAAATTGCCCCTCCCGCCTAAACGGGGGTAAATAGACCCCCCCCTCCCATACAATTTTTTTCTTGTCTTAACTCCACCTACACGCTCAAGCTTTTTGGTGCACCTTATACCAATCACCCTGTATATTAGCTAAAAAGCTTTTGGCAAAATGTTGGACCAATAAGATTAAAGTTACTTTTTCGAAATCAATGCTTTCTCCCTTATATTTTTTTCTGCGGCAGCAACGCGCCGGGTAACAGCTAGTTATTAAATAAAAAAACAAAACATTTTTAAAAAATTGTCGCAACGCATTCTCAAACTTTTTCAAAACAAATTAAAGAGTTATTTAAATTTTATGTCGATTATGTTTAAGCACCAATTTGAGTAAAAAATTGCTGCAAAAGAAAATCGATGGAATTCATTCACTTTAAGTCGTGGTACTCAAGAACGTAAAGTATGTAAAAAAAACACACTGAACTTAGATAATAATGCACATATTTTCGGTACCATTTGAGACATCCCCTTTTTGATTCCGGTTTCAGAGCAATCATAAAGTGAGGTTTACGCCGTTAAGGATTATCCATTATTTAATTGGCACCCTGTATATGAGTTGATTTAAAACTACTGGACCAATTTTCACGGGTGGATAACTGATGTTGTAAGGAATATTTAAGGCTATTTGAATTACAACGAAGATTGCGCTCGGGTCGCTTATTTCGTATATTTTTATGTATTTGTAAACTGATCAGAAACGATTTTAATAGCTATTCGCTATGGGCAAAGAGACAGAGAAAGGAGATTTTCTTATAGTCACAATGTCAAAAAAAATCACAACAAACTCTTCTATGAAAATTTGTTCACAATAAATTTTATTTTTGAACACTGATGGCGCTGACTGTAAATGTGTCTATACTAGAGGACTAATGCGTACATAGCGCATATCTCGTTTTGAAATTTCATTTACACACTAATTGTATTTCTTTCCTTTTTTTAGTTGTGTTTTGTGTCATCATATAATTTAGTTCCAAGGTTTTCGTGCATCAACTAGTTTAAAACATTCAATTCATTTTATTGAAGTAAAGTAGCTATTGAAAGAAATTATCCTGACACGTGTTCCAAATGACTAGGAAAGAAGCGTTCGTTGTAAAATTCCCTAAAGAATATTACCTAAGAATAGTTGAAAAAGGTTACGAGAACCTCTTAAACTTTGTATTGCATTTTGTTCCTTGGAACCAATCAAACAAAAACAACTGGACCTTGGCCCTTGGATATGTTACTTTAATTTTAAATCAGTCTTTCCTTTAATTGCATTCACTTACCCTCAATATCCTGAAAGGACTGTCACGAAGCAGACACACTTCTTCCACTGGTGGATCTGGAGGCAAAATCGATTCAAGTTCACTACCACTGTTTGCGTTTTTGTTTAGTTGGTTTTCAATATCGCTTTTTCCATCGGGACGTTCGATTATCATGGACAATATCCAGAACTGGTTGTTGAGGGTAATGGGGAAAGATAAAATAATAGAAAAATGATTTTGATTAGATAAGTAAGTCTTAAGTGAGGGTGATTGGTGTAATATTCACGACATTATTAATTGTATACTCACTCGACTGGGGTTCTTCTTCGGTTTCAAAGCATTTGTGTCTATTTTTGCTGGGATGTGAAGACTTTCGGGTGAAATCGCTCTCGCTGCCGCATAAAATCCATTTTGCATTTTAGGCATTTTTATTGTTGTGATTTGTTCGCTTTGACTGCAAAGATATTAAAATAAAAATTACTTTAAGCAAATAAGGATTTTTCTTTATAATTTCGAAATAAATAATGGAATAAATTAGATACTACTGATATCTAATTGTCTGTTTTTTATAACAAGTTGATTGATAAAATGATAGCCATCATATAGATAAAGCATGCACTCGCAGGAATCACAATTAATACAACGGAGGAACAATTTCAAACAATTTATTCACCCGTGTCGAACGAAGTATTATTAGTTAAATCATTTTTGTCACTTGATTTATAATAGCGTGCATGGTGCTTTTGTGTGAATTTAACCAATTTCTCTTATCTTAAAATTGATTTTCATCAATAAATAAATATTATAAAGATAGGAAGCATGATGTATGTAAATACAATAAATACCTATACGTATGTAGATATACCCAAATATTTGTAGAATGAATAACTTTTTGAAAAAATAGAACAAGTGAAATGCTATAGATACAAAAAGAGTAGGTACTTATATGCCTTTTGTTTTTATTAAAACTATGAGGTGTTTTGTACGGGTCCGTATACGTAACCTGGTTGGTTATAAATAATCATATAGTACCCACGAACTTAATATCAACACACATGGACGACTTTGCACTATGATATGGACATTATGTCTTTTTAGAAGTGGACATAATTCTGTGTTAAAATTTTGGCGTATAAACAGTGGAGGAAGGTATGAGGCAATTGAATACATGATGCCTCTCGGCAACCCCCCCTATCAAGAATCTCTTTAGAGTTGGGGTGGGTGCAAGTTTGGGTATACAAAGGTTTGGATTAAAGGTATACTAAAGGCAAAAGTTATGTATTCGTAAAAAAAAAAGTTTTGAGAATAAAATTTTATATGAGTTTTGTTTTTTTTTTTTTGTTTCTTATTTCATTATCAAGTTTTGATTTTACTTGTAAGCTCAGCTTACATAATTATTTTAAAGTGCGATATAAATGTAATATTTATTGCACATCTTTCCTGATGATGTCCATATTCATGGACGAAACGTAATAGCCATAGAACGTTACAATTTTGATACCGATTTTCTTTTAAACGGCTTCATCGACTTTGACGTTTTTTTCATTTGAAAGCTTATGTATTATAGTGCAAGCAATTTTTTTTTCAAATAAGTATTTTTATAATTTTTTGTTTTTATTATATTTTCTCGAAAAAAAAATACGATCAAATCCGATAAAATATTATTTGAGTGGCTTTACCTTTTATTTAAAAAAAATTCTGAAGAAATTTATCAAAGGTTACGACCTGTCACAACAGTATTTCTAGTTCAACGGATTAGTACGAACGTCTACACCAATTAAAATTAAATTTAATATTCTAACGCCTAATTTGTTCAAATCATTATAAAGTGCTTTGCACATAAGACGCGAAAAGCGAATTGCGAATGGTCGCGCATTTCGACATTTTATCCACATGAGAGGTCGCCGGCAACTGCGAATCATTACACTAGCAGACAATTTTGAGGTTATAGACTCGTGCGAATTTGTCATTCGCCTATGTGTGGAACGCGTCCTGATGTTGTGGATTGCAAATTCACGTTTGATATTTCGCTAAATGATATTGTTGGTCGCGTATAAAATATAAAAATGATCACTTATCTAAACTGATTTTTGTGGTATTTTCTATTGAAATTTGTATATAATGGATCATTTATTAACTTTACCAATAAGTTAAAGTAACAATAAATCGATATTTGCTCCTTAAATTGCTTTAAAACATTTATACACATTCGCAGTTCGCAGCTCATGTGCATTTAACTCGTTTTAAGCAAAAACTAGTTACCTATAAGATGAAATTTCAAACGATTACCGCTTCGAGAGCTAGTGAGGGGAATTATAATAACGAAGTTAAGGGTATTTAGTTTGCCTATTTTCAGTGCAAAAAATCTTTATATGTCCAGAACCCATTACATTACCCATAGGAAACATTTATTGAAGAATCATATGTTGAAAATCTTAAATGTTTAAACTATAATTTTTAATTGTGTAAAATATTTATATTTTTGTTTTTGTTTTATTTTTGCGGTTTTATACAACTTAATTTCGAGCTTTTGGTTCTTCGGGATTCCGTCCGACGCCAGTATGCAAATGATTCGTACAAAAAAACTTTTTTGATATATATATATATATGATACCTAGCAGACGAAAAAACCTACGCTTTTAAGGCTTCAAATGTTTATATTTTTTTTTTTTTTTTTTTTTTATAATGAGCGCACACTCAAAGGGATGATACTACCCTTATTATGTAGACACAGTGTGAGCACTAGGAAAGGGAGAGAGGGGTTGAAAGGAGGTGTCGGTGCACATTAGTTTTGAATTCCTGAATATTGCAATGGCTGGGAAAAAACGAGTGTGGCAAGGCATTCCACATTCGCATAGTACGGCTAAAGAACGAATCTCTGTACTTGACAGTACGACCGAAGTTGGGCTCGAGGGTATATTGATGAGCATTCCTAGAAGCGCGAGTATTACGGTTGAACTGTTTAAGGGGAGGAATGCAACTGGCTATTATGCTATTATAATAAATGAAAATCTAACTTTTTAAAATAATTTGTTTAATGGTACCAACCTCAAAGGTACATATAAAGGTACTTTTAAATTGCGACTATCTCGATAATGGAGGAAGTGATTTTAACAAAATTTAATTCTAATTTTTTTTAAACTATTTTAAAAGAAAATTGCTTTTGTTAAGTTAAAAAAAAAATTAAATTTTGATTTAAGGCATAATAAATTAAGTTCTCAAAACCTACTTATGTCGGTAGTAAGTACAGAAACATGTTGTCAAAAAATTATTTAAAAACAAAACGATTTTTTTTTTAGAAAACCGCTTCAACGATTTTGAACTTGTTTTTCACATTTAATAAGGAACATATTTGGCATACTTTGATTTTAGTATGAATCTTTGTAATATGTATATATGGATTTTTTCGTATATCCCGTTTGTATTTTAATTTAGGTATTTAAAATTTTCAAAATCAATTTCATGGGACACAGTAACATAACAGGGTAAGTATTGGTTTCGTGTAAAAAAAATCGAGATTTTAATCAAACCTTACATTACGATGATAGAGAAGCCTTAAAAAGTAGGTGTCGTCATCCCGTCCGTCGGTCTGTCTGTGCAGATGTGCGTATGTTTGGTTGTCTGTGCTCCGACCTACAGCCTAAAGGGCTTGACCGATTTAGTTCAAATTTCGTATATAGCTATTTTCGGAGATTCTCTAGAGGAGCACTTCGAATTTTTTGATTTAGTACGGCTATAATGCGGGTACCTGTCATATAACGTTTTAGTTTTTCCAAATTTTCTCAAAACGGCTCTAACCATTTTGTTAAAACTTGGTGTATGTTATACTTGCAGTAGTTTTAATATAACTGCATTTCAGGTTTTTCGCTAAAATTTCACTTAACGGAGATTTGGTGTTAACGGTAGTTACAAATTAGGCCATAACTTGGTAGCAGCTCTGTCGATTCTTTTTAATTCTTTACATCATATTTTAAACTTGACATTTAACACAAGATGGAATTTACGGTTTTTTGATAAAAACACGTTTTATGATAGCTGCCACACAACTTAATCTCACGTTTAGGCCATTTTTATATATTTTTCCAACTTTCTTCAGAATTAAAAAAATTTAAATTTTTGTGGTCCCATAGTTTGCTACAAGAGCAAGTTCGTGCGACTCAGTCGTGCATTTTATTTATATGGGTATAAGTAATTTAAAAATATTCAAAGACACACGAAATATTTTTCAGAATATAAGAATCTATATCTAAACTTAAAAATTATAACCTTGCTTTTTTTCCAGTCATCACTGCAATGTTTATTTAATAAAAACGATGGAAAGTACAATGTAGGTATAACTTTTGTTTTTAAAAAAACATCAATTAAAAATTATACATATCCATTGTATGTTATTCTCAAAGCAGTACTGACGAAATATGAAAGACAAAAGAATATATCACCGGTTGTTTGTCCTTGCAAAACTAATTTTACAAATTAGTCAAAGTGATGCAATATACCTACTTGTAAATATTAAAGAAATATATATAATCATTGGCTACCAATAAAACCAACTTTAACTTTGGTATAGTAAATTCGATTGACAATATACTCTCTGATTTTACTGTCATAATTTAGCGATAACACATCACACCATGACCATCCATGGATACCATATAATTTGGCTGATTACTTTTAATCATTCATATAGATTTACGATACTATAATAGGAACATAGTTTAGAGCTAAATTACGGATTACATATAGAATTTTCTGAGTAGGTACTGAGTAAGTATACATCCAAGAAACCATATTGAATACACATTATTAAACATTATGTACATAGTTTGTTAAATATTTTTCGTCAAATTTGATTTTGTGCTTAAGTGCACAGCTATAAACTTACTCGAATTATTATACCATATAATTTAAATATTTGCTCTTGTTGATTCTCACTAAGCCAAATTTCGATGAAGAATGGATTCAATATGCATACAAGAAATACATATTTAATCCGATAAAGTTTTTGAAAAATAATGGTCCGCAACTTTTTACTTACAAATTTTAATAACGCACCAATCAAAACTTATATTCAAAATTGAATGACTCATGATTATGCATGATGCATGGCATGAGTCATGTATGATAACGTCAGCCTGATCCGGGGGTCAATTCCCGATCTGTGAAAATGTGAAATGATAAATTTTATTGCCGATTTGTGAAAAAAATTGATTTGGACACATCACACTCCGACTAAGGAAGTTAAGAAGAAACTGCTATATGCTAAATACACATGGCATTTAATGATTTAATTGACCATTTTGCAATCGATGGGAGACCCGCGAATACCATTTTGGATGCTTAAACTTTTCAGAAAACAAACATTGACTCAAATTTATTGCACTATCATTTTGCAGGGTAGAATGCAGTATTAATGCATAGATAAAGAAATCTTGCTAGGAAGTTTGGTAGCATCGAAAAGCAACAATCGCAAGAAGTCTCCCAGACTTTGTCATTTTAGCATATTAACTGTATGGAAGACATTTGCACAGCATGCCTTATGCATCAAAATGCAGAATTCTACAAGTAGAGGGGAATAAGAGAGGAACACATGGATCTAGAGAAGAAGAAAAAAGCCCTTCAAACAGACTATGTTTCTGCAGGAATATAGTAAAGGACAAAAGTAGGAACATGAAAATAGTAATAGAGCATAATATTATGTTGAAAATATCATATATGCAGAATGGTGAACGATATATAACCGCATAAGACCATTTGAACCATTCCGATCACTTCTATTTGATTTTAAGTAACTGACGAAAGCAATAAATTATAAAACTTAAAGCGGAAAATACACAGTACACTTGTGCGTGCACTTGTGTGTCAGCATTCCAATATCGATCGAACACCGACACTAAAAATCAAAAGATTTGATGTTACTGACACCGTGTCTGACACCAGTGCGTGCACAAGTGTACTATTTATTGTCTGCCTTGAGAAACATGTCACTTCTAATACATTGTAAAAAAATCTTTGTGCTTTGAAATCAGACGAAGGATCTCAATGCTTGTCTCTTTTGACTAAGAAAGAAATTCAGTAACAAATCGCTCAGTCAGAGAACCAAGCTGACGAAGAAGGTTGCATTGTATATACATTTCTATAGTATTTTCATGCTGAATAATTACCGCCTGGCCATCTTAAGAAACTTGTGAATAACACATTTTTAGGTTCGTGCATTTACTAGGTGTCTATTCTTTTACCCTAACAACAGTCGTAAACATACATGATTTTTGTATTGTTTACAACTCTTGTCAAGGAAATATGAATTTTAGAGCCAAAAAATACATTAAATATTGTTAATTTGTTTTGTTGACGACTTTTGTTAGGGTAACAGAATAGACACTTAGTAAATGTAAGAACCTCCAAATGTGCGGCTCACAACTTTCTTTAGATGGCGCTACTCCATGATTGTACTATAGAAATTTATATACAATGAAGGTTGAGTGAAGGAGGGAAAACAACAGCCCACTGGAGAGAAAAGTATAAGTTAAATTTTAGTATGAGTAGTATAGAAGTCGAAGTAGAAGAAAAAGAAATAGAATAGAAAATAAAGATGAGAAAAAAAATTAAGGAGAAGAAGAAAAAGAAAATAAGGAGAAGAAGAAAAAATATAAGGGGAAGAAGAAGAAGAAGAAAAAGAAGAAGAAGAAGAAGAAGAAGGAGAAAAAGTAGAAGAAGAAAAAGGAAAAGAAGAAAAAGGAAAAGAAGAAGAAGAAGAAGAAGAAGAAGAAGAAGAAGAAGAAGAAGAAGAAGAAGAAGAAGAAGAAGAAGAAAAAGAAGAAGAAGAAGAAGAAGAAGAATAAGACTTTCTTTCGACTTCTTCTTCGTCTTTTTCAGAAGAAGAAGACCAAAGAACAAGAAATAATATTAGAGTCTGCATAAATATTATATCGTAAATATCTATGTACATAAATATTAATACCTAATCGCAAATACTTTCCAAGATTACTAATTCAAATAGATATTTTTAACATCGCGAAAAGATAACTTTTATTTTTATAATCTTATATTTAAAAATGGTGGATTTAATTAAGTGAATTATGTTAGACGAGCACAAATACCATGTAGGAACAAAATTTATTGATTGTATTTTGAAATCATTTTTTATCAGGATGATGAAATACTCGTTCCTAGTTAGGTATATCAAAAAAAATACACAAGGAAGGAAAAATAATTATTATTAATAAATTTAAATTATTTGCATTGTTATAAAAAAAAATAATTAAGTTTTTTCTAAATAAGAAAAATTCTAAAAAAACAATTTTTTTATTAATAACTACCTATATGTAGGTATCTAACTATAAGTAATTGTATTTTTTTTAAGAACACAGCGACTCATCAAATATTAAAATTAAATTAGTGATTAATTAATCTATTTACTCACCTCTTATTTAAATAAATTGTTTTAACCGAGGAATAGATTCCTATAATTAATAAATTCGTCACTCTTTTACTTCTTTATAACTTTTAATATTTCATAAAAAACTTTAGATCCATTTACAGAACAAAATTTCAAAATTATGCACATATAAATTCACTGCGTCGGTCAATTGTATAATTTGTATTTGAGAATTATAAAATTTTTTATCACATTACATCACACTATACAGGATGTTTCTCGATAATCCATATGTTAGGCAATATAGTTCACTGCAATGTGAACTTATGTTAATTAATATGAATGCGTTCCCTAAGGACAATGGTCGTTGGTCTTTTTTTTACAATTCTTTTTCTTTTAATAGGTAGGTATGTTGAGCAAACTTCAATATTATTTCAAAGCAAAACCGAAATTTAAACAAAGGCAACTATTTAACGGAGAAAATAGATCTTTTCACACGAGTGGTCCTCCAGCAACTAACTAAACAAGCTTCGAGTTTAGATATAGCCTAGCTAATGATTTAAATGAAAAAGTTATTTCTGTTCTAGTGTGCCGTCTTTAGGGAACTCTGAACTGAAATGACTGATATGGAAATCATATATAACTTTTGTATATTACGTCTGTTTGTGTAATTGTATCAGACTGACTAGATGCGATAAGTATATATGGAACACCCTCCAAAAAGAGGGTTAGATTGCTTAAGCCTTTATCTGCAAAACGCGATACAAGATGAACTACCCTTAAAGGCATACGTGAGCAACAAGTTGTGAAGTGGTTTTAGAAAAAATAATTAATTAGCCGACAAGCCAATAATTTGTACGCCATTAATTGCTTCACAGTCATCGAGGGGAGTCTTTGGTCAGGTCGCAGGACAAACTCTGATGAATGTTGTCCACGCAAAGCATATTCACCGTGAGACAAAAAGTAAACATTGTCATGCTCATGTGGTGTCCTGTCCATACGTATAAGTGATTTTAAAGTGGGGACAAGTTATTTCAAACTTATTCAACAAGTGTAAATATAGAAGAAGTAATGGATATATGCGGTTTGACGGACCCTAACCCTTATTGATAGCATTACTGGAAAATTCGATTGTAGTTCAGTTCAAAGGTCAATTATTGTCGGGTGGATATTGTGGGGCTTCATGTAGTCGAAGGCGTGTCTCATATTATAATGTAAAGGCACAATAATAAAAATGAGACATCGTATGATTATATAAGGATGTCGACAATATAATCTTTAATTTCTTTTTTATGAAAATTTAATTAATCGTGATTCTAAAAGGCATTCAGTGTTTTACTGTCAGTATATTTTATGAGAAAGATATTTTTTTGTTTTTTATGACATTTTCATATTTAAGGGTGAGATTATTTTATAGATTTTTATTGCAGGGATCAAATGAAATAAAATCTTTGCGTTTCATACAATTTTCCATTTTTTTAAACATATTTTTGTATCAATACTATTTTCACTAACTTAAATAAAAACACACTTTTTTTTATTTTTAGTTTTGTTTTCTATCGACTGACCTTGTAACTTTTTCTGAGATAAAATTACAATTATTTTGTTGGTTCCTGTATTTTTATTTTACATATTTTTGAACATAATACCTATATCTACTTATATAAAATTAAAAAATCCGATTAACCAAAGAAAATATAATTATTCTAATTACTAGAGCTATAGCATTCTTAATAGAATTTCCGAAATTCATTTTAGATTTATTGACAGCCGTATTCCTTCAATTAAATGTTGAAATATTGATAAAAATACTTATTTTTGTTTACTTTTGCCAATAATCGGCCCGCTAATAGAACGTGCCTTCATCTAAGTCTAAAGTATCTACTTCGGATAATTAAGTTTTGGGTTAGAGTAATGAAATGAGTAATGATATAGAAAATTATACAAATAAAACACACATTCCTTTTTGGAAATTGTGTGTTACAGAGGTGATCGATCTGTAATTTGTAAATTTAGAAAAAAAAGTATTTTGTACAGAATGATTATAACCATAAAGTGTTCTTAAATATTATAGTATAGAGTTGATGTTAGTCGTGTTTTGTTGGTAATTTTTAGTTAGTCAGCACTGGAAAGAACCAATAAAACGCTATATTCACTTTTGTATCCACTTTTTTATTTTATTCCAATGTTGGTATTCTCGACTATATGCCAAGCCGAAATTTTAAATAATTTTATGGATGTGACTGCAAAGTATGGCTACTTGAATATGCCGAGTTGGTCAACTTGTACCACACCTTCCACTACAAACAAATAAAAACCGGAAAAATAATCATTATTTAGCTTGAATATTATAAAATTAAATTCCAAATTATATAATTTTATTTAAAAAATCGGCTTTAACCAATTTTTATTTGTTTTTAAGCAAAAAGTTCAAAATCATCAAAACTTTTTTGCAACTTCTGTAGGTTGAAAGCTTCTTACTTCTTCCGCAAAACGCGGCCCTAAAGGAAAAAACATTGAACACAACTATTAATAATCATTGTATACGGAGTCCATGTCTTAAGCTGTCATGTTGCCACCAACCTTTAAGCAAAAAATGTATTGACATTATATTTCGATCCAAAAATTTCCAGACATTACAAGATTTTATCTTCACTTTTATGTTCACTTTAATAACTGACTAATTTATCGCCACTTTTCGTGTCTCATACATAATTTTGCAGAGTGACTAAACACTTACCAATAAAACACGCCTGTTGTTTTATATTCTGAAAAACCACATAGTGCGTAAAGATAACTCATAGACTACGGGTCATTCAAGACATATAGATTTTCGCTTAGGTGATCTTATACGATAGCTGATAATTACATAACTCCCTTAGTCCCTACCCACTAAAAGATAGGTACCTACTATCTCTCTTAACCTCTCTTAACAAATAATTTTATGTGCGTTAGTATCATAATCAGAACGGTTAAGATTAGATGCACTTCACAAAGACAAGTTGATTTTTTGACCTGGCTGGACCTATATAATGAACTTCTGACGCACTGACCACTTCCGACAGTTCTATATGTCGCTCTGATATCGAATGAGATCACAACTTCCTTCTTCACCATTTAAACTATATAGATCTGCTTGTGGAGTTTGTCAGCTTGACATCAGACAACGGCGGAAATTCTCCAGTTGATTGCTTAATACTTGAGTCCTACTAAATTCTGGTGTCTGTTGCATTTACTTTTCCTGGAGTTTTTAGGACTACCTCTCCTTCGTAACTTACCTATAGTTTACGTCAATTTAATTTCATACTCCTTCTACATTGTCAAATATTGTGAACCGTATATTTAAGATAATCAAGAACAAATATATAATAAAGAACAACTTCATATCAACCAACATGCAAATCACTTGAGAAATCTCTGAATTACCTACATACCTACATCTGTGGTTGATTTACCCGAGACAAACCTGGCTATCACTAAGTAGCCGTATTTTTTCGTAAACAGTTTGATTAATCGCAGTAGACCTTGAACTATCGAAGTTTCCCTTGTCATCCATCCCTTTGCAAATTGAGCAAAGGTTATTCTTCTTCCACCTGATTAGAAGAAGAGAACCGTTACCTTACCAGATGTTTCCCATCTTTTTCCAGAACTCATAGGATAAACAAATATCTCTCAAATAAAAATTAACAAAAAAATGTGGAACGCTTCACGATTTTGCGTGTCATCCTTGCGCAGGGGCCATGCTAATCTTCTCTGTATCGTATAGCCCATATTTACATATGGGCCATGATGCGAATTTCAGTCCAAAAAAATGTATTTGGGCAGAACCATTGAATATACATTTCTAGAAAAGTATATAGGTAGGTACGAGATGGTCAGAAGTTTGTAACGAAAAAACGAGTTTGATGTATGTAAGTAGGTACCTATGTAGGTAGGTAGGCATTTCGTATATTTTGGTAGACGATTTTAGTTTCACTTATATATGACTTATGTTAGATACGTATACCTAAATCCATATAAACATATAGTTAAGGTAAGTTAAGGTAAGTATACCTATTTATACCTTCCTATTTAAGACCCATTGAAATTAGATTTTTATTATTCAGGAAGTTAGGTAATAGGTACCTATGCACTATGTATAAGGAAAACCAAAACAATAAACTTAGTCTTGTATCCGAGCTTGTATCGTAGAACGACAGGTTGATTCACATAAAGTGTGCCGAAAAGATGAAGCGAATAGGTTGAGTCAAGACAAGAAAAAATCGTTTGGGAGGGGGGCCTATCTCCCCGTGTTTAGGCGGGAGGTGCAATTTTCTAAAGAACTGACTTAAAACAGAAAACAAATTATTAAAAAACAACGTTAAAATCTATAATGCCATGCCATAATTTCTTCTTTTATTTTATTTATAAAGTTGTTTTAGTAAATGATTTTTTGTTAAATTAAAAGTTTTGAGATAACAATCAAACATGGAATTACGATGAAAGAGAAGATCAAAAAAGTTCCGACAATTCTGTCCTGTCTGTGTGTCTGTCTGTCTTGTATTGACATCCCAAACGGTTAGTCCCAATTGTTTCAAACTCTTTAGGTAGTTTTTTGGGTGATGTAGCTGAACATATTTTTAATTGGCGTTGTAGGCCTAAAAATAACAGTATACCTGCCATATATCCGATATTGGTAAGCTTGTTTTTCTCGAAAATGGACTTAACGATTTCACATGTGTAATGATTAATGAAGCATGAAGACCTCTTATAAGTTAATGGGTAATAATTTTCAGTTGAGGAAATTTTTGTTAACGGTAGGTACCTGCCAGATTTTTTTTTTTTTGTCTAAACCGACAATAGATTTTTTTTTTTAATTTGATATACAGCGATGGACAGAGAAATAGCACACTTATGAATTTTATTATAAAAACAGTAAAACACTATTTATTTCTGACTAAGAGCCAATTTTGGCGGATTATCTATGGAAATCAGTGGTTTAAAAATTTAAACCCCGCTGAACCACGATTCAACAACTGGTCCTTAATGAATAAAATATTGGTTTTTCGGTAGGATGTTTAATTAAGTATTTTTATTCATAAAAAACACCTCTTCTAAAAAAACCATTTTTTTAAATTCTTATTTGACAGGACTTTTATGTAATTAATGGAATTTAAAAGAATTTACTTTCCTTTTATTGTTTTTATAACATTCAAAATGTTATACACATACAAAAAAGTGAAAAAGTACTGCTATTCTACGTGTTTTTTTCACTAATAACACCTAAAAATCGACCTGTCAATTTAGTTAATTAAGGCTGTTGTAATTACTCGCTGTTTTCTAACTAAAATTTAAAATATAGTATCACAACACATTTTGCATTTTAATTCACTTTTTATTTTTCCATTTTCTTATAAATATCTTAATGCTAGAAAAAAAATCTTAAACAACTAGCTTACATATTAACTTAACTAACTTACTGGCCCCATATGGGCGCTCTAAATTATAATATAACTATATTTAAAAAAATGCCTTTCAGCGTAAAAACTAACTTAAATTAAAATTCAATATTACTTAAAACTAAACGAGAAAATTCTTAAAAGTCGTTTTCCCATGACATTTGTTTTTTGTTTTATATAAAACTAGTCTCACAACACAACGCATACTAATATACTCACTGGCACGGACATTTGGACAAGCTGTTATACCTATTGTTCGATTGAATTTTTATACCACATGTTGCATATGAAGGTAGTCTAGGAAAGTGTTTATCCGTTCCTTACATTTCCGTTATTTAAAACGTTACGCTTACGACACACGAGGAGAGCGGTTTGGAGGCTTTTTAAAGGTATGATTCGGTTTCCGAAGGATATACCGAGTTAGCCATCCTTGCAAATCGATTATTTGCAACGCGATACGATGAGAAGATCCTTTAGGGACCCGTATCGCTCTAAATGGGATTCAAAGAACACGGTCAGTTCTTGTTGATGCAAGATAAAGTGAGAGCAAATTCAACACTTTCAATAATAACAAACAAGAATGGCCAAGTTTCCGTTTTTAGAACAATATTAAATCGATAATTAAAATTAAATAATTGAATCTATCAAATAAAATTTAACAAAAAAATGTGGAACGCTTCACGATTTTGCGTGTCATCCTTTCGCAGGGGCCATGCTAATCTTCTCTGTATCGTTCCAATTTTAGTATATGTTCTGCCGAAGCAAGAACAAAATGTAATAGTAAAATTTTGTACCTATTCAAAAATACTTCGAAAAAAAAACTGTGAATTATATTGGATAGAAAAAAAAAATTATCTATTACACAAACCAATTATAGTCTACTAGATCAAGTACACCAACCATTTACATCATGAAAAATTAATAGGAAATACAAAAATTAACGGCTCTTTGAAAAATATATAAAAAAAAAAAGATACCACCAGGAATCGAACTCAGGACCACTCGCGCATAAATATCAAACTTCTCCAGTCATAGGCCTGTTCCAGAAAAACTTATTTAGTACGGAGCCGGTTATAGCTTTCAGGAATTCTTTTTATTTATTTTATTGAATGAATTTTGATTTTCGTATCAGCGGAAAAAAAAATAAACAAATCTTTCCAATTATTTGAGTTCAATTTTCACTTGTTCCAATGTCAGATTCCTATCGGGAAAAATAATTTGCTGGTCCGATTATACAGGGTGAGTCATGAGCAATGCGACAAAATGCTAGGGCGTGTAGGTTGCGTTGAGACAAGAAAAAAATCGTATAAAAGGGGGGGGGTCTATTCCCCTCCGTTTAGCCGGGAGGGGCAATTTTCGAAAAAAAAACTGACTTAAAATGGGAAAAAAATTATTTAAAATCAACGGCTTCATTCACAATGCTGTGCGATACGTTTTTGAAAAGCCAATAACTTTTTCTTTCATTCTGTGCTTAAATAAATCTATTCTAAGAAATAGTTTTTGAAATATTAATTTTCAAAGTCAAAATTTTGAAAAAAAAAATTGAAAAAAAAATTTCAAATTCATTTTTTTCAAAATTTTACGTAATTAAGTGCTAATTTTAATTTCAAAATTCAATGCTGTTATTAATTTTAAGTCTAAATAAGAAAACAGGATGCAAAAATTTTATGTCGTTCTCAAGAAATTAAAAAAAAAAACCATTAAAAACCACCTTTTTCTAAGAAAAACATTTGTTTTTATTGTAACGAAGCAATTTATTTATTTATTTAGCATTAATCTTAGTTTTTTTACTTTTTTTTTAATTGGAGTTTTATGAGAACGTAATAAAATTAAATAGTATTGGAATAACCCTGGATTAATATTATTTTCATTGATAACTTCTGAAAACTGACCTGTCAATATTTTTGCCTTGGCCTGCCCGCAGCCCACGGGTTCTACCTGTTATGGGGACAATAGGGACAATAAAACCGCATTTTTTTTAATGAAAAAAAAAAGAAAATTGCAACGCAAGATAAATAAAAGACATTGCAGTTTTGCTTAGTAATTATTTCAAATTTGAATATTAACTCATTAACACGTAACGATGTCAAGCTCATACACCCAAGAAGAATTAACGGACATGCATTTCTGCTACGGTTTAGCTAATGGTCGAAGTCGTGAAGGAGAAAGACTGTACGCTGAAAGATATCCCGATAGGAGGTGTCCCCATCATAGCACGTTTCCAAGAATCCACCGACGTCTAAGAGATCATGGAGTGCTGGAGCATCGAAGAAGCGAAAGGCCAGTTTCTGATGAGTCAAGAATCTTAGATGAAAGAATTCTGGATTTAGTCCGAAATAATCCCTCCGTCAGTACAAGAAGGATATCCACTATGCTTGGAGTGTCCCAATCTAGAGCATGTCGAGTACTTCGGGCGGAAAATTTACACCCGTACCACTTTACGCCTGTTCAGGAACTCACCTCAAACGACAAGTTATTGAGAACCAAATTTTGTAGAACATTACTACTTAGAAATGAAACCGAACAAAACTATTTTAGAAGAATATTCTGGACGGATGAAGCACAGTTTACTAGGGATGGGGTTACTAACTTCCACAATTTACATTATTGGAGTAGCGTCAATCCACACAAAAAAAAAACAAAACAAATCACAACACCGCTTTAGTTGTAATGTTTGGCTTGGTATTGTTGGACACACTGTGATCGGGCCCCGGTTTTTGAATTCCATTATTAATGGAGAATCATACCTGCAATTCCTACGAGACCTTTTACCCAATTTATTAGACAGCGTTCCATTGGTTATAGCAGATACTTTAATCTACCAACAAGATGGTGCTCCAGCACACTACAGCTTACAGGTGAGAAACTGGCTGGATGATCATTTTAGTAACCGTTGGATCGGAAGAAGGGGCCCCACGGAATGGCCGCCTAGGTCACCAGATTTAACTCCCCTAGATTTCTATGCATGGGGATTTATGAAGAATTATGTTTACGAAGTGGAAATAGTATCATTGGAACAACTGAAGGAACGAATTGAAGTCGCTGGAGTCAAATTGCAGGAAAATTTGTCAAGCATAAACTTATGTGAAGCCATTACAAGGAGATATAATCTATGCCTTCTAAACAATGGAGATCATATCGAGAATTTTTTATAAGTACTTCCAATAAAAAACATAGTAAAAATAAAAGGAATAAAAAAAACTAAAAAAACTAAGATTAATGCTTCTTAAATTGCTTCGTTACAATAAAAATAAATGTTTTTCTTAGAAAAAGGTGGTTTTGTTTTTTTTTAATTTCTTGAGAACGACATAAAATTTTTGCATCGGGTTTTCTTATTTAGACTTAAAATTAATAACAGCATTGAATTTTGAAATTAAAATTAGCACTTAATTACGTAAAATTTTGAAAAAAATGAATTTGAAATTTTTTTTTCAATTTTTTTTTCAAAATTTTGACTTTGAAAATTAATATTTCAAAAACTATTTCTTAGAATAGATTTATTTAAACACAGAATGAAAGAAAAAGTTATTGGCTTTTCAAAAACGTATCGCACAGCATTGTGAATGAAGCCGTTGATTTTAAATAATTTTTTTCCCATTTTAAGTCAGTTTTTTCGAAAATTGCCCCTCCCGGCTAAACGGAGGGGAATAGACCCCCCCCTCCCATACGATTTTTTTTCTTGTCTCAACGCAACCTACACGCCCTAGCATTTTGTCGCATTGCTCATGACTCACCCTGTATATCGATTAGGAAAAACCACCGGGAAAAATTTAAACAATTAAAAATAGATTTTTTTTTGCTGAAGTGGGGGTTGGGAAATGTTCCAGTGCAAAAAGCCAGAAAAATCATAGGTATTTGTGTTGAACTCATCGAATAATCGCTAATTTTTCGTTATTTTTATTATAAAAACTAAGATAAACTAAAAAACTGAGATTTTTTGTGTTTCATTTAAATGAAAAGAGGGGAAAAAATGCAAATCTCAACTAGAAACAAGTGATCTACCGAATTTAACAGACTTGATCTAAACTCTAACACATGAAAAAAAATCAGTGGCGGATTTTGGATTGCGCGTTCTTTTTTATCCTAAATCTATTGGATAGCTATGTATTGTTTTAGTTTTTTGGACGGTATAGGTATATTATTGCACTCAAGAAAATACAAATTCATAATGTTTTGCATAAATCTTACAATTTTTTTACGAATTTTGTACAAATGTTCAGGTAAACAAACAATGTTAATGAATAATGATACTTGTAATTGAATGGAATTGTAAAATATAAATGACGGCTTATTACTTCTTGAAGCATACAAAAAAC
Source organism: Baccha elongata (assembly GCA_951217065.1). Taxonomy (NCBI): domain Eukaryota; kingdom Metazoa; phylum Arthropoda; class Insecta; order Diptera; family Syrphidae; genus Baccha; species Baccha elongata. Next base: position 178,607,608 of record OX578272.1, read on the forward strand.
AAAGCTATCCTAATGATTGTATGATGATCGTTTGGAACGCAGGCTTAATATTCACACAACCTATGCGTGTTTAATCTCTGTCTTCACACTACGAACCAAGCATCTCAACATGTTTCATTTAAAAGAGCACTTCTTGATTTTGAGGGCAAATCTTTGAGATTTATATGAAAAACGCTATTAATCTTTAGAACTTTGGAGCATGATGGGCATTATATGCCATCAGGGCCTGCAGATTTGTATGTACGCTGAGAAAGAATCAATGGCAATCCACTTTTTTACTGTATATAATTTGGTTACCAATGTTGGGCGTGGATGAAAGGGAATCTATTTGTAGAAGATGTGGCCATAAAACATTCCGGAAAATTAGTACTCATAAGCAATCCAAGTGTGTCCGAGCTGGAGTCAGTCCATATATAATCCGACCTCTTAAGGAAGCGGGGTTGAGTTTGCACGTTACCTCATTAACATGTTTTTAATTAATGCAACAGCTCATCAAGGATTGATTGTTATATTGGCCAAAGGATGACGCCAATTCAGTATTAAAGGCTCCCCGGTTTGTTTTATGTCACGTACTTAGGTGAGAAGCTGAGAACGCCCTCCAAAATGCACTTTCATACAACGTTTTGGTAAAATCGTATGGAAGAGAGGCAGGCCCGAGAATTCCTGGATAAATCAGATGCAACGACACCAGTATTCAGTTGGCCTCAGACATGGAACAGTTTATAACCGGGAAAGCTTGCTGACATTTTCTGAGGTGGGCCTGACGAACCCAGTGGGAGAAGTGGGAAAGTTGTGATCCCACTCGAGAAAATAGCATATCGTCTGAAAAGGAGAAGAAGAAAATCATCAGAGACAATTCTCTTTTTAGACAGTCTGCATTCTTTCGGCAAATATACAAATCTAAGCCATAATGAAGAACTATTGATTCTGCAACCTTAAACTCCACCCCCACAAGTAAAAACTAATATTTTACAATTTTTTTTTTAATTTGCCTAGAGCTCGAAATGTCAAAAAAAATATTTAAAATATTAGAAAAAGTCAATCAATCTAGTAAACTCAAGATCGATTTATCAAATACCGTCGTCAGAACGATGATTCCACAGTCCGAATGTTTCCTCAACATAACACAAGATTTTTTAGTCTGCACTACAGTGCACAAGGCCAACAATCTACCAGTTTTCAATGCAGATACTTTTGTAAGAGTAAGTTTGGATAAAAAATCAAAAAGTTCAAAAGTTTTTCAAAATTCCGAAAACCCTTACTACAATGAGGTAAGTTTTTTTCTATCAATTTCTTTCATGATCTATTTTATATATGTATGAATCACTTTTAGTACTTTGTCTTCGAGCTATCTTGTACACTAGCTGAGTTGCTTCGATTAACAGTTCTTTATGAAATAAAAAGAAAAAGTTGCAAATCTCAAGTTAATTTGGGTGAGTTACTTATTGATTTGCACACAGTATGGAATCAGCCACAAAAATGTTTCGTCAAGAAATGGGGAAAACTCGAAAACTCGATAGGAAGTAAGAGTGATGCCAAAGGACATCTGCAAATTGATCTGGCGATTGTTTCTTCAAATTACCCACCACCACAGTCATCAATTGATTTTATTGATTGTGATGATATTGAAAGGTGTGACTTGTTGTTTCTTACCTGCGATTCACAAACAAAATATTCATTTTGTTTTTGTTTTAGCAATCTCCTGCAAAATCTTGAAACATCTGCTTGCAACATTAAATATTGCATCTCGTTTTACAAAGGAGTTTTTATAAAAAAAGCGGACTACATACTTCAAGTATCTCTAGCTGGCATGAATGTATCTTCTACATAAAATATACCATTAATTTTATTTCTAAAGTATAGATTCAATAATTTTAAGGGTAAGACCAGTGTTTGCAAGAACAGTGCGTTTCCAGAATGGAACGAAGATATACAGTTCAACTGGACTTTTCCGTCTTTAGCTCAGACTTTTCTTATACAAATTCTGATACACGAACATATGCAATGGAAATGTATAGCTGAATCTGAAATTTATTTCGATGAAATAAGTTTTAATGGTAAGTCGTCAAAATGCCTGCTATATTGAATTGTATACTGAACTTTATCCATAGATGTTCCAAGCCTTGGACCGACATTTATTCATTTCTATGACGGCGTTGTTTATGTTGGAAGAATTTTGCTTCATATTAAATCAGAAAGGTTGAATGCAGTTAAAGAGTCCATCAACAGGACGATTCAATTCAAAACAATACAACCTTTGGTAACAAAATCTTGGTGGGCTGATGAGACCTTCATTGTAGAGTGTCTACTTTGGCAAGGAGAGTTTGTACATGCAAATGCCAGTAATATGAAGATTTTAATGCGATTTGGAGGTATACAAGGATTTTAAAGCTCTTAAAGATTTGTTGTCTATTTTTCTTTTAGAATTTACATCCGATTTCATTGAATGTTATTTGAAAAATTACAATGGAACCGCAGCTTCCGTTAAGCACTTTACTCAAACTCCTCCATTCAAGGCAATTCATATAAAATGCTCTTTGCCGGACAATCGTTTAAAATATGAAAGCGACAACTTTATGATAACACTGGTTGAACAAATGGTTGACAAAGTTTTTTTTTCCTTACCATATTATCATCTTTATTCGTTGTTCTTCCAATATACAGAACAGCGAAATGGAAAACTTTAAACTTTTTCAACTAAAGTATCCTCAAAACGAAACGATGCACAGCAAGTGCCTCAAAGCTATCATTCTATCAATCTTGGGTAAGATCCATGAACCTAAATTCAGCTCTCGCTTGCAATATAATGGTTTTAAGCAACAAACTGTTTGGGATGAGAATCGATTGGCATATCTTAGGGAGTTCTTTGTAAGTAGTGTTTTAATATTATGTTCACAAAATAAACTTTATAATATAATATAAACTTTCAATATGAAGGAAAGGATATCAATATCCTTGAAGGAACTTCGTCAAACTTTAAAAAATATGCATGACGGTGAATATTCATGTGAGAAAGTGTTTCAAGAACTTCAGCAACTTAAAGGACAAATCAAATCGATTATTCAAACAAGAATCCAAGATGAATGGCCAGAATTGCATTTGATCATGTGCTTGGGAAGTGGGAAAGCAGGAAGTAAAGAGTTTGGCATTTGCAAGCTCGAACCAAGGTATTATGTTTACTCTCAAAAGATAGATTGCAAGGGACCTAGATGTGGTGTTCCGAGGAACTTTATTTTTAAGGTAAGAAGCATATTTTAATTTTAAAAACCACTGGCCCTAAATTCCATTATAATTTATAACGAAAATAACTTCAAATAGAATAGAATAGAAATCCAAACATGAACATAATTTCTTTTTGATTTGATGCATTGTCTGACTCCAATCAAATAATAATTGTTGCCCATTATCCTCGCACTGAAGTTGTCATTATGGGCGATTTTAATGTACCTACACAAATCTAGTTGCAAGACAACACCCGAAGGAAGGTATGTTAAGCTCTTTTCTGAACTTAACAACTTAACCCTTGGCGTTGCAGGTCACACGCACACCCCTCACACGATATACTTTGTTTCTTACCACTCATCCTGATAAATATACTATAAGTGTATCATTATACCTCTAGGCACATCGGATGATTGTGTCATATCGGCAAATTTCTTGTGCCTTAACAATCCAGTTAAGGGAAACCCCTAGGAGAACCGTTTGGCAATACGAGAATGGCAACAGGGACGGTCTCTTTCTTTAGGAACTTTAACTGGGCACTATGCCTCCTCGATAGTGACGTTTAGACTCCAGAGCTGGTATATGGTCAAAAATTTAATTCCTCACGAAATGAAACGTTTTATTTCAAATAGGTCTAAGAGCTTCAAGCGTAAAGAAAACTCATAGTTAGATTTAAGCTGTAACACAACTTTGTCTTCGGTTCCATCGCTTGTTTACAATAATACACCTGTGGTAAGCTCAGAAGGAAAAGCTGATTCGTTTGCAGCACAGTTCGCAGCTTAATCGACGTTGCCACATAGTGTTATGGATCTACCTGTACTTGAGAGCTTAAACGGTTTTAGGGGGCAAATAATATTCTTTCGCACGAGTTCTCAAGGATCTCAACATACACAAATTCGCTGGCGGATAGTATTTCCCCCATTGTTCTGAAGAGGTGTGCTTTTACGTTGGCAAAGCCATACTGCATAAGCTTTTTTATCTGCCCTACTATACTGATCTCTTCCCGAGCAGAAGGAAAAAAGCATTTATCTAGGCCGTCTCTAAAATGGGCGAAGCTTCTTCCCCCTCTAACCTTCGACCGATTGCACTTAAGTACCTTCTTTCTTAGGTCATGGAAACGCTGATAAACTATCAACAAAAGAAATATCTTAACGAAAGCTTCTTAATGACCGACAGTACGGTTTTCATAGCAATAGGTCCACTGGTGATTTGATGGATTTTCTCACCGAAAAGTGGAACCATTCTTTAGACCGTTTTAAAAAAAATAAGATTATTGCACTCGATATTTCAAAAGCATTTGATAGAGTTTGGCATTAAGCTCTTTTATCGAAAATGCATAAATTAGTTTTTGACAAATCTCTTCTTCTTTGGATTAGAAATCACCAATCTGACCGATCCAATACTACGTACAAGTAGTATTGGATCGTTTTATGTTTGAAATATTTAAAATAAACGCTGGTGTGCCCCAGGGCCCCAGGGCTCCGTTTTGTCTCCGACTCTTTTCTTTATTTTTACTAACGATCTTCTGTCTGTAACTTCTAATCCAATAAATATTTCGCTGATGACAGCGCCCTCAGCATTTCATATTCGTTTCTAGATTCACACCCTTGATAAGCTCTTTAAATTCCAGCGTGGAATTCAATGCTTATTCGTTTCTAGATTCACACCCTTGATAAGCTCTTTAAATTACAGCGTGGAATTCAATGCTTCGAAATATCAATGCTGCCTTCTGTCATTGAAACGAAACATACCCCCATAACTATATTCTTGAATGGCACTAAAGAAACTAAACAGTTTTCCATTTTCGGTATGTGCGTCACAGACCACCTTCAGTGGAACGACCACATATTTGACGTCGCCAAAAATCCTGCTTAACGCTTAAGTTTCTTTCGAGTCTTTAATTTGATAGACGACAGGACTACACGTTTTATCGCTTGAACATCGTCGTAATAATTCTTGTCTTTCTTTATTCTATCGGTACTTTTATAAAGAGTGTTCCGAAGAAATATTATTCTTTCCTTAGCCACACTACACGAATGTGAAATGCTTTACCCAGATGAATTTTTCCACCTCATTGTGATTCTCAGACATTCAAAACCAAGGGTGCATCGGTTTCTCTTGTCATCTACTCTACGATTTCCCTAATTGCTCGCACTGTGTTAAATCATTATAAGGGTATTCTTATGCATACCCTTGAGTGCGCGTAAATTATAAAAAAAGTAGTAAGGGCAAACTTCATGCTGATTTTCTTATCTTACTTTACATTAAATGGTGTGTTTCTAGTCATGGATGGATTACGGCTTCCACCAACAATCCCATCCATCCAGCTAAATTCCTAGCTAGCTGCCTCCAGGTCTGGAGACTATAACTTGGTTGAAGACGTTCTCCACTTACTTACATCATTGAGGGTAGGCAAGAAGACTCATTTGGCTTTTTGTCCATCCAATTTCTCCACCAATTGTTCGGTTGCACGTGGTCTTATTAAATTCAGAATATTCCAAGTGGAAATAAGAATTTGGTTGTACTTGTGTCATTTGCTGGGGTCGTTAACATTGAGATCATACATATTTCAAGCTTGTTGGTGCTTTAGAAAACGCCACCATTGCATCCATCCATTATATCGTCTATCTGTCTGTTGGTCCTCCGTGGCAACATTCTTCGTTGAAGTGTGAGTAAGTAGCGACAACCAACTTTGCTTGAACCTGTCAATCATTGAAGCTCTTTCTGCATTAACTATAATTTCGCGATCGCATAGCCATATGTTCTTGGTCTCGTCTGACTGAATATGTAGGCATCTTTCTTATATGTAAATTGAAAATATTTAATTTAACGCAATTTTTTCAGGATCCAACTTGTACACATACTTGCAATAACTGTGGTTGTATACGTGGTTTCGTCTATGGATGGATTCGGATCGCCACAGGGTCAGAACAAACCGAATTCACAGTTTGCGATGATTGGGAGCAAAAAGAGCGATTCTATTATCAGCCAAAAGTTCAACCAAGCAATTACATATGTCGAGTGTATGTTCACCAAGCTAAGATTCAACCCGGTGCGGATAAGACAGGTTTATGTGATGCAAAGCTTAAAATCCTAAGCGGTGAAGAAATTGTTGAATTTCCTACTGTATATACGTCGCTATCTCCAGTTTGGAACACTTCTGTGATTTTTGCAACAAGAAAAATGCCAGGTGCTGTTAAGTGGTATGAGAATAATCCGCCTCTGTTCGCTGTTCAAGCTTTTGACACTGATAAACTTAAGTTAAGTGATTACTTGGGTTGTGGACTTGTTGAATTGAAAGTACAGTGTAGTGCCAATCGTAAAGAATCATTGAAAGCAATATTGGATAGCAGTTCTAACGCGGATGCAGGTATTGAAAATGTATCTATCCAAGGAAGCATGAAGACGAATGAGTTCTACAGCAAGAGTTCAATTTTAAATTTTAAGAAATTCATAAAAACAAGAGTAGCTTTAAAAGAGCTTAAAGAATTGAAATATATGTCACCACCTTGCTTGAAATGGGTGCCCTTGGCAAATATGGGTGCTGGAAGAATCGAAGTTTTGATGTCTGGCGAATTGTTGGAAATAAGGGATGACGAGTCATCGTTGGATCGGACTAAAGCTATCATAACCCAAGGCCTTCCAATTGAAATACAGCCCATTATGGCGAAATATCTGTAACAAAATGAATTTTAAAAAAATGAATTTTAACTTAAACTTATTCTGATTTTATCTTTAGATTGGAAGTTACATTCATTGGACTCAGAAACTGTCAGAAGCTAAGTTGTTCCAGTCTTGGAAGGTACAAAATTCAAGTTATGATGGGTGAACTTGCAATAAAAAGTGGTGTATCGGGTATAAGACTCAAAAACAGCATTAACTTTTTGGAGAGCTATGCAGCAGGAGTTTTGGTGAGAATATTTTGATTTTTATAAATTCATCCAAACGCGGATTTTAAGTCGAATTAATGAATTGAAGCGTTTAGTGGAAGAAGGTATTCCACGTCTAATGTATCACTTTTGATACAAAATCAAAGTAATTTTTCATGGTACACGTAGGGGTGTAAGCTATGTGTCTGTCAGGCACGTTGCCTTTTAGATGCAACAAGTGTTGCACGAAACTTAGTTAGAAAGAGTAGAAAGACTGGAAGTAATTGTTTTGGTACAATGGATAGAGAGTTAGTTGATTTTTATTTTTCATTGCATACCTAATGGGCGATTTTTTCCCAAAAATAAGAAGCCAAGCGAAAACTTAAACTTCTGTTTGATTGGTGCCGTGAAATAACGCCGAGTGTAATAACGCCGAATTTCGTAATTTGGCCTTATTACACTTTCCAAAGTGAAATAACGCAGAATTTCAATGTTCGACTTTATTTCGCTTTGAGAAAGTAAAATAACGCCGAATGTCAGTTTAGAAATAAGGCTAAATTTCGTTTTTGCATATAGGTACCTACCCAATATCGTGCTTACCCCAAATACCACTGTGTGACCCCAAGCAGTGCCATGATGACTTAAAGCAAATTTAGAAATTCTGTCATATGTATGTCGCTATTGAAATGCAACATAAGGCCAAATTAAACGACTTGGGCTTATGACGATTTTGCAGAGCGACATAATGAGAACCGTATTAATGGGCAGATGTTAGGACAACAAGCGTAACGGCTGATGGGCGAATCATCGATTTGGGGTGTGAAAATTAAAAATTCGCGCGAACTCCAAATCGATACGCCCATCAGCAAATTTTATTTCGCTACGCTTGTTGTCCTTGCATCTGGGCACCAGGGGGTCAATTCCCAATCTGTGAAACTGTGAAGTGGTACAAAATTTATCATTTCACTTTTCACAGCGACTTTTCATGTCATCAATCACTTCATGAACTCGCATAATGCGATTCTCGAACTTCTAATGATAAACAACTGTCAATGTTTGTACTAAAAAGTAATAAATGATACACACAGAAAAAAACGTTCAATCAGAGAAAACCACTTTGATTTATCTGATTTAAACAAATAATTAGCTTCGAATACAAATGTTTTAACTTCAAAATTTGAGAAAAAAATTGATAGCGAAGCCTAATTAAATCAAATTTACTCTAGCTAAGGTACCACTATAAATCGAAAATCAAATACAATCTATAAAAATGACCATTCTTAAAGTTTCATAAGACTAAATTTTACAATATGACAATATAACACTTACTTTAACTTAAGTAACAACACTACTTAAAGCAGGATACGGTTGTAGGGCGAAAGCAAGCCCCCAATACCTACCTTACTGTTTACATATAGATACGCTAAAGTGAAATAAAGCCGAGTCGTATTATTTCCCTTTCTCAAAGCGAAATAAAGCCGAACGTTGGAACTCGGCGTTATTTCACTTTGGAAAGTGTAATAAGGCCTTATTTCGAAATTCGGCGTTATTTCGCATGCTCTGGTGGAAAGTTACATTAATTCGTTCTAACGACTGGGAAGTTCGTATGACCAATTTGTTTGAAAGGGTTGGGTACGAAATTTCGACTGCCAAAATCCCGACTGGACGAAATCCCGACTGCGATAATCTCGACTGTAAAAATTTTTACATCAATAAATCATTGCCGTTCTTCTATTTCAGTTCCCCTCATTAAAAAAAAACTATAATTGTAATCTCAAATAACACAGAATTGTTATAAAATATACCTATAAATAATATATTATAGTTAGAAATTCATTTAATTGCAAAAAAATGTCAATCAAAATTGCCCCCCGCATTTCTAATCAGTCCAAAAGATTCAAAACGTCAAAATATCGGTAATTTCGAAATCGAAATCGAACGAATTTCGATCTCAAGGACTGTCAAGCAGCGAGTCTTCTTAAAACAAAATCGTGCTTGTACCTATATTACAGCTGTTTGCTATATCACTTGAGAAGAAGATATTTGTGAGGGAGGTCGTTGATTGTCCGTTCAGGTTATCAGTCCCTTGATGAGTGTTTACATAAATAAATTCAATATATGTAAGCAGGCGCATTTCTAAGCATTATTATTATATGCTTAGTAAAACCCATTGTTAAACCATTATATAATTTCTTTCTTTTATTTTTTCAAATGATAAATACGCAAGTATGTTTTTTGGCTTGAAAAGTGTGAAAATCTGAGTCCTCAGAAAAAATGGACTGAAATACTATCTAGAGGTATAAGAAATTTGTAAATTGTCATTTTTGACAAAATGACATTTAAGGTTTCTGGCCAAACAATCGTTTAATTATAGTTGCAATACAACTTGATCTCACGTTTAGGCCATTTTTTATTTTTTTGCCATTTAAGTAATTTAAAGTAATCTTTTTTGTAGTCCCATTGTTTGCTACAAAAGCAAGTTCGTGCGACCCAGTCGTGAATTTTACTTTTTAATACAAAGGCAAGAGAAATAAAGAAAACCAAATACAAATGTTTAAAAAAGGAATGAGACAGACAATTGAGCTGGAGTGCTGCTTACAGGGCATTATAGGGCAATAATAACTACTTGATATGTTATTTAGGGACTTCGGTGTATTTGAAATCATCTTGATTCCATCTTGTAGTTATTTATAATTTTTTTTTTTTTATGAAAACCTAAAAATAATTAATTCTTTAGAATCTTCCAGAACAATTTGAGTACTGGCCAGCATTAATTGCTACTAACATCGATTACCCTGGCCGTGGTCGTGAGGTTAATCTTGGTGCAGCTCTAATACCAAATCCCAGCAAATATCTAAAAACACATGGAACAATTTGTGATCTAGATGAACTTGACGAGTCTACAATTGTCCAAGTCGGCGAAGGTATATTTGACGTTATAAATTTTTGTTTTCTTCAGAGAGAATAGAATAAAAATAAATATTCTTTATCTAATATGTAAGCCGACGAAGAAAGTTCACCCTTATTACCCAAAAAATCGATTTTAAAGAAAAGTATCTTATTTCGCCTTGAAAAATGGGCTCTGCAAATGCTCCCCAAAAAGTCATTCAAAACTGCCCAAACTCCTCGTTCTCGGATTGATGAATCTGAATACAATTGGTGGACAAAATTTTACAATTCTATGTACATGGTGAATTGATTTAAGAACTTCTTTAATCCGAAAGCTTCAATGAAATATGTTTTTCTTTAGCAAGAACAAAATAGAGACAACTCTTCTAAACACCGACTTATTATTTATAGTTCTGAACTTGAAAAACAAGCTGAGTTCAGTTTCCTTAACGATTGGGCTGAATCTTTTAATTTAGTTCATGGTGTTAAAATAAAGAAAAACAAGCCACCAAAAGAAGAGTTCTATGCCACTTTAAAAATGCACATCAAATTATCACCGTGTCAGTGTAATAATGCAAGCTCGACAACACTTAATTCTATTACGAGCAAAATGTCTGCCAAGTTTCAATTACTCAACACTTTTAACGAGCAAACTAAGGTCATTGTGAGAGTTTACTTAGTACAAGGGTTACAATTTCGGTCACATGATACTCACAGCCAGTCGGATTCGTATGTTAAGTTGCAATTGGGATCGAATACGGTGTCGGACAGAGCACATTATGTACCAAATCAGTCGAATCCAATATTTGGGAAAAGATTTCAATTGGAAGCTGTTATTCCGAGGTAAGTTTGGTTTGTTGGAATTTTTGTTGGGTTGTATTGAATTGCTCATTCTTTTGTAATTTAAAAATAGTAATTTTGGGCTGCGCTTGGAACTTCAAGGTTGAGTTTCAAACCCATCATAATAAACTTCAAGAATCGAATTGGGGGACAAAGTTCAAGCGCAGGTCCAAGCTTGAGATAACCCTAGTTTTCTTATTAAACAGTACCTGAATGGCCCGTATCGAGGGTTTGAAGAGTTTTAGCTCCCTTTTTTTGCCGTCCAGCCGCTCGCTCAAATTCGTTGCTCCGCTTAAGGATGTCTAGGAGCAATTTTATATTTAAAAATAAAATTCAAAGACATTCAGTCTCAGAAACTAAAGGTTTATAATCAATGGTAGAGAAAGGTGACAATGGGCCATGGGGATCGTAAACCATCCGGGGTTTTCAGATCGATGACATTGCTTGCAGATACAGGAAACAAACAAATATTTACAGCGTTTCTATAGCCAAAGGTTTTCATTCATTCAACTTCAGCAGTAAAAATTTTGAAGAAAGATTATTATCGGGAATATAGTCAACAATTGAAGCATTTTCCCTTCGTTCAAACAGTAGACACCAACGCAGTTCCACAAGTAGGCGTTCACAATAACACTCTCTCGCTAATTCCAATTCGCACCGCAAGTTGGCTGAGGCTGATTTCCACTAAGACTTCTTGCCGGAGTCTTCCCCTTATCACAAAACCACACCCAAATAGCCGCTGACCCTGCTAGCTTATAACACGGCTCCCAACGTACTTTCTGAGTAGCTATGTAACATTAGCCCTTAGCCTATCCAGGGTCACTTATTTTTCGGCTGACCGTGGTCTGTTCAACGACAACGACAACGACATTTCACGTATAGATCCGAAATTCGTTGTCCTTGTTTCGTTTGCTGGGGTCGTCAACATTAAAATCATCAGTTTCCGAGGCTTGTTGGTGTTTCGGAACTAGGAAAGTTTTCCGTGGTAGAGAAGTTACCCCGACGCACAACCATCATCCTGGAGGACCAGACTCTTAGATACCTTCAAGAGCGGGGAGTCATTCAGCTTTGGAAAAGTAAAATTTCAAGCTCATTTTGAAACTTAAGCTTAGAAGTTAACAGAAGTCGAGGTTTTAATTAAAAATGACACAATAAAAACAACCAATGTTATCCTTGTTTAAGCGTTGACTACTTATGTCATATAAACCGAAATGTAAACTGTACAAGTAAACCGTACGTTCTGCATTCAATTTATTAGAACCTGTAATATCCACCTTAATATGAAATTCATTTCTTTTTTCTTTCGTTTTTAAATAGTTTGCGATATTATCCTTGTTGTTTCTCTCTATTTCCTTCAATAAAAAACTTCAATTACGATGTTCAACAAATCCTTGTTGTTTCTCTCTATTTCCTTCAATAAAAAACTTCAATTACGATGTTCAACAAATCCTTTGTTATGATTCTTAAAACTTTTTCATCTAAAAAACAAAAACATAAATTATTAAAAATAAATTAACTTTGAGTATACCTACACCTGATGATTCTTTCTGTGCGTCTCTTTATCGTTAATTGCGAAATTCGCGCTTGAAGATTCTTTGTCGATATTAAGTTGATTCAGTTTCATCTTGATTGCTGTTTACATACATAGTTTGTTTTCATAGAAACATCTTTATGTCTCTTGTTCAACAGAGAGCACATCCTTCAGATTTCTGTCTTTGACCGTGGAACTATTTATGACGATTTAATTGGATCTACATTCATTGACTTGGAAGACCGCTTAAGGAGTAATCACCGAGCTACTGTTGGCATTGCAAATGAGTTTAATAGGTTTAAATTTTTATTTTTAGAAAACATTTTAACATCACATATCAATTTAATTCAGATCTGGATACAATATTTGGAGAGATGCTTTGACTCCATACGAAATACTAAGAGATATTTGTAAAAAGTATAATTTGGGTACTCCGTTGTTTGAAAAGAATGCAGTGGAACTTGATGGAATCTCATTTGAAGATGCAACTGAAATATCAACTGGTATGGAAATCTTTATCCAATTATGAAATAAATTATTTTTGTTATTGCTTTTGTTTTGTCCTACAAATAGATGAGGATCTTCAAGAACGCTTAAGTTTAAGTGTATTGAAAAATATTCAAGAGCTCCCTTCTTTTGGTTATCGTCTGGTTCCGGAACATGTCGAAACAAGATCTTTGTATCGAAGTGATCGACCAGGTGTTGAACAAGTGAGTTTTTGATATTTTTTTTTTTTTGTGAATAAAGAAGAATGAAGTATTTTTATGTAATAAAGAGTCTATAAGTTTATCGATTTAATGGGCCTTACTCATAAAAAAAATTACGCTTATTCTTGCAAAATATGAAAAAAATCCTTCTTCATAATAATTGCGACCATAACCTTACTTTTTGACTATAAGCATGACCTTCAACTCATATAAAAGTAAATTGCTATTTACTTCAAACAAAAGGCATATCCTTCAAAAAAGGTGAATTGGGTAAGTAGAAGACTCATTTCTGAAGCAAAGGGTTCTGTTTTGTGTTATTCGATTGTTACCGCGATGGCATTTGAAAAAGATACACCGAAAAAAACGTTGGTAAAATCAATCATAAACTTTGTTTGTTTTTGCTTCAAACACGAACATTTTTAATTTAAACAATTTTTGTTTGAAAATAAGAACACATTCAAATCAACTTCAAACATGTTTAATTCAAAAATAATTATGATACTTATGAGAAATAAAGTGCACGACTGGGTCGCACGAACTTGTTTTAGTGGTGAACGACTTGGTCGCACGAACTTGTTCTTGAGGCAAGTTTCCACGAAAATAAAATAAAATTTTATAAAACTGAATTTAATATTTTTTTTTTAATATAAATAAAAAAAAAAACAAATGAATTTTTCAGAAAAGTGCTTAAACTCCTTTTTACAAAGATTCAAGTCAAAATCAAAGTACGCAGAAATTTTTGTTGCCTAAATATAAGTTTACCAAGAAAATAATTCCAAAATCGTTAGAGAGGTTTTTATATAAATTTTTTGCGAATTCTAAGTATGACAATTTTAAGTGCTAAAAATAGTTGACATTTATTGTACAAAAAATAAATTTTTTTGGTGAAGCCATTTTCCAAATATTGAATTTATTAAAAAAAAAATGAAAAATTAATAAAAATTATAATAAAATTTTTGTTGCCTAGATATAAGTTTACCAAGAAAATAATTCCAAAATCGTTAGAGAGGTTTTTAAATAATTTTTTTTGCAAATTTTAAATATGACAATTTTAAGTGCTAAATAGTTGACATTTGTTGTACAAAAAATAAAATTTTTTGGTGAAGCCGTTTTCCAAATATTGAACTTAATAAAAAAAAAATTGAAAAATTAATTAAAATTAAAACTGAGCTTTTTTGCAAAGATTTGATACTAAAATTTGATTTGATATCTAGACCTTTTTAAAAATATTTTTTGAGCTAAAATCGGGTAACGCGTTCATGTAAATTAGGAGTCACCCGGTTTATGGATTGTTCGTTCCACGTTCGAAGCCATCTTTTTCCGTTTGTCCGTTGTGTACGACAGAAAGTCCGAAATTTAGATCAGAAAAATCGAATTTTTGTTTTTTTGCAAGGTCTTAGAGCAAGCTCTACAATCGTGGTTCAAAGTGGTTCAGATTTTTAAACCACTGATTTCCATAGCTAATCTGCCAAAATCGGTGGATTAAAAACTTGAACCAGGATTGTAAAACTGGTCCTTAGAAACATATGGCGGAAATTGTCCTCCTCAATAGGTATATAGATTTCTTTTCTTGCATAATGAACCATTAACACTACCTTTATATTACTTTATTGAATGATTTTAATTTCATCTTCAGGGAAAACTTCAACTATGGATAGAAATCTTCGAATCACAAAACCTCCCACCCCCAATTGATATAACTCCAACACCAGCCAGAATGTATGAACTACGCATAATCATTAACAACTGTTCGGATGTAATATTCAATGAAAAGAACGTTTTTGGAACCAAAATGAGCGACATCTACATCAAAGCGTAAGTCTTATTTAAAATTTGTTTGTTTGTAAACAAAAATTTACAATCTGAAATGGATATGGATAAACACCACATGTAATACCAAATTGTTCGTTGTAAGTTGTAATTATTCTAGAATAACTATCCTTTTTGGGTTGCCAGAGTTCATTAAAAGTTAACTAATGCCAAGCTAGAAAGAGAAGGCGTTTTTGGTGGCACAATCGATAGATATCCCGCAGGACAGGACACCACCGCTATAATAACAAACTCATGTTAATTCTTTGTTGAAGGGAAAAACATTGTGTATAGCCTGTGTAGTTCCTACATCCTGATATTAACAAGGTGACATGGGGACATCCTGGCCAATCAACTGTCAACCAGATTAACTATTCCATCAGTAATCCTCGCCAGTATCAGCAACAGAGGAGAGAGAAACGCTCGCCGTCTTTTTAGAAGGAAAAAGAAGGCACATGAGAAGCCGGCGATCGAGTAAATAGTCAGGCATATCGAGGTATCCGTTCGGAACGGAAATTTCTCCCATTGCATACAAATGTGTTTTTGAAATTTTCAAAAGTGTCACTGAAAACCACTTAATCCTAGAGCCACCCAAAATGCTATTGTGCGTTCCAGAAAAATGTGCGTTGGGAAAAATGTTTCCTGCAAATATCCTGCAGTTCGTATAAAATCGGAGAATTTCTCGTTCCGAACGGATACCTCGATAGGGCTGAGTATAGCAGACAGAAATGAAGTTCTGAAGTTTTACTAAAAAAGAAATTGTCCAAACATTCTTCGGTTCGGGCCTTAAGCCTGCATGGACAATCAGTGGAACATGGTAATAGAATCGCAGGAAATACTGATGAGGATATAGAAAAATCTTTTCTGTAATTTATGTAACGGAATTCCACTGCCATGCTGCTTGCTCTATTCAACCTGTGTTACGCAGGCCAACAATTCCGTTCACCCCGTCTTGACGAAGAATAAATAGTTTTACCTAAACTTAAGCATAATAAAGCTGTTAAATTTGATGGCCTTGCTGGCACGCTGCTCAAAGCAGCTGGCGATGAATTGGCTAAGAGTATGCACCAGCTCATCTGCAAAATATGCATGGTCGGAGAAAAGCATTTGCGATTAATGTAACCTCAGCATTATATGCCCTGAAAAAAGGCGTTCCTCGTGATTTCACCCACTACAATAACACCAGTGTTTTTATAACATCACTTCCCAGATCTTCACTTCTCCGTACTAGTTTAACGCCTGAAACCATTCGTCGACAACCTAAAAGGTTCATACCTGCGTGATGTGCCGGATGATTGTAGAAAATGGAAGTTGCTCCATCAAAGTTGATATCAAATATCGAACAAACTTTTTAAACACTTCTTCATCATCGTTCTCTAAATAACATAGGTAACGGGACGAACAAGTTGTGGTTTCAATGGTTCAATGGTTTCAGCTGCACTACTCGAACGTGCAATTTTTTACCCATTTTTCCCTCCCATTGTAATGCTTGGACATTCAAAACCAAGAATAACTCTTTTCAATCGCTGCATCGTCGGGCTGAGAAGGTGAATCCCTCATTCGAGCAACTAAAGTGTCACTATATAAGACACCTTAAATATCATCCTGGTCCTGATAATATATGGTGCAGAAGCATGGATATTGTTAAAGGTCGATAAGAATCCTTTAGGCTTTTGAGAGACAAAAAAAATCTCCGTGTATTTTTTGGTGCTGACTACATAGATGGCCATCTATTGGGGGATGGAGAATAAGATACCAGAAAGTGAAAAGCCAACGACTAACATAGAGCGAATGGACTTCGGTCCGGAAAGTTCTTGAGTCCAATACCTTAAGACGGCGCAATATATAGGAAAGCAGCGTATTAGGTGGCGCATGCAAGTGGAAGAGGAACTCAACCAACTTGGCATGCGAAATTCGGACAACTATAGCTATAGAAACCGATCCGCGGCTGGATCAAGCTATGTTAGCTGAAGACCCCGATCTACCATGAAATGAAGAACCACCTTAAATAAGTAAATATGTAAGTAAGTTAGTTGATTATTACATGGTGTTTGCTACTCCCTTGAAACAGCATTGCCAGACAAAAATGACTGTAAGGTTTAATCAAAAGTTTTATCAAAAATTCTACATCTTTTTTCGGTGCAAATAGACGACTGATAATCCTTGAATTTTAAAATAACACGGATTTTAACATTTTTCAAAACGTCATTTATTAGACCGAAGCTTGTTTTTCTTTCAAAATATGACAGTTAAGCAGTCCTTCATTGCCAGCGCTGAGGTTTGGCAGATATAAGCAAGAGAACCAGTCATTCCCGTCAATTATTCGTTTATTAAATCACTAAAGAAGAACTTCATCACTTTTGCTTCAACTTTCAAAATATTGCTAAAAAAAATTCTTAAATTTAATTGAGAACTTAAAAATTAAATTTCTATTTCAGGTGGTGTGAGGACTCAGAGGCATCACAATCCACAGACGTCCATTACCGATCATTAACGGGTGAGGGATATTTTAATTGGCGCATGATTTTTCCAGTCAAGTATTCCACCGTCGAGGACATGGTAAGCCATACTTCTTCAAATGCTTCTAAAGTTCTTTATAGAAATTAAAACCAAATCATAAATAATGAGCTTATACACTGCTCGGCAGGAATATACTGATTAACTTTAATTCAAAATATATTACCAAGGGCAACAAGTCATTAATTTTCTTTTTGTTATACTTTTGTATATTTAATTATTCTTGAATTTATGAAATGTAATTTTAAACTATTACTTACCTGACCTGACATTGAGCTTTAAATTTTGTAATTATTGAGTGTTCTTGTGTTTTTGTGTATATAGATGATCATTAAACGAAAGGGTGGGCTTCTAGAACAATACGAAGTAAAACAACCCCCAATGGTGTATTTACAAATCTGGGAGAATGATTCCTTTTCCGCAGATGATTTTGTAGGAGCTATGGAAATATGTTTATCGAATTTTCCGCAGCCTTTTGAAAACAAAAAATCCTGTACTGAGAATCAAATAAAAAAGAGAAGAAAGTCAATAAACTTATTTCGGGAAAAAATTGTCAAAGGCTGGTTTCCATGCAAAGGTCCTTCGATGAAAGGAAATACTGCTGAAATGGCTGTGGGTATATGGATTTTAAGGGTTTTCCATCAGTTTTAATTATTTTAAATTATTTTATTCAGGGTAAGCTGGAACTTGAATTAGAAATTTTGACTGAGAGTGAGGCTGCAATGAATCCTGTCGGTCTTGGCAGAAATCCACCAAATGCTTTACCAGCACCAGAGTAAGTTAAAAGGAAAAATGATTTAGTATGTATATGAAGATGCATAATCACTTTGCTCTTAATTACAGTCGACCCGAGACATCATTTAATCCACTAACAAGCCCACTCAAGGCGATGAAACACATTTTGGGACCTGTGATCAAAAAATGTTTATGTTATTTCTTAATTGTTTCAGGAGTACTAATTATACTTACGCTTATTGTAGAGGACTTGCCTCATATTTTAATTGATCTTTTTTCCTTCTAGTTTTTAGTTTTGATTTGTTATTTAATAAAAATAATTATTGTTTCACCTACATTACGTGTATACAAATAAAATAATAAATTTTTTTTTTGTTTTCTTCTTAATATTTTAACAATTGAAAAATATTATTGAACTTGAAAAATTTTAAATTTATTTAAACTCAAAGAAAGAAGAATAAATTGTGATTGGGACTAATTTTTTTTTTTTTTTTTTTTTATAACAGCATTGCTCTAAGCATTACGGACGATATAAGGCAAGAGCTGGACAAGGGTTTCTGGTGCTGCTTGATTTTTCAAAGACTTTTAACTCGGTCAATGGTCAATCACGTTACTTTAATTTTTGATCTGTTGCTACGAGGCTAATTTATTCCTATCTGAGTAATTGAATGCAAGCAGTGCAAACTGGGAACAGCTTATCTGATTTTCTCCCTCATGTGTCCGGTGTTCCTCCAGGTTCAATTCTGGGACCTCTACTCATTTAAATTTACGTTACAATCATAACACAATCTTTTACACCTGATAAAATACGCGTATTACTTGTTAAGACCTTTCTAATACCAATTTTAATATGTGGCTGCAATGAATCTAGCAAACAATTATTGAAAATTATCTGAAGTATCGCACATTGATCTTGCTCTCTAATATATTAATAACACACCAACTACAATACTGTTTTAATAATATTACATTTGCTACCTCGAACGGATTTCATCAATTAATTCATCTTCGATGTTCACTTTTAACATCTGAGCGTCAATTTTTTTGTAAACGTCTTTGAAACTCTTTACCACGTCATATTAAAGATATATACAAAACACAACAAACGGCAGAATGAAAAAGGATTATAAAGATATTATTCCAAAATGTTGTTAATTAATTTTTTTAAACATATATGAATATTAAAAAAGTCCTATTTTTTTCTCTTTTTTTTTACTGTTTTTGTATAATTAGCTTATAACTAAATTAAAAGATATTAAATCTAACTGTAATCTCAAAATAAAATAAAATAAATTAAAATTGTTAAAAAATCTTAAGCGCCATCTTTTGTGTAAATTGTTTAACTGAAATGCCATACCAGTTTGAATTAAAATCGGTTTAGCCGTTATTAATTTATGTCCAAATTTGTAAAAAAAAACCGTTAACCTTACAGAGAGGTTACATTTTCCACTTGAAATTTTAGAACTTATAAGGCCTTGTGTCTAGAGCGTTAAAAGTTATATCCAATCATTTAATAAATTAAAAACTTAAATAATTTTTTTTTTGAAATTTCAATTTTGCATTTTTTAAACTTGGGTTTGTAGTGAAGATTATTAGATTAATAATCGTGTAGCAAAAGTAAAAGTAAATACTTTTAATACCGGTCATTTGAATTGCAGACTTTAAAAAATGTTCACTTGAAAAAACAGGATACATTTTTTAACCCAATTGGCACACTGCCTAAGGTAGATAATTTATGTTTTCGTAAAAAAAGTTTCAGATAACACTTAAACATGAAGAAGACGAAAATAGTTGGTCTGTCTGTCTGTATGGATGTATATAGACACAGACTTATTTTTGACCTTGGTATTAAAATAACGTTTGGAAACCATATAAACGTTAACAATAATTCTACTTTTCTCGAAAAAAAATCTATCGATTTCGATAAAACTTTATATAAGTGATTTGTTCACAATATAGTGATGTCTATCATCAATTTTTTGTTTGTTTGGAGAAAAAATTTATTAACGGTAACTGTCATTGAACCGCTTTGTTTTTCACACCGACTATATCTTTTGAACTTCTGCACCGATTTCGATGAAATTGAATACTGTAAAATTTCTGCTAGACATGTGAGTAATACTGCAAACTAAATTTTGAAAACGTAATTTTTTTCCATAATTTTTCACTTCATATAATCTTTAAGCATTTGGAAATCATGTAGCATTTAAAACCTCAGCATTTTTACGGTAAGGTAGATTGCCACAGGAGCAATTTCGTGCCGATCAGTCGTGCCGTTTATTTATAAATGTAACGTGATCTTGTTATGTTGTATACTAAGATTTTAACAACAAAATCGTTAATATTTATTCAATTAAGCATAATGCTGGCTAGCTGAAGCTGCCTGCTATTACGCACGTCAAGTTGGTTGAGGTCCTCTTCCACTCGGTACGCCACCTGATACGCTGTCCTCCTATACTGCGCCGTCCCACGGGGTTAGATTCGAAACCTATCCAGGCCGGAGCATTGATGTTCACTCGCTCTATATGACCGAGCCACCTTAGTCGTTGGCTTCTCACTTTTGTGACAAGGTCAGTGTCGTTGTACATCCCGTGCAGTTCGTTGTTATATCTTATTCTCCATTCCCCATTTATACAGATATGACCATAAATTACACGGAGAATTTTTTTTCCCAAGCATCATAAAGCGTTTTTATCCACCTTTAGTAATGTCTATGCTTCTGCACCATAAATAAGAACCGGTATGATAAGTATCAGTATCATGCTAATACCTTTAAAAAAAAAATTATTTAGTGTTACCACCAACTCCGAACAACCACGACCTAGTCACTTACAATCTCAACCAATCCTTTTTGTGCGTTGTTGTAGTTCTACAGGATTGAACATTGATTTTTCGTCGAAGCCGAACGCTTAAGCTGAGATGCACTTTTCATGACAATAAAACACTTGTTTTGTTGGATTTGTTAATTCCTCGCTATGATAACATTGATTGACTGAACAATAATCAATAATTTAGCTTAGGCGGTACCTAAATGCCTTCCAACATATTTGTTGCGAGCACCGCAAGGTGCTCAAAAAAATTCTACTATATGATCCCTTTTTTGTACGCCACAATGCTAAACTAGTCGAAGTCAAACTCAAAATACTGGACTAATAGTTTTCACGAATCGGAGTTTTGCGGTTTCAAAAAGGTGGGGGACATGCCAATGCGAATGGTTTTATTTAATGATAGAAAGTTCGCTATTTTCCGATTTATCTGATTTTCAATTTGCCAGTTCACCGACACCTTCCATATCAAGAGCATGTTTCCTCAAAGACATGGTTCACTTGCAGTTCATATTATTTGCTTACGGTAAAAATGAAAAAAATAAGGTTTCTTTTAAGTGTAAACATTTACTTGTACCTATCCTACCTACTTCTCAGTAGAAGCTGACCATCATCATGATGATGTGGGGTATCATGTTACCATTTATACCAACAACTCCGGATTTTCTTGTCAGAGTAAAATCGTTGAACTTGACTTCTTGTATTACATTTATCATTCGCTAACGGTGACTGAATTTAGCCAAAGGCACATTGCCTACATTTAGGTAACTCTGACCATTCATGTGAAAAGTTCCACTCAAATAGACACTTGTTCGCGCCTTAGTAGATACTGGGCTCCTAATATTAATTGAGAAAAAAAGATACCGAGATGATATCCGATCTCGATCTGAGCTAGAAATAGAGCAATTTGAAAATTCTTATAAAGGTAGAGATTTGCATGCTTCAACGACAGCGACAGGTTATTGACCGACCCAAATTGAATATGTAGGTATAAAAAGGTATAATTAAAGGAAAATAGAGCTTCGGGTTTTTGTTAAACAAGTATGGATTATCTGAGCAAGACCTATTATAAAAAGTTATCGTATTTGGAAGTGAAAGTTCAAGGAACTGATAAGTAGAATTATTAAGGATTTAAAATCGGAAAAAAAAATATACAATACCATGTGTAGTTGTGTATATAAACAGCTGGTAGAATATAAGTATACTTTAGCTATGATTGAGAGATGCCTTTATATTCTTTGTATCGAAAAACTAATGTACTGCCAAGACTGCCAAATACTTTGAAATTGTAAATATACAAAATCAAGAAAATGAAGAATATAGTTGCAAAGATTTATTTATGTATTTAATTCAAAAAGCAATTGAATCACCAACTGAAAGAAGCGAATATCTAAATACTAAAATTTTCGGAATTGACATTTTGATGCAAAAGTCATCTTTACAAGTGAACGCATGTTGGGAGTTAAAATTGTTAATGTATCATGCTACTCGAAAAAACAATGTTTCTCAGTACCGCCAAGTACAGAACTTATTCAGTTTTTTGCGTTTTCTTAAAAGTAAGGCAAATGGATTTATCCCATTTTGAAATGGCATATATATTTTGATGAATTATATACAGAAACATGTTTAATACACTAAAATATTAGGAGTTGTTAACAAAATATAATATAAAATAAGTTGACAAAGACAATTTTTTTTTAAAATATAAATTGGTGTTGGCCTTAGGTTTTAACATTAAGTATGTTTGGAAAATAAATAATAAAAAATTTATGTTGGTACTATTGAAAAAAACATTTTTCAGAAAACCCTGTGTTTAGAATTAAGTATACAAAAAAGTTAAAAACAAAAATATTGTACTATTAAGAAATTATTTCGTCAGAAAACCATGTTTTTGAATTACATAAAAAATTAAGAAAAACATAACATAAATCACAAGCTTTAATAAGTACTCAAATTCCGCAGAATAAAATTGTTTAAAATACTGCAAAAAAAATTGCGTTCAATTCTGTTAATTGTTCCTTAAATAAATTGTTTTAATAATAAATAATAATAAAATAATTTTGAATTATTTTTTTCAAATTTGGCTCAATTTTTTTTCTTTTTTAACAAAATTTTGTAAATAAAAATATATGCTGGCCTATGGATAACCTAATCCTGCGTGAAAAAAAAATACTTCAGATTTGTGTTAACAATGAAATTTTAATTTTTCCGTAACGCCCAAAAGCAAAAGCTTGCATTACAAAACTGGGCATATGACTGATTGATTGTGGTCTAGCAAATTATAAACAAACCAGCATTTAAGAAAATATATACACATTTTAAAATTTGGCCCGAAATTTTTCTTTATTAACGGTATTACATAAAATAAGTAAAAATGTATACGCTGAGCAATGAAATATTTAATTCTGAGTCATTTAAAATATGTTCTAAGCTTAAAAAATGTTCCACTATATATATATATAAATATATATTTTGATTAACTTAAAATTTGTGATGGCAACCCTGTTTACAAGTATTGCTCAACACTTAAGACTCGGTCAAACAGAGCGCGGGCCGACGACGCCACACGGTCCGGCCAATACAAATATTGGGAAAATAAGAACGCGGCGATCAGATTTTGTTGACAGAGCCTTTAGAGTTGGGGACTTTTGCTGAAATACTTCTCTTAACTAGCTCTACAACTACAAGCCTGCTAAATTTGGTTCCTATTCAAATTAGTTCTTACTTTTGCACAAAATCCTGGGCTATAAGTTTCAATTTAATGACTTATAGAGGGGCATGAACATAATGTCTGTATTGAGGAATGCAGGACTTTGAATTTTTTTATATGACATTGTGTTGTTTTGCATTTTTTACCTGGAATTTATCATTTCCCTTTTTTTTCTTGGCTTTCTGTTCCTTTGATATTTTTTGTTTGGCCATTTATTGTTAACAATAAACACGTTGCCAAATTAATTTTGCGAAATGGTTGAAAAGGATTTAAAAAAAAAGCAAAATATAGAACTGTTGAATGTTAATTGCGAAATGGTTAAAAAACAAAACGTAAATTGCCAATAAGGGTTCCGAATAAAAAGAAATATTTAACGAGTAAGGCTTAACAAAGAAATGCCAAGTGAATTTTGTTGAACAATGTTAATTCGATTCGTTGTGAATGCTGCTGCAAGTTTGGGTATATGTAAAGATTTTGAGGTCCATATGACCTTATGAACTTTGTTTTGACATAGTTAGTAGGTAAACATAATGCTTAAAGTTTTCGATTCAAAAGTTGGAGCGGAGTGGAGCGGAGTGGAGCGGAAACGCAAATTCTTACAAAACAAGTCAGTTGTGAATGGCTGAACTACATAATATGTATATTTCTATAGAAAACCTGTTCTATAGTTAATATATTAGGTTAATTTTTGTATGCTCAGTACATCGCAATTAAGCAAAAATTTTATAAAAATTTAGTGCTATAGCCCGAAATAATTTATCAAAAAAATTAATTGTAAAACGTCACGAAGAAGAACATTTTGTTTAACTTCATATCCATGGTTAAGTTCACAAATGAATGTGTTAAGTGCCCATAAGACTTGATTATTCAGGAAAATTCTTTAAAATGTTAATTTTCCATATAAGTCTGTGGCTGTTGGCACAGTTTTGAATCAATTTTACAAAGTCCTTACGCCCCGGTTTGCGATTAATAAATCTCATTTCAATTTATTGATCGATTGGTATAATTAACCCATTTTTGACCAAAAGTCCACTTCACACAATTGTGTACTAAGCCTATTTATGCAGGTACAGGATAATGTCTCCTTAGATAGGGATACAATACTTTGAGAAATTATTTTTGGGGATATTGTAAGAAGATCAAATGAATATTATTCGCTACGTGCCCAAAAAGCCGATCGCTTATAAAAAAATAAATAAGTTGTATTTGACAGCAATTTTTGTTTTTCATATTCTTGTGCCATCATTTTTTCCAAACCAAATAAAGGCTGAAATATGGCTTCATTTCATTAATGCAAAGTGAAATAACGTAATTTTTACCTTTAAATAAAAATACCCATTTGTTTATTCAATGTTTTTGTTAAATTTTAAATTATTTTTCTTAAACTTTTTTTCTAGTTCAAAATTTTGAGAACTTGGTTGACGATTTTTTATAAAACTTGTTTTTGAAATGTAACAAGTTTAGTTCTAAGAACAAAAATACTTACTTTTTTTTAAATAAATGTTATCAAAAAATGATTTAAAAATTATAAAGTTTTTTTTATCTAAATCGCACCGACATCGATTTTGAATATTTTTTTTCATAATTTCATATTTACCGAACAATTTTGTTTTTACTTTGATTTTTATTTGAAGCTTTTAATAAATGTCCATATAATTGTCGTCGTTTAATAATTTTTTTTTTGCTAACTTGCCATTAGTCGTGCATTTTATTTATTTTGTACGAATTCAAAACTTGTCAAAATAGTCAATTCCCAGTTTTTATTAAATGAAAGTTTTTTGACAGTGTTATGCTACCAAAAACTATTAAGCATTGTATAGAATAGTTGAAATGTGTTTCATTTAACAATTTTAAGTTTTGTTTTGTATTTGCATTTTTTACAATTTAAAGCATTGTCTTTTGCCGTCAGCCTAGTTTGTTCACCACTGAAAAGACTTTTTCTATCACAAATATGTTATAAATAAAAAAATGCCACGTAAAATTGTGCTACTTTTATAACCATTTGAAATTGACATTTAACTTTTTTATAATTATTTCAACTTTACAGTTTTAATCATTTTAAGTTTTTATAAGTACACCTCCTGTGCTTTGTAAACTGAAATGACAGCCCTGGAATTTCAAATTTCCACTCAACCTTGCAAAATTCACCACAGCTCAACTAAGTTAAGCTACTTCACTCAAATTCAACTGCAAATAATCCAAATCCAAACGACTCTACTCCAGCTCTGATCCAGCCTTCCGAAATGTTTACTCTTGCATGTGTTTTGTTTTGGCTTTTTCTCACTCACACTTTACACTATGATATGATGCTGGGTTTGGATTTGGAGAAGGGTTATTGGAGAAATATGTACTGTTGGGGTCTGGGGGGCTCCAACAATGACTCCATTCATGTGTCTGACTGTTTGTATGTAGTTTTGTATTTTAGCCGTTGAGTTTTGAGTCTGACTGGCAGTGTGGTATTTTGCATTCGCCATCACCGTTTTGTCATTGTCACTTTGCTTTCGTCGTTGACTCGTTGTCCAAGCAGAGTATAACCGAAAAATACGTGTTAAGTGAGTGTTGTGGATTTTTAAATATTTTTTATCATTTTTAACCGCAGTTATTCATTAGAATTTTTATAAATCCATCAATGTTCACAAACTTGTTGAGAATTTTGTAGCGGAAAAAAACAAAGCAAACATACTTAAACACGTGAGAGCAATTTAATTTGCAAAGTGAAACTCATAATAATTTCCCTCGTTTCGTTGCTTGGCTTTGATTAGATAGAATCATCCTTATCCTCGGTCCGGTTTATTGCAAACTCACGTTTTTGTTTGTTCAGTCTCTCAAACAGTGCAGCCCTCATAAGTTGAACGTTTAAATACGAGTTTGTTTTGGTTTTGTTTTTTTTTATAGTGTCACCTGAAAAATAATTACCTACAAGTTTGTAGAAAGTGCCCGGAAAAGAGGACAGTGTCGTATGCTTAAAACGGGTTTGACCCTATTTTGTGAATTCTGCGGATAACTTGACACCTGGAGATTTTCTTGCCTTCATCAGTGAATGCCTAGTTCCACTCTCCTACAAGAAATACGACATTGGTGAGTAAAAATATTTGTTATTATTTTGATATTGATGTCTTATCTTCAGCTTCAGGTTGTTATGATTTGAGTGTAACAAAAGTGAATTGTGTGGGATATAATTTATGAGTACCTACCAAGAAGACTTGTTCTAAAAGCGCCAAAGTGTGTCTTTATTCGTGGGATGTAAATAAAAGAAATTATTAAAGTCGCACTCACCTCAATTAAATTTTGACGCTAAGTAGTGTTTGCCGAAGAAGTATTAGGTAGGTACCTACCTACCTACACCTTAATTTTCGTAGACTGCTTTCTTAAGAGCTGTTGCCATCTCCTTAGGTGGTGTATATTTATATATCTACCTAACCTAACTGGTGACTGGTAAGGAAATTCTTTTAATTGAAGGCAGTTATGTAGGTTGATTTGTTAGGGACCTGTCAATGTATGCAAGAAACCGGGTTGTTGTAAAATGTGTTTAATTTTTTAAGCCAAGTTAACCAAAATTGCTCTGTTAGTATAGGAACAAATAGCAACTAATGGTAAAAACTAAGTTTTGGAATTTAGTTTTAGGTGAAATAGGTGCCTACTTATTTTTATAAATGTGTTTAAATAAAATGGATATCTTCTTCATTGAGCCTTACTAATAATCAAATTTAGTAACAGCTTAAATAAAATCTCAACACTTTAGACAAAACTTGCACCGAAATTTTCTTAAAGTGTGGAGATTTTTATTTAAGCTGTTACTAAATTTGATTATTAGTAAGGACCATTGAATATAATTTTTTTCATTTTTAAGCCAATTTTTCTTGATGGTGTAAATTTTTGATTTTTGGGTCAATTTTCTCTGGAAAATGCGTAATAAATACCTATATTTACCATCTTAAATATTTTTTGTTATGAACGTAGGTAGCAATAATAAATATAAAATTGTACGAAATTTTTGCGGAAAAAATCATAGGTAGATGTCTATAGCTACTGCTCACAATCAATGGCCACATCAATATTGCCATAGCATGTCTCAACATCGACTCGTCTTTATTGGAAAACCATAACAATGAATCTCTTAAACATGAGATTGTAAATGGTGAAGCGACACTAATACAATTGGAGTCTGATTATTGGCGTTGGCAGCCATAAAATAGCTAGGTATAAATAACTCTTGTTAAAAACAGTGTTGGTGTTCACAGGTTGTTGTTGTTTAATTCACCAACTTCTCAATGTAAAATGAAGTCAGTTACTTAGACCTGAAAGTAAAACTCCTGTTCCAAAAAACCATGATATGTGTCAGTAAAATAGAATAATAAATAAATAGAACATCAACTCAGGAAGCTCCATCAGCATAACTGCAGAGATTTAACTCTGTATGCGTGCCCGTGCATTTTAAATGGCTAGACCATACATTCTTACAATTTTGCATTTTGCTGTTCACACGTATTCAATTTTTTTTTTCTACGGGAGGAGACGGAAGATTACAAGTTGATGACCTGTGGTCAGAAGCTAATAGTAGGAGAGCAAGCGATCGATTTTCGCGCGCCTGAATTTTTATCCAGTTATTTCATGAATGTCACTCGTCAATAAATGGAAATTATGGATACCGGAAATGGCCGAAAATCAAGGATAGACCCCTACAAATTGCAGGAAAAATGACTTGCAAATGAATTGTTCACTAAAATGTAGTTTGAAACGTTTAAAATAGTAAAGTATAATGCCATAATATTATCATGCCGAAATATGGTTGCCAGAGCAACTCTAAAACACTATAACTATAAAAACACTTAAAAATAGAAATTTATTGAATTTTTCGATTTGCTCTGGCAAACATTTTTCGGCATAGGTAATATATTTTTTTGTAATTGTCATTATTTTATTGACGAGTGACATTGAAGAATTAACTGGACAAAACTGCAGGTGAGCGAAAATAATGTCCCAAAATCGGTCACCAGCTCTAAAGTGTCAATTTGAAATATTTTCACAGTGTTGCCTTTCTAGAAGTATTGGGAATAAGAAGATGAATCGAGTCCTATTATGCCGATATAGGCATAAAATTTGTTATGCCCTATATACATATTAGGGAATCCGACAAATGAGTTGCAGAGGGAGTCTTACTCACTTTCGGTAGATTTGCTTTTAGCGAAAAATCTTTTAATTTTTAAAACCTTAATGCTTTTAGAAATAGCTATGTTCTTATCGCTCTGTTTCCTAATAACGCCCAGAATGTGTAGCTGAAGCTGTAGCTGTAGCTGTAGCTGTAGTACAAGTTCACTCAACTTCAACTTTGGCATGCGCTACGCGCTACTTTTTGACATTTGAGAAAAAAAATAATAAAAACAAAGGAAAATGTAGGAAATTATAGTTGAGGAATTTATAGAGGTAGTTTAAAACAATCCAATTTTGTGGGATTTACCGAATCCAAATTATAAAAACATAAAAAAGAAAGCCAAGCTTGGAAAAATATTCATTCTAATGCGCTACACCATTGTGGTCGAGCTTGCTACTTTTATGAGCTAAATGTTGACAGTTTCTTTGACAGCGCTATACAAGCTACAGCTACAGGCTTCACCATTCTGTCCAGGCAGTGAGTGTCATCTGTCATTTTTAATGAAAGCAGCCTTCTCAGTCTCAGGTTTATAGTAGACAATACGAATACTGCGACTAATATTCAGCCGCGATACGCTTACCATCTGTAATATTTGGTATGATGCATATAATAAAGGCTCGAAAAAATATGGTCTGACTCAGTGACCCAATATGATTTGCCATATCACTACTTATTACTTAACAAAGAGCTTTTCTTGATTCTGAAGGCAATTTTAAATATACATAGTTTGAATAAAAATCCTTTAAGTCATAGTGCGTCAATCATTTATAAGATGTTATGACTCGCGATAAATTCAGATGATTTCATGATTTTCATGAAAACTCAGAAAATATGTGATTACGACTTATAAGCGACATAATATGTGACACAATCTGTTTGAGTACTTGATCTCGTCATCAGAACATATAAGTAGGTACAATTGTTGTATACCTATGTATATTTCTTTTACTTTTCAATTATAATTTATTACTATTTTTTTGCTTGCGAATATGTACAACTGTACAGTCAGTGCTGAGGATCTGGAAAGAACATTTTTCTAGACTGCTAAACGGCGAAGATAACCAACATCCCGCTGCTAGGCAAATGATTCCACTAAACTTGGACGATGATGGCCAACATTTCCGTCCACCCGACCTGAACGAAGTGCGCTTAGCGATTGCCAAGCTTAAATCGTATAAAGCTGCTGGCGCAGATGGCCTACCAGCTGAATTGTTTAAAGCTGCAGGAGATGTGATGGTAGGGAGCATGCACCAACTCATCTGTAAAATTTGGTCGGATGAAAGTATGCCCGATGAATGGAACCTTGGCATCATATGCCCCATCCACAAAAAAGGAGACGCTCTGACATGCACCAACTACAGAGGAATTAGCCTCCTAAACGTCGCTTATAAAATTTTGTCGTCCATCCTGTGTGATCGCTTAAAACCCCTTGTAAACGATCTGATTGGCCCCTATCAGTGTGGTTTTAGGCCAGGCAAGTCAACCACCGATCAAATATTCACACTCCGACAAATTTTAGAAAAAACTCAGGAATTCCAGATCGATACCCACCACCTCTTTATCGATTTTAAAGTCGCGTATGATAGCGTGGATAGAGACGAACTGTACAGAGCCATGTCATATCTCGGCATCCCTGCCAAACTCGTCCGCTTGTGCAGGATGACAATGGAGAAATCTCGCTGCTCTGTTAAAGTCGGTAGGAACACCACCGAACCTTTTGATGTTGAGAAAGGCTTAAGACAAGGCGACGCGTTATCATGCAACCTATTTAACATCGTTCTTGAAGCAGTTGTACGAAAATCGCGAGTCAACACCACTGGTACAATTTATCAAAAGTCCGTTCAACTACTTGCATATGCAGATGACATAGATATAATCGGCCGAAACAAGCGAGCTGTGGCTGGTGCATTTGCCAGTATTGAATCGGAGGCGGCAAAAATGGGATTGGCTGTTAACGAAGACAAAACGAAGTATATGCTATCAACAAGAAAGGAATCTGAAAATCTGCGACTCGGGCAAAATGTCGAGATGGATAGCTATAACTTCGAAGTAGTCAAGGACTTTGTCTACCTGGGATCCACTATAACTAAGCGGAATGACATCAGTGCAGAGATCAAACGAAGAATTACTCTTGCCAATCGCTGTTTCTTCGGGCTGAGAAAGCATTTAAGTAGTAAAGCCCTCTCTCATAGAACCAAAGAGAAGCTATATAAGACCCTGATCATTCCAGTCCTGCTCTATGGGGCGGAAGCATGGGCGTTGAAGGACTCGGATGAGAAGTTACTTGGGTGCTTTGAGAGAAAGATTCTTCGAGTGATTTTTTGTCCTGTGTGTATCGAAGGAGTATGGAGGAAAAGATTCAATGACGAACTATACGGGCTATACAGCGATATTAACCTGGTCAAGAAGCTAAAAATACAACGGCTGAGATGGCTGGGTCACGTAGAGCGTATGGACACCAACGCACCAGCCCGTCGAGTCTTCGAATCCAATCCAGATGGTGTCCGCAGCATTGGAAGACCCCGGAACAGATGGCGCACACAAGTGGAGAACGACCTCAGCCAACTTGCGGTGCGAAATTGGAAGCGGCTAGCTATGAACAGAGCTGGCTGGAGAGGAATGTTGGTTGAGGCCGAAGTCCATCCTGGATTGTGAGCGCCATCTTAAGTAAGTAAGTAAGTACATAATCTAAGATAGTCTTACATTCAAAATATAACAATCAACTATACCTAATTTATATAAATATAACGATTTTAGAGATGATTCAGTATGACACCATAATATCTGTCAATATCGCCATCACAAAGTCTTAATGGCCGAAATTTGTTCGCAGCTTTTACAGATTACAAGACGTTTTTCAAAAAAGAAAGAAACCAAATTCTGAAATGTTTTCTGAATTTAAATATTTGGTAGATATCCCGTTAAAGTCTCATATAAAATAATTTTTAAGTGTAACTAGGTATGGTACTTATGTGATATGTTTCCTCGAGTAGATATGTATATATCATATATATTCGGAGCAATTGCTGTACTAATAACTGCTTATGTAAATATGTATATGGCCGGGAAGTTACACTTAAGCATAAGCCTAAAAGGTTCCTGTATATGTATAAGAAAAACTATTGTCAGTACAGTCACGCAATCAATAAAGATAGACAATTAATTAAATATATGTGCAAACATATGTATGTATCTACAAACGATGACATACTTATAATGTATGATGACGATACAAACTGTTTTCTCAAAACTTAAAAAATTCATCAACTTCCAATGTGCAATTTATTGACATAGTTTTTATTCAAAAAATAAGATCAAATATTATGTAAAATTAAATTTACATCAAAAATAATTTACTAATAATATATTTGAATAATTTTGAATAATGAACCGTATAGTAGGTGACACAACTTTTACGCATTTATATTACCTCTATCTAATTATAAAAATATTTTAATCGAAATTCATATTTTGAATAAATAATTGTAGAAATAAGTATCTGTCTTTACTTCCATACAAAACTATATATATATAAAAATAATGATTTTGTTAGTGTCAGTTAGTTATTTTAGCTGGCGCTAAATACTTGCGTGTGGTGTTCAGTATTTTATTTCCCCATTATTCACTTTAAAGGACTTCTTTCTATTAAAAGTAAACTTAATGTTTAAAACCACAAATATGTATAGGTATTCATCAGAATCAAAAGAATGCACGTGCAATGAATATTTAATTCA
Source organism: Baccha elongata (assembly GCA_951217065.1). Taxonomy (NCBI): domain Eukaryota; kingdom Metazoa; phylum Arthropoda; class Insecta; order Diptera; family Syrphidae; genus Baccha; species Baccha elongata. The sequence goes on from OX578272.1 coordinate 178,640,148, forward strand.
TAGGAAAATTCATAAAATTATCAACCAACGGAAATGGTTTTATCTATTTTAAAAGCTTGACGTTTGATTTAAGTCGCTGATACACGATAAACAAAAAGAGAAGTAATATTTTTGCACCTGCTTATTGCCGGTGGCATATGTGTTGTGTACATGTATGCTGGCAGTTAAAAAAAAAAAAACAAACATATTAGCTGAATGCTGAATTAAAATTGATTCTCTTATTGTTTTCATTGGATAATAGGCTAATGACTGCACGTTTGCTATCTTCCAAGGTTGTCAACTTTTTTGCAATATGTACTTAAGCTTAAAGGCAAGTTATGAATTCGTAAAAAAACACGAAGAACAAGTGATCATGACGAGGATGATATAGAGAAAATAGTAGACTTGATATGGCTGATTGTCTGTTAAAAGTTCCTTTTTAGCATTGAAAATGTTTCCTACCTAAATTTAAGTAAACAATTATGCAGATTCCATTGTTGTTGTAAATTATGCAATAACTGATAATTTAAAAGTCTGGACACTCGATTTTAAGTATTTTTTAGGATATTTTTTTGCCACGGAAATGACGCCATTTTACGGCCTACCATTGTCCTAAAAATGTTTTACTTTAAATAATGTGAATCAATTTCAAGGTTCTGCAGTTAATTTATGAATAAAAGAATGTTGAAAATCATTTCCGTAACCACATCGTCATCACTGTAGCTGCAAGTTACGGTAATGAATACGTCGCAGGTTACGGAAATGATGCTACGAAAATGAGGAAAATCGATGTTTTTTTTTACTTTATCAACAAGAAATATAGAAGGAGTTTTCGAAATGGTCTTCCAGGCCTATTATACCTAAGATTGTTATAAGGAAAAGTTTATTGCTCTCAAAAACACCTTCAACGATTGCGACATAATTTATTCCGAGAGTTGTTGTTATTTGTTTCAAGAAGAAAAGCCTACTAACGGTATTTCCAATACTACCGTTATTTTTTTCTTTTTTTCTTGAACTTTCTCGTGAACGACTTAATTGATTGCAACACAAAAAGAAATTATTCAAAGACCTGAATGAATTGATCAAATCTAAATTTTCACAAAATGATTGGCTTTAATTTCAATTAATTTTTTAATTTGTGTTTTTTGTTAGTTCATTATTTGGAAAACGAGTTGACATAAAATTTTTATTTTTTAAAAATTAAATGCAATCTGTTTAGCACTCACAATTGGCATACCTAAAACCAACTTACTTCAAATTCGAAACAATAAACATTTCTTGACAAATTACCTACAGCTCAGTAAATTTTACTTCGAAAAAATTCGGACAAAGCTGGATTTTGCTGGAGACCTTTGTTTTTATGTCTTGAGGAAATCCTGAAAGTACCTATGATTTGGCCCGGAACAATTTTTTTTTTTTGGGGGGGGGGAGGTTAAAGGGACTGAGATTCATTTTTTTTGCAAATTTCTCAGAAACTATAAACTTTTAGCAAGAAAATGTTTAAAAATTGTAGCTTATATGATTTTCTACAAAAAAGATCTTAACACTTTTTATCGTTCCATCAACCAATTTTCGAGAAAAAAGAGTTAAAATGTTACAAAGTCTGTTTATAGACAACATTGCACTTTTTCGCTAGTATTTGGAGCTTTTTGCTTTTTTTTGTGATTTTCCTATTAAGCCTAATCCGCAAAAAAAAAAAATGCATGACTGGGTCACTTGCTCTTGTTGCAAACTATGGGACTACAAAAATGTTGATCCATGAAATTATGTATCATATTTTTGGTTTTATGTTGTTTAGCTTAAAGCTTTAAATGCCATCTTGTGCTGAATATTTAAGGTATGTGCCGTACCAATTATAAATGAAATAGGTTCAGCCATTTTTAAGTTCCGGCTAAATTTGTAAGAAGCCGTTTAAACCAAACCTTCATTATGTGCATTTTTAGCCAAAATCATGAAATGCACTTGTATATTCAAAACAATGCATAACATACATAAAGTTTAATCAAAATCGATGATCCGTTTTCAAGGAAATTTAGAAAACTAATACTGTAGTGGGGTACCTCTTATATCAACGTTTTATTTTTTCCGAATTTTCTCGAAAACGACTCATACGATTTCGATGAAACTTTGTAAACGTTATTCTTGCATTGTTTTGAATATAAGTGCATTTCAGAATTTTGGCTAAAAATGCACATAACGAAGATTTAGTGTTAACGGCTGAACCGATTTCATTATAACTTTAAGCCAATAAGATATCAAATAGCCATTCGTGCCCCTTACATATTATATCTTTTCTATGGAATTATTTGAATTTATCATTAAAATAGACGTGAAAAACACGTACCTATACGACCCTACGAGCTATTAATAAAAATTGGTTTTATAATTATCATACAAATAAAAACAACTTGATATTTTTCTATTAGATAGATAAGAAAGGAGGACGTTTTTAGCAGCACAATTTCGATGACAAACAGCCCTCGGAGTTATGACTTTCAGATTACATAATATATATTTCGATATTTCTTATAGTTTCATGTAAATAATTTCATGCATCAATAGAAGAAAAATAGAGATCCATCAGATCACTAAAAATTGTCATTTTAGATGTCAAGAATTAACTTGTCAATATATGTAGGTAGTTTCAAATATCTATTTGAATTTTAATTAATGTTTTGTGAAATAAGTTGATTATATAGTAAATAGTGATATAATTTCTGAACGAAATTCTGCTGTGTTTTGAAATTGTACAAACCTCTTGTCAATTTAATTATTTGTAAATCTATACTTAAACTTCATCTCTCGAAACAGAGATTTATTTTTGGTGGTAACGTAGTATTAAATTCATTTGTACCTATCATTCTATAAAATATTATAAACAACATTGTTGAATTTATTGATACCTACCTACTTTAAATGTAAAATCAATCAATTATTTATTATATTATAATGCTAACTAATTTATAAATCAAATACAAACTGTTTAACTTTTTAAACTCACCAAACTAGTTTAAGTAGGTATAGAGAAATAAATTATTTGTCTGTGTTATCAGGAATCTAACGTAACCTAATTTCAATAAAATAATAATTTGAAACTGATCATAACAATAATTTGATTGGTTTTTGTGCAAAAAAATATATAGATTTCTTTTCATTTGATGTCTTGGTCAAATACATCAAAATACTGAAATATGTCAGACTTTAACGACGACGACGCATCAGTGTTAGAAAATCTTTCACATACAATTTGTTTTTACTATTTTATCCTAAACTTTAGGTGATTTCATTTGTTTGAATGCAGACTGCGACCAGGATGAAGGATTTTTTCGTCATACACAAGAGATGAACTTTGAATTTGGGGAAACCAATTTCTTGAGCATTTTTTCTTATTTGTATAGATATGCAGTTGATTTTTCATACTGACATATTGCAGTTCCTAAGAAGTCCATCAACAAATATTTCTTAAAATATTTGACTTAATCACTCCACTACCATGTTTATTAAACTGGATCCCTTTCCAGTTTCTATATAGCATTTATTTCGTTTTCGTACTCAAAGTTGTTTCAGAGAATCCGAAATATTTGTATTGAGCGATTTTCTTATTTTAATTCTAGAATCTAGAAAATCTCTACAGTCATTATTTATTGTATATACCACTTGATTCCCACAGTTAATTACCTACTTCACGCAAATTTCTCTTAAAAATGAAAATTCACACACTTCTTAAACCTAAATTTCTCTATCAAGTGTTTTATTTGCAAACAAGTGTATTATGTTACAAAATGATATAAAGGTTTTACTTTTTATTGAAACATTGAAGAAATTATCAACGCGAACGTTCTGCTTCTACATCTATTTAAATGAGAAGCTATCGGTTTATTCGTGCTGTACATGGTTTATATTATGTTGTTTGTAAATTGCAACAAAATAACACAACCTGAGTAATTTCATACCGTAATTACGATTTAAACTCGTCACACAACTCAAGTGTCCAAAACTGTTTCTTTTAGGGCAGAAAGTCTCAAACGGTTTGTCAACAACCTCTTTTAAATAAACTTGATTTTTTTTTGTGAGGTTGTTGAGGTTCATATTTTTTAAGCATCATTATGTTGTTTAATGGGCAAATCATTACCATTTCTCTGTTTAATGTTTGGGTGGTTCAAATGATTTTTTTTTTAAATTTACTGTTTAGGTAAATTTTGTTTCATACTTTGCTAGCACTAAAGTAGCAATAAATTTAAACGTGTACATTGTACATGTACCTACATACTTTGTTTTGAGTAAATCAACCACAGATGTAATATAGAGAGTAGGTATAATAATAATGAAGGAAAACCATCGTCATTCCTCAACCACAACACGTGTAGACCTTCAGTCAATGAGGAGTGATCCAACTATACGCGTCTGATATTATAAACACGAGCAGTCGAAAGTGTACACCAAGGAAGCGACTTGATTCCTTTGTTCTTTGCTGTTTATTGGTGTCCTCGACTAGCTATAATTAAAGATAAGGTTTTCGTCATTTTATGTATGAATAAGACGGACATAAAACAGAACAGAGTTAAAGCATTCAGAGTAGCGTTGGGCAATTTGGCCCGAAGATTTGCATTTTGGCCCTGTGCCCAGGGCCACCACGGAATTGCCCCAAAATTATAAAAATGACAATCTGATTTTTACTACAATTGAAATCTTATTGTTTTATTTAAGAAATCGATTTGTTTTAAATTTCGATAAAAACGTGTTAAATTGTTTAAAAAAAATCTGCTATTTCACAACACAGCACTTTTTCGCTAGTATTTGTCACTTTTATTTATGTTTGTCCACAAGAAAATTACTAGATCGTACGAATTTACTCTTATAATAGATACTATGGGACTACAAAATTATTTTATATAATAATATTTTACTTACTATGCTAAAAACTTTAAATGGTATCTTGTGTTGAATATCTAATCTTAATATACCTCATCGGTTCATGCTATAATCAATTTATGGCCAAATTTGTAAAAAAAAACACTTAATACATGAATTGAATTTCTGAAATGCAGTTATATGAAGAGCAAAGTTTTATCAAAATCGTATAACCAGTTTTCGAAAAAAAATTGGAAAAACTAAAATTTTAACGGGTATCTCTCATGTTAAGGTTTGCTTGATCAAATCGGTTTTGCGCATTTTTAGCCAATAATTTGAAATGCCGTTATTCCTGTGAACACTTTAAATTATTTCGATTTTCCCCTCTATGTAGCTAAAACAAAAACAGCTTCACACCAAGTTTGAAGAAAATCTTTCAAACCGTTTGTTAAGCTATTTAGTTAAGCTTTTAGCTTGAACAGTAACAGACATTTGCACACCCGAACGGACAAGCTAGGATACGTGATAATTAATTTATTAGAACCATTGAGTTTATACACATAGAGAAATCATGTGTGAATTTCAAATACTGCTCCTGTGATGTCGTTACTATCGACTACTTTTTCTTTTACTCTTGTAGCAATAGTTCTTAAGTTAAAAGGCAAGAAAAATTAAAAATAAAGTGCACGACTGGGTCGCATGAACTTTTTCTTGTAGCAAATTACGACCCTAATAAATATAAATTTAATAATTTTTTTTTTTAAATTAAAATTATCAGTTTTTCATAAAAATAAAAACTTTCAAAAATTACTTTTTTTCGAAGTTTTTTTTTTGCAGTATTATTTTGGCTTAGCAGTTGTTCGTTCAAAAGTTAGTCAGTGTAATAAAAAACGGTTCTATGGCAGGTACCGTTCATAAGCTGATTCTGAAAAAAAAAATTCAAACGAAAGAAATCATTATTGGTAACAAATGACTCATTTAAAATTTTCGGTTTTCGCAAAAAAAAAATTTTTGCAATTTTATTTTAGTTTAGCAGTAGTTTTGGAATATTAAATATGTATATCGTTAAAATCGGTTAAGCAGTTCAAAGGATAGTCGGAATAATAAAAAAAGGGTCTATGGCAGGTACCGTTAATAAGCTGATTCTGAAAAAAATGTATTACATCACGATTGGCAACAAATCACTTATATGTATACAATTTTGTCGAAATTGATAGTATTTTTTTCGAGAAAAAAAAACGCTTGTATGGTAGGTACCGTTATTTTTATGCCTAGGTCAACAATAAAAAAACGTCCGGGGATATTTCACTAAACAGACAGACAGAATTGTCGGACCTACATTTTTCGTCTTCTCTATCATCGTAATGTCATGTTTGATTGTTATCTCAAAACTTATTTTTGTTACGAATGCATAACTTGCCTTATAGTACCTTTAGAACAAGTAAAAAACATATACAAATGTATGCAGAAAAATTTTGTTCGGTTCGTTTTTTTCGTTACAGAGATCTAGGAACAAAAATAATAATTACTTGATGTGCTCATTTAGCGACATCTACTTCGGTGAGTTTGAAACCATCTTGATTCCTCTATGTGTATAAACTCAATGATATAACTTAAAAAATATATTTCACATATAAATTATTTACTTGAAAGTTACTGCATCTACCGCAACAGGCATCAGTCGTCTATTTTTATTTTATTCGACCTTGCATATATCTTCATGATTTTAAAATCTGTTTTTGCAATAACTTCAATATCTTCGTTCGCTCCTAGTTACTTTTATCAAGGTCGCACTGTATAAATTAATTTGCGACGAAAATCTGGTTTACGTCCCAAAACATTTACATAATTTTTTAGAAGAAAAAAGCTCTGCTTACAGATAACTTAAGAAAAGTGATAAAAGAACAAGGTGACCTATTTCAATTAAACAGTGTACTTTGGTTTTATTTTAATCTGAGAACATGAATAACTTTATAAATAGTTAAACTTTCCCATTTCTCGTTAAAGTGTCTCATTTTTAACCACTCTTCTCTATTGTTGCTGTTTAAATACTGCATTTAGCATAATAATAATAGCAACGTATTTTCTGTCCTCCTTGGTTGCAACTATCGAACCTGTAATTACACTTTATCTGCAATAATTTATTTATTATTTTTTCTGATCCAGTTTTGACTTCATTCATATAGACTTTTAACAATGTCTAGGTATAGGAGGCAACTTAAGAATTCCAATTCTGACTTCTGACACTCGACAAGGTTAACAAGATCTGCATGCAGATTGCAGAGGTTCAATTAAACCACATCAGTTCAATAAATCTATAAAAAGTTGTGTCTTTTATTTGAATGCCATAAATCTTTATTAAAGCTTACCTATACACGTTGTCTTTTTACCGGTCGTGCAAAATTATTCAAGTTTGGGGTGAATTGGTGTCTTTTATTTTATGATTTAATCACACAACAACAGTCTGTTCAGCTGCAGGACCGGATTTCTTTGACGTTTTACTTTTTTGTCCCAAAATATTTCAAATAATTTTTTTGTTGGCAAATGCAGAACAATTGTCTATGATTTGACTTTTGTTATTTACAAAGCTGAAGGAATTTAAAAATTATTCACATTCTTAGAAATTAGAATGCAAATTTTTACGTTAGTTAGAAACTACAGACTATAAACAGACATCGAGTAAACTTGGAGGTTTTGATTTTGTATACTTTAGTATAACAGGTTTGATAACTAAACTACTATCATATTGGAAAGAATCTACCCCAATGGTTTGATGTGAGGAATAAGACGCCAATCGAAAAAGTGATTTAAACACATAGAACTGCAACAAAATCAAACATATTATCATTAATGTTTTTTGATGTTGGTTGATGGCCTGGTTGATGGCCTGGTTGATGGCCTGGTTGATGGCCTGACTTTTAAGCCTATTAACTTGAAAATATGTACCTAAATAGAAAAAATTCAACCCCACAGGGGCGGACTAAGAAGCAGAGGTACCAGGGACTGTACTGTAAAGCAAACTTAAACCTCTTAAAAAATTTAAGAAAAAAACCCGATAAAAGATTTTATTTAAAGGTGCTTTTGAGCTTTTATTGCACTGAATTTCGATTATATCCTTAAAATCTTTCTATTTTGTGTGCTCCTTTTCGATTGCAAGTATAGCCAGATAGTCAACCTATAGTTTTATTTTGAAAAGCTTCGTTCAAACGATGCCACTTAGACGCAAATCGTTAAATAAATTCTCATATTGCCAATGATAGACTCGGTAATGAGTCTGAAAAGTCCCACTCAACAATGAAGGTTAAAAATTCAAACTCTGTCTAAATGTCTGTATCTTTTTAATTTATTTTTGCAGCTTCCCATGTGACGACGTATTTATTAACGTTTTTCTGCGATGCATCAAGTTCTTTCAAAATATCGCACCATGAATGAAAGAATAAACAAAAACGTAATGTTACATTCAGCAGATAAAAGTAAATGGTTGCCGTGCAGCACCAATTTTTTTTTTTTTTTTTTTTTTTGAGGATCACAAAGGAGTTTAAGGGTTGAAACAATCTTGGCTTAACAGTTATTCGACTATCAATAATTGCTTCTTTGAAACAGAGTCATATTTGCCAATTGGATATAAGTTTCACCAATTCCAAGAAATTGTCTCTATTGTCCGATGACAAGTCCTCTCTGTGACCTTGAAAATAAAGTTTTTGAAGAGCAGGACACAAAATTACATGTAAAAGCCATTTTAGAATATCGCTTCAATTCTTTTTTTCTGGACCCATTGACATTTTGCAAATTGTTGTCGATTGTGTTTTGCCGCTTTAAGCCCATTTCCCCATTTATTTGACATATTTATTGTTTTATATGTATTTTTATTTTTTGTAATTTGCAAAATAGTTATTTTGCTGTTACTGATGGCACCCCCTAACCTATGAAGCACCCAATCATGCTGAAAATGCATTTTTAAGTGAAGTTCGAATGTGTCTGTAAATCGAGTTGAAGCCTAAACGGTTTCAAAATTCAAACTCAGTCCTATGTGATTCAATTCGCACTTTTTAGGATAGAGTTTGATCGTAGACTGTTGACAATGTATATGTATAACAATAAATATACACATTTTTTTTCCTTATTTAACATTGACAATAATATTTGTACTTTAAATATAACACAGGGTACACACTTCTTAATTAAATATTTGCCAATGTCGGGTTTTTGTTTATAAAAAAACTAAGTATCGATTATGAATTTATCGCTTTGTTGCTCAGAATCAAACAACAAATAAATTGATTTTCAATTCATGCATCGGAATTTTCCATTCACCGAATATTAGTTATGTTTATTTTGTATAATATTTTATACAACTCTTTGCTGTTAATGTTGCTCTTAATGTTGCTTTTTGATTACATATTTGATTTTCAATGTATATAAGAGTGTAGTATCAGATAGTTCATGAAATAAAGACTATGAATTATTGTATGACAGTGATATTTATAATCGCGCGAGTAAGCGAAACAATTTGAAATCAAATTTGTCGATGAACGCGATGCAAGCGTTTTATAAAGTTTCACAAACGAAGGAACTGGTACAGGGAAATTTATAGTTATTCAAGGAAATAATTCACTGCCGAACTTTGAATTTTTACTTGACATCCCTAAAACATAAAGACAAAATAATTTGTTTTGAACAGCAAATAACATATAGGTATGTAGGTTTAAGTGAAAACGAGAACTACACTTTTAATACAAATGTCATCAATTGATTTATTACACAGATGTATCCAAAACATGTTGGGTACGAAATTCCGACTGCCAAAATCCCGACTGGACAAAATCCCGACTGAGAACCCCGACTCCCAAAATCCCGACTGCCAAAATCCCGACTGCCAAAATCCGGACTGCCAAAATCCCGACTGACGAAATCCCGACAGACTAACTCCTTTTTTTTTTGTAAAGGCAATTTAAAACTGAATTTTCAATATATATTAATTGCAAAAATGTTTCATAATTTCATGTAGGTATCGTTTTCACCGGTTATTTTTCATGTATTTACCTTGTTAACTGGGGAAGCATTTATGGTATTCAATAATTTTTCGTCAAAATGAATAAAAAAACAACAAAGTATTACATTGAAACCAAATTTTAATGTTAAGAATAACTTCGCGGGTTCAAGGGATTTAAGCTCCCTTTCTGTAGTCAGTCCCGCTCACGCAACTTCGTTGCTCTGCTTAGGGTATGTCCAGTCGTCTGGCAGGCGCCTGAGTCCAATTTTTTCATATTCCCCAGCACCTGGGTGGCCCGCTTCGCGGGTTCAAAGTTTCCAAATTCAACAGTACCTGGGTGCCCTGCTTCGCTTCTTATTTTCTTCCTTTTCAATTCCTATTTTAAATAATTAGTGTAAAAGCAAAAAATAAAGTACGAAAACGTGCTTAAAGTGCTGAAAATCGGGATTTTTTATTCGTACCATTCGGATTTTGTCAGTCGGAATTTTTTCAGTCGGGAATTTGGCAGTCGGGATTTCGGCAGTCGGGATTTTGGCAGTCTAGATTTTGTCATTATCCCATCCAAAACTGCTGAAGGGACTGAAGGAATTTTCGTGGTAAACCAAAATGTTCTGCACCAAATAAGGCAATCGTCTAGCATTTTTCTCAAACATTTGTCAAATCTATGATAGAAAATCGTTTTATGAATTAAATTGTTTTAATTTTGTTTTTATGTCAACAATTATCGGGTCCCTAAAGTTAACATTACTTAAACGAAAATTTTAATAATTTAATAAAAAGGGTAGATATTCATCTAACGACGTAAACTCAAATTTGATGTAAAAAGGTGTCTCTCCCTCATATATATACGTTTTCATTAAATCCCCATGAAAGCTTTTGACGTAAATTGGCGTAAATCATATTATGACGTCACTATCATCTTCAGACTGGACAATATGGCGATTAAGGTATTTTGAGTAAGCTACTTTATATTTTTGTACCTTGAAATAACTACTTGTTATTAAATAATTTTTTCATCACAATTTTGAAATTATCAAGTAGGTCATAATTTATATTATTTTGTAATACTTTTAAAAATAGAATGAATTAGATCTTTGCTTTGAAATAGAACGTGTGTCTATTAAATATATAACAATTTGGCGACGAGGATTATTAAGAAAATATTTGTTTTCTTCAAACTCATTTTCAATTAATTTTCACAAGAAAATTGTGTGTGTTTTAATTCAATTCATACAAAAAAGATTTACGTGTGTCTTTTAAATATATAACATTTTAATATAATTTTATTTATTTCCACTTTCTTTATTTTGTGAAAATTTGTAAAAACTAAATTTTTCCTACTGCAAAACGCTTTTAAAAGGTAAGATTTAAAGTTAAATTTTCCCGCCTTCGTGAAATGTCAACAAAAATGGCGACTTCAGTTATTAACATCTTTACATCGACGCTTTCCGCATCGCATTCATGATGGAAGTTTACATGTTCCGAGGGAAAACTTCCCCATACAAATTTTTACAACTTGTTTACGACCCACGATGGCAAAATACGTCGTTTACGTCGTCGTTAGATGAATGCTCTTAATAATACAAATATTTTAACTATGAGCCGGATTGCGGTCATCGCATCATCTAACGTAATTGCCTATTTATTTTTTATTTATTAAGATATTAATATACAATTAAAATGTTAGTAATATTATTGATAAGAGCAAACAGCAGCGAAGGCTTTCGGCTCTAGGTTTACAATACTATATTGTTCGTAATTGCCTAGCACTGATCCATTGTATCATACTGATGCCCACAACTACACTGTCTCCATAAAAAAATTATTTCTTACACCCCTTAGTCCAGAATATAAAAAATGACTTTCGCTGCAATGTCCAATGTATCACACATTACATCAAATTAAAATTTTTGTAGTCCCATAGTTTGGTACACGAGCAAGATCGTGCAACCCAGTCGTGCATTTTATTTAACTTGCTTAATAGGGCAATTATTGGTTTGTGTAAAAAAAAATTGAGGTTTTAATCAAACCTGACATTACAATGACGTGAAGACTAAAAAAGCAGGTTTCGTCATGCCGGCCGTCCGTCGGTCTGTCTGTGCGGATGTGCGTATGTGCGGATGTTCTGTTGTATGTTCACCGAGCTACAGCCTAAACGGTAATCCGGATTTTCTTCAAACTTCGTGAGTAGTAATTTTTTGTGATTCCCTAGAGGACAAATTCGAATTTTTGTATTAGCCCGGCTATAACGGGTACCTGCCATATAACGGTTTTAGTTTTTAAAAATTTTCTCGAAAACTGTTCTAACGATTTTGATAAAACTTGATGTACATTATAAATGCAGTAGTCTATATATAATTGCATTTCAAGTTTTTGGCTAAACATTCAGATAAGGGAGATTTGGTGTTCACGGTTTTTACAAATTTGGCCATAACTTGATAACAGCTGAACCAATTATATTTAAATACGGTATAGAACTTAATTTGGCCTTATTGAAAAAAACACTTATGTTTGTTCACATTTTATTTTTCATTAAAACTCATTTTAAACTCATTTTAAGTTTACAGCGCTTTTTTGCGTACCAGTTGATGTTTTACATTTAGAATTATGTGATCAAGTCGAGCGTTAACGTAATTGTTTCTCTCTATCGCGTTTATTCCCTTCTTTCAAAAAGACTTATAGTAACTATTTAAGGACCAATATTTAAAATCCAAATACCTACTTCTCTGAATTTTTATATTTACACAAACCATAAGCTTTTGTTTAGTTTTTGGAAGTAAATTTTCCTTCTTACAGATTTCTGTTAAGTTTTTCATTCTTGTTCTCAAAAACTTTAGACCAACAATGTACCATGTTAATAAATGAGTTCAAAACGTGATTTGAATTTCAAATACACGTTTGCAATTCATTTAAAATGTCAACAACAATAAAGTCCTCCGGAGTCCTCAGTTCTAAGATAAATAAATTGATTAATTTGTTCTAAAACTAGCTGCTGCTAAAGATGCTTATTTACCTACAGCAAAGTATTATTCTCCAACCCTCCAACCTCCAACATGGAGTGTATATAGATATCGGTAACATTACTTAAGTGACGGATGGAACGGATATGTATGATGTATCTAATGACACGACACGCCGGCCGCGCCGTGCTATTACAATTATTTACTTATTAGGTCATCATCTTTGTGTAAATTCATATTTATTGTTTTATAAGCACTCATACTCGATGTTAAGTGCTTTATCATGAGCTAGCAACAGTTGTTGTTGGCACTACTTATAGACTAAATTTACTATTATCAAATAAGGGGCGGGAATATTCCCACTTTGCTTCTTCTCTTTTTGAAAAAAAAGCTCTGCTGCTTTAAATTTCTCAGTAAAATATTTATTTTAAATGTAATAATGAGAAGTGTGGGACTTAGGTTAAAACTTGTCGTAGACCTCTTCTGTTGTTTACTAATAGGGTATAGGTTCTCTATACGGGATTTTCTTTATGAAATGTATAAATGTGTTAGCCTTGTTGACATAGGGATGGAACAAGTCTATTTAGATTTATAATAATCATTCTCTGTTTGTGTTTTTTCGTGGGGGTATAACTTGTTTTCAATAACTGAATATAACTTAAAATAAGTTTGTTTGCAAACAAGTAGATATTAAAAATTGTAAATTATCGGTATATGTATATTAGTATTTCTTTGTATGATTTCTTAATAAAAATTTAATTAGTATTTATTTTCGAAAGATAGAATAATAAGTCGAGATGATTGTGGTGTTCTTATATAATTTGATACGTCTCATTAATTCTAATTAATTGATTTTAGGTTAAAGAGAAAAATTGGTTTCCTATTGTTTATTAAAGTTGCCATCACAGGTATTTTGTGCATAAAATCTTTCAAATGTATACAAAGTTATTTGTTTCTAATATTTTTTAAATTTAATTTCAAAAGTAAAAAATTAATTTACATATACAAGGTAACATAAACAATAATGGGGTTCCAGAGTTCTTGAGCACGAACCTAAGCCATTTCTGAGGGAACTTGTTAAAGGTGCTTAAGGAGAGTTAACATATAACTTTAAGTCCTGGCATCTAGATGCCCTCCCCTGATGGGGAGGGATACGAAGTATCTGTTAGCATTTATCCTCTTTTTTGGACTAACGCTTATATTTCAAAATAGGTATAGGTATACGTTTTAGGAAAAAAAAATCTGCATGGCTATATTAAGCCCCATAAGATTCTTTAACTTTTGTGTCATATATTTGTATTTCATTTCTCAACCGTTTCTGAGCCACATGCATCTAGCTTTTTGGTGCACCTTCTATCAATCACTGTGTAAAGATAACTTATTACAGTCGTCTTGGAATTTATCGACAAGTTTCTCTCGCATTCAATGTAGGTACCCAACTATACCTGAATAAATTGAGAAGTGGGAGAATGGACCATTTGGCAGGAATAGTTATTTCTTGTTCTAGCATTTCTCGTTCTTCCAAAATAGTCGCACCTCTTTTGCTAATGAAATAAGAACTTCTTTTTTGTTTTCGTTCTCTATAAACCCACCACATTTTCAGCGACATTTAAGTCGGGACTAAAGAAATCTTTAGCCAATTATGAATGAACCAAACCATTATTTTGACGAATAAAACCAGTAATGGCTTATAGTCTACCAGATTTGAAATGAGTTCTATTAACAGAATAGTTCCCTTAACCCTATATAACATAAGCATGAATCGGACTTTTAGGAGGAGGCTTGTAAGAAATATGGTTAGATTTCAACCTTCGATTTTTTCTAATTGATGGAATTTGATGCCTTTAAATTTTTACTGCACAGATGATGCAGATTTTGCTTTTGTTTTTGGGGAGAGGGAGACATGTTGACTAGGTTCTCAGGGTATCTACTTTGACAACACCGACTGAATCGTTGCGGGCTTTTTTCAAGCTAGTTCTTTTAACGTTTTTCTCTCAGTCTAATCTTCTTGATTCCTATTAGATCAAGCTGAAATTTTTCTTTTTTATTTTAACCTGACAAGATCAAACAAATCTGGACGAACGATTTGGCAACCATAACACTGTGAATGTATACGTTTCCAAATTTTTAGCAGTAAGTTAAGGCTTGGTAGAAGAGCAAAGTTTTCCTTTATTCCTCTTTAACTGATGGTTCAGTCGTAATGCAAAAATATTCTGATCGGTGCACTTGAAATCAAGCAACTTTTTTACTTTTTAACAACCAGAATTTTGAAAAGCAGAATTTCGAAACCACAATTTCGACCCGCTCGCCCTTATACATTTAGAACCAAGTTCAAAAGCCCAAAGAAATGCAACCTACGGAATTTGTCGGAACAATTAAAATACCATAAAGTCAAAATTAACTATTAATAATTACTGATAAAATGTTGGTAGACCAAAGTCGTAGCTTATATCCTGTGGGCAAATGTCCACTCTTCTCCTTCTCTGTGGGCGCCTCTATATAGGCGTTTTTCTTTTTTGACTCTGAGCAGAGCAGACCCCGAGCCCACAGATCACGCTCTGAGATGCTCTGAGCATACCTTCTCAGAGTATGCTCTGAGTTAAAAAAGAAACACATTTGAACAATTTCTGTCATTTATTATTATAAATCGAAAATATTAAATTAATTATTTATTCTTAACAAATTAATTACCTTTGCTATACCAGAAAAACAAACTCCCTCTGCCATTTTAAATGTTTGAAATATATTTTTTTTTTTTTTTGAACATGTCAAGCTCATTTTGCTCAGCGTGCTCTGCCGATTTGCTGAGAGCTCACAGAGCATGCTCTGGGCTAACTCTGAGCTAAAAAAGAAACAGAGATTTTTTGTTTGACAGTTCAAGCTCTGTTCCGAGCGCTCAGAGTTAAAAAAGAAAAACGCCTTATGCGTCCAACATTATTAACCGTTTTATAATCTGCCAAACCAACCCTTTCGTTAAACTTTTGATTTAAAAATGATATATGAGCACATTTTAACATTTTTCACGCATTTGAGTTATAACTTAAACAAAAGATAGTGCCAGGTGATAAAACGGCTGTGATATGCATTCGAAACGAAAATCCACTTGAAATGAGCAATATCAACTTATTGACTGATACAAGAGCTAAAAAACCGTCTTCAATTTCTGGAATGACGATAAAGCTTCAGTGTGCTCTAGATTTTCCCTTTAATCCGTTGCAGGTTGAAGGCACATTATTTATTTCTATACCAACTCGTAGAAGAGGTACCTATACCTTCTTGAACTCTTTTTTTACCTTCAACTCCCTCTCTGACTTCTTCGTGAATGAATTTAGTTTAAATTTGCAGCAGGAAAAACGCGTTGCTACCGCATCAAGGCAGAATGCCACACGTAAAAAAAAAAACATTTTAGCTTTGGTGAAATCCATTCGACACATTTTACTGCTGGCGGCGCGGTTTTAATTTTGTTGGAATTGTGTCTTCTGAGAGTCGCACGATATACACTGTTTGACCCAGATACGTTGCATTTGTTGGATTGTTATTCTTTGTGACGAAGTCACATACAACAATATACAACAATAGAGACCAAGAGCCGACACCATGCCGTACACCTAGTGTGAAAAACCGCAGCACACGATTATACCTACACGCGAACGTGCTAATGAGGAAGAGTTCTATTTATTTTGATATCTGAGTCTGATGGTTGTTGTTTCTGGTGTAAGGTGGTTTTGGATTCGGATGATTCAGTTATAAAGTAGATTTACATTATACTGTTTACATTATTTAGTATGTGGGCAATGAGCTTGCTATAAATACTTTATTTGAACAAATGGAGAAGGGTTTTTATTGGTGTTAAGCTGATTGTACTCTTAGGGATCGTTTTGTTTTTAAATTCGAAGCCGTATATGGATTTATTTTTGTTAAGGTATGCAAATAATAAACAACAGGAAATAGTTACCTACCAGCAAACTCCGCGAAAATCTGCCACGATTTTTGATTGTTCCAGCAAGTACTGTATAAGTCCTCGATATGTGCAATATCTCGGTTTTGTTAATTTTACTGGACTTGGGTTCTTTTCACGACCAGCTGCTGACGTGTTTTCCACCGAATATCAGACATCTGACAATTGGTTTCCAATACTTAACGGTTGTATGAACCTATACACCAAGTTTCAGCCTCGGCGAAATCACATTATTTTTCAACTTTTTATTGAAAACTAAGACCCCGCCCAAGCCGTCACCCCTACGGATGGTATGTGACAGTTAATGAACGGTTTTATTATAGGTGTGGCACCTAAAAAATATATAAAATTCAACTTTTGAGAAATCATATCATAATTTGTGTCGCTGTGTCCCGGATTATATAAATTCTTACCTGAATAAATTTAAACTTTCCTACTTTTACATAAAGTGACACTCAGTTTCGCGCCTATTATTCCAGTCAAATCGTTTATCGTTACCAAAAGTATGTTTTTGAGTTTGAGGAAACAAATACAGAAGGTTTTTTCCACTTGGTTTTTAAAGGGTATCGCTGAATCCGATTTTAAACTTTGATACTTCGCACGGATATGGCTTCACAACGAAAGTCGCAAAAAACATAGAAAATTAAAATTTTTTTTTTTACTTTTTTGCCAAAAAGTCTTAAAATAATGCCTTTTTCTAGAATACTATCATCTAAAAAGTTAAAGATAAAGAACATTAAATTTCTAACAAAAAGTTTATATCAAGTTTTTATTTTAGTTGCCGCTAAAACACGCCGAAACACCGTTTTTGTGTTATTTATTCGCTTGATACTCGAAAACTTGGATTCTTATACAACTTTATTAAAATTTAATAACAACATGAACACTCTAATAACTTATTTTGGCCAAATTTTGTACCAGCTATATTTTGAGTGGAATATATTACGTCAAGATCAAAAAAATAGTCCTGGCAAACTAAATTAAATATACCATCAATATGGGCAAAATTGCAGCAGAAGCTTTAGATATAAGTATTGATTTTTAAACAGAATTAATTTCTGAACAACATAATTAATTTCTGAACTTGAAAAATACATTTCAAAATTGCAGATTAAATCATATTGCGCGTTTAATAATATAAATTGTAATTTTTATAACGCTTTGGTTTCTGCGGTTTATTTATGTGTTAATAAGAATTATTGATGCACAACAATTAATACCCTTTACATTTTTTCCCAGTTAACAAAAAGAAGGCATACTTATTCAAAAACTATCAATTAAAACTTATTTCAGACAAATCGGACATCAGCCTGGTTTTAGAGATCCATTAAAACAATTAAAGTTAATGTGAGAAAAGTTGATGCACTCCGATGAACACCCTGTAACTTTTTTCACAGTAAAAAAAAATTAAGTTAGTGTCGCAGCACTTAGGTCTATTTTAAGACATATCGCCTAAAAATTAATTTAGCCCAATCGGACATCGCTTGCTTTTAGAGAGCCATTTGAACTATTTATTATAGTCATCATAATGATAAAAATTGATACACACAGATTAACACCTTGTAACTTTTTTCCCAGCCAACACAGACGCAATTGAGGTTATAAAATGTTTCCATCAAGCACTTTTCGTGGTTTTATGATCGATTGGTTTAAGTCTTGTCTGCAGAATAGATCCCAAAAAGTAAAGATAAGTAACTCTAGAAGCAACGTTAATTTTATCAATGTGGGAGTACCTCGGGGTTCTGTTTTGGGTCCAATTCTTTTTTTAATTTACATTATTTCACTTTATGAGTTGAGTTTTAAAAGCAATCTTACTCTTTTATGACTGAACGCTTTCATTTTAAATGTCATTTTAGATGTCAACAATGAGTTTGTCAATGAATTTTGTAAATATTTTTCATTTTTGTTAGTTTTTCTTCTGATAAAATATTTTAATTGCATTATTTCGAAGGAATATTATAGATTATTACTGATTTTTGTGAAATAAGTGCATTTTATAGTAAATAAATATAAAATTTCTGAACGAAATGTTGCTGTGTTCTGAAGTTGTAAAAGCTCTTATCAAGTTAATCAGTTTGTAAATCTTTTTTAACGTTGGAAACGCTACTAAATCTTTTTCTCTCAAATCAGGTTTAATTATTTTGGTGGAAACATAGCATTAGTGTCAAAGTGTAGGCCAAGACCTTTCTATTAAAACACATTCAGCCCAATCGGACATCCAATTTAAGAGAACAGAGTGTTAACAGCTACCCACCATTTTTGCTCATTTTGACTATTAAATGTAATTGCCATTCTAAGCCTAAAATGTCAATTAATCGCCGAAATTAAATCCATATTTTAGAAAATCTAGCAAATTTAATTACAGAAAATATACCTTCATATGTTTTTTAACTTAAAGATTTGACAACAAAACATCTTCGTGGCTTATACAAAAAAAACACATTTGAAGATGTATTTTATAGGTACAGCTTGTTATGTGTTTGCCAACAAAGTTATTTAAATTAATTGTTATTTTTTATATTAGCTCATAATGATTGCCACAAGGCCCATAAGCTATGAAAACATATTGATAGATACATGCAACCTATGCTAATATGCCATGTCCATTATACAAAATAAAATCTACCTATATAACAGGATTGATAAATGAATATTTGAGTAGTTTTTCTCGAGTGAAAGTCTAAAATACTACTAGGCATTTAAGATTTTTTTTTTTAATATTATTTGCTTAAAAAAAAACCAAAAAATTGAAAGTGCATTAGCAGACTTTTTCAAATGCTTTTCAAGTCACACAGGTCAGATGAAATATTACACAAACGAATATTTTAATGCTTTCGCAATCCAATCGAACACATAATCAAACAAGTTGGTCACCCCATGTTAGCAAGTTTCACATCCTCTGAACTATGCCATTTATCAGAAGCGCACCACAGGCATCTACGGCAATTGGCAAATTTTAAATCAAATCCTGACAAATTACAAACACGCACATTGGGAATTACACCGTCATCGTCAGCATCATCATAGTTTGCCTAACCAAAACCGCACAGTGCATCAGAAATGCTTTGTCGCCTCCACTAATAGAGAACTGTCAGTGATCCGCATGAAGTGATCATTCCCACAACACTTTAGCAAGCTGCCTGCTTGGCTGGTATTATTACAGCCTTAACGGGGTAATCAATTTGAATGCCAACTTTTTCATGTAATCAGACGTAAAGATCAACGTTCGCGTTGCCAATGTGGGGTGGATGGTAAAAAACCAAATGGAAATTGATCCCTCGCTCGATGAGTTTCCCCCATTTAGGCGTAAAATAAATCGATGACCCCACATTGGAGTAAAGTGGATATTTATTTTGTTTGATATTAAACGCAATAATGAAAGAAAATTATTGACGGACGATAACCTTTCTCTTTGTGGTTTTTATTGTATTAATTCTGATTGTTTGTGAACACAAAAGAGGAAACTAAAAGTTGTTATGAAATTGTTGCTACTCATTCGAGCGTATTCTGTTTCTATTGTCCGAATTTTCACTGACGAAAATCGCATCGGGAGTCGGGACCAGTGGTTTCTTTATTTCTTTATTTTTTTTTTTTGTTTTTTTGTTTTTTGACAAAAATAATTGTCACCTGTTACATTTTAAACTTGATAGCTTTTAAACTTGATACAAGTAGCCATTCCATGCTTTGAAATAATGAAATAATTATAATAAGAAATTAGTTACACAAACATTTCAGTGCCTCGTGTAAAGCCCTCATTAGTAGATGATTGTGTCGACCATTAATATGATCTTAATGCGCCCAACAAAGCTTTTCTACACAATCAGCCCCGTATCCAGGATTTCATTTTGGAGGGGGGTCTTGACTTCAAGTCTTAGTAAATTCGATAAGCATATTTTGAGTATAATATTTGAGAGATAATTAGCCTACAAATTAAAAAAAAACATTCAATGATGAGTTTCAATGATATACATATAGTAGCTATAACTGACCCCTAATGCAGTGGAAGTAATTTTTAATTTTTGACTTTTAAGGAAATTAATAATCCTTGGAAAATAGAAAAGTATGGAGAAAAGTAAAAATGAATAGCCCATTATTTGCTTGCTTTCTTGTAGTAATGTTTTGCAGAGAAAGAATTCAATTTAATTTGGGTTTCCCATATTTTTATTTTCCTCTATGAGCTAATACCATGACTAAAGCATCATTGGGTGTGCCTGATGGATCTCAGTGAACATGCATTTATGTGTGCAGCTAACACAATCTCAGTAAGATATGAAATCTTCATGCGAAAATATGAATTGAAAACACAATTAATGAATGAAGTGGGAAGATCTTCAATAATTTTAATTGTATGAAATTTTAATTTATTCTCCTCTGCTATAAAATAAACTTAAATTTAAGACTTTGCTTATACGTGATTATCATTTCTTGTGTCTGAAAACCTGTGCACCTACATAATTTCTGTATAACGCGTGACATCTGTTATTGCAAAAGTAATAAAAAGTAATAAATCATATTTTTATGTCTGAACATCTTAGAAGCAGTCACATATTTTTTTTTATAAATAAAAAAAAATTGTGATTTGATTGACAATTGACATAGCGTTTGCATGCATTCGTCCACCTAAACCCTAGTTCTTTTAAGCCTTTCTTTAAAAACTTGATCAAATTAACATATGTATATATATGACTGTTTGATGTACTGCACCTTTATTCACTCGAAATAGTGCAGAATTCATCGTAATCATTAATTAAGCAATACCATATATGCGGCTGCAAAATACAGTCATGAAGTCATAACTATATTTTAAGCCAGTGATTTCAGCTCTGGTTAAATATAATCACTGGTTATTTCAGTTGTTAACAATAGATTCAAACAGCAATATGGAACACATGCACACTACAGCTTATATGTAAGAAATCGGATGGATGATCATCAAAATAAGAGCCCAGAA
The DNA here is from genome assembly GCA_951217065.1 of Baccha elongata. Lineage (NCBI taxonomy): Eukaryota > Metazoa > Arthropoda > Insecta > Diptera > Syrphidae > Baccha > Baccha elongata. The sequence goes on from OX578272.1 coordinate 178,661,840, forward strand.
AAAAGAGCATAACTGCATCGCACAAAATTACTCTTGTGGCAAGTCGCCCGCAGGCTCATCACAAAAAATTTAATTTAACTAAAAAAATACAAGAATTTCCACAAAATCGTATGGATTTTTTATTAAAAGTGCTAAAATTATTTTATTTTTATTTAGTTGGATTATTAAAAGATTAACAAAAATAAATTAAAAATGCTTAGAGCTTTTAAAAAAATCGATTTGTATTTATTAATTAAAAAAAAAGGATTTTCTACAAATTTAAAGTACAACAACTTTAAGGGGTATCTACATATAGTTCACATTTAAAGTACAGCATCCATTTAAATATTTCAAATATTTCACCTATTTTACAAATATTGAATTTACAAAAAAAAAAGTATTTAAATTAAAACTAATCATTTTGAAAAAAATATTGGTATTAAAATTTGATTAAGTTGGCCTTTCTTAAAAATATGTTTAAATTAAAATCTATTAAGCCGTTCACGAGAAAACTCAAATAAAAAGACGATTCTATGAGACGTAGATACCATTAATAGGCTCGACAATTTTATTATTTTTTTTTTTTGCAATTACAAAAAAGACAATTAGAAAAAAAAACACCTTAATATTTTTTTCAAGGAAATCGTTAGAGTCATTTTCAAAAAAAAAAAAGTTTTTTTACAACGGAAGTAACCAACAAATTTTAATTTCTCCTCTAAAGAATGGTCTAGTCTAGTATAAACCCTATATACCGACCGAATTCGAAGCAAATCGGTTCAGCTGTTCAGGCTGTAGATGCTGATGCAAACAGACTGACAGAAAGACTAACTTTTTTTCTCCATCATCGTAAAGTCATGTTTAGTTAAAGACATTTTCTTTGTAATAAATCTGTTTTCAATTTTGTCAAACTTATTAACTGATGCATATACCTAAAACCCTAATTTTTTTCTTAAGGTTTCTCGTTAACAGGTCAATGTATTTCAACCCAAATTATTTTTGAAAGCCCTAAATGACTTAAATAAATTTTAATACCATTTTGCAAAAGTGCTCAGTTTTAATTTTAATTATTCTTTTTAATTTATTTTTTGTAAATTCGATGTTGAATTTCCCCAACTTGTCATAGAAGTTTTGATTTTGATGTTTAATATTTATGTCTTAATTTTTTTTTAATTATCCAAATGAAAAACGATTTATTTAAAACCACCCCAATGATTTTGAAATTTTCCTAGCAACTAAATTACCTATACATTCTTTGTTTTTGTCTTGATTCTTTAAAAAAGGTAAATTTTATTTATAAAGATACTGAATTTCGTTTGAGTACAAAATTCGGGGAGAGTACGATAACTTTGGGGCCAAGAATTGATAACGGTTTTTTGTAGAACAGTTCAATACAAGCATTTTTCACTATGGGTGGGGGGGTCTATCTCCCTCCGTTTGGGCGGGAGGGACAATTTTATAAAAACAGTGCTAAAAATTTAAAACAAATGTTAAAAAATAACGGTAATATTAAAAACTAAGTTTAATATCTTTTTTTAAAGCCAATACTTTTTTCTGTTAGATGTTTTTTAAATCAAGTGAAACCTATGAATAGTCTTTAAAAAAAACGGACTTTAAACTCAAAAATTGCGAAGAAAAAGGTAAAAAAAAACTTTGAAGTGTGATTTTTCAAAACTGTAAAATAAAACACTACTTTTTTTATAAAATTCGTTGCTCATATCAATTTTAAATCATAAACTGAAAACAAAATGATTTTATGTTTTCTGGTTTTGGAGAAAATGGAAAATTACTAAAACTACTTTCTTATAAGAGTTTTCTTTTTTTTTTTTTGTATACGGTGAATGGTGTACGTAGGTTCGTTTTTGTAATGATGCTTGGACATCTTTAAATGGAACAGAAACTTTGCATACATCCAACCTAGCACCCACCCCACCTCGCACCCACCCCAAATCATATAGTGTGTCCAAGCAGGGGGGTTGCAGGGGGCAGCATGCCCCCCCTTACATACCTCACTGTTTATACACTTTAGTAATTTTCCATTTTCTCAAAAACCAGAAAACATAAAATCATTTTGTTTTCAGTAAAACAGTTTTGAAAAATCACACTTCAAAATTTTTGTTTACCTTTTTTTCGCAATTTTTGAGTTTAAAGTCCGTTTTTTTCAAAGACTATGCAAAGGTTTCACTTGATTTAAAAAACATCTAATAGAAAAAAGTATTGGCTTTAAAAAAAGATATAAAACTTAGTTGTAAGTATTACCGTTATTTTTTAATATTTGTTTTAAATTTTTAGCACTGTTTTTATAAAATTGCCCCTCCCGCCCAAACGGAGGGAGATAGACCTCCCCCACCCATAGTAAAAACTGCTTGTATTGATCTGTTCTACAAAAAACAGTTATCAATTCTTGGCGCCAAAGTTATCGTACTCGTGCCCAAAATTCTATCGTTTTCATATGCCCGGTGTTCTAAATATCGATTTCAATTCGTTTGGATTTTGTTTAAATTTTAACTCGGAAAATCTAAATAATTTGTTATTGACTGTCAAAATGTTTCATGAAAACTTTGATTTATTTGTACGAAATGTAGAACACCTATTTTTAATCTTTGCGAAAATCAATTCAATTCCGAACGAAATTCAGAACAGGACCCATAATCAAATTTCAATTTTTAAAAATTAAAAGTTGTGCTTAGTTAGGATTTGCTTTTATTTGTTTAAAATTTGCTTTGGTTTTCTTTGCTAAGCTTTGAGATTTTTCCGTAAATTAACACTCAATTAAAAAAATTACTGCTTATGCTTTTCATATACACATTTTTTTTCATATCGCGGAAACTTAATTCATTGTACCGTCGACTTTTTTATAGAATTGATTTTTTATATAAGTAACTCCACAAGCTTGCGATATTGATACGCTACCCGAAAATTTATTGAATGATAGATAATTGTTTGTCGATCATTATTTACATAAACCTTTCGATAAACATCTACGGTTGCCATGAATCCATGATCAATACTGAAAATTACTTAAATTAATGTGCTCACATTTTACCCCATAAACATATTTTTCTTCATTTGAGAAAGTTGAAGTTTTTTGTCTAAACTATGACAACGATCCACAAGATATAGTAACTATTGCAACGTTTGCCTTTCAAAATCAAGTGTTTATTGTTCAATTAATCTGATGAGATGAGCATCTCAATCATTGCTACATTCAACAAAATCTCTTCGAAAGTGAATCTCTTCTATCTTTGGAGATACTCCAACCAAACAATGCAAGTTGATTGCATGTTGTATGCCGCTAAGCTAACTCTTATGTCGTATCTTTGTGTTTTAAGCCAAAAGCACATTCCGTACAAGACCAACACTGTCGGCATCGCTGCTAAAAGCTTGAATTTAAAAATTTAAGAAGACAAGTATCTTTAACTATAATAATACATCAAGTAGTTTCTTATAGCTTTGAGGTGTTTGCCGGATGAAGTGAAAGTTAGTTTTGTTGGAAAAATTAGACATTTTAAGTTGTTTCGTTGCATTTTTCATGATTTAAATCAAATGGATGTTAGTTGCGCAGCGACAATGACCATAACGTAATACCCCTTTAAGTTGAATATAATATATAGATACACTTTAACTTAAAGTGGTCGGTTTTGTGCATGTTGCACAAATCCACATGCATTATTATACGATAAACATTCACCTGGTATTACGTTATAGTTTTTCTATTAAAAATCAGGAACTTGAGACAATTTTATGAAACTGATATGATATACCTTTGATCTCAATTTTTTTTTAGTGGTATCGGTTTATGACTGGCTGTAATACTATTGCTTCAGAAAATTTTGCTCATTAGTTAATCTTTAATTGAAAGTAGTTTCTTTATTTTACAACAAAAAATTACAAGAAATTATACAAATAAAATTGTATAGCATATCATTTGATTAGTATATTCTATCAGTTGTTAGTTAATTCTACAATCCAGTGATTCTTGCATTACATCACCAAGCTACTTTTCATTCGAAAATATAGTGTGGAAATCTGAGTATGGAATTCGAGTGGAAATTCCACGAAGTCCAAGAAGCAAATTTTGTTCATTCTTGAATCCACTATAATTTTAGTCTCATATCAAAACCTTCCTAAGATAAAGTACTAACTATAGTGCTTTATCCCTCTAGGATTGTATTCACTAAAATTTAAAAAAAAGAAATTTTTCGCGTTTTTTTTTCGATTTTTGACACATAGTTGCCTTTGGCGCTTGATGTCCAAAAATTTGGATTATTCGTTGGGCCAACAACATAAATAAGTCTGCAAAAAATCAGAACTACTGGGTTGGAGGTACTATGACTAAGAGGGCTCTACAGAATAGTGCTAAAAATAACGAAGTTCGAAAAAATTATAGACTTAAATAGCTGTATCTCAAAAACTATTGATGGTTCTACAGAAACAATTATAGTCTCATATTGTATCAAATTTAGTTTACTTTAAAAACGACCTCAGAAGGTACTGTCAAAAACTAGTCCTTTAGGGTTATAATTGCCAAAATCTGAAAAAAAAAAAAAGTTTTAGCGGGTTTTTCGATTTTTGAAAAAGTTGCGTTTGGCGCTCGAGGTCACAAACTTGGATTATTCAGTAGGCCAACATTATAAACAAGTCTGCGAAAATCAGAATCATCTGATTTCACGCAAATTACCCCATACTCTCAGGCGACAATCTTACTGGAATATATAAAAATCTATAACAAATAAATTCTTCTTTAGAAGCTTGTCGAAAGCTAAATAGGAAATGATTTTCTTCTATGTAATACTCGTTCACCCGTTCATTGCAAAGTCGGAAATTCAGTTTCTAATATGGGAATTATTCTGAATCTTACAACTAACAGCTATGATTAAATAATTTGTTTCAATTTATTTAAACTTAGTTCCTTATTTTAAATCGTCTTTAATAATTCGTTGACATTTTTCTCACCCACACTCTTTAATTCATGCCTACCAAAAAATTTGTCATTTAAATTTCAAACAATCAATTTAAATATACATTTTTTTTAACTAATTGAATATAATCTTCATGGGAGCAAGTAAATTATTTTCATACGCACATTCTTCTTACTAAAGTGTAGGTAGGTAGGCTTTTAAAATTAATTAATTAACTGGGTACAGCTACAGCTTAACCCTGACTACAAATGTAGCATTATTCATCATAAAAGACGTGCAAATTTAAATAATTTGAAATATTTTTAATTTTTCTTTCAGATAAACGTTCATCATGAGTGCCGATTGTGGTCTTTGGATTGCTAAATATATATTATGTATATTTAACTTTTTCTTTTTCGTAAGTTTTACTTTTAAATTGGAAGTAGAAAAAATTATTTTATTATATTTTATTTTGTAGGTCTCTGGGACGATTGTGTTAAGTGCAGGAATATGGTTGGCTGTCGACAAAGCATCTTTAATTGCTTTGACCAAACTGGCGGATAGTGAAAATATCAATGTAAGTTTACCATAATGTTTTGAGTTTTTCCTTTATGTAAATAAAAATAAAAACAAATTGTACGACTATGACACAAGTGTTTAATGGCGAGAGCTAAGGGCTATACCCTGTAATAAATTTATTCATTTATTCAAATAAAATACTTTTGTGTGAGTCGCTAACGGATCTTTAACAATAATCAGGACTTTTAAACCCTTAAGTAGTGCCCCGTGGCGTAGTAGTTAGCCCAGCTTCCAACTTCGATAAAATCTAATGTTTTTTTTTCAGGGGCACTGCCTTTTGCGAGGAAGTGACAAATCCTCCAAGAGTATCATTGTCATGAAAAGTGCTTCTCACCTTAGTCGTTTGGATTTCACGTAAAATTGTACGTCCCCTCCAATCCCGTAGAACTAACAACACACACGAAAGGATTGGTTGAGAGTTGTAAGTCACTATAGACCGTGGTTCTTCGGAGCTGTCAGTGCCACTAAATTTATTAATTTATTTTTTTAAGTATTTAAAAAAAAGCCAACGTTTTTTCTATGACTATTAACAAATTAAAAACATATAGATTTACCTTTTACAAAAAACCTTTTCAAACTCATAGCCTTTAGATTTTTTTATTTAAAAAATAAGTGTCTCACTGTTCCGATCTCTCCCCTATCTGCCCTTATAATCAATGTTCAAAACACTTTCATGCAATAAAGTTATTACTTACTATTCAATAAAACACAAATATTAATTTTAACATTAGATTCAACAAGTTACTTTCTTTCTCCTACGAAATGGATACTTGTTTGTAAATTTTCAATGAAATATTGTCATGCCTACACTACTTGCTATTTCTTCACTTTCATTTTAATCCATCTTACAACTCACGAGCACTGCGTCGAGCTTGTCGCACTCAATCATCTGCACATGTACTCGTACACCTGTGCTTCCTCAATGTCAAACAATAGATCAACACTTAAAAGTTAAAGTGATCATTTATTTAAAATGCATGTGCAGTGCACACTTAATTGTTATTATGGAGCTTTTCACTTTTGTTAATTTTATTTTTTGTTTGTTTATTATTCTGATGTTAATTTTTTATTACAATTGCCGCACCTTTTGGTAAAGTGTTTGCAGTGTGTATAGTGTACCTTCGAGCAACATTTTTTTGTTGTGAACATTGTTGCATATCTACGATGAAATTTGAGTTATTGATAGTTTTTGCTTTGACAGCAGCTATAAAGAGGTCGGAAGTAAAGCTTTAATCAATTTATATGCATCACCCGGAGTGAAAATCGTGTGTTATGCCTAGGAAGAATTTAACTAGAGCATGAAGAGCTGTTTGCATTTCTGATTTATCAATATTATTGGGCTCGAGGTCTGACAAATATTTTCGAAATTTGATTGAGTTGATTATTTTTAAGCTCGTCTGCAAAAGGGAAATCTGACCATTGTCAAAGTTTTTTATTCCGAAATTTATATTAGTTCGATTGCGAAATTTATAAGTATTTGTTCGATTGCGATTGTGTCGAACTTTTTTTTAACTTGTAGTTTCTTATGCAAATCTTATTCCACTTTACGATTGACCAATTGACACCAATGGCAAGACACTTAACATCGGAATTACACATACAAACCCTTTTTAAAAACTGACAGCCATTTTTTGGCAAATTGACAGTTCTGTTAATTAAGCATAAGCAATAAAATGTTTTCCTATTCCAGCACTCACTTTCAGTTTTAAATACCGATGCAAATAAATTTTTAAAAAGTCTTAAATGATATAGTGCCCCGTTACGTTGTGGTTATTGTGTCGGACTTTCAAACCAGAAGTCTAAATTCAAGCCCAGTTTTCTCTAAAAAAAAAGCTTTTTCAGAGACCTGCTTCTTTCGTGAAACTGATAATTTTTTCAAGAGTCTCATTTAAGTAGTTATTTAGCTGGATTTTGCTGGAGACCTTTGTTTAAAAGTCTTGAGCAAATCCTCAAAAATACCCATGATTTGGCCCGGAGCTGAATTTATTTTTTGAGGGGGGGAAGGGGTAGAAAGAAAGTTTTTTGCAAATTTCTCTGAAGCTATGAACTTTTCGCAAGAAAAATGTGTGGGTAAAAATTGTAGCTTATATGATTTTTTTCACAAAGTTTACATGAGATGTAGGTACTCAATACAGTATTAGCTTTTCCAAATTTTCTTGGAAACGGCTCATACAATTTTGATGAAACTTTGTCTACGAGTCTACGTTATACTTGCTTTTTTGAATAAAAGTGCATTTCAGGATTTTTGCTAAAAATGCACATAACGAAGATTTGGTGTTAATGGCTTCTTACAAATTTGGCCGGAACTTCAAAACTGCTGAATCGATTTCATTTGTATTTATTACGGCACATAACTTTAAATATGCAGCACAAGATGGCATTTAAAGGTTTAAGCTGAACAACATAAAACTAAAAATATGATGATACATAATTTCATGAATGAAAATGTTTGTAGTCCCATAGTTGCAGCAAGAGCAAGTTTGTGCGACCCAGTCATGCATTATATTTTTTTTTCTGTGGATTAAACTTAATGGGAACACCACAAAAAAATAAAGCAAAAAAGCGCCAAATATTAGTGTAAAAATGCAATGTTGTCTAAAAACAGACTTTGTAAAAATTTAACACTTTTTTCTCGAAATTGGTTAATGGTGTACGATGAAAAGTATTTTGTAGAAAATCATGTAAGCTACAATTCATAAAGTTCATAGTTTCCGAGAAATTTGCAAAAAACTGAATTAATTATAATTGTTAAGTTTTTATTTTTTTAATAATTAAAAAAAAATTAAAAATTATATTTTTGTTAATTCAATATTTTTAAAATTTAAAATTTATTAATGGATGTTTATAAAAACTAGATTTAAATAAAAAAAATTCTCAAAAGAGCACTTGTTATTTTTTTATTTTTTTATAAAAAATCGATTTTTTTCAATTGCTATAGATGTTTGTCTGGTTGTTTCGTAGATTTTCTTCAAATTCGGTATGTAGCGCTTGTAGACGATTTCTTAAAAGAGAAACGGTTTTATATCAAAAATCTAATAACTCTTCCCGGCTAAGAAAGCAATCATTTGATAAAAGATCATATGAGTGACTTGTTGCCAAGGATTTCATACAAAATAAAGGGCACGACTGATCGCATAAACTTGCTCTTCTGGCAAAAGTTACCAAGATGCCTATTCTGGTTCTGGGAAAAAATGAAATGAAAATATTGTCACCCTTTCACCCTTATTTCGATTCCCGTTTTATGAAAAAGTAAAACCATTTGTCAAAAATTTTAATTTAAATAAATTGCTTTCACGCTCTCATTCGTTAATTAATGTTTTAGTGAAAGAAATTCGAAATTTGATTTACTGCTATTATCTTGCGTCTGGTTGTCAGAAATGTTCTGGTTGTAACAATAATTGTTATATGCTTGACTGATTTTTTGTATGTAAAGAAAAAAGTTGTAAGTAAAACTTTCCAGTACTATATTTTTACAAATCTGCCTTTAAAGTACCTATTATCTTTGACCCAATTATTAAGAAGGGATTTACTTTAATGCACATAAGTACATCTTTCAGTTTGTCAGCTTAGACAAAAATACACTCTTATTACAAATTACTCTGATGTATTACTTTTCTGTCAAAGGTTAATTACTCTACAACGACTAAACGAAGTCAACTAATTGGATTAAATTATTCTTTATTTTTTTAATTTGTATTTGCAGCACTTTACCCAACCAGCTGTAATAGAGCAGATGGCATATGTGTTAATCGCATGCGGAGCGATAATGTTCGTATTGAGTTTCCTTGGTTATTGCGGTGCGATACGAGAATCTAAATGTCTGCTGACAACGGTGAGTTTAAATATTATGTACTTTATTTCTAATTCGATAAAAAATGTCTTCAATGCATTTATATTGCAGACAATTTTATAGGATTGTATTTTTTTTTTTCATAAAAAAATAGACATTTTATTGAGATTAATTTGAAGTAATGAGATTATTAAATTGATATATTTTCGAACAATTTATATTATAATAAATAATAAGTTGTAAGGCTAGAACTATGAATACACTCGCATTCATTAATTCTCAAAAGTGACAACATTATTCTTCCACGGCATATTTCATTTCACTAATTATACATAGAACTATGTTTAACTTCAAAACTATACCTACGATCATAATTAACTTCGCAATAAATACTCAACTCCCATCCCGAATCAGGTCAGCAAACTTGCTTACATAACTCAAACCAGTATGCGAACTGCCAACCAAATCCAAAACCCATAATGACTTTTTAGCTGTGTCCACTTTATTTTTGTACATTCGCTGAAATCCATGGTCCACGGAACACACTCTTTCTGGCCATTGTCAGTATTGTCATTTTATGGGGCCATAAATACCTACACAAGACTTGACCATCATCGTCCCTTTCCAATTTACCTTTTGAATTTCAGTCACTGCCGAAGTTTTTCACTGCCACCAGATGGTGGTGTGCAAAAAGATGAACGAACTCAACAAAAGCAATCTCCAGCGATATGCTTGCCGCGAACGTAAACATTAATTGGCAACAAATAAAATAAAAAAGGATTGAAACCCAACTATAGCTCGTCTCGCCTGGGTGGGCAGGGCTCCCAGACTGCTGTATGTAAATGTAATGTACACCTGCACTTTGCCATTTTCGTTGGATTTGTGAAGAGAAAGATACTTCACCATTGTAGTTTACTGCCTCGCTAGATGGCAGTTTAGCTTCATTTGCGTCCCGCAACAATTTCTAAATAAATCTCTTTGGATATTTTCTTGAAATTAACTTTGGCTTATTCAAAGCAAGTTCATTTCCTTATGAATACCATGATACTCATTCCATAGACCAGAAGCTACCGGAATAATTGCAATTGTGCTATGCGCAAAAGATACTGTATCTTGGACTCCATGTCCATATTTGTGCAATACCGGTGATTTATGACGGTCTATTGGTCTGTTTCTCCTCGAATATAGGCTTTTCTTTATTATTATTTTTTTTTTCATTTGAAATTGATAGTGAAAAGGCGGAAGACTTTTACGGTCCGCTATGTCCAAGTAATCGATCGCTATTGATAGTTGCAATAGATATTTTAATCTACTGTAAAATAATAAAGATGTAGAAATCTATATTTACCTTAAGGGACATAGCCATTGAGTTATTTAATTACTGAGTTATTTTTAAATAGTATGCTGGCTGGTTTGTTAATAAATTACAATCGTTATAGCCCAATAAAATTAGAATTTTACTTCGAAAAAATTCAGACAAAGCTGGATTTTGATAGTAACCTTAATTTTTCTGTCTTGAGCAGATCCTCAAAAGTACCCATCATTTAGCCCGGGAGCTAAATTTTTTTGAGGGGGGGTGGGGAAGTGGTCGAAATACAGTTTTTTCAAAATTTCTCGAAAACTATGAACTTTTTGCAAACAAATGTTTTGGTAAAAATTGTAGCTTAAATTATTATGTAAAAAAAAACACTTTTTATCGTACGATCAACCAATTTCGAGAAAGAAGTGTTAAATTATTGCAAAGTCTGTTTTTAGACAACATTGCACTTTAACACTAGGCGCTTTTTGCTTTATTTTTTTGTGGTGTTCCCATTAAGTTTAATCCACAGAAAAAAAATAAAATGCATGACTGCATGGGTCGCACGAACTTGCTCTTGTTGAACTTCAAAACCGGAACTTCAAAACGGCTGAACCGATTTCATTCATATTTGGTATAAGTATGACTCATAAATTAAATATGCAGCACAAGATGGCATTAAAAGTTTTAAGCTAAACAACATAAAACGAAAAATACGATGCTACATAATTTCATTAATCGAATTTTTTGTAGCCCCATCCCACCATGCTTTTTATTTATTTTTTTCTGTGGATTAGGCTTAATGGGAATAATAAAACAAAAAGCGCCAAATACTAGTGAAAGAGCGCAATGTTGTCTAAAAACAGGCTTTGTAACAATTTAACACTTTATTCTCGAAATTGGTTAATGTTACAATGAAAAGTGTTATGGCCTTTTTTGTAGAAAATCATATAAGCTACAATTTTTACTAATAATTTTTTTCTGCAAAAAGTTCATAGTTTCCGAGAAATAAGCAAAAACTGAATAATGAAAATCTTTCAAAATATTATAATTATAAGATATATTTAAAATTATATTTAAATTTATTATGTCGTCGTTATTTTACTAATAAAATATTTTGGACCTAATAGACTTTTATGCTAGGGGCCATCTAAAGAAACTTGTGAACCGCACATTTGGAGGTTCTTACATTTACTAAGTGTCTATTCTGTTACCCTAACAATAGTCGCCAACAAAACAAATTATCAATATTTAATGTATTTTATTGGCTCTAAAATCGATATTTCCTAGACAAGATCGTAAACAAAACAAAAATCATATATGTTTACGACTGTTGTCAGGGTAACAGAATAGACAACTAGTAAATGCACGAACCTAAAAATTTGTTATTCACAAGTTTCTTAAGATGACCAGGCGGTGATTTTCAGCATACTATAAAAATGTATATACAATGGTTTCACCAAAAGATGTTCATGGGGAAAAACGCATGTCGATGTCGATATTACAATTAAAACTGCAAAATTTCTGCTTTTTTCCGGTTTTTTCTCTATGACTTTTTTTCTTAGGATTTACGGCAAAAGCGTCCAACTATGTTTTGTAGAACGTTAAATTTGCTACAATATTGACCATGAAATCATGTTTAAATGTCACGTCGTTACCGATTTTTTTGAAGAAAATCATTGGAGCCGTTTTCGAGAAAATTAAGGTTCTTGGTTATATGGCAGGTACCGCTATTTTTTCCGTTAAAATTTCAATTTCTCCTCTAAGGAATGGTCCACAAACCCTACATACCAAATTTGAAGCAAATCGGTTCAGCCAATTTAAAAAATTACCCCTTTTTTGGAGCGCCATATCTCGGTAACGACGTGACATGAAAACATTTTTGTACAACCAATATTGTAGATAATTTAACGCTCTACAAAACATTATTAGACACTTTTTCCGTAAAACGTAAGAAAAAAAGTTATCGAAACCCCCACCCCCCTTCTTTTAGCACATGTCATCATTAGTTTGATTTTGGAAAAAAGTTCATACATGTGCCGTTTTTCAATTCAATAACTATTATTACGCACTTATTCATTGGATAGGTATTCTGTTGCAAGAATAAGTCTCTACCGACTGATACAACAATAATTACGTACCCCAACTTCTTCGTCAATCGTTTATTTAAAATATTTCGCTAATTGTTAACCAAAACCAGTTTCTTTCATATTATTATTAAAAACTATTATCGGGCACAACATTTTGAATATCAAAACCAGTAGTTAATTCATTTAAAATGCTGCAAGAGTCCGGGAATGATAATTTTTAAAACTGAAAGTGGTATTATTATGTTTGTATTTATTTATAGTATTATAGTATGTATCTACAACCCTGTTATCCTTAATGTAAGTTAGATGCACATATAACGATGGATATCTGCTCATCTACATTTAATGTAGATTTAATGGGACTTGGTGTACCAATGTATACAACACTTTGAATATTTTTCAAGGTTGTCATGGTAAATAAAACACATCTCCTCACATAATCACATATTTACAATTTTTTTTAAGCGCTTGGTATAGAATTTGTTTGCTTTTAATAATCTATTACTGAACCAGGATATATTGCAATAACAATATGTTTTACCCTTATTAATATAGGTAGATACCTATATCTTTGCTGTGTAAATTAGATTAAGTTCAGAAAATCATTATTTATTATCGGCTTAGTTAGTTTATCTAAATATTAGTTTTAGTAATAAATATAATTAGCTAGTCACGATTTTTCCACATTCAAAGGTTAAATTACATTCAAAGGTTAAAAACGAAAAAAATGAGTATTTTATTTAAGTCATGAAGTTGCATTTAACCTTCTCTTCGCATAAACATGACAGTCGGAACTATTTAGTTCGAATGAAAGCTATTATCCCTGATGTTTGCCGAATAAATTTGAAGAGCCTAAATTGTCAATATAGACGTTAAGCTACAAATATGTAGTGCTGATGACTGTTGGATATAGATAAACCTCTAAAACTAAAATAATGTCATCGTGTGAATAACAATTAATACTTAAGAAATTGTAAGGCGCTAACTATAATTAATACAATTTTAAGTATGCATCTATAATAATGTTCTGCACCCATGGCCACAAAAATTAGTGTGACCTTCAAATCAATGATCCGATGCACGTAAAATGTTATAACAAAACTACTTTCAAAATGTTAACCTAATTTCAAAATTCAGCAAAAACACCGACTAATAACTTATTCTTGAACAACTTTTGTTGTGCAACAAGCATTCACACAAAAAAAAAATAGAAAAGGCGATGACCCGTTCGCACAACTTAATGGCCATAAAAAATATAAATTTCGTACCCAACAAGTTAATGGATCTTCTTTTTATTTTTATTTGAATTAGTTTTATTAGTTTTGGTTTGTTTTACACATAAAACTGTTATAGACATAGAGAAGCCCCACATAGTTCCATTAAAAAAAAAACCCATATCATTGTCAAACTTGTTGAACAAGTCTATTGTTGCTAACTCTACAGTTAATCATATTCTATTTTTTTTTTTTACAAGATTAAAAACATTTGAAATCAGTTGAAAAATTAATTATCGTAAATATCTTAAACAACAATAGATGTCGGGCATAACAGTGATTGTTATCGCATCCAAAAACAATCAACAATGTGATAGATTGGTACTTGGGAGAAACAATCAAAGTCGTGATTGTAGAATCTCACGCTGAAAGAGTTATTTTATTTTGTTGAAGCTATTGAAGTTGTAATGCATTGGCCTTTGCTTTTTTGCCAGTGGTAAAGAGGCATAACAACTGCTTTTCATTGACAACTTTCACAACAGCTCCTTGAACTCAAATTACCTTTGAACTTGGAAGATTATGGCTTTGAGTTTGGCATTCGTTTTTATTTGTAAACATTGCGTTTCATCGTGTTTAGAAGGTTGTTTAAATTGCTGTTCGTAGTGTGTGAAAGACCGTAAAAAAATTAGCTATGTAACTTATAGTCTTGACATTCAATTTTCATAAGAACTGAGAATTATAATGAGATCCGACTATTTCCGAGTATAAATAATTATTATATATACTGGAAATGGCAGATTTACAAAAAGAAATTGACTTAATGTGAGATTTCACGTGATCAATACCTTTCACAACCCGCTGTTTGTGTAAAATTTTGACATCGGATAAAGTATTAAACAAGTAAAAGAAAGAATTCAACTTACGTCCAAAGTATATAGTAAGACTTAAGAAAGAATCCTTCACAGTGCCTAGATGTAGGTAAGGCTCTGAAGTAAGTTGATGTCAATCCATTATTTAGGAGACTCACATAAATCTAATCCGAGGCATACAAATATTACAAATTGTAAACAGACCTATGATTTGTCTGTTTACAATTTGTAATATTTGTATGCCTTATATAGTCCAGTCGGAGGTAAATGAAACTTTCAGCCGTTGTTTTTTGAATTAACAATTCCTCAAGTTTTGGCTCTGTAAACCCTGTGCTAAAAGGGGGAGGGGAGGAAACTGCAAAATTTCGATCTTTTTATGGTTTTTCTTCTATAACTTTTTTTTCTTACGTTCTACGTCAAAAACCGGGTATGTTTTGCTAGCTACAATATTGACTACCTAAGCATTTTCGTATGTCAAGTCGTTACCGAGATATGGCGCTCCAAAGAAGGGTAATTTTACAAATTTTGCTATGCCAACAAAATTGAAAAAATTTGTTTGCAAAATTTGTAAAATTATTCTTTTTTTGGAGGAGCGCCATATCTTGGTAAAGACTTGACAATTGACATATAAACTTGATTGTATAATCAATATTGTAGCAAATTACTTTGAAAATTAATTTATTATAAACCAAAGTTTTCCGAGAAAATAATGGTATGCCAGAATTTTTTAAATATTACAATAGGTACATATATTTAACAATTTTGTTTTACCAAAATCGTAGGTAGGTACAGTTTTCAAAACAATCGCAATTTTTTTCAAACAACTTTTTTGAAATATTTGTAAGAAAAAATCGGAGTATGCCAATTTTAGCTAATTAATAATTTTCATGCTAAAATAATATTTCAAAAAAAAAAATCATGAATTCGTTTTCAAAATATTAAATTTTTAAAAACAAAATTTGTTTAATAAATCTAATTTAATTAGGAAACGTAATTATAAACTTAAGTAAGTAATTATCGTTTGGCTATCTAGATCTTTTCAGAAATAAAATTTGGTGTAGATCCGCTCAGTCGTTAATGAGAAAGTCAAAATTTAAAAAAAAAAACTGTTACATGACAGATACCGTTAAAACTGTTCACAAAGAAACATATTTCAAACTATCTGAAAGGTGTTTAATGTCGTGTCAAATTTTATCAAAATCGTTAGATCCGTTTTCGAGAAAAACAAACCGTTATATTATATGGCAGGTACCGTTAGTTTAAGGCCTAGAATGAAAGTTTAAGGCCTAGAACGGCCCAACCGCATTGAGGCTGCAGATGCCAATGACAGACAAACTGACAGACAGAATTTCCAAACCAACTGTTTTCGGTTTTGCTAGCATTGTAATGTCATGTTTGATTGTTATCTCAAAACTTTTTATTGCACGAATTCATAACTTGCCACATAGTACCTATAATCGCAAGTAAAAATTACAGCTGATTGAACAGATGTAGCTTCAACAATATGGCCGCAATCAGCTGTCAAAGTTCAAAATCCTCATATGATTGAGCCTTTAGTTTTGAATCGTCAAAATTTATCGCAATGACAGCTAAACGATTACAATTTGAAAATGATGCGAAAATTAAAATTAAAACTGTTGAAAGACCTTTCAAGTAAAATAACATTGGCCAGATCGCCACTTATATTCTAGAGTAAATTTGAAACCTTAACGGTCCTAGGAAGAGTTAAAGTGACTCTTTCTGAGACTCTATATAGATATTTTAAAATAAGGAACCAACCAAAATTCTCATAACTAATATCAAATGCTATCATTTCACTTATATAAATGTTCGGTAATTCTTAGAAAATCTATATGAATTTTAAGTGTTAATTGTTAAATTTGCATAATCCCAAATAAAAAAAAAACTTAAAAATATGTCTTGAATTTATAACAATTTTGTTCATTCTATTTTTAGTATGGCGTTTTTATGATTTTGCTGTTGGTAACGGAATTTGCAGTTGGTGGACTTGCAGCAGCATACAAAGATAGGGTAAGATACTTGAGACAAAGTTTATAATTAAGTACTTTTTTTTTTGAAATAATATTCTTTAATTCTTAGGCAAGAAGTGAAACGAAATCTTTCTTACAATCTACTATTACCAAGTATTATTCAACTGGTGAACACACAGATGCTGTCACTTTGATGTGGGATCAAATGATGGGAACATTCTCTTGTTGTGGTGTTGAAAACTATCGTGATTTTGATTCATCTGATAGCTGGAAAGCAAACAAAAACAATCGAACAATTCCTGAAGCCTGTTGCGTACTCACAGACATTGCCAAGACAATACCCCGTGATGAAACCTGCGCTACAAATCCCTCAAGCGAAAATAGTTACTATGAGAATGTGAGTAGCATACTTTGCTTTTTCTAATATAATTCTTTTTTTTTTAATTAATATTTTTTTAATTTTTAGGGCTGCTATAATGCCTTCATTGACTGGATCCTACTTCACAAAGAAATCGTCCTTGGAGTTCTTCTTGGAGTTGGTATTGTCCAACTCCTGGCAATATTCCTCGCATTTTGTCTTTGCAAATCTGTTGCAAAGTATCATGGTATGAGACTGTAGATATTTTTCAATTAAGTATTTTTTTTACCGTCGAAACATAAAAAAACCTTTTAATAGCCATGTTGTTTCGATTTGAATTTAAAATCACAGTTACAAATATTTGAAGCAATACTTTAGTTTTAATTTTCCAAAAAAATAAATTTTACTTGAAAATAGGTTTTTTCAAGGAAAGTACCTGTACTTCAACAATACTTTCCTTTTTAAACTCGAATTGATCGAATATTGTTTATGTAGTAAGTTATTATATTTAAGAATCACTCTCGAACATCACTAATTTTTTATCTATTCGATGACGCTCTTAAGCTACACCTCAAGTAGTTTAGATAGAAATACTTTTTTTATGAATTCAAATAGTTTTGAGGTTGATAATTTCTAAACAAAACAAAAATTTAATATACATATAAATATTATTGTACATTCAATGAATTCAAAATAAATATTACATACAAGTATTCAAAACATAATAATTAATTATGTAAAATAGAATATTTTTAATGAAATAAAAATATGTGTATAATAATCATCTCTTTAGATTATAAGTGTTACGATAGACTTGTTTCTATTATTATAAATGTTATATAAAAATCAAAATAAAAACATACTAGGTTTTACATTTTTGTAAGAAAATTTTGTAAAATAATAATTTTTTATATTGTTATGAAAGATTTCGTGAATAATTATCAATAATAAATAATGAATTTTCTAAAAAATAAAAATAAGCTTGTGTATTTTTTGAGAAAATGTAAAAACAAAAACGCCAAAATATACGCTGTGTTTCTTTTTATACAAGTAGAGACCAAGACTATTCAATGCTAGCAGAAACAGGCACTGTTTGTGATCTCAATAAAAATAACCAAAAGGCATCCAAGAATACAATCCAAAGTGTAAAATGTACTAGGTCTTTGCAGACTTTTCTCAATGACAGTGAAAGCTTTACAGAATAGCATAAGTAATAAACATAAACATAAAATAATAAGTTTTGGGGACAATACCTTTTGTGGGTGGGGATTATACAACCACACAAGATCTCCCGCTTTAAATGTATTCGCTGTTGCATTTGCATCATAGCGTGTTTTCATTCGGATTTTGGTCACTGGCTACCTTGATTTTAATCCTCATCTTGTCATGAAGGTCAGTGAGTTTTAACTTTAGGTACCTCTTCACCTTGTTGTTCGCCTATATGAAATCTGAATTTCGCTAGGCAGCCGGATCAGAAATAAGATTTCTGATGGAGCGAGGCCTGTAGTGTTGTGCATGTGCACCGCATTTCATTAAAAATAAAGGAATATGTTGGTTCTAGTCCTGATGATAGTCAGCTAACTACTATGAACATGTGTTCCTTCAGAGTCATGTTGATTTTTTTTTTTGATTCGCTGCAACGAATCTGCTAACCTAATTGATCCACAATTGTTTTGGCTTCTCGGTTTCCACTGACATAACAGAATTGTAGGTACTGTTGTATTTTACTTTGAAATTTTCTACCGGGTCACTTGGTAGCTGCACAAGTGTCGCATTTTCCCACATCTACCTTTGCGTATAGCCAGTAGAAACGTTCTCGAATTTTATCCAGAGTCTTGCTGATGCCCAATTGGACTCCAGAAGATCCATCATGCATCTCGTAGAATGCCATTAACGTTTTTCTAAAGCACAACAAGCTGCATCACATTTATAGGATTTACCATCTGCATGAATGGAATTCCACTGTGCCCAATAAGCTATGAGGATTTTCCTTCTATCAGAAATGTTTTCCTATTCTGGTTTCTCTTCGTGTTATTTCCAAGTCTAGAATGAATTCGATCTCCTTGCTGAGCATTCCTTACCTCCTCGTTACTCTAGCCTTCAATGGGTTCAGCTCTCCCTCGCTGAACGGTAACGGTTTCATTTTGTTTGTGGCGATGGCAAGTGCAAATCTTTATACAGTCTTGCTAAATGGTCTACGAGGTAGTCCATCTGCATTCGAATGTTACTTTCCTTTTCGATGCTGAATTTCTGAATTTCATAGTCATACGTCTTACTCTGAAGTCAATTCATCTTGCACAGCCCCTTCGTTTTTCTGGATTGCGATGAGCATCTCGCAGCCTCTGTAACACATCTCTTAAATTTTCACAGTGCTTGTGAACTATTTTCCCAAACACGATGACATTATCCAAAAAGACTAGACAGGCTTTCCAATTAAATCCTTGCAGTACGCAAAGACTGGAGTTTTGCACAGGCTGGAGTGTTGCACAGGCCAAAAGGCATTACTTTGAACTGCCATAATCTATTACCTTCTTCCGCGGTTCTGAGTGAATTTTAACCTGCCATTAACAACTCTTCCGAAACAACTCGATTTCAAAAAAGCCTTTGATCCCGTCAATCAGTTTTTGTGATGTTATTTGGAGATCGCTTGGTGCTAGAGGCTTTTCTGATAAAATAGTTGCTATTAAAGAGACCTAAAACAGCGCAAAGTGCTTCGTTTTGCACAATTGACAGCTTTCCTATGCTTAGCAATTAGCAAGCTCGTCCAGAGTGGTTTAGCACAGAACTTCAATTTTCATTCAAGAATTTCGATTGGTTTTGTTTTTTTAATGTGCCACTCGTTTCAACAAAATGGGGAGATGAATGCACACCAGCCGTAACCAACAACTAGCTGATTATTGTGAGACAGGAGATAATAGCGTAGGTCACTTCAGTTAAACCATTTGTGTAGTTATCTGGCACTCAAAGGTGGAACAGACCTGAACGTCAGCAACAGAACATCTATACTTCCTTGTGCATTCGAAATGCTTTCTTAAGTGTAGAAAAAAAAATATCGCTTCGTACAAAGTTAAAACTCTTTGAATCCAACGTGAAATCCGTGCTGTTTTAAGCCCTGTGAAACGTGGAAAAGCTCTACTACCCATTTCTTCAAAGATTTCTGACGAAAGAGGAATGCAAATATCATCTCTGATGACTGCTCTTATCGATGATGAGTTTTGATTGCCATAAGCCTGTGAAATAAGAGTTTTGAAATTGCACAGTGGTAGTGCTAACTTTACGGACATTTAATGAGCCTTCAAACAAAACATATGTAGTATTGTATATGCTTCCGAAAATATATAGGAAGGTATGTAAATATTATTTTTATTGTTTAAAAATGTTAAATAACAACAACAAAGTGTTTCATTTGAATTTGTAAGATTTTCTATTTATTCACAAAATTCTTTTTGTTTTAGAGATTAATTTTTATATTTCTTTATAGTTTTGACGTCGAACATAAATTTTGTTGTTAGTTGATTTTTATGTTGATGTTTAATTCAAAATAAATTGAATTCTTTGTGTATGCTTTCGCCAAAATTTACTATAAACGTGAAGGATATAATAATAATAATAATAATAATACATAATTTACAAATGATTAAAATCAAATTATAATAATAATAATAATTAATAGATCGTACACACCACCAGTTTGTGATTTAACAACAAAGTAAAGTGTACAGTGAGTAAACGCTTACAAAACCTTTTTTCTCTTACAACAGGCTCTTTTCGATGAAAGTTTATGAAGAAGGTCATCAAGTTTTTTTTTTAGAAGAATATTTCTTTTATACATATTTGTTTGTTTGGCTTAAATATAAAATTAACTTTAAACATAAATAATACCCAGAGGAATATGGTTTGAATATTTTATATTCCTATGTTCACCACATAATTCTAGTATTTTTTTTTTAATTTGCAGTTCTATTATGTATTTGCTTTTAGTAAAATATGTTTCGTGTTGTTGTTGTTCTTGTTTTTAGTTGTAGTGTATCATTATTTTTTAATTGCCTTTGTTTGTTTTTAAGGGGAAAAGGACGTCTTTTGTTTGAGGTTTCTTATTACCCTTTTGAAGAGTTTTTTTTTATTCGCTATTAATTTGAAAACTTTAAAGAAATAATTATGACTATAACTATGAAGATTGCAAGTAGGATGGACGCCAAGATGAGTTTCTTCTTTCGGATTTTATTCTAAAACCCAAAAATAAACAAACATTCTCAATTGAAGTGAATAGCATTTTAAGAACAAACCTTGTATTGGCTCGCTTTGCGAAGATTGTCTGAACCTGATGAAACGAACACACTGGTTTGCTCCACAGAAGACTCAATCGAATCAACAACCAATCCCTGCTCATAGACCATAGCACCAAGTTTCTTATAGATTTCGTTTACACCAAGAATATTGTCCTAGATAAGAGTATTTAGATTTATTTATTGATTTATGAGCAATGGTTTAAATTTTACCTCTAATTCTCGAATAGCACGTTCTTGTTCCTCTAAAGCTTGTAAATCAATTTCCTCTTGCATCTGAGTTTGTTGCTGATTCTGTGATCCCTTACGATTGAAGAAGTTATCTTCGAAGAAGGACTTATTGTTTTGACTGCCATTGCTGCCTGCACTTCCGTTGCTATTTGAACCAGGTGGTTTGGCGATATTGTAATTGTTTGCTCTCGCCTGTCGAACTGCGTTCTTTTCAATGTCCACTGTTTTGCGCTGAAGGGCCTGGAAAATCAAACAAATATTTGTTATTCTAAAATAGAAAAATGTTTAACATTGAATTTATTTATGTATGTGTCTGTATTGGCCTGCTCTTATAAGATTTTCAATACTGTTCCCTTGAATTTGCCATTAAATTCCGACATTTATTACTTATCATATGCCAAAACACGATCTGACAACAGAGGTTTCGAGTGCGTTAGTGGAAGGCAGAGCTGAAGTCAACAAAACGACAACAAAACTTGTGTTTGGAGGATCTTAATTTCTTCACTAGACTTGTTACAAAATCACCTGGAAATTTTCTGACGGTCGCACCAAAAATCAAGTCGACTTCTTCATCATACAAAAGAGATAGAGGAAATCACAGTGAGATTTTAAAAACGAGATAGAAAATGAAATGAGGTTGACGCAGTTAGTGATCAGCTCCTGCTTATGCCTTTTTGCGGTTACGAACAGCTGATGTTCAACGTTTTTCAGAGATTACAATAAGGATAACAGCTTTCAACACAAGCGCTCTAAACGACCAAAATATTCGCCAAAAACTTCGCAAATCCACTCACTTAACAATTAGATGTTAATGCTCAGTTACCTATTATTGAGTATTGATGCTATGTGACCATTCATTAAGATTGACAAGAATAATTAGAGATTCTTAAGCACCTGTGACAAAATCAAAAAAATAGAATGTTACTAAATATAAAGTTAAATGCTGAAAGTGATGTTCATTGGAAACTGGCCTTAAAGAATGAATACGGAGCTCATAAGACAGTTGAACTTTCTGTGAGACTTGATAAGTGGAAAAGGTTGGACAAACTTTAAAAGAATGGGAACGACGCTGCAGGAAGAGGTAAATCACGGGACATGTACAAAATAAATAAGGGGTGGAATCGGCTAGGTGATTTGTGATAAGTGACAGTAGAAATCTACACTTTCGGTCATCACAGTGATAGCTAAAAACCAATCACCTTACGCAGAAGGAAAACTCAATGTGATCACAAGTGGTGATCAAAAATGTGACAATCAACTATCATCTTACGCTATTCCACTCAGGATTTTGACTTAATTGTTAATATCGATAATTAAAGAAGTTGCCAGTTTAAAGAAACAAGGAGCATGTATCTAATTTAATTGAATGACATTTTATTGAAAACAGCTGTGGAGACGGATTAATCGCAATGGGACGGTCTTATAGGGAGTATAAACACAAAACATTTAACAATTGCAAACATCCAAACTGCAAAAAAAAAAAATACCTACAATTGCAAAGAAAGATCATCCGTTAATGTTAAACTTAAAGTTATTGTTATAACTAATTGATCAAAGATGCAATAGTGGCTTCGGTGCAATAGTTTTTGCCGAGATGGTTTACTTCGGGACTGCAGAGCTGTAAATAGTGCATTACTTTGGTGACTTATGAAACGTATGCTTTGACTGAAAGTAATACTGTGATACTGGGTCCATTCTTTAAGTCACTAAAAAGTACTTGACACTTTAACGATTTTACTTGCAGTTAAAAAGTCTTTTAATAGCAAAATAGTAAAAGTTTCGGAGACTGTTTAGTGACTTAAAGACTGGAACTAATAACAAACACTTTATTCGCTAAAATAAAAACTTGTCCACTTTATTTTCACCAAAACATCGATTTCCACTTTAGATTTTTACCAAAACTTCGATAAATATTTTTCTGCACAATGTAAATATTGTGTTCAATATTAGAGAATAATAATTCAGTATATCCATGTTAACCACCACGTGAGGTTAGTTTTAACCGGTTGTGATTACCGGTAAGCGTTTTAAAGCTCTTTTCGATGCTTGCATCTACTTATCGATTTTCAGAATCCAAGAACGGGTTAGATTAGAATAAAATCGCATTAAACATATATCCAAAATCTTTTACCAACAATCGCATAAAACTTAGACTCAAGAAAAAACAACTGGTTTTTATTATTAACTTTAAAAACTTATGAAAAGCAGTGTTTTAGTTCAAAAGACTGCAGTACCTACCCAAAATACGGAGTTTTGCAAAATACTAAAGTAAAGTACAAATCGAAACCAATGCCATCGATTTGTTCACAACATTCTTTAATTTCTTGGACCAACTGGCAACAAAATCATCGAATCATTAGAAACAAAAAGGGCTGAGCAACTTGTCATTAAAGCGATGAAGACACAAACTGACGGAAAGCTGGGAACAAGGACAGTTTCTTGGATGCTGAGACGAAATTACAAGCGGTTCTACTACAGAGAAGAACAAAGTAAGAATAGAATCAGTATCATCCTTGCGGAAGAGTAATTTGGTAGCGTCTTTGCTATTTCAACGTCGTGACGTGACCAATTTATATCTCTGATTTTGGTGATCACTTATTCTTATGATTCAAGTTGTGAACAATCAAAAAAGATAAATGTTGGCTAGCTTTAAGCACATCTCATAAGATGAACATTTGTTTGTGGAAGAAGATTTAAAATGACTTATGAGGACGATGATGGTCTGGTATACGGCATAAGATGTTGATCAACTAATCTTTTACACGCGCAGATGAGACACTCACAACATTTCATCCGTCTACTGCTCTCTAGTTTGACTTTAATGTTCATTGATTTTTATTTAATTATTTAAATTTTAAAAATGTTTGTTTGTTTTGATGTTTGATCGTTTATTTTTTTTAATCTGTTCTAAGTAACGTAAGTTGTATAATTATTAAACCATATGCTAACATGTTCTAATTATATCGCATTTTATTATGTGTTAATAAAGATCCAATGAAGAGGACAGAAATCTCTGTCGAAACGTTGGGAAAATCAATGTAAACTTTGTTTCATTGTCACTACTAATGACCAAATAAGCCGAAGGAAGAATAAGATTATCCAAAATCCACAATTACAATCTAAATTGATCAAAACAAATTTCAAAGATGAAACACAGTCAATTCCCAATTACTTACAGCAGTGGAGGGAATGAATATCAGATTGATTAAAATCTGGTAGATAATTTCATGAAGCAGCTTATGAAAGATTGTAAAGTGATACTGGGAGAGGCGATCAGAAACTTCTGTCTGATGAAACCAAGTGTGGCAATCTGGTCACATCAAAAGGCAAAGCATTTATTTCTAACATGAAACAAATCTTCTGTGTCACACCATCAACAAGCAACTGCACAGACTTTTCTGATCAGATTCCTTCTGCTTAGTGTATTCGCAGTCAAGCTGCTTGTCCTTCTATATATCTATATATCTGCTCTGGTTTTGCTTTTTTTTTACCATGGGGCCTTTATTATGTTCTTTTAGGATTTTACACCACTTTGACTAAATTTTGAGAAAATGCTGGAATGCTCCGTTTTTCTTGTTTTCAGCGGATATTCAACAGTTTTCTTCTTAAAGTTCCCCCAGATTTATCTGAATCCAGGGACTCATTTAAAAAGATTATACGGTAGGTTTCAACACAATGTATTCGATTCTATTCATAATCCCGCAGAAACGTAATAACTAAATGCAATTCTTTTATATTATATCTTTAGATAAGAAAGTAATAAAATAACAAAAATATCAACAAAGCAATTATTATCAAATATCAGCTTCAAAGGCGTCGCAACTTATCTGCAATGAGTCAACTCACCTGGAAAGATGTTAGGGCCGAAGTAAATTCATCTACTAGTCGATCGCGTTGAATCTTCAAATGACGATCTTTGCACTTTTCGACTTCTTTCAATTGACTATTGGTATCGGAGACCAACTGATGCGTGTAGGTCATAATTTGATGCCTTAAGAGAAAGAACAAAATTACATTATAACCTTGGCACACGAAGCCTTGAATGCGCTTTTCTTTTCAGTCGTTACTTACAATTGCTTTTTCAAATCGGGCGAATCCTGTGGGGTGTTGAATTGATTAACCATCCGTTGCATTGTTGATACTATAAAAAGAAGTTTTTTTTAGTTTCTCCTTGTCTAGAAACCTGAGGGGAGTTTTTACCATTTTGCAAAATCTTTTGTATGCTCGTGGCGATTGTCTGCGCCAGACGCTGGAAATCAATTTCCGTGAGTCCATTCTCAACTGGGTGCATATCCATTTTGACTAATTATTTACTTGTTTTGTTATTAAATTAAACAATTTGAAAAAAAAATATACTACGTATTTGTGATTGGTATGTATTTGGAATGTTTTTTTCTTTCTTCTACTGTGGAAAGTGAACACGAAATGAAGGGCGAGAAATAAAGAAAATTATTGATATCACAAAAGAATGACGAAGTGGTGGTGTTTGTTTTTACAAGTTCCACATTGATGCAAAGTGCAAATCCTTCGATAGAAGGAAATTTAGGTTGACAAATTTAATTATTTAATTACTAATATAACTTTTTGTCGTAACAATGGAGCGAACAGAAAATTTTTCTTCTTTTTTTTTTGTTTTTAATTTTTCGTTTTAACTTTTCGGATGACACATTTGTGTTTCCAGTTGAATGTCAAAATATAAATGCAGCTCTGGAATGTTTCGTTAAGTGCATAACTTCACTAGT
Organism: Baccha elongata; assembly: GCA_951217065.1. Classification (NCBI taxonomy): domain Eukaryota; kingdom Metazoa; phylum Arthropoda; class Insecta; order Diptera; family Syrphidae; genus Baccha; species Baccha elongata. The sequence continues at coordinate 178,688,164 of OX578272.1, forward strand.
TTTATAAGGTTGGTTGCACATCTAGTACATGAATCGATGCACTTTTTGTACGACTCACAGGGGCTTAAGGGCCAACCATAATAGTCGTAAGCAAACGAAAGCTAATGTCATAGTTCTACGTCAAGTTTCCTTAAGTGCCACCATTACCTTCAGTCGACCATAATGGTGGAACGCACACGCAAGCCAATTTCACATGTATTTGGCTGGCTGTCAGATTTACGTACGTAAAATGCGCTCTGGAGCGCTCTTTACGTACGGAGGCAAAAGTGAACGAAAACTTGCCGAAACTGAGCAGTCCGACATTATGTGCGCACTATACGATTTGCTTGTTCTCGCTGATTACGTACGGCGCTGTACGTGCCATTTCGTCTATTATGGTTCTGCCTTTAAACGTTTTTAAACATTTCTTCAGAAATCGATTTGAAGTTTTTTTTTTTAAAAGCCGACCTTTTTATCTTTGGTAAAGTGTAACGATTGGTTATATCAGCTGGTAATTATAAACTGTAATTTTTAGTCCAATTTTCATGAAAATTACCTGCTAATATTAGTTCAAATAACAGTTTATTTTTGTATTAATAAGACTTTTTGTATTTTCATCTAAGTCTTTTCAGCTCTGGTTAAATTTAACCATTTGTTATTTTAGCTGGTAACCATAGAAACACAGAAAATAAATATGGTTAACAACTGAAATAACGAGAGCTGAAAATACTGGCCCTAAAAGAATTTCGCTAACCATTCAATTGCGCTGGGTTAACCACGGAAATTCTATATTTTGCGAATATTTTAGAATTCTGATAAATACGGCAGCTTGATATATTATTTTTAAGATTTTTATTCTTCCTGGCAACATTTTTGATGTGTTCATAGGAAAATAATGTTAATAGAACACCTGCTTATAATACCCCATACATTTTGCCTACAAACCGACTTTTCCTATTTTGCTATTATGCTCATATATTGATCCATGCTTTCAATCGGAAATTGACCGCATTTCTATCCTAATAGTCTGTAAATGGAAATTCATAAACAAAGATATGTTCTCGTCATATTTTCATCACCATTTTTGACAGGTTCCTTCCCCATTTTTAGAGAGAGAGAGAGAAAATCATAATAGGCGTGTTTTGTTGGTAAGTGTTTAGTCACTTTAGCAAAATTTTGTATGGGATACGAAAAGTGGCGATAAATTGGTCAGTAATTAAAGTGAACATAAAAGTGAAGATAAAATCTTGAAATGCCTGGAAAGTTTTGGCGCGAAATATAATGTCAATACATTTTTTGCTTAAAGGTTGGTGGCACCTATGACAGCTTAAGACATGAACTCCATATACAATGAATATTAATGGATGTGTTCATTGTGTTTTCCTTTAGGGCCGCGTTTTGCGGAAAAGTAAGAAGCTTTCAACTTACGAAAGTTGCAAGAAAGTTGTGATGATTTTGAACTTTTCGCTTAAAAACAAATAAAAATTGGTCAAAGTGGATCTTTAAATAAAATTATATAATTTGGAATTTAAATTGGTAATATTTAAGCTAAATAATGATTATTTATCCGGTTTTTATTTGTTTGTAGTGGAAGGTAGGGTACAAGTTGACCAACTCGGCATATTTTGCAGACACATCCATAAAATTATTTGAAACTTCGGCTTGGCATAAAGTTAAGAATACCAACTTTGAAATAAAATAAAAAAGTGGATACAAAAGTGAATATAGCGTTTCATTTATTGGTTCTTTCCAGTGCTGACTAACTAAAAATTACCAACAAAACAACTCTAATGAAGAAGTTCTTCATAAACCAAGTAAATTATTTATAATGGTAGAAAAATCAAGACCAAAGCAAATGTTTATCTTGATTAAAGCATCTTTTTTTCCATGAAAAGGTCTAGTCGTTTTGCAGAATGGGACCGAAATATGTGGAAGATGGCATAAATATCGTGGCTTCACAAGAGATATTTATTGTCAACTGGATTTGATTGCATTTCAACAATTTTAATTTATTTTTCAAATATAAAATATATAAAAAGCGTTGTTTGAAAGTTGCGTATATTTTTTTGTATTGAATTTCCTTGTGAGTAGCGGTTGCGTTGCAAACTGGTACGTAGATCGAGAAATTTTTTTTCTCTGGGACAAAATTTATCTTGAATTTTTTTCCTGGCAGTACGCAGTTCACGCGCAAAACTGTTACTTTGCATCCGCTGTACTGCAAAATGTCTCCACTTAATTTTTCCCGCAAAAGGATGTTCGAAGCATTCTTTGACGGGAAAATTTTTGACAGCGAGCAAAATATTCTATTAAAAACTTGAAAAATGAATTGTTGTTGCGGTGGAAACAAAGAAAAATGGAATTCCTTGATGAATATCAGGAAGAAAGCAAAGTATGTGACAAAAACAAAATAAACGAAAAAGTAATATGTATTTTGTTACCACAGCTGCAGAATTACATCTTCGATGTAATTTTGGTCAATTTTTCAATAAAACAAATTTTCACACAAGCAAAGCACAAAGCAATTAATATATTTAACCAAATTACTTGTTATTTAGACAGACTCTAGAGATAAAAATTGCAGAGGTAAAATGTGTCTCTTCCCGATCTGCATACTTTTCTTGTTGCGTTTTTTACTTGTGTTTACTTAAAAAAAAAAGAAAAAAAAAAGAAAACCAAAGCGTCCATTCACACGTATTTGCGGTTCAAAATACAAATTGTTATGAGTGAGTTATGATAGACTACTGAGCTTGGCACATAGAATAATAAATGGCTAAGTTATACCAACTTTCTGCAGTCACACGAAATACAAAACAAAATAAAATTTAAAGCAAATTAAAATAAATGTTATAAAAAGAAAAACTGCCATTAGTGTACATTTGTGTAGGATTTCTTTCGTCAAGTCTGACTGTTGTTTTTTCACTTCAAACATCTATTACTTTTTCCTGTCATCGTTCGTTCACCCAAATAGGATTTTTCTTTTATCTTGCTGCAGTCGACGTTTTTTCCCGATAAACGAAAAAGTGACACATTCGTCTCTAGGTGTGGTTTTAAATTAAAATTTTTAACTTATTTCTATTAAATATTAATAAATTGAACTTTTTGTCAAGTTAACTAAATTATAAACTAACCAGTAACACAATGACAGGAAGATTACCAGCATGCGTAATTGATGTGGGAACCGGGTAAGTTCAATGAAATTTGTGTGTGTACAACAATTGACATACTTTTTGATCAAAATGGAAGCAAATTTATGATTATATCTATAATAATAAATATAAATATAACAGTTACACAAAGCTGGGATTTGCCAATAACAAAGAACCACAATTCATTATACCTTCGGCAATTGCAATCAAAGAATCTGCTCGCATCGGTGACCAGAATACCAGACGTGTAACTAAAGGAATTGAAGATTTGGATTTCTTTATTGGTGACGAAGCGTTTGATGCGACCGGTTACTCAGTCAAGGTTTGAATTATAAATGAGTCAGAATATTGATATGGGTAACAATATGGTTCAATGTTGTTTGTTTTTATAGTATCCAGTACGACATGGCTTGGTTGAGGACTGGGATCTCATGGAACGATTCCTCGAGCAATGTATATTCAAGTACTTAAGAGCTGAACCAGAGGATCATCACTTCCTGTTAACAGAACCGCCACTCAATACGCCCGAAAACAGGGAGTACACCGCTGAGATTATGTTTGAAACTTTTAATGTACCGGGACTCTATATTGCCGTTCAGGTATGTTTTTTTCGATGTTATCCAAACATTAAAGCTTAGTCGCAATTTGTTGCTGTTAAAATGAAAGTTATCTAAAGTTTTGCTCGTTGAATGATAAGATTACTGTTTCGATTAATGTTTTCTGTTAGAGGAATGCTTTCGAAAGACATGATAGTTACAGTAGATTTGTATGAAATCAACAAAACTTCCACATACCCCATCAGGCGTTTGATTAACTTATCGCGAAGGCTTCTAGTATTTAAAAGTTTTATAGTCATAGCAAAACATTATTATTCTGTCTAGAAGATTTTACCACTACTTGTTCATTTTTTTGTTCTTCCGGCGAAGTCAAATCCACATTAAAAATTTGCTTTTAGGTTTGCCGGTTTTATATGATTTAACTATAAGAATGCTGTTGTCGTTGCACTTAATTGTTGCAGTAATTTTTAGACCTAGTATACAATACTAATAAGTTGGTAGTGCTGTATAATGTTCACTGTTGTATGTTTGACGTGGATGCTTCGATCAAGGTTTGCGCCTTTGTGACACCCATTTATCTTTAAAATACAAAAATCTCACTCCAAGTTGATTCAGATTTTTAAGGATATAATAATTGAGAGCAAAGAACTGAAGACGTTGCCTTGATGTAGATTGACTTTAATTGGGCATTCTTCGTTGAAGTAAACCGAGTAATCTTTCCTTGTTGTCTAAGGTCACCAAGACCTTGCACTGGTCATCAAAAATTGTAATTTGATTGATATGTCTGCGTAAAACTAGTAAAATAATGTTTCCAATTTATTAATTCAGACATTTTTCCCTGAACATCAATTAAATCTTTTCGATTTCAATGTTAAATCTAAGCTGCTGCATGCCTTTGTACCGTCATGAACAAAATCACGAGAGAATCCAAGTCAGAATATCGCGGGGCTTCGAGGCGTACCAGGAGTTACTTTAATATGTCAAGAAATACTTTAAAGTCAACAGTCTTGGTAGAAGCTCTGTACCATTTTCGAATTTGAGTTATTTACATTTTAGCCCATGCAAGTCAACCGTCAAATCAAATGTTCATACTCCGACAGATTGTAGACCAAACCCAGGAATTCCACTTCGATAAACACCACCTATGTATCGATTTTAAAACCGCGTGTTATACGACTAAGATGGCTTGGCCATGAAGAGCGAATGGACATTAACGGTCCAGCTCGTAAAGTCTTCAACGCCAAACCAGGGGGAGACAGAAGCCATGGTAGACCTCGTTTTCGATAGAGCGACCAGGTAGAGGGAGATCACCGACTACTTGGAGTGCAAGATTGGAGACGGCAGGCTACAGATCGAGCCGGCTGGAGAGACATATTAAGTAAGGCCTAGGAGCACCACGCTCTAGTTGAGTCAACATAAGTAAGTAAGCGATAGTATGGATAGAGACGAATTATACAGAGCTATGTCGTATCACGGCAACCCTGCAAAACTAATCCGCTTGTTCAGGATGACGACGGAGAAATCTATCTTACTTACTTACCATCAGACCGTTTGATGTTGAGAGAGGGTTAAGGTATGGCGACGTGTGATGACATCGACATCATCGGCAGAATAAAACCTTTTGTAGTTCAAGCATTTGCCAGCATTGAAAAATCGAAAAAAATGGGATTGGCTGTTAATGAAGACAAAACGAAACATAACGCTATCGACGAGATAGATATCTCAATACAATTGCCAAAACGTCACTATAGATATATAAAACTTGGAAGTATTTAAGGTCTTTCTCTACCTGGGATCCATTCTTATCAATCGCTTCTTTTTCAGACTCAGAAAGCGTTTAAGTATTAATGCCTTCTTTTATAAAACCAAGAAGACTTTATTCATCCCAGTTCTGCTTTATGGGGAAAAAGAGGGGGCCTTAAAAGGCTTGGGTGAAAAACTGATTGTGTGCGAGAGAAAGATGAGTGATTTTTGGTCCTGTATGTATCCAAGGAGTATGAAGAAGAAGATTCAAAAACGAGCCTTACGAGCTCAACAGCAATGTTAGCCTGATCAAAGCGGCTGAAAAACGAAAAACAGACAAGCGTGAGTCATAAGACCAAAGTAATATATGTGGTTGCTGGTGAGCCGCTGACAACTTTTTCACTATTCTGAGGGGATATACATATATTAATAAGAAATAGAACAATGGTTGGTTATATTTTCATCAAAATTGACACTTTGGATGTCGGATGACAGTTTTTCTCCTGGAAAGAAGAGGAAAACGCTTCATATTTCGAAAACAGAATTATAACTTAAAGACTCACATATGCAAACGCTACAAATTTCAAATTCGATAAATGTAATTTTTCTGCATCGCAACCATAAGAAGGTTTGTAACAGTAGACCTTTTCTGCAAGAAACCGTGTTGCTGTTTACATATAATGTTCTTACCAAAGAATAAAAGGCTTTCACATACAACATGTTTAAAAAGCTTAGGGATACAGGACAATTTAGAAATAGGTCAATAGTTCTTAATGTAAAATTTGTCGCTTTCAGGAGTGAGAAATGATTTCTTCCAGAATGACGGAAATTTCCCAGACTTTAACGAAAGCTTAAATAATAAATGCAAGGGCTGCTCTAATACACGACTACATTTTTTCAGAATAATTTCAGAAGCAATCGTCATTCAATAATGACAAAAAGTGTAAGACCCTATCTTGTTGTTCCACAGGAATAGTGTTAAAAGTTACTAGCGGGTAGGTGTTCACGTCTTTAAAAAAAATCTTTATCAACACTTACATGAGTATCAACAAAGGACTTTGAAAAATTATTTGCAAACGCATTGCAAATATCACTGGGATTTTGTACCGAAGAATTTTCATATATAAAACTTGCTGGGAAGCCATTCGAATTTTTCTTCGAGTTAACAAAATGCCAAAAGCTTTTAGGGTCCTGTTTTAAAGAGATTCCCATTTCGTTAACATAGTTGGAGTATAAAGCTTTTGAAAGATTTTTAAATTCTTCAAAAGGGTTGTTCAAAGATTATTGGAGAAAGGGTTTTTATGTAAACTTTCCATACTTTATTTCTCTTGTTTCGAAGAGATTTAAGCTCTTGTGTATACCAAGGGTGACAAAAATTATTATTTTTAGATCTTTTCGTAGGTACAGAATTAATACCATCTAAAGAAAAAAACTCTGTTTGTGAAGATGTTGATGTAGCTTCTTGATAAGAACCATCTTCCGAAGGAACCCACTCTATATGGGGCAGATTAAAATCTCCGAGAAGTAAAGTAAAACTTGCTGTTGGAGCAAGACAAGTCAATAATAAAATCTAAGGCCATAGCAAGTTCAATATACAATTCGATTGAACTTTTTGGTGGAATTTATACATTTAAAACATATATTAGCTTAGACTGTATTGTTAATTTGATACATACTAAGTCAATAGAAAGAACAAATGGAAAAAAAAAATAGACGTTGATAAAAGACGATTACGGACAGCGATCAGAACACCGCCGCCTACTTCTTTAGGTTTATCAACATGACGATCTTTTCTGTAAACTAAGAACTTTTGATTGAAAATTTCTGTGTCCAAATAGCTAGAATTCAGCCAGGTTTCTGTTAAAACAAAAATGTCATGTGAAAAAGCTTGAGAGTTAGTATATAAATTGGCAGTTTTGCTGCGAAGCCCTCTAACATTCTGATAAAAAAGGGTAATCCTGTTCAGTTTTTTGCTGCCGAATTTTTCTATATAACGCGCCGAGGTCTGTTTTTCTTGACCGTTGTAAATTCTTTTACAAGAGCTTCAGTTGGCCAGTTATTATTGTTAATAATTGAATCGAAAAGTGTGGGATTGGCAACTATTTTAAAAGAAGAATCGAAACTATTTACTTTGCTTATCTTCGTGCATTTAATAGACGCTTTGTCAGGAATGCATTTGTTAGATACCAAATGGGAAACAATATCATCAACAACAATATCTGGTTTCAAACGCGAATGTACAACTTAGTTAAAATTTTCAAAATGCCGACTTTGCCGATTTTGCAAATCCGTGAGGGGGTTGGACACCCCACATCCCCCATCGGTACGCCTCTGATCGCATTTGATGATACAATAAAGTTGAGTCGGAAAATATTGTATAAAAACGTACCAACATGAATTTAAATAATATTGATGATATTGTTGTTAAAGTTCCGCGTTGTTTTTTTCATAAAAATAAATTGTTGAAAAAACGCATTTTGGAACGGCACAAAAGCGAAGAGACATTTCTATTCTAAATTGTTCCGGCTCGAGTTATTATGATAGAAACCACGAAATTTCGATTCCTGGTGGCAAACATACTATCCAAGAAACTAATTTCTTCAATACCATCGCTTTTTCTCATCGAAGTTATGATTTTTTGCTGTAAAAACTAAAGCGACCTTTACACGGTCAGTCAGAGGACGTCAGTCATCTACACATATTGACACAGAAATGGCTTTAATTCTCTGGTTTATCAAGTGGGGTTAAAGTGTTTTTGGTAACAATGTTTGCAAAAACACTCATTGTAAGTCTGCTTGCTTACTATGGATCGATTGTCTAGGGGCCGGCTTTAATCTTAGTCTATAAGAAGGAAAGAACTAAAGTAGAACTGCGGTCTCGCGCTTCCGATAACCTTAGCGTAGTCTTACACCTGCTTCATCTATATTTATTCGATCGATACACCAACTCCACGAAATTACTTCCGCAAGGCTTTAATTCGACACCTAACGATCCATATTGTATTTTTGAATGTTTATACAAATTTGAGCGTCGGTCGCATTCCTCACCTGAATGGAATCGGAGGACATTACGTACCTATCCAAATCATTTGGGCTTGCAAGCTTTTTTCAGGCAGAACTGGGAGCAAAGAAGTATCCCAAATACTTAAGCAAGATCCAAACCTAAACTTAAACAATGCTATACTTTAAGATAGTCCTTAACCTAAAGATATTGATACGGCGACTAAATCTTATTCAATTTAGACATTGTTTAAGAAGATTGGAAGAGGTCGCGAGCCTAACCGTTACTCAGGGTCCCTGAGTGACAAACTTGTCATGTAAGGATCGGCCTTTTACAGCTCGCTTGCGGAAGCAGTTAGTATTCTTCTACGAGTGGTGAAGGGTGCATTATTACCTTGTGGTATCCAATCGTAGATGGAAGAGTTTGATTAATTGTGCCATATCAATGTTGTTCTACTATCTTTGCCATTGGCCTGCCTTAGCCAAACGAAGATTCCAAATTTTGGCAAAATATAATCCTATCTGAGCGCTGGGGAATTATGTCAACTATACAACCCAGCAATCTGCTAAGTTGAGTAAAAAGACTTGTGTGCGGTACGGACCGCTAAACGAGTGTAAGGTACCCAAAGATTTCTTGTTTTTTTGGCGAAAGATGTTAATTAAATGAACTAGCTACCGAAAGACACCCGAAAAAATCTGTGAATACCAGTGCCTCGGTGGCGGCATTTTTAGTAGGGTAACAAGAAAAAATTAGCTGAAATACCTGCACATTGTTACATTATTCCTTGAACGCCACTGCTAAACAATGTTCTATTAACCCGCATTAATCACATTTATACTCTCGTTTTTCGTTGTTCGTTCAACAACACCGAACAACGAACGCTGAAAATTCAAAGCCACTTTGAACTTTTTCGTTATTTATTCGTCTTTTTTCGTTGTTTTATCATTTACACTATCGTTGTTCCGCGTACGTTCAACAACGTACACAGACCAAAAGAACGAATGTCTAAATGCAGCTTTAGACAATGTTTTTTGAAAATAGTTCATGATCGTGGTGTTGTGTTTGATGAAAAGAAATTTCTCTGAGTTCTCCGATCCTTATACGTTAAGGTACCTCTACTGTGCTATTGTAAGACCCTCTCTAGAATATGCTTGTGTTGTTTGGAATCCAACAACTCAAAGTAATATTGCCAAGATTTAAAGAGTGCAAAAAAACTTTTTACGCTTTGCATTGAGAAAGTTTTTGGTAATGTTAACTATGTGAGTGATCATTCTTGTCGTTCTAAATATCTTTTGTTAGGAATGCAAATCTCGCAGAGTTTTTTTTTGTTAAATGGTTATTAAATAAATAAGAATCTTAACTAATAATATTTCTAACTTTTAATTTGTATCTATTGCACAGGCTGTATTGGCATTGGCAGCAAGTTGGGCTTCAAGACCAGTAGAGGAACGAACACTGACCGGAATTGTAGTAGACAGTGGTGACGGTGTCACCCACGTGATTCCAGTCGTAAGTAATGTTCTTCGTAATATAATTTTGTTTCTAAAAAAAAAAAAAAAAACAAATATTCGTCTAGGCTGAAGGCTACGTCATTGGTTCGTGTATCAAACATATTCCAATTGCCGGTCGGAATATCACTTCGTTCATTCAAAGTCTACTGCGTGAACGTGAGGTGGGTATACCACCGGAACAAAGTCTAGAAACTGCCAAAGCAATCAAAGAAAAGCACTGCTACATTTGTCCCGATATCGCCAAAGAATTTGCCAAGTACGACTCGGAACCGAGCAAATGGATCCGAAACTATACAGGAATGAATGCAGTGTCTAAGAATCCATTTAGCGTTGATGTTGGCTATGAAAGGTTCTTAGGTAAAATGTTTTTTTTTTCTATTAAAAAAAGGATACGTTATGATATTTTGAATTTTCTAGGTCCTGAAATCTTTTTCCATCCGGAATTTTCTAACCCGGATTTTACAATTCCACTGTCGGAAATTGTCGACAATGTTATCCAGAACTGTCCCATTGATGTTAGGCGGCCGCTCTACAATAACATCGTGTTGAGTGGAGGTTCAACTATGTTCAAAGACTTTGGCCGAAGACTACAGCGAGACATTAAGCGATCTGTGGATACGCGCCTTAGGATTAGCGAGAACTTAAGTGAGGGGCGAATCAAGGTAAAATCAATCAATTTCTTCATTAAGCTTGATGTAAATGTAGTTTTTTTTTTATTTTAGCCAAAACCAATTGATGTTTCAGTGATCACGCATCATATGCAGCGATATGCTGTTTGGTTTGGAGGCAGTATGTTGGCTGGAACGGTAATTCATTTAGCTTTCATTTTCATTCATCACCTTAATTTTTTATTTAATTCTTTTCCAGCCTGAATTCTACCAAGTCTGCCACACAAAAGCTGCCTACGAGGAATACGGCCCTGGCATTTGTCGTCACAATCCAGTATTTGGAACCATGACATAATTTTGGTGCATTTATATTCTCCCCCTACATTTCCCGCAACACACATGCCCGCATTTGCATATTTCGTTTAATCAAAAATTGATCTGTCATTCCGTTAAAGTATTTTTTTTGTATTTTGTTAAAATGTAACCTCCATGTTGTTCTTTGTGAGTTTTGAAACACTTTTTCAAAAGAAATTTGATTGAATGCTCTGAATTCAAAGCAATATTTATTTGTAAATTGATTTTTTTTTTTTGTTTAAATTTGTAGACATTACACACCACACAAGAGAAAACAAATAGATAGAAATAGAGTTGTAAATCGGACGTTATCGTGTATTGTTAAACTAGAATCGAAAATAATAATAAAATTGATTACCACATAATATTAACCTAAATCGCTAAAAAGCAAAAAGAACAATCCCATATGAAATTATTTGTAATAATGCAATAAAGAAATTCGATTTGAAGAGAAAAGGCAAAAAAGAGGTCAATCAAAAATACTGTATTCTTTTATTCATTTTAGTTTCGAAATTTTACTGTGATTACAGATGAAATTATTAGGCGAGTTTATATTTCTAAGCGCTCACCTGAGGAAGCGAATCCAAAATTTTTCAGGCTCAGTAGATCACTAGATTAACGACATTTACAACGACCCTTTTCCTTTGGTAAGTAGTAAAAATAATCATACCTTATCATCCTTGTTCTTTTATAGTATATTTTGTTCTCCATGAAATCTTTGTAGAACCTTAGAGCGGTGTCCATTGTCTAAACTTTACTATTAATATACCCTTTAATGATTTTATAATCAACATCGGACATTTTTGGTAAAACGACTTGAAAACAAGATCTGAGGCTTGATTATAACACGAGCATTTAGTCGTGATAATCTCCAAAAACCGGACAAGAAGCTCTCTCAATCGGACAGCGCAAAAGTTACGTTGCGAGCTTAGTAGGGCATTCTCCGTACGACAAAATGTTGTTAGGTTATGGATTTGTTATGAAGTTCTCATTTGCTTCTGATTTGTTTTGGTTCTGCAATTTATTTCCACAGTCATTTTAAAGTGTTATGTCAACATAATATGAAATTATTTAAAAACACAATCTTTATTTTTCTCTCTTAACCGCACAGCGCTCATAACCGGACAAAAACTAATTTCAATGGAATTAATATCAAGTTGGCAGGCACATCATTAAACAGCAAATTTTTTCATCTCAACATTAAAAAATTCAAGATATAATTTACTCTCGCAAACATTGCCTCTTGGCCAAGAGGCAGTAGGTACATATAGTTCAAAAGTGATTACCAGATTGTAGATTAGAGTGACCGCAATGCTCGAAGAATTTGATTTGTCAAATTCTTTACGGGAGAACCCCATAAAATGATCAGCTTTTGCAGATATTCAGATGGCCAAAATTTGAACTCGAGTGGATAACGATAAATGGGGCCGAAAATCGCTCGAAGTACAAAAAACGTATAGCGTTTTTCATTTAAATCTCAAAGATTTGCCCTCAAAATGAAGAAGTGCTCTTTTAAATGAAACATGTTGGGTTGCTTTTTTCGTAGTGTGAAGACAGAGATTAAACACATATATATAGGCTGTGAGAATACTATGCCTGCGTTCCAAACGATCGTCATACAATCACTAGCATAGCTTTGATTTTGTATGCTTGAAGAAATAATAAGCCGTCATTTATATTTTACACTTAAATTCAATTAAAAGTATCATTATTCTTTACCATTGTTTGTTTACTTGAACATTTGTAAAAATTCGTAAAAAAATTGTAAAATTTATGAAAAATATTATGAATTTGAGTGCAATAATATACCTATACCTTCCAAAAAGTTAAAACAACACAAAGGGGATAGGGACAAAATCCCGACTGACAAAATCCGAATGGTACGAATAAAAAATCCCGATTTTCAGCACTTTTAGCACGTTTTCGTATTTTATTTTTTGCTTTTACACTAATGTTTTGAAATAGGAATTGAAAAGGAAGAAAATAAGAAGCGAAACAGGCCACCCAGGTACTGTTGAATTTGAAAACTTTGGAAGCTTTGAACAAGCGAAGCGGGCCACCCAGGTGCTGTGGAATATGGAAACATTGGACTCAGGCTCCTGCCAGACGACTGGACATACCTTAAGCGGAGCAACGAAGTTGCGTGAGCGGGACTGACTACAGAAAGAATTTTGACGAAAAAATATTGAATATCATAAATGCTACCCCATATAACAAGTTAAATACATGAAAAATAACCGTTAAAAACGATACCTACATGAAATTATGAAAAAAATTTGCAATTAATTTGTATTGAAAAATTCAGTTTTAAATTGCCTTTACCAAAAAAAAAGGAGTTAGTCAGTCGGGATTTCGCCAGTTGGGATTTTGGCAGTCGGGATTACGTACCCAACCCATACAAGGCTATCCAATAGTTTTAAAATAAGAACGAACGCGCAAGCAAAAATCCGCCATTAAAACGTTTTCATGTGTCAGTGTCAAATTCGGGAGATCACTTCTTTCTTGTTGAGACTTGCTCTTTTTCCCCTCTTTTCATTTAAACGAAACACCAAAATTGCAGAAAGATCAAATCTTTTAAAGGAAAGAGCAAATCTTTTCGTAAATTAAACACGCTGGTAGTTTTTTTCAGTTATTTAATCTTTTAGTTGTATCGTTTTTGTTTTTATTTTTACGGAATTCTAGCTATTTTCTTCGCTGTTTTCCACAAAAAAAGTACCTCAAAAATGAAAAGACATGCTGATTCCTTCAGGCTTATTTTAAATTAAAAATACAAATAATACTGATGCCAGAACTCAACAATTTGAAGGTTATAACTTATAGCCCATAAAGTTTTCTTTTTTCAATAAAAAAAAAATTAAAACAAAAAAAAATTACAGTAGATGACGGATATAAGAAAGTCTCATATAAGAAAAACACGCTTATAAGACAGACATTCCAAAACACCATGCAAATTCTTTCTTATTTGAATAGCTAATTTTTTATAAGAAATCACGGATATAAGAAGGAAATTCTTTAGATATGTTGACTTTCTTTATCCGTCATAATACTTTATAAGGTTATTTTTGAGAAAGTTGCAATTTATAAATAAATACAAAAAAAATTGGACCTAACGGTTGCATCGATTGCTCTTAAGTCTTAACTGGAAAAAATTGAAATACATACCCATATGTACATATGTATGGAAGTTTAATTTTGAATTTTTATACATAAAACTTTATTTCATTCAAATCATGACACAATTAAGTTTAAAAAATTAATACCAATGCACTAATTATCATCAAAATAATTTGATTCGCAATGGAGGCACATTTATAGGTAGGTATAATAAGAATCAACTAAAAAGCAAAGACCTCCACGGATGACGCTAATACAAACATCATAAATTATTGCTTTTATCCTTGATGGCATCTACCATATGCAGAATTTTTGATTTGTGTATACAAATAATATAATATTCATTTTCATTGAACCAATATCGATGCGTGCGCGGTCACTATCTACTGTAATTGCTTTCCATTGAGAGGCAATTAATGCGGCTAATTTATGCAACCGGACAGTAAACAATTTCAAAAGTAAATATTCTTACACATACCTACGTCGTTGTATATACAATATGCTCACAAATTATTATTATTATTTTTTTGATAATCCTTAATGGAATTCCCTTCACTTGCTTCGGTTCCGATCGATCATAACTTTTCTTTTGATTCAATTCAAAATATCGGAATTGAAACTTCAACAGCACGATTTATTTCAATCAATTAATCAAGGAAAGTAAATATCTACCAGGTACCACCTACTGAACATGACAGTTTTCGACACAAATAAAGAAGAAATTGAATTCGATTGCAAGACTAAGCAGGTAAGTCACGTACCTATAAAATGTTACATCAATAGTGCTGTCCTAGCCTAGAGAACACCACTTTAAGAACGTATGAATGCGTTTAGTTAAGACACCATAGGTGGGCCCTATGGTGTCTGTGTATCGACAGGACACAATATGGGTATATCTAGGTATGATGATAATTAATTGCAATTGTGTTTCTCTATTTCCTATTTAGTAATGATGCAAATCGAGCTGTGCAATTTAATTTTAATTAGTTTGTTTTCATAACTCTTTTCCATACTAGCGGGTTACATTTGGCAGGTTCGACGGATTCATGGTCTAAATATTTTATATACGTAATTGTGCTATAAGTTCTATTACAATTTTTTTTCTGTGTGTACCGACTTCTTATTATATTCCTTGCTATCATAACTTAGATAATATTAAATTAAATAAATAAAATCCAGAGAAAGTTAAAAGATATACATACCTACCAACTACGAGTATATGCCAACTATTATAACTAAAGTAGGTATGTTTATTGTAGCAGAAATTATACATTGATTACCTACTTAAACTATATTGCACCAATTAACAGAGTTATGACGTATATGTATAACTACTACTGACAATTTTGTTTTTATTTTACTCAACAACAGAATATAAACATTAGTATTTTGAAGGAAAAGCTACGTAAAACCTTCACAGTATCAGTATCTTTTATAATTAACTTACTTCCTAGGTAGGTAGGTATGTAGGTAAGATGGCGGTTTCGCAGAACAACTGTTCCGAAGAAACCCAATTAGCGCGGAAAAGCGCCGTTTTGATACCATAACTCGTTTGACCTAATTTTTTGTGATATAGTGGTAGTGACTGTTAAGCTAAGGGGATCAGTTTTTGGTCTGTGCCCGCAGTCACAAGGGAAGAACCTAGCTCACACTGTGTGCTGGGTGGTTCCATTTGGACTGAGAGTCGACCAATTAACTTTACACCAGATCTATATATGAAGCTAGGCCCGTTCAAAGGCAGTACATCTGCCAGGTGTAAAACCGTGTTTTGATGCTTTCGCCGCAAGATAGAGTAAGTGCTAGTCCGAAAAGCCAATCCTAAACGGAAGTTCCAAAAACTTCCAAGGTGAAAGTTGAAATAGAGATATTGCTTGCTTTGTTAGAGCCAACTGGTGCTGTTGAGAAAAGCGGTAAAATCATTTATCCTTTAGTTCGACAGCACGTTTAGGTTGTCGAGAAACAGGCTACCAAATGCCTGGAGGCGAGACCTAGCCAGGGCCGGACAGTGGCAGAGGAAAAACTCAATAGTTTCCTTCTCCAGCGGATTTCTACAACTACGGCAGTAGCTGTTAAAAGGTATGCGCAGTTTAGCTGAGTGTTCGCCTATTGGCCAATGGCCAGTGACGATTGCAACGACCCTGGCCGTGTCTATTCTGTTTCGTTTTATTAAATCATTCGATCTGTTTTTGTCATAGGTTGGCCATATCTTTCTATTTATTTTACAGGTTGCCAAACCTTGCCACCTCTTTGTTGATTCTGAAAGGAAATGGTCATATATTCTGCCCTTCACGAAGCCCAGTGGAAGAACTTACTTCCTATTATGTAAATTTATTTTCCACTTGAAAAATAATATTTTTACTTGCGATTATAGGTAGGTACTATAAGGCAAGTTTTGTATTTGTAAAAAAAAAATTGAGATAACAATCAAACATGACATTACGATGATAGAGAACACGAAAAAAGTAGGTCCGACAATTCTGTCTGTCTCTCTGGATGTATCGACACCTACAGCCTAAACAATTGGACCGATTTTCTTCAAACTTGGTACTCTGTATTTTTAGAGTAATATGCCCAGGCGTATTTTTGATTTTTATCCTAGGTCTAAACGTAACAGATTTTATTCTAGAAAAAATACGATCGATTTTGATAAAATTTAACATGACAGATTTTTTTGAAAACGGTGATGTTTTTCGACAAAAAAAAAATTATAACTAGATTTTTAATGATACACGCCATACAAGCGTTTTAGACCAAATGTTGTGTTTTCTCATTTTTTCAGAATAAGTTTACATATTAACGGTACCTGGCCAATAAGCCTTAAAGACAATCAAATTTTCTCGTAAAATATACGATCGATTGTGATAAAATTTTGTGTGACTGATTTTTTTCTAATAATGAAGTTTTTCAGATAACCCAATTTTTCTCGAACAAAATACGAACGATTTTGATAAAATTTTGTGTGACTGATTTGTTGCTAATTACCGAGTTTTTCGTTAGATTTTTTTTTTAATCACCATATTAACGGTACCTGCCATATAAATTCTATAGAAAATCCGGTTTTCCTCGAAAAAAATACGATCGATTTTGATAAGATTTTGTGTGACTGATTTTTTGCGAATAACGAAGTTTTTGGTTAGAATTTTTTTTCAAAATCACCATAAAAACGCTACAGAAACTATTTTTACTTTAGATTATTTATTATAGTTTCTTGCTTAGTATCCTAAGCCAAAGGTTAGTAATCTTACACAAGAGCAAGTTTGTCCGACTCAGTCGTGTGACTTTTATTAATTTTTCAAATAGAGGATCTCATCATAGGCCATCTCATCAGTCATACAAAACTTTAAGTGCGGAATTCATTTTTTGAAAGATTTTCAATTATGTAACTACGACTTCGTCAAACAGTCACATTAGTAGGTAGGTAGTAAAACAGGGTCAAACATGTTACAAATTACATACCTATTACAATAATTACAATTTGAAACCGGGATTTATCACGATATCTCGAAAGCAATAATCCATAAAACAAAAATATCGAATGCAAAAATCTCGAAAACAAGAATCTAGAATAGAAAAAATCTCAAAAGCATAATCTCGAAATACAAAAATCTCGACAAACAAAATCTAGAATGCAAAAATTTTAAAATAAACTGAATATGTAATGCGTTTTATTTGAGTTTGAACTTTTTATATAAAAAAAAAACTCGAGTTTTTGAGATTTTTTTCGAGGTAAAGTTTTTTGAGATTTTTGTTCATTCGAAACTTTTGTGCGTTCGAGATTTTTTCATTCGAGATTAAAAAAAATTTTATCGAGATTTTTGTCATTCGAGATAATGTCATGATCCCTTGAAACCGCTTGTAAAAAAATTCTTTTGGTGAGTAGGTAAAAGTAAAGAAATAATGTCTACCGCTTTTTTTTGCAATCATAAAAAGTTATTAACAAATAAAAAAATGAGGTTTATTTTAAATGGGTTTATATAAAAAAAAACTAAAGCCATCTTGTAGAACTGCAATTTTGCAACAAAAAAACAAAGTATGACTTGATACTTTGGACTTACTGTTAAGAGTATGGCATATTT
This sequence comes from Baccha elongata, assembly GCA_951217065.1. Lineage (NCBI taxonomy): Eukaryota > Metazoa > Arthropoda > Insecta > Diptera > Syrphidae > Baccha > Baccha elongata. Next base: position 178,706,252 of record OX578272.1, read on the forward strand.
TTCGTAATTGCCACTTTTTAAAACTGTTCAAAAATTAAATATATTTTTTTGGCTATTTGCAATGCAGTTTAAATTCTGTAAAAATCTTAATCATTATGTATTCCAAGAACCCAAAGAAAGATTATGTCGAATAATCAGATTTTTAAAACCTTAATTGTTTAAACTATGAAATTAATTATTTAAAATATTGATTGATACCTAACTTATTTTTTCTAATTTGTTTATAACTTTTTAGGCTTGCAAAAAAAATGGTAGACTTTTTATTCCCAATTTTTACTCACTAAAAGTAAAATTTTAAAAGTGGTTGCAAATTGTAATTAATTTGTGACAGGTTAGATAATAAAGTGACTGAGCTGCTAGGAGCGGCTCTAGAGTCTTAGCGCTAGACCATGTTATATATGAGGCGTTCAAAATAATAATGGTCTAAGTGCCTTTTGGAAAAAATTGAGATTTAACCTTTAAACACATAGTTATGATCTTTACTTGTCAAAAAAAAAGTTGTTAGCGACAAAAACATACTGTTACCAGTCGATATGATTGCATTTCTTTTTGATATTGTCATAAATAATTCTAAATAACAACTGAAAGCACCGTGTGATTATGCACTAAGAGCCAGTCTTTTCAGCTCTGGTTATTTGTAACCATTGGTTGTTTCAGTTGTTAACCGCCACATAATATCAATATACTACCATTTTCTTCATATGCTTGCACCACTACTACTACATTAAAAGAACGAAGGAGCCAGACAGATGACATAATCACGACAAGAAGCAGATGTAAAAAGATATTTTTGAAAAAGATTGTCAGACGAAGAAAAAGACTGTAATTTTAAGCACGCCATGCCACGACACTTTGGCGTTGATAAAAATAAATTAAAGTTATAAAGTTTAAAATCAGTTTTTTATTTAATTGTTCACAAAAGTACATAAGTGAAATTCGGAAAAAAACATTTAATTGGTCACAGAAAGTTGTGACAGATATTGTTGATAAATTTCGTCTACAAATTTGTAGACGAAAGTCAAAGTGCACTTATTCCACTAATATTCTGATCGCCTCATATGTATGTCCCCTAAGTTTTGGCTTGAGGGCTTTGTTACACCCCAGAGGAGAAAGGTGCAAAAAAATTGGTCACATGGTTCAAACCATGACCGATTGGTCGCCATTTTTAAAAATGACCTCCAACTCTATCGGTTTTGGTTTGGAAATGTCGCCGTATCTACTTATTAATCCGATTTTAATTTTGTAAATCTTTTTCTACTACAGTAAATGACGGAAAGAAAGTCAAAAAATCCAAAGAATTTCTTTCTTATATCCGTGCTTTCTTATAAAGAATTATTTATATAGAAAGCTTATAAGAAACAAGATTTCGTATATAAATAAAAATTCTGAAAGAAAAAAATGTTTTCTATCGAAAATTTTTCTTCTTACAAAATTCTTAAAACAAGATCAAATGGTTCAAAAATTGTGTGAAAGTAAGACAGAGCATCGTCTGGAGCTTCAATTGGATGTTGGCCAAATGTCATGGCACCGATCTATATATGAGGCTGTGAGCCCAAAAGTAGCGTAACCCCAATATGCAACAACGGAGCTAATCGTGTTTAAAGAATTCTCGCGTCAATAGAAATGTTCCAGGGCGGAAGCAATATTTTATCATTTTCTGTTTTGTTTTTATATGCTAAAATGAGCGAAAATGAACACTATTTTGGCATTGATTAATCGTTTCTCTATTATGATGGAAAACACTAGCAGTTGAAAAAAAAGTGGGTTACGCCACTTTTGCACTCACAGCCTCATATATAAGAGACCCAAGAACAAGATCAACCGCAACCCTCAACCCATTTCTTTAACTTAACGGAATAATACCTATATACCACAACACATACACATACCAATGAAATAACGTAAATTTCTGAATTGAGTTATAGAACAAACATTTCACCGAAAGAAAAAAAATCTGTTTGCCAACATCAAACGTTGCCGAATGTGCAGATTTATCTAACACCTCATTCCCACCATCACACCCAATTGATCCGTCCACCCAACCGTTCATTCATTAAACCATTCAAGCATATATTCATTCACTTAAATTTGACTGCGTGATCATTTGATGCTCCAGCACCATTGCTTCAATTTGTAAGTACGTACATCACCCCCTAGCGTTGGAAAATCCACAAAAAAAAAAATAAGTATATCATGTGACGATTGCTGGCAGAGGCGGTGGAGCGCGTCTCAATTCAGATCACCTACCTCCATCTGTTTTCCGATATGCGGATCAAAGAGTTTGCCGCTGCCGCAATCAGCACGCTTTGACACTCAAAACGGCCCTGATAGAAAGAACTTTTGTTTACGAAGCAAAAGACGTTCCAAGAACCAAGCTAATGCCCACGCTCCAGGGGAAAAATATGTGATCATAGAGATGAGCGTTTATTATTTACAAGTTATCACCTTTGGAGTCTTACGAGCCGAATTACCTACTTGCCACATCATAATTGGTTTGCCGCAAGACGATACAATTTTCGCCACCACAACCGTTTGTCGGAATGAATCTTTTTTTTTTCATTCATAAATAAAAATGTTTCAAAGTACTTTATCTTTTGGATTGTTTATAAAAATCTTCAATTGGAAATTCCGGAGAAAATTATTTAATTAATGTTCTTCCTGAGAAAACTTCTACATCTTCTCATAAAAGTAGAAATATATTTTTAAAGAATAAATAAAGTGATATGTTTGCAACCCTTAGGTATATGCAAGCCCTGCATTTTGTTGTTACCCTTTGTGATGTTAATATCTATTATCTATAGGTGCAACAATAAAATTGAAATGCAAAATCTCCACAAGATATAATTATTTAGAAGGGTGAAATTAATTAATTCCTTATGTTTGTTACAAAAGGCTTATGCAACACAAGATACAAGAGTATATCTACAACCGAAACGGGTGAAAGAACATTGTTGTTCATAATAATCCTTTCAAATATCAATTTAAGGTTAGGGATGGAAAATTATTATATCTTCTAAAGGCTTAGCCTGTGGCCACAGAGATAATGTGGTTCACGTGTTGACAACTTTTGGAAATAATTCAATTTATATGCAAGATGATAATAATATACGGTGTATCAATATACTCAACATAGAAGGATATAGCTTATGCGTTATGCCTTTATAATAAGTAGAATGTTTTTTTTTCAAAATTGGCAGAATAAACTCTGGAGACGCGGAGATTTCATCGCTTCTTTTAAATTATTAACCTGGTGCTTTACACGGTGTCTATCCATGATCTAGACTTCATAGAATGCAAGATAGCATTCTATTAAAACTGCCTATGAAGACCGCAAATAGTATTCTATGAAAAATATGTAGCGGATCAAATTATGAACGCGCCACATAACAAAATGGTCATCACATCCTGAACGCAACCAACCACCTTGATCCAAACGCACCCTCGAATCAATTGACAGCTGTCAAGAGACATGCTTTCAGCTACTTCCTGCGAATATAAGATTCTCCCCTTTTTACCTCGAACCGTCATGGACATCAGCAGCAGCAGCTCTTGGAAGCGAATTTAAGTATCAAGAATTACGAAGTTATAATTATAGTTTTATAATAATTTTAGTTAAAGTAATAAAGAGTTTCTTTTTATAACAAAGTTAATTGTTACAAATATATATAGATAATATTCTATGCGATGTCATTTTCATATTGACTTTTCTGTTTTCTTTGTAATTGGACTGAAATAATATGAAATAGTAAGCTATCAAATGCCCACCATACATTTTATAGCATTCTAACAACCTTTCTTTCTATGGAAAGTGACAGATGGTTATCTATGAAATCTTGCTCGTGGAGACACCGTGTTAATAAATTATTGAAAAATCGAAAAATAAATACCTCCAACTCCAATGGTGGTGCTTTGACTTTAAGTTAATGTATATATTTTTTCATAAAGGTTTATCATATTTGAATTACATTGTTTAAACTAAGGTTAAACAAAACACAAAGTTGTTTAAAAACAACTATAAATAGGCGAGGGGTTTGTCACGAATAAAATCACCTGACCATTTATACTTGCAATCATTTTAAATCACGTTGAAATCAGTTGCAATCAATAATTCAAGTGAAAATTAAAAAGACAAATTTTGGTTATCGATTTTAAATGATTTCTTGCAATCATCAAAAATATTTGAAATCACTTTATTTCACAGATGAATTGGTGTATAGTATATTCCTACAGTCAGATGATCTTCGTTCTATCATTGTATATAAATTTCTATAGTACAATCATAGAGCAGCGCCATCTAAAGAAACTTGTGAAACGCACATTTGGAGGTTCTTACATTTACTAAGTGTCTATTTTGTTACCATAAAAATAGTCGTCAACAAAACAAATTAACAATACCTATTTAATGTATTTTATTGGCTCTAAAATCCATATTTCCATGGCAAGAGTCGTAAACAAAACAAAAATCATATATGTTTACGACTGTTTTCATGGTAAGAGAATAGACAACTAGTAAATGCAAGAACCTTAAAATGTGTTGTTCACAATTTTCTTAAGATGGCCAGGCGGTGATTATTCAGCATGAAAATACTATAGAAATGTATATACTATGGTTCTATTTAAAATGCTCAGCTTGATCGTTATCAGCGCCGGGTCACCTCGTTAGAATTAAAGTCATGGCTCTTTTAACACGTTCACTGCCCAGAGTCCAATGTATCATTTTCGGTGTATATCATAAAATTTTGAACTGGTTCTCAGCATCCAATGTATCATTTTTGATACAAAATCAAAAATTTTTGAAAAAATAAAAATATTATTTTTTTTATAAAAAAACTTATTTTTTTAGTCAAAACCAAAAAAAAAAATTATTTTTTCGAAAAAAAATATTTGTACGAAAAAACATTTAAAAGCATATTTTTAAAATTAACTTTCTTTTGATGATAATTGAAGCATGTCAAACAAAATGCATTGTTCCAGTGCTTGCACTCTGTGTGTACTTGTTTTAATCTCGAAGAAGATTCACAATTTCTTCTTAGGGTTTGAAGCACAAAGCGCATCGCTTTCTTACAATTTTACCATTTCTTCTTAATTAAAGAAACCACTTGTACAAATTTTCTTTTTGTAAGTAAAAATAGGGAACAAAAGTCTACCGTTTATTTTGAAATTTATTAACAAATTATTACCAAAAGTTTTTTTTTCAAAATGATTTTTTATCAAAAAAAAAACTAATTTATTTTAATAAAAAAGGTTGAAGGCAAATTTTCAAAAAATAAAAAAAAATATGAAAAAAATTTGTTTGTAGGACGGAAATTTTAAAGTATAACTGAATAAGCACGTTGTGCATTAACTTTTGAGTTTGAGATGATATTACAAAAAAAAAAAAATTGGTGGTCGTACATAAAAATCGTATGTTAATATTTTTTGTTGTAAATTTATTTTTTTATTAAAAAAGTTTAGTTTGATCCGTATCAACATACGCTTAAGTGGATGAAACCACAAAAAAACAAAAAGTCAATATTTTAAATAATTAAAAATCATAATTTAAACAATAAAAGTTTAACAAAACTGATTCTTCGACATAATCTTTATTTGGGTTCTGGGAATGCATGATCATTTTTACAGAATTTTAACTGTAGTGCAAATAGCCGAACAAAAATATTTAATTTCTTAACAATTTAAACAAAAGTGGCAACTTCGAAAAACTGCCATAACTACTTAACGGTAAGTCTAAACTCCAAAGTATCAAGTTATATTTTGTTTTTTGTTGCAAATTTGCAGTTCTGCAAGATGGCGTACCTAATTTTTATATATATATATATTTTTAAATAAAAAATCTTTTAAATAAAACCAATTATTGTAATTTGTTAATAGCTTTTTATGCTTGCAAAAAAAGGTAGATTTTTTGTTGCCTATTTTGACTCACAAAAAGAATATGTTTTCAAGTGGTTTCAACTTGTTATTAATTTGTGACAGGTTTGTCACTAAGGTGCTTGTCATGGTGGCTGCAGTTGAGTGTGAAAAAATATTTTCTTGAAAACCTCAAATGTCAAAAATTTCGCTCAGAGGTGGGCTTCACATCCATCCATGCTGTGTTATAATAATTGATGTGAAATATAAAAAGTCGGAAGAAGGCACTGATAATACAAAACCTTCTGAAAAAAACCCAACTTTGTTAATTCTATATCTACCATTATTTTTTTTTCATACACGGTACTACTATAGTACGATAATACTACTACTATTTTATTGAGTAATTTATATTACTATTCTTGATGTTATAATACGGTACCATTACTACATATATAGTGTTAAGTACATAAAATAAAAATACGGTTGTATCTACCCCGCTAATTGGAACTTCCGCGAACATCATGTCTAAGAATAAATAGTTATTTGATGTGAAAGGACTCAGCACCAATTTTGGAAAGTGTTCAAAAAACTAGATACTTTATTTTAAAATATAGTGTTCAAATTAAAGAAACGTTCGAATTTCTGTTATACTTTAGTACCACTACAACTATAATAATATTACTAGTACCTACTACTTCTTAATTTTTTAAATTTAGTGCCACCGACAGCTCCGAAGTACCTTATGAGTTACACCATTGAGTTTATACACATAGAGGAATCAAGATGGTTTCAAACTCATCGAAGTAGATATCGCTAAATGGGTATGTCGAGTAATTATTATTGCAATAATACCGGTTCAAGTCTCCGCTACCTCTACACTCTTTTCGCACACAATTTAATTGACCGGGAGATTAATTGCTCGCGAAATTTTGACGTTTGTATTTTGTTCGTGTTTTTTTGTTTTTATTATTATTATAAAATGGATTTCTGTTCTTTTTATTTGTTTTTTTTTGTGTGGTTTGAAAAATATTTTTTTTTTTTGCAATTGGCGAAACTCTACATAACAATTTGCTTACATTTGTATTTGTTTTTCTTTATTTCTCTTTGCCTTTTAGATTAAAAATAATTGCTACAAGAGTAAACAAAAAACAAGTCGATAGTAACGACATCCTACGAGCAAAGTTTGAAACTTCCACATGATTTCTCTATGTGTATAAACTCAATGGTTATACTGACTAGCGCAGTACCTTGTCGATATTCTAATTTCTGTTCGATTTATAGCTTGGTTGTTGCAACTGATGAATCAAAATTGACCACTCCAATTTTCATTTATTTTTATAATTCTCATTGCTGTGCATATTTTGACTATGGTCCTTAAAAATGGTCTTAGCATTTGAAATTAAATTCCACAGTTTTCATTATTTTGAGAAATTATTTAACCTTATGCAACAACTTCAGTTTTTTTGTCCTAATAAAATTTCTTCATACACATATTTAATTTCATAGAACTTCTTTTTTAAACAATCACTTTATTTTTAAAATACAGAACTTTCAACTTTCCATGCACTTCTAGAACATAGAAAAGAAAATAAAACAACTCATTTTATGCCAGCACTTCTTTCATCAGTCCAATGAGGAAGTTAGACATCACACATAAGTCACAGTGATCCAATTCCTAATGCATTCATGCCTGTCAACGAATCTGTCAGTTGGTGTTAAGCACATGTTCAATTAGTGCCTTGACATTCAATGTCGCCCTTGATTGATGGCGTCTAATACTCGGTAGAGATAGATATCATTGCAACTAATCGTCTACTCACACGATGCTATAGAAGAAAGCCAATTTAGCTATTGGAAGAAGAGATATAGCAGTGTACCATATCTAACATTGCATGTGGATAAGATTATGATGGGTGAGGTGCGATGAGTTACACTGGATATTCTGAAGCAAAATAATATTTTTCATGACACTAGGCTTATGCAAGTTTTAAAGAAGAAGTTCAAATTTGTGCACAGAAAAGTTTACTAAGTCCCTTGACAATTTCAATAATTTCTCATTTTTCTCATCAGTCCTCCCAGCATACGTATCCCGCACTCTTTACAATCATTGATAATGAATTAGCAAAATTTCGTCACCTTCTGAACTGATCCCAAACCGAATCTGATTATCATTTCTGTAGATGTAATAAATAATATACCAATGTATGATATTGAGCAAAGATTTATTTTTTAATTATCAAAGAAGCACACTTGACACACCTCGCCCCATCATTGCACATCTCATCAACTTATCAACAATCATCCGATCCTCGAGAGCCTCCCGATGAAAGTGAGGATCAGATACAAAACGATCCTCAGGAGCGTTGACTATACAACGATGATGATCAAGCGAGAAGAAGTCATTTCGCCTCTTCAATCATACCTGCTTGCGATGCCACCCAGCACACTCTAGCACTTGTAGCTCACAACGAAATCGAAGGCATTGTTTGCTAAGGAGACGTGAAAGTGGCAACAATTTTACGCGTGCCTTCTTCCACCTACTACCATCTTCATCGACGACAACGAAGACGCGGACGGTTTTAGTTCTATCCATTGCCTTATAGGTTCTTCTTTTTTTATTTATTTATTCTGAAGATGACATCAAGTGGAAGATTGTGAATGGAATGACGGATGAATGCGATGACGAAGATGATGATTATGTGGCAATTGAGATTCCAATTTAATTTTAAGATATTTTATGCAACTACACGATCAACGATACGACGACGACCGATCGATGACGAGTAAAGTTAAGTATTTTGTTCTGATCTTCAATACATGTGATTTCTAAATTTAGGCTTAGATATGTTGTTCGAATTCATTTTTTTATGAATGTCTACTGAATTAATAATTTAGAAATGTATTTGTTCGTAGCCTTACTTAATGCACTTAAAATGCAAAGAATAAGGCCGCTAAAAGACCGAGTTCGTCAGAATCCAGTTGCCAGACAATCGTAAGTTAATGTTCGAAAATGTTACTAATTTATTGTTGTTATCAATTCAATGGTAATAAACATTGAGCAAATAAAAATACTAAGTAGGTGTTTTTCTTTTTGAGCTTGGAGAAGTGCACTGAGCAGTCAAAAATAGATCTGTTTCTTTTTTTTAGCTCTGAGCGATCCAAGCGCTCAGCTTGTGCTTACTCGAAGCACGCTCTATGAGCTCTGAATAAAGGGAACGGTACGAAATCTCGAATGGCAAAAATAAAATTTTTTTTTCGTCGAATGACGAAATCTCGAATGATAAAATCTCGAATAGTACAAAATGAGAATCTCGAGTTACAGTACTTTTTAATACTTTAAATACTTTTTAGTATCATTGGAATTTGTACAAGAAGTGTGTTTTCTTCGTTCTTGTTTATTCTCATCTTTTAAAGAGATATAACTAATGAACGTTTTTGATTGGGTAGAAAAAATAACTTGAAGTTTGTGATTGGTTGATTTTACACATTCTAGATTTTGCATTCGAGATTTTGTCATTGGAGATTTCGCTATTCAAAATTTTGTCATTCGAGATATTTTCATTTGAGATTTTGTCATTCGAGATTTCGTACCCAACCCCTGAATAAAATGATGGAGTAATGAGTAAACGGAGCACGAAGTAGAGCGCGGCCAACTTTATGTATAGTTTTCATGTCATTTGACAGATTGTGAGTTAATTTCGACTGATATGACATTAAAGTTCTTAAATCAGAGCGCTTGGAGCGTTCTCTGCTCTGAGCTAGCTTACTTGTGAGGGCTAAGGCTCAACTCCGTGTTTGGCTCAGAGCTAGAAATAAGAACGCGTAGTAAGTTGACTCTATAACACCTTTAATCATTTGACATAACCGCAATCATATGAAAGAATTTGAAATTACATATTTATGTCTAATTTTTCTAATTCTGTTCAAAGGATAGCTATACGTGCATTTAAGGACACAAGCGCCCACAAGTTTTCTCAAAACCCACCTATGAGTAGACTACCAACTTTTAAACTCACTTTCCCGTGGTAAACACCGAGTGCGTGGTTTTTTTTGGCAGCTAACGAGAGGGTGGGGGAGGAGTGTTTCCACTTCTCTTTTTGCTTCTATGACACATTCGGAGCTTAGGTTTTTAAGGAGCGGTTGACCCGGCTTCTTGGCTTTTGAGTTATAATAAGGGTGTGGTCCTCTAGGTTGGATGTCGGGGTGACTTCTCGATCACGTAAAGAAATTTTTAGTTGCGACCTATAGCAAACGAAATAAGGCTAACGAACTTTGGATCTGAACGTGCAGCCGAACTATTAGCAGACTCCAGACTAGACTGTTACAAAGCAAACATCACCGCCATCCCCGAGAAGTGCGATGGTATAGGCCGGGCAAAAGAACAATTATCAACTGCCATTTCGGTGACTATTATCACGAATAAAAACAGCGTCGCTGTTCGGGTGTGGATTCTTCGTTAAAGCATTGCATATACATTTCTATAGTATTTTCATGCTGAATAATCACCGCCTGGCCATCTTAAGAAACTTGTGAATAACACAATTTTAGGTTCGTGCATTTACTAGTTGTCTGTTTTGTAACTCTGCAACAGTCGTAAACATATATGATTTTTGTTTTGTTAACGACTCTTGTCAAGGAAAAATGGATTTTAGAGCCAATAAAATTCATTAAATATTATTAATTTGTTTTGTTGACGACTATTGTTAGGGTAACAGAATAGACACTTAGTAAATGTAAGAACCTCCAAATGTGCGATTCACAACTTTCTTTAGATGTCGCTGCTCCATGGTTGTACTATAGAAATTAATATACAATGGTTAAAGGCAGACTTAGTCAAGAAGTCTTGAGTTTCAACAATGTGCACGAGTGCCTCACGACAATTCGTATTAAGGCTGAATTCGCCAACGTAAGCCTATTATGCGAACTCGCGTATGTTTCATGTTTCCCCAGAAGAGAAAGATGAGGACACCAAGGAAGAATTCTACGAACTCCTAGACAATACGTATAAGCAATGCCATAGCAATGAAATTAAAATTATCCTGGGGTGATTTTAACGCATTATATAGGAAGAAATAATTAGCCCCCAAAATTAATGTTGGGGTCTAATTTCATTCGGGCCTAATTTCATAATGAATAAATTGTTTCCATCAGTGTTAACTCGGGATTAATCCAACCCTGGAATAATATCAAAAAAACTACAAAACTGAGCCTTAATAAGCCTGATGAAAATACTAATTAATGCTGCATTGAAATACGGAATTTTTAGTCCCTTGCGTTTTAAAAATTTTTAGTTTTGAACGAACTACCATTTCTTTGATGCAATATGAATAAAGTCAAATTAAATTCAAACATTCCCCAAAAGCTACCACAACTATCAACAACTTTTGAATCATAAACTTTTTAACTTTAAAAAAATCAGTAAAAATAAAACAATCTGTGAAATCCATGAGAACTTCATCATATGCGTTATAATATTTTAAATATTGGAAAAAGTTTTTATTTTTATGTTTTTCTGGAATAAATTATAATAAGAACCCCCGAACAAGTTAACTTTTGATCTTACTGTAGGCAATAATGTATTATGTATGCGTATGTACCTACTTTACTTTGAACGCTGAAAGAGGTAGCTTTATGTAAAAGATTTTCTGGATTTTTCTCATTTTATAAACAAAATCACAACAAGAAATACATTAAAAGTAAAAAAAAGGGTTGCGATAGGGGACATCATTCTCTGCAAATTCATGTTGATGAAATATAAAGAAAAAAATATTGATTATGATGTGTGATGTATATTGAAGTATACCAATACACGCTTCATTTCCATGCAACCCTTACTATAGAAGTACCTACAATATCCTTAGGGCACTTAACTGACCATTTCTTTTCATATTTGAAATATTCTATAGCGTCCCAATGGCTCGCCTTCTACGAAGGGCGCCAATGTATACAAATTGGAATTTCTTCGGTCTATCGCCCTTGAATCGGTGCAATTGTGCCCAAAGGCTTTTCTCGATTGAACAATATTTTCAATCATAACATGAGTTGATATATTCTCTGTTTTAATTTAGTAATTGAAAGACACGGCTACACGCGATAAACCCATCGCGTTATTTATGTGAGGACGAAAAAGGTCCTTGGGCTGATTAATAATTTTTGTCCATGCTATTAATTCATTAATATGTCATTTAATTACGTCTCTTATTTGAGAATGGAACAATTTTAAAAAGATGTAAAGAGATGAGATGTTCTCCAGAAAGATGAACACTATCATAGTTGTATATAAGTACTGGCTGAAGACTGATGTTATTTGAGATACGGGTTACATCAGAATCAGGTTCAATGTATCGAAAAAATTAATCTTATTTTGCATATAGTAATACTGGCTTTACGGTGACACAGATGTAGCCAGGGGTGGAATCGCGTAAGATGATAGATGATTGTCACATTTTTGATCATCACTTGTGATAAAATTGATTTTTCCTTCTGCGTAAGATGATCACATCCACCAATTCAACTCAATTCAACTTTGTTCAATTTGTCAGTGACATACGCGAAAAACATTGTTGCCGTATTCATCTTTCAAGTAAATTCATTGAAATTGTTAATTTTTTAGTGAATACATGCAATAGTTCTAAATTTAAACATATATTTTCGATTGTTGTATACTCATATGGTAAAAGAAATATTGTTTTTGATGATTTGGTGACTAAAATTGAAAAAAAGTTGAAAATTTTATAATGTTTTGTATGCATGTGGTAACTCTAGCCACATTGTCACAAAAATGAAAATGAAACGTCAATATCATGAGAAGATGACTATCACAATATTTCGGTGATTGGTTTTTAGCTACTACTGTGATGATCACCTTACGCAGACAGAAAGTGTAGATTTTGACTATCACTTATCACAAATCACCTTAGCCGATTCCATCCCAGGTCTGCTGTATGGGAAACGCAGTTCAACTTAAGACTTTCGCTTTTTTTGACGATGGTTCTTCTTTGACCTTGATGGGTGAAAAACTTAAAGTCAACCTGATTCAAGATTAAAATCACAGTCGTTATGTATTAAGTAGATTGGCGACACACTCAATTTAATGATAGTGCACTAAAAAATACATATACATGTAGAAAATAAAAAAAACGATATATTGAATTCAAATCAATTATTTAATTCACTTTATTTAATAATTAGGTTGTAAGATAAAAAAGTATTAAAGAACAAAGTTTAATCTCGGCTTCTTATTTCGATGGTTACTCGGCGGCTTCTCCATACAGTCTAATATTCTTCTGACTTGATGAAGTTTTCCTCTATGCTCTATTATCATTGGATACGGACTCAGGGGAATGCAAACTAGCATCCCACATACATTGGGTATGTCAAGTCAGTTCCTATCGCGGAGATTTATTCAATTAGTGATGTTGTTCAAACCGCAACGTTAAGAAGCTGCCGCTGCCTTGCTAAAATTTGGTTAAGACAACTGCAATATATGAAAGCACATGTTAAAGAGGACTATCCACCGAATTTCAATCGGTCTCAAGCATACCCATTTGAGTAGATGGTGTCGAGAAGGGGATTTCGAAGAACCAAGACTCGCTAAGGTTGGACGATACATAGCTTCAACCAACTTGTCTCTCCAGTCAGCTCTGTTTTTAGCTAGCCGCTTCCAATTCCGCACCGCAAGTTGGCTCAGGTCGTTTTCCACTTGTGTGCGCCATCTATTAGGGGGTCATCAAATGCTGAGGATTGAATTCGAAGACTCGTCGGGCTGGTGTGTTGTTGCCCATACGCTCCACGGGTACCAACCATCTTAGCTGCTGTATTTTCAGCTTCTTGGTTAATATCGCTGTATGGCCCCGAAAAGCTAGTCAATGAATCTTCTTCTCCATATAGTCCTTCGATACACACAGGACCAAAAATCACTCAAGAATCTTTCTCCCAAAGCACCCATGCTTCCGCCCTATACAGTAGGACTGGGATGATCAAGTTCCTATACAACTTCTCCTTGGTTCTATGAGAGAGAGCCTTACTACTTTAATGCTTTCTCAGCCCGAAGAAACAGTGATTGGAAAGAGTAATTCTTCGTTTGATCTCTGCACTGATGTTATAATAGTGGATCCCAGGTAGACAAAGTTCTTGACTACTTCGAAGTTATATCTATCCATCGTAACGTTTTTGCCGAGACGATGATTTTGAGATTCCTTTCTTGTTGATAGCATATAATTTCGTTTTGTTATCGTTAACAGCCAATCCCATTTTTGCCGCCTCCGATTCAATACTGGTGCAAATGCAGCAGCCACAGCTCGCTTGTTCAGGATAGCCGACAAGATTTTATAAGCGAAGTTTAGGAGGCTAATTTCTCTTTCTCAGTCTCCTTTTCCTTGAATGGGGCACACCAAGGATCGGGCATACTTTCTTCCGACCAAATTTTACTGATAAGTTGGGGCATGCTCCCTACCAATACATTCAGCTGCTAAGCCGTCTGCACCAGATGCTATTTGATTTAAGTTTATCAAATTTTCTCACAGCTTTAGCACGGCGTTGAGTTGCCATGAATATCCGCATACGTATTCGAGATACTACCAAGTAGTGGCCAGAGTCTATGTTTGTCCCACGGAATGCTTGAACATCCAAAATACTGGAAGCATATTTGGTTGACGGCCAAGTACCTTTGGTTATATCAATGTGCGGGAAATGGGTGCTCAATATGATGACATTACGCACCACCGCGAAGTCTATCAACATGTATCCACTGACGGAAGCAAAATCTGACATTTAAGTCACCCAGAATAATTTTGACGTCATACTTTGGGAACATATCGTACGCGATCTCGAGGAGGTCATAGAATTCGTCATTTGTTGGTTCATCCATCTTTTCGTGGGGGGCGTGAACACATATCAGCGAGATGTTTCTGAATTTCGCTTTGATGCGGATTGTATCCAAGCGATCGCTGAAACTGCGGAGGCCTAAGACTTTTTGCCTAAGTCTTCATTGTCCCACAAAACCACATCTAAATACCCGATGACCCCGTTCTTTATAGCACGGCCAGTGATAGATATCATACGATGCCATTGCACTTCTTTGCATATCCATCAAGGGCCTCCACATCAGCCCTCCATCTCTGCTAATTGTTCGGCTGCACGTGGTTAGTACAACGAAAGGACATTCCATGTACAGATTTGAAATTCGTTGTCCTTGTTTCGATTGCTGGGGTCGACAACATTAAGATCATCCATATCCGAGGCTTGTTTGTGTTTCGGAATTAATAGGTTTTTTCCATGGTAGGGAAGTTACCCCGGCGCACAAAACCCGTCCTGGAGGACCAGACTCTAAGATAGCTCCAAGAGCGGGCAGAGAGGCCTGAGCTTCGAATATGTTTCGTAGTAGCCCGTATAAGGTGTTCACTAAGTAGTTCAACATGACTGGAACTGCAGACGCCACCGTTGATTGCATCTGGCAAATTCATCCGCTGCCGTCTTGAAAAGAGAAAGTGCCTTAGTGAAAACACTCCTCCCCTCCACTCTCTTTAGCTGCCCCCAAAACCCACCAAAGGGATTGGTTACCCAGATCTCAGGTTAAGGTACTATGTGCCCTATGTTCACCAAGGGGAAGTGAGATGTGAGAGTGAAGTGGGTAGTCAGAGCTTGGGTTTGAGAAAATATGTGGAGGTTTGAGTTCGCTTGAATGCACATAACTAACCTTTGAACATAGCCCAAACATGAAGTGGCGTATTTAAAAGAGCTGCCACAAAATTGGCTATTATCGACGTTAGAGTTTGGTAAACTGTGAACCAACCGGAGTCCCGGAAATCTACGTTGGTACGGGTGATCATGTATATGTACTAACCCCGTCCAAAATGCATTATCTTATAACGTTCCGTTACAATCGTAAAAAAAACGAATGCAACGACACCATTTATAGTTAGCCTGAGACATAAAACAATCCATAACCATCAGAAAGCCTGCAAACGTTTTCTGAGGTAAGCCCGATAAACCCCACAAGCGGTTCTATATTGAAGTGGTTAATTGGAAAAGATGCGGTTCTATTCGAGATCGTCCAAAAAGAGGAAGAAGAAAAAAAATAAATCATTTATTAAAATGATGATGAATGACATTTATTCAAGTTATATAACAACAAAATATTATTTAAAATCACCGGAAGACCCAAAATGCAATAACCACTCATAAATTAAATTTTAAGTATCCACAAAAAGGACAGTTAAATTGTCACCATCCCAAATATCCGATTACTTATTCGAATTGACCGTAAAACCGGAAAAAACTACTACGTTCGTCACGAATGAATTCAATTCAAGTATATCGTCTTGTGTTCTTCGTTCTCTATATATACAATCCGATCGAGTAGATATTTCATAATGAACAAAGCATCTTCCAAACCATATTCATTCATCCCAATAATTGCGGCCACTCAAGAGAGACCCCATTAGAAACATGAGCATCGTCAATAGCGCACGTTTGAAAACAAAGAGGCTGTCGCCCATGTGTCTGTAAAGAATTGGAACGATATTTTTGAACCACTTGTCTATTAAAATTTTCGAAGCAGCGATAAAAATGTATTGTTTATTTAAGAGCATTCTGTTCTTTCAATTTTTATTGAGCATCTACTATATACCTTGCATATATGTACATAGTTTAACCCAAGCTGTCATTAGTTTTTCCATCACCTAGATCATTGCTTTTACTTTTTCTATGATACTTCAATTACAAGATACAATTTTATTTACCAATGATTGAGACCACCCAATTAAATAGAAATTAAATGCGAATTACACGCTCAGGAAGAAGAAAAATTGAAAATAAAAATCCGTTAAAAATCCCAATCTGGAATCGATGAACTAATCCTGATCTGTGCTCAACTGAATCTGGGAAGAGGATCTTCTCTCCCCCGATTCCCAGTGGATTTTCTATACAATTTTTTGCGAACAATAGCGATTGCCTACGGGCCTTTTAGAAATATCGAAACAGTTTCACATTCACATGGTCCTTGTTCATTGCAAAATGGCATTAAGTTATTCCGTGCAGTTGCTATTGTTGCCCTTTTCTTGGGCGACTTTTTGTTTTGCCAACTGTCAATTGTGCAATCATTTCAGTTAAAAAATAAAGGGCTGTCAGTCCAGAGGGATGAAATAAAGAAAAGAGGAGATGATCCGGTTTTTAGTGGGATTTCAGATTAATTTCGATTTCTTTTTTTAACAGAGTTGCATTTTAAATCCTGTGGTTCAGTTATTTTTTGGTGTATCCGAGTATTAAGGAAGGGCATATGGAGCTTAGATTATTTTTTTTTAAAAGAATTGTATCGAAATTTTTCTAGCTCCACTATGATAAGCGTGAAAATGAAATATAAATTCTGTTATAGAGACTTTCAATTATCCTGAAAATTCTATATGAGACTTGCGGTTGGCTGAAAATAAGTACCTTGGTACTTTTAGATTGAAAGAAGTAATTGTGCCTTAAATTTCTTTAATTGTTCGAAATTCATGAGAAAATCAATTTTTTTCTCGTGAAATAAGAATCCTTTCTGAAATCTGACAGAAGTTTTGATATGTTATGTTTTATTAAAGGACACAGGTGAATTTTATTGCACCTTACATATTAGGGTTAAACGATTTGTACTTTATGTATTCCGTGGGAATCAAGCGTTTTCTTTAAGCGTGTGAAACCTATAGATAAATTCTTAATAAATCCATAGTAAGCTTTTGACCTCAGATATCTGCCTTTGATATACTACTTTGAGAGAACTATACCAAGACTATATGATCCATGTTGTGTTTTGGATCATATAGTCTTGTATATTAACACTATACAAGCTGCAATAATTGTGCACGGATTGAATTACCCTCGAAGGCTAAGGTATGGTAATTTTGAAAAAACCTCTTGTCTATTGTAGTGGCGGTATCTTTCTCCTTTCTTTAGCTGGCTCTACAGATCTGGGTGTTCTTTGGAGCGTCGGTGTTCATTCGATCTATATGGCCCAGCCAATTTAAACGTTGAAGACGAAGTTTTTTTGACTAGGTTTATGTCGCTGTACGGCACGTATAGTTCATTTTTGTATCTTCTCCGCCAAATATTAACATTCTTGGGTCTGACGCAAAGTGAAAATTTGGTCGATGGTATAGATCTTCCAAGTCTAGTAAAGCCGCATTGGTACAGTCCAATTAGATTCTCAGTAAGAAGTTTGAAGCGTTCACATTAAACGCTAGAGAGGATCTTATAGGCGACGTTTAAAAGGCTTATAATTCTTTAGTTGTTGCAGAGTAGGCTATTTCCTTTTTTGTAGATCGGGCAAATGGTTTAGATTTCAATCGTCGGGCATGCTTTCCTCGAACCATATTTTAGATATGAGTTTTTGCATGTTTCTTACCAGATCATCTCTGGTGTATTTATCTCGTTTAAGTCGGGTACATGAAACTCCTGATCATCATTTGGATGAGCTGGTTGGTGTTGCTTATTTGCGGAATCTGCGACGTCCTCGCCATTCAGCAGTTGATTGAAAATTAAGCAGATGCTTAAAATCGACTGCGTGTCTATATCACGGTATTCCTTTCGCTGTCTTTACAGAATCCTGGGCAAATTGTTCCTCCAGATCTGACTTTATTTACACTTCTGTAAAAGCTACGTACAAGTTTCCTGTCGTAGCATCTCTGAATCTCCTCGACCTTACCCCGCTCATGGTCTCTCTTCTTCTTTGTAAGCAGGAATTTTTCATCCCTTCTTCTATCTACATATACATAGCTTGCGAGTCGCTCTTGTTTTTCTATGCAGCAACGTCCTGTTGGCCTCTGTTTTGGCTTTATTTGCCTGTTCACACTCAGAGTCAAAACAGAGATTACTCGGGGGTAGGTGGTTGCGAGATTCCCAGAACCTCTGATGCAGCGCTTTTGATAGCTTGTTGACATTGCTGCCAGTGGTTCTCAAGGTTCATATCCACAGTCGTGGGGTTCTTCGCAAGTTCTAGGGATACTCGATCGTTATAAGTTTTGGGTGCGTCTTGGAATTGTAGTCTCGCAACGTTGTATTTTCTCCTCACGCAGATGATGTTTTTCTGTGCGATTCGTTGGATATCCGTACGAGGAGCTTTGCACTAGCCAAATAATGCGGTAAGAGTTGGTGTTGGCTCCTCTGAAAGTACGTATGTATATTTATTTATTTTTTATTTATTATAAATTCTTTATTTAACCTCTCGATATTTTTACAATAGTATAAATCTAAGAATAATTGCATGGCATATATTGCCGTCTGCCTAAATTGACTTATTTCGAGTTTTTTTCAAAAAATGGACAAAGTTAAAGTAAAAAAAGAAAAAAAAGTTTAAAAAAACATGAAATTATTTTTAACCTAATATACAATAAAATAAAATAAACCTTATCTTTAATATATAACATTCATTTCTTTATACAAAATCTATAAAACTGTTACGGTAACCTAAGGCATGATTAATATAGTGACAAAGAGTTTTCCAACCTAAATTACCATTCAAAATCTGCTTTGTATCCTCAAGTGTAAGAAAGCTCTTTAAAAAATAAAGTCTGCGGATTTCTTGTAATATTGGGCATACAGCTAGAAAGTGATAAATATTTTCTATTTCATTTCGGTTGCACAAACTACATATCGGGCGAAGGTCACTTCTGTGTGGTTTATAATTTAAGTTAATCATCTCTGTTCTAGCTTTAAAAACAGTACTGATTTGGCTAAAGGAAAGTTCTTCATTAAAATAATTGTTTGTATAGAGTACGTGGTTTAAGTCTTTGTAAATAAGTCGAGTTGTAGATGTTTGGGCTTTGTTCAAACATTGTAGATAAAGAGAGTCATCTACTTTAGCTATACATCTATAGAACTCATCCTGCCAATCGTTATGAGTGGTGTTACTGAGATTGAGATTCAGACCGTATTGATTATCCAACTCGTTCCACTCTTTAAAAGGCGATAGCTGACAACGGAGGGCGTATTCCATAATAAGTTTTTGAAGGTTCGAATCGTTTCTATTCATTACTTTAACTATGTAATCAGCATTTGATTTTAAGTTCTTTAAGAATATTTGTGGTATACCAGATTCAACGTGGATAGCATAAGTTGGAGTAGTACTAGCTAGTTTAAAAATGCGCTTAAAGAAAAAACGCTGGATTACTTCAAAACCTTCAATGTTTTGATACCCAAAAACTTGGTTTGCATAGCAGAGACATGTTCTGATGGTTGCATCAAATACCTTGAACTTGGCGGAAGCATCAACATATTTATTACAATAAAATTTACTCCACATGAGGTTTATTGCTGTTTTTGCTGCAACACATTTTTCTTTAATATGTGGGCGGAGATCAAGGTTGTATGTTATTAAAAATCCTAAGTATTTGTATTCGCTGACAATTTCTAAGGGTTCACGATCTAAAAACCATTTTTCGTGAAGAAGTCTTTTTCGGCGAGAGCTTTCAAAAATCATTATTTTTGACTTTGTGGCATTGATTGAAAGGTCCCATAAATCACAAAATCGTTTAAGCTTATTTATTTGAAGCTGCAAGGATGTTGGGTTATCTGCTAGTATGACAATATCGTCCGCGTATAGAAGCATCTTTATTAGAATATCACCACACTTAACTCCTCCCGGGAAATCCTTGGATACATCATCAATAAATAATGCAAACATAATTGGACTAAGCCCACACCCTTGTGGAACACCAGCACATATATTAAAAAAATCGGACATTGAAACTCCATTCCATACAGCAGCAGAGGTATCGGTAATAAGTAGCTTATATAAATTGAGAAACTTTGTCGATAAACCTAAAGTTGATAGCTTATAAATCAAAGAAGCCCTATTTATTGTATCAAAAGCTGCCCTAAAATCGACAAAAAAAGCATATAATTTTATTTCTTTCCTAAAAACATTTTGGCTATATTTGTTAGAGCAAAAATATGATCCACCGTGGATAGCCCCGCGCGAAATCCAGCTTGAAAAATACTAAGGAGTTTCTTCTCTTCAACCCATCTCGTCAACCTATGGTATAAAAGATGGGTGAATATTTTTCTAAGACAGGGTAGTATCGATATACCCCTGTATTTACTTGGAAGCTGCGAATCGCCTTTTTTAAAAATAGCGCAAATCCACGCTTTCCGAAATGCTTTTGGTATTGCTTCTGCTTCTAGAAATCTGTTAAAGAGAGATGTTATTTGCTGCATGAAATTCGGTGTTGAATTCTTATACAATTCAGCAGGTATGCCATCAACCCCTGCTGCTTTATTATTTTTCATTGATTTGAGGGTTTCCTGCAACTCTCTCATAGTAATTGGCTCATCAAGTTCAGGGACTACAACTAAAGGTAGAGCATACTGGAATGGCAAATGAGTTTCTACCGGATTTAGGAGCTCTTTGAAGTAGTCTGCAAGTTTTCCCACTTCAATAGCCGAAGCTGATACAATTTTACATCCACCTAGCAGTCTCACCTTCGACCAAAACGTTTTTGAGTCCTTACAGAGTGAAAGAGTAGCAGCCACATCACAGATATACTTTTTTTGTTTTTGAATACAGATACTTTTGTATAACTTATTTGATTCTAAGTAGAGCCTTTTAAAAAACATTGAACTGGTTTTTCTGAAAAGGTTTAAATAGGAGAAAGATTTTTTCCGAAGTTTCTTACATTCCCAGTCAAACCATTCAGCAACAAACATACCAACAGATTGAGGTTTTTCCACGAACGAAGCCTGTCTAATACACTGTGAGATAATTTCCACGGCTTGATCACAATCACTATGCTCCTCAACAGGAAGGCAAATTAATTGAGCATCAAGTCGCCGCCTAAACACTTCAGCACGTTTTTCTACCCACTTTATGCTTTTGATTGCGTTGTTCGGTAACAATGACACACCTTCAAACCTCAGAGATGTTACTGTTGGCAAATGGCCAGAGTAACTTGCGAGTGGAACTTCAAAATCATTAATTAAACTAATCCAATTACCTCTCGCCAAACAATAATCAATAACTGAAGTACCTTGACCCGAAACGAAAGTAAGTTCACCTCTCTTGTCACTTCTCGTAATACCATTTAATACCATCAAACCAAAATCTTCAATAAAATCTATAAGTTGTCTCCCGCTACTATTGACTACTTTATCCATAGAGTTTCTTACACCTTCAAACAAATGCGAAACGTTTTGCACCAGAGAAGCTGGATTTTGAAAACTACCGATTCTTCCATTTAGATCACCGACTACTAAAATATTCTGCAGATCATTTTCATTGAAAAAAACTTTTAAATCATCAAAATCATTAACCCAATTGTTACAATTTAGATAAGTTGGAATAATGTAATAGTGGTCATGCCTATGGTTTAACTCAATAACAGTTTTCCTACTTATCGACTTAACTTTCACAAAATTATTCAAATTACATTTAATTGCGATTAAAATGCCACCGCTAGCTCTACCAAAAACGTTACTTCTATTAGCTGGAATAAATTTAACAGAAAATTCTTTAAAATATTTTATAATTTGTGTTTCACTACCTTCTTCAAGAAATGTTTCAATTAAAATAATAATATCAAAAGTTAGAATGAATTTAAAAAAATCTGGAATAATTAATTTGTTTTTTAGCCCAGACACATTATAACATAAAATTTTTAAATTTAAATGACAGACGGCAACACTACCCTAACTTTGATTTCGACGTTGGTTAAGTTGTCTGCTGCATTCTCCTTGTGAAAGTGCTGGCGCTGTCATCGGATAGTTCTGACGATTGTTGTTGCTGTTGCTGTTGACGTTGTTGACGTTGTCAATATCAAAGAACTGCAATCCACCTTCTCCAAACGTGTTTTTTATAAACGTAAATTCATCTGCGTTGTTTACAACCAAACCTCGCGAGAAGTTATAAGAAAATGAAATGTTGTTAATGTTTAGTTTAACTCCTCTTATAACAATCTTTGTTGTCGGTGCAATATCTAACAGCTTAGTTTTGATTTGGTAGAGTGCACTTCTTTTTTGCCGTGTTATAATTGATTGCTCGCGATGTATTACAATTCCAGTGTTTTTTAATTTCGGTGTAGCTTCGATTACTTTGCTGGCAGTGTCACCGGGATGGAAATTAATAATAACAGTGGTTTTGTTTGTTTTGCGATTTGTGAATTCTAGTGTTTGTTTTATGGGCAATTCGTCATTCTCTTGGAGCTGGAGAAGACCTTTACAAGTTTGTTTCGCAAAGTCAACTTTATTGGTCTTCCCTTCTGCCGGAAAATGCACAACAACAGAATTTTCATTCTCTTTTCGCGAAAGTGTTTCAAGCTGACGTTCTAAAGTTTGGCAATAGTTTTCCATGTTAGATATTCGGTTTAGCAGGTAGACGTTTTGAGACCGTAATAACTGGATGTCACTTGAAACAGCTAAGACTTCTTTTTTTGTTGCGATGTCTTTTAATTTTGGAGTTAAACATTCATCCAAAAGAACCTTAAGTTGGTCAATTGACATATTTCCCACTGCCATTTCTATAGAGTAATCAGCTAAAGGTTTCTTGTTAATTTGTGAATGTTCCGGCGAAGTTTCTTGCAAATTTCGTTTTGGTTGCATATGCGGTTTGTTTAGCGGTGATTGGTGAAATATCCCCCAACAATTAAAAATTACTAAAATCGTACCTTGTGTTCTTGTGCTGATCAAAGTTTATAGTTTCGTATGTAATTGAACTCAAAAGAGACGTTAAGACTTTAAAATACAATTAATTAGGCTTAATTTTCTTAAATTTCAACAAAATATCAAGAGCACAAAAAAACTTCAACCTTCTCACAATAATGACAGATGTCAATCCACGTATGTATACCCATTATGCTAGAGGATTGTCTTATTCCGAAAAATTTTAATAATTTAAAAATCGGTGTAATGCTTTTCTTTTCGAAAACAATTCGATGTATGTATGATTCCAGACGTGATGTAGTGCAGGATGTGTTTTCCGATTGTTGTACTAAAGATATATTCTTTTCCAATCTTGGCGTTAATTTCTCATAAAACAATTTTTGTGTCATGTTTGGGACATTCCTCATAAGTATTGGCGAGAAGCTCATAGAAGATTTCCTTGGTATCATCATCTTTCTCCTCCGTATGGGCATGGGCACAAGTTGTTGAATTTGGCCTTGATGCGAATCGTCGTCACTCTTTTCATAGTCTGGCGAAAGTCGCTTATGTCCCTAAAAAAGGCGAATCTTCTTTCTAACGTCATGGAAACTCTGATAAACTATCAGCTTATGAAATATATCAAAGAGCAAAAGCAGTACGACACTTGTAGCAATAAGTCCACTGGTGATCTGATAGCATATCTCACCGAAAAGTGGAACAAATTTTTACATCGTTTTGTGGTGAATGTAAGATTATTGTGCTTGCTATTTCAAAAGTATTTGATAGAAATAGAATACTTTCGCTATTGAAAAATCCCTATATAGTTCGTTGGATTCGAAATTACCTTTCTGACCGTTCAATACAGGTAGTATTGGATGGTTTCACGACTAAAATCTTCGATATAAATGCTGGTGTGCCCCAGGGCTCCATTTAGCCTCCGACTCTGTCCTTAATTTGTATCAATTATCTTCTGTCTGAAACTTCCAATCCACTAAATTGTTTCGCTGACGATAGCACCCTTAGCTTTTCATATTCGTTTCCAGATTCACAACGCAGCTCTTAATTACATTCCGATCTTCATAGCATTGTACAATGGGTAATTAACAGCCGCGTGGAATTTAATGTTTCTTAAACTCAATGGTGTCTTTTGTCGTTCAAGCGTAACATACCCCTTATGACACTGTGTAGCAATTGTATAAAGAAAGCTGAAAAGCTTTCTACTCTCGTCCTTCCACCTTTCATGGACCACAAGAAATTGGACCTACAAGAAATTGTTTTCTCTAGGGGATCATAAGAATATAGGGCCAACCATAATAGTCGTAAGCAAACGAAAGCTAATGTCATAGTTCTACGTCAAGTTTCCTTAAGTGCCGCCATTACCTTCAGTCGACCATAATGGTCGAACGCACACGCAAGCCAATTTCACATGTATTTGGCTGGCTGTCAGATTTACGTACGTAAACTGCGCTCTGGAGCGCTCCTTACGTACGGACACGGAGGCAAAAGTGAACGAAAACTTGCCGAAACTGAGCAATCCGACATTATGTGCGCACTATACAAATTCCTTGTTCTCGCTAATTTCGTACGGCACCGTACGTACTAATTCTTCTATTATGGTTCTGCCTTATAACGGAAACATTTGTGTTTTGTGTTACTTGAACACCGCCTTAATGTTTCTTGCCTCTCGTTATTTTATTGGATTTTTTTATAAAGAGTTCTCCGTCGAATTAGCCAGTTGCGTTCCTCCCCTGAAAAGATTCAACCGCAACACTGGTAGTGCAAGGAACGCCCATCAGTTCACACTTGACGTCGTCAATATTTGGCAAAAAACTACAAATAGTTCGAAATTTTCCAGTTTTTTTTTTTGCTATTTTCGTTGTAAATTACGACAAATTTTTGGAAAAAGAGCCAAAAAGTAAAAATAGAAATTACGCCCAAATAAGTCATGCTTTTTGGCTCAGTTTGCAAATTAAATTAAAGCGTTCGTCAGCGCCCTGTTGCTGTAACATAAATGGTTTAATAGGATAGTATAGGATCTAATGAACCCAATCCCACGGATAGTAACATTGACATCAGAATGTTACATAGATAAAAAAGCTCTTTAACAAATTTTGTTTCATACCTTTATTCTTAAACTGAAAACACATATAGTCGCCTTCAAAATACAAAAGTTAATGAGCGAAATGTATCAATTAAATTTCAAACTGCAACAATTGCTAACTATATTATAAAAAAATCACAAAACGCCCAAGTAGAAGAAGTCTTTAATGTTATTTTATAGCCGCAAGGCTGTCTCGAGACAAAAATAGACACAGAATATCCTTGTGGTTCTGTTTCGTATACTAAATCACCCCAGGCTCCCTCACTCTCTTTAATTTATCCCTAATGCTCTTTTTATATTCTTATATACTTTCTTTTAATTTATAGACTCCTCACATCATTGAACATGTAGGTACCTACATCATGATGTCCTATTTTACAGCCTTGATGTGATGATTTCACAAACAGGTATGGGTGGCCATTCTTTGATAAGAATGCGGATTAATTCGATGTCTATATCCAGAGATGAACGATAGAAAATATTGTAACAATAGTAATTTTGTGTTGGGATAAAAAATATATAAATTGAAAAAATTAGACCACGTGTTTCAGGATTAAGCTAGACACTGAAAAAACAATCGACGTCGCAGATCAAACAATATAACATTTAAGGTTAGATAAACATTTTTTAATCTTTTGGTGTAAGCGTGTTTTTACAGATTGCCAATGATGTTTTTACGGCCTCATTATGACGACAAATTGTAACAATGTTGTTAATTTTTTTTCTATAAAAAGAGTTTGAGGAAAACAAGAGAGATACAAAAGAAAGGCTATTTTCATATAAAATTGGCTTGCATTTTAAGGTTTTTGATGTCAATCATCATTTAATAGCGCAATATATTGCAGCAAGTATAGCAATAAGAACCAAATTTCATGAAGACAAACACTTGACTACGTTTGATCTAGCTTGATGATACCAAGTTTTGCTGCAAGATTGTTTGCTCATCTTTACATAGTTTTAAGCAGGCAGTTTGCAGAGAAATAAAATAAATGCAAGAAAAGTTGCAGCAACAATGTAAGTTGATTCAGAAATAAATTTAAGAAGAACGAAACTTTGAAGTTAATTGTGTCATCCAGATCCAATACATTTCTATTGATATTAATGTTAACGACGGAATTATTAAGAAAAAAACCGCAGAATAAACAAAATGCTGTGGAGAACACGTAGGAGACCAATAGAAAATAGAGCAAATACGAGTCGGAAAGTTGAAATAAATTTGAAGACAAGCAAGGTCTTCAAATTTATTTCAACTTTCCGAAAAAAATCATTGGTAAACAAAAGGCACGACTGTTGGACAAACTTGCTCTTGTGTAAGATTACTAACCTTTGGCTTAGGATGCTAAGCAATTAACTGTAATAAATAATCGGAAAATTCTGACGAAAAACTCCATAATTAGCAACAAATCAGTCACACAAAATTTTATTAAAATCGATTATATTTTTTTCGGGAAAAATTGGTCACACAAAATTTTATCAAAATCGATCGTATTTTTTTCGAGAAAAATTGAATTATCTGTTACGTTTATATTGCGCAGGTACCGTTGTTTTCAGACCTAGAATAAAAATCAAAAATACGCTTGAGCATATTAATCTAAAAATACAGAGTACCAAGTTTGAAGAAAATCGGCCCAACCGTTTAGGCCGTATAGGTGTCGATACATCCAGATTGACAGACGGACAGACAGACAGACAAAATTGTCTGACCTACTTTTTTCGTGTTCTCTATCATCGTAATGTAATGTTTGATTGTTTTCTCAAAACTTTTTTTTAACGAATACATGACATGCCTTAAGCAATTGCTGCAATTTCGTCGTTGCACAAATATACAAATATACAAATTGCACAAATATACAAATTGCTCCAAAAAACTTCTATAATCAAAAGAGCAATGCACAGAGTCGCACAAAACATAATTTTCTGACGATACCGTAATAAATGTTGAAGGTGCAGTTTGTAACACCTAAAAAAATATGCAACTCGCAAAAGAGCATATTAGCATTTTAGCAACCCATTAACCTTCTAGAGCAACGTTTTATGGAAAGTTCGTCCGAGTTTTACGAATCACCTATAAAATAACTTTACGTAAAATAAAACAGTTCGTCGTAGTTTTGCAGACCATGAGTCAATATCAATGTATCTAATTTAATGTCATTGAACATGTTACATGTGTATTGCTTGAAAAGAAGGAAAATGGGACTCATTTTTGCCTCGCGGAAGAGATGACACTACTTTTGAGGTACAAAACACCTGCGTTAAAAACTCCTCAAATAATGCTTTAGAATCACATCATTGGCAGACTACTCCAAAAATGCATTGATAACAAATTAAGTTCCATTTTTTACTAAATTGTCAATAATTTGTGGTTAAGCCCAAAAAATTTAAATAAATTTTGTCAAACCATGATTTTTTTGCAAAAATTTTTAAGGCAAAAATTTTAAGTTAAATCATTTTCTACGTCTTGGTCTTAATATTTTTCATCGTACCATCAACCTATTTCCAGAAAAAGTGTTAAATCGTTACAACACTGCACTTTTTACCAACATTTAGACCTTTTTGTGTTATTTTTTTTTGTGGTTTTGCCATTAAGCCTATTTCAAAAAGAAAAAAAATTAAATGAACAACTGTGCCGCACGAACTAGCTCTTGTTGCAAACTATGGGACTACAAACATTTTAATTTATAAAATTATGTATCGTCGCATTTAATTTTATGTTGTTTAGATAAATATTTTGAATCCATCAGAAAAGCTGTCAAAATCGCGCGATTTTTGCAGCTATTCTGTTAATTACTAGTTCTCTATAAAATACAAATTCCTACCAGCATCCTATTAACTTAGTTTGCGGAAAACATTTTTGACGGCTTGCCCCATACTCAGCCTATAATCCGTCAAACATTTGGTAGGATTTAAATCGAACACATTGTTTTTGAAATATCCTAACAGATGTTCGTATTTCTTTTTTGTTTTTTTCTTCATAAGTAAATTATGAAAAATGAAATAAGGACCCAAAATGTTTTTCATAATAAAATGAAGTAGGACCCCAAAATTAATGTTAGGGTCAAATTTCATTGGGATTTCAAAATACAAAATGAAATTTTTCGTTGTTGTTGTTTTGCATTCAATATTCTGGGGTCTTATTTCGTTTATTTGTTGGGGTCTTATTTCCTGGGGGCCTGATTTCGCCAAGCCCTTTTTGGAAGAAAATAATATAACCTACAATTTTTACATTAACACTTTTTGCAAAAAAAATGATAGTTACCGATAGTCAAAATAGCAAACAATAAAATTTCGAACCTTACCCCGTTCAAAAAAAATTTAGCTCCCGAACAAATCATGGGTATTTTTTTTTATTTACTTAAGACATCGAAACAAAGGTCTCCAGCAAAATCCAGCTTTGTCGGAGTTCTTTCGAAGTAAAACTCTAATTTTACTGGGCTACTAGGCTCTAATTCTGTTTTCCGTTTTGGTTGAAAGGGTTTTGTTTTTGAAATACGAATTTATTCGTGTTTTTCCAAATAATTATGCCGACTATTGTATAGGAACCTCAGTCTTTTCTTAATGTGTTTTTTTCCCGTACTTTAATTTCTACGCTGTAAAAGTTCTTTTTTTTAATAATATGCATAAAGATGCACCTGCCAAATCAATTCTTTTTCCAACTTCAATAACGCATTTCAATAATGCTCGCATGTTTAGGTCTAGTCTAGATCTTCCAAGAAAGCTGTCTTCTCATATTTTGTTCAGGTTTATATATGTTTATAATATGGGTAGAAGATTGGAGTCGAAAATCTGCTGGGGTAATTTTTTTTGTCAATTAATCTGCTTTTAAAATTCTGCTTATCATAATTCTGCAAAAATTGGTTTAAAATATGTTAAAAAGAGCGCACATAATTTAAATTTAACTTAAAACCTGAAAACATACTTTATAAAATTATTTAATTGTTATCAATGGAAACACACATTACACAAATTAAATAACAGAAAAAAAAACTGATAATTACATAAACTGCATTAACCGGCATGCGTTTTTCGCAAACATCTCAATAAAACCCTATTTGACTTATTTATTCTGCCGGTGTCAGATTTACCAGCAATGTGGTAATGAACTAAGCGAACGCCCACTCATTATGCACCACATCATGCGATTCAGACTATTGTGATCACATTATCGAACGAAAGTACCCAATATGAGGATATGTGACTAAAATTAATAAACCCAAATTGCTCCACATCACTCAATTCAACAGCTGATGAATGAAGTAGGTTTAAAGTAAGTTTTTATTTTCCTATAAAGGTTATTCAAATCGTAGTTTGAAATCACAACTCACATTCACTTCGTTCAAGGAACAACTTCACAGATCTTATCAAAAAAAAAAAATAATCAATATGTTTAAATTCGTAAGTGTACCATGATAGAAAAGAGTGAAAGGTATTTTTAAATATATAAACTTTAATTAATCATGTTTTATTGATAGGCTGCTCTCTGTTTAATGGCTGTGCTTTCATCTGCTGCGGCTGGTCCTGGACTGGTATCACCACTTGCTGCCTACAGTGCTCACCCTTCAGCGTCTTATGCTGCTGCACAAATTGGATATAGCGCACCATTTGTTGCGCCTTATGCTTCAAGCTACAATGCTCATCAAATCGATCACTCTGTTGCCTATCCAACCTACCAATATGCACCGGCTGCTTATGCTGCTGCACCAGCTGCTTATGCTGCGTCAGCTACCTATGCTGCACCAGCTGCTTATGCTGCTACTCCCGCCGCTTATGCTGCTGCCCCAGCTTCCTATGCTAGTTATGCTTCTGCTCCTGCTGCTTACGCTGCTCCAGCTGGTTATGCTGCACACTTAGCTTATGCTACTCAAGCTGCTTATACTGCGCATCCAGCTTTTGCTGCTCAAGCTGCCTATGCTGCTCCAGCCTATACATCTCTTCTTAAATAAAGACATAAGAAATATATTAACTTTTTATTTTAAATGAGTATGTGATTTGTTTTATTTGTGGAATATGTAAATTATTTTAATGATTAAAACTGACCTGTACGGTTGTACCGACGCTATAAAATAGTTGTCAACTAGTCAAAATTTTCATTTAAGCTCAGTTCTTCTGCTACTTAGTGCGGTTTATTTCAGAGTTGCGAGCTTATGAATTAAATAAAAACATAAATCTATAAGCTATAGATTTACATATACGATTTGGAAAAAATTTAATTCACAAATTATGAATTTATTAATGAAAAAAAAAAAACAGTAATAATTAATAAGCCCTAGTTGGTTAAAATCTCGAAACAAAAATCCTGACAATAAAATCCTTTAGTAAAAACTCCCGAGATAAAAGTTCTGACACCAAAATCCCGAATTACATTTATTGCATTACGGGTTTTGTTGATCAGAATTTTGGCATCGGGATTTTGTTTTTCGAGATTTTGATGTCGGGCTTTTGGTTTTGGAGTTTTATAACTATACTTTGTCCATTTTGATCTCTCACCTTATCTTTAAGTAGATAGTCAAGGACTGTAAACAGAGCAAAGGACTTAAGACGCTTCCTTGGTGTGCGCCAACTTCGATAGGGACATTTTCGGTAACTCCTGCAGTGCATGTAACCTTTGTTTTGACATGCTCTTATATATCCATGATCATCCGCACTATGATGGAACTCCCAGTTGCCTTAGGGCCACCCATATAAGATCTCTTGGTTGTCGATCGAACTCTTTTTCAAAATCTACAAACATAGCATGCACGTCGTTTGAGGAATTGCGTTGTTTTTCCATTCTGATTCTTACACTCTGGATTGCATTCTGTGGTTGATTTGCCCGAGACAAACCAGCACATGGTAATAAGATATTATTTTATTATTTTTCGCAAGCGGCAATCCTACACACGCTGAACGATCTTCATGGTTTCTGACGTCAGTTTAATTGATTGAACGGTAATTATAGCAGTTTTTCGTATCACCCTTCCCTTTGTAAATTGAGAGAAGGTAACTTCCAGACTTTCCACCCACTGATTTGGCATTTGATTTCCGCTGATAAGTTTGGAGATGAGAACCCTTTCCAATTTCGATACTGGCATGCGCTAGTTCCGTTTGATCGCCCTTTAATACGCCGGTGATCTCCAGTCGCGCAACCCTAGGGCTCACGCATGCTCGCTGTTGGTGTTATTAGCCTATAGGTGTTTATCTCTCTGTCAAATAAATTCGATTCCAGTAGCAAATCATATTTTGACATTTGCCGACTACCTATTCAGTGCAATATAGTATTAACAGGTAGTATATATTTGACACTTTTTGTTTTGACATATTTGTAAAAATCTAAATTCAGTGCGAACTGTCATAAATTTGGCAATAAACCATTTGACAGATTCTTACAAATCTAATTTTGAAATTTGCAGAGTAATGAGTTCTTACTGTCACCGGACATTTTGTAGTTTAACATATTCTCTCAGATCCTATTTATATACGTTTGTGGACTCGTTAAGTAGATACTCAACGAGTACGAACTGTCATCCAGAGGCAATACATTTGATATTTTGCAGTTTAAATATATTTACTATATGTACAAATTCCATTTTGACATTTGCGTAATATATTTGGGGCAAACTGTAACTAGTATCACCTTATCGATAAGCCTACACACACGAGACTAATTCATCCGGCGTGAAACCGTTTTTTTTAGAGGAAAGAAGGTCATGATCCAGTGTGTGCTTGAATGAATGTGCTTGAAATAAAGATTAAAACCGGTTTTCCACCAGGATGAATTAATCCAGTGTGTGGAGGCCCAATAAATAAATTTATTTGACTTTTTGTATTTTGACAGAATTGTTAAAATCCAATTTTGACATTTGCAGTAGTCAGCTAAATGTCATCACTAAATTTTTTATTTTATAATATTCTCTCAAATTCTTCTAGGCATCAAGAAAAAACAAAATTCTCAAAACTCCTTCTTCCAATCACTTTATACAGATATAACATTTCATATATATAACAAAGTTGTGTTAAGTAAATCTCTATACAGTGAACTTGGTTTAAACTGTTTTGGTCATTTAATTTGAATTCCTTATAAAGTTCCTTGCCCCAGTTTTTCATTTCGTTATTTTTTTGCAAAAAACATCTCCATCTTCTCTTTGTATTTACGCATGATTTTCGAACATTTTTCATTTGACTGTAAACAAGCAATCTTAAACATGATCCACATGTTGACTGCTTGCTTCTTTGGCACTCGTTTAATTTATTGTTAAACCGATGACCGAATATATCGCCTGATCCTCATGCCATATTGCAGACCTAATAAACTTTAATGATATAGGTACACTTCTCTGCTGAAATTGCCCATAATTTGAAAATTGATTCAAAACTTTGATTTTAATATCTAGCTATCCACCATCATATCGTTCAATTGATATCCAAAGATCACGGTGCATTTACACCCGATGAGAATTCTATGAATTCCACGATGATGATGGGGAGAAATGAGACGGGTATTTGTTTATGCAATTGCATCGAGCACCGGAGATAGATATATGTAGCTTCGCAGAGTATAGGTATTCGATTCTTCTACATGTAGAGGAGGGTACTCTCGAGGCCCATAAATCAACAAAATAAACAGGAAACTCATCAACATAATCGCACCGTCATCGGTGGTGTTCGAGTAATTTGGAATTCAAATTCGACCAAAAAGAAGGTATATCCCTGCGCACCCTTTGTCACTACTTATGCATCTAATTAAGAAGAACTTGGAACGAGTTTTCTAAGGAAGTTCTTCTTGGACGAATGGCTCCTCTCGAAGAGTAATTTGCTTTCCAACAGACGTTCTGTCGACACTTTCTGGGAAAATCGATTTTAGATTGCCACCGCCCGTGTAGCAACTAATGCTAACTAGGTATATCGTTATGAAGCAGGATGGTGCATCACATCAACTAGAAGATAAATGCTTTATTATCCGAATTCGCTTGAACCACACCGGAGCATCTGTTATTTACGTGGCTGGATTGTGATGAGGGAAGTATTTTGTGAATATAAACAAAATGAAGTTTATCCCAGTGCACTTAGACTAAGGTAGGTTAGGGAGATGTCTGCTTAGTAGAGTTTTCCGCATACCTAATTTCCAAATTCACCCCTGATGGCTTTTCGAGGTCTACGTATACATTTTATTCTTGAAATTTCCATTCAAACGATTGAGTGAAGCATGAGTGGTGGTTTGGGATAACCGAAGGGCTTTTTAGGGCGATTAGAGTATTTGTAACCCTCTTTCTTTAATAGAAGCTGTTTCATTTCACATTGGTCTGACATAGGGGTTGATTGGCCAGCTCGCTGAGGGTTTGATTGTTGGGCGCCATTTTTACACCCAATTTCAATGTCGGTTAGATAAACAATGGGCTTTACAGAACAAACCCTGTGGTTGTATAGAGTGAGTATATTGTAGTATTTGGTTGCATCCCTTTTAAATTGTTTCGCTCTTGACTGAAATACACGAGCGGCAACGGCAACAGTACCTATATTGTGGTCTCATTTGATTGACATTTGGGTTTGTTGTTTTAAGGTTTTGCCTTGTCAGTTTGTAAAAAACTTTGCCTCTAGACGAGATAGGTAAAAAATAAATAACTCAATGAAATGGTAGCATGCAAAAGATGAAACTTTAATGAGACAACAACTGCCAATTCCCAAAGTGTATTCGCTTCAACAATGGACGTTTTATATTTATTTGGAATTAACTTTAGAAATTGATAGTATTTTCCTCTTTATTGTATATATTTGGATTATGATGGTATATGTTGAGTAGGTAAATGGAAATAAAATGTTTAAAGCCTTTTAAACTGTGACGGTGAACAAAACAGCGCCGCTCAATTTAATATACATATCATTCACAATGGACGAGCACTGCACCCATGTCATGTCCATCCGAGGAATTAAAAACATTAACTAAAAAAATCGGAAAAATTAGAAAACCTGGAGTAGTTTTAAGTTTCGAATGCCAAGTTGTTTGAAGAACCCCCTCCACAATGATGGCGGATCGCGATTGCCGTCGTATTGTGTGAGCATCTTAAACCATTTATCAGTATGGTTTAAACACTATACCATCGATCAAAAGTATCTTGCTCTTTTCCTAGGAATACTTTATATAAAAGTCGATCCGATAATTCTATTCGTTTGTATTTATGTAAATTTATAACTTCTACTAGTGGTGAATTGACGATGAATTTCCCGAGTCCAGACGTTCAACCCAATGTAGACAATCAAAGCGATATACATACGTTCTCATAGAATGGTTTGGTATTACAAGCTTTTGAAAAATAATACTTACTAATTACAGAAAATTAAAATTGTATATTTTGTTCATCGAATGATTTGTCATTTTTACTTTTATTTTAAATTAATTAGAAAAAAACTTTTTGTATTAGTTGAGATAGATTAGTAATTGAACATCAAGCAAGAAAATATTGCAAAAAATGTATGTATGTATGTAGCAACAAAATACAGAAAAGATTTTTGAAGAATCCAATCATTAATACAGAAATAGATATTTATATTTAGAAGGAAGACTTTTCAGACGTTTCTGTATCACCGTTTTCAAACGTAATAATGTTCAACTTTTTTTTTAATATTAATTTCAAAGAAAAGTGCTTAATTGTTGTTTTTTGCAAATAGGTGGTCTATTGGGTGCCCGAAATCTCACCACAAATGGAACCAAAAGGAAAGTTTCACTGACACCAACCCCAGCAAACAAAAATAACAAATACCCAAAGGATTATAATCGACGGAACAATATACTGATCCTCCGCAACATTTTGGATTTTACCCCGAACTCAACAAAGGTAAAAGCAACCGAACAAAATGTTTATATTGAGATCAAGCAATATTATTAGTTAAGCAACAAAATACGGAAACGTTTTTAAGTTGGTATAGTGTGGGCTGGGCACTAATATTGTATCGCTGTGTAACTAAAATTTAGTCCCAAACAAATTTCCCTGTCGCTGTTGCGATGTGGCGTTGGTTTGGGTCTTGCATAAAGTGTTAATAATGTTTGTTCTAATTATTCTATAATATTTTTTTTTTCAACAAGGTAGATTAAGAGAACCAATGGTGCATTAATGTAGAACTATTTTTTTAATTCTTAATGTCACCTAAAAACCCAATACCCACAATCTTTGTCCATTGTTAAGATTCATTACAAACTTTATAGTAACCAAATTTTAGCATCAGATGTTCATAATATGGTGATGCACCCTAGTATGAAAAATAAATAAAAAATTATAAAATTATGTGTGATGGTTATGTGTGCATTAACTAACAGTTATATACTAAGAAAATATATAACGACTCAACTCCATGTTTCTACTTCTAGCAGCACCAAAAAGGTTGTTAAAATATACATATACAGGGTGTCTGATAAACAATGGATAATCCTAAAACGGAACATAGCGCACTTCATGACTGTTCTGAAACCGAAAATAAAAGGGTACTCAAAATATGTGAATTTTAAAAATTAAATTATTTTTAAATCCACCATATCTCAGCAAATAAATATAAAACGATATAGTTGAATTATTTAATTATTTATATAAGAATTTTAACGTTCTACAAAATATAATGTGACGCTTTTTCGTTAAAATGTAAGAAAAAAAAAGTTGTAGAGGAAAAACCAGAGAAAGCTAAAAAATGTTGCAGTCCAAAACATGAAAAAATTTAGTTAACCGTCCCTAAAAAACATCCCAAAGTTTTATTATTTTCCGAGCTTTTTTTGACCTAAAACTACCTGCCAATAACCTTGCCTATATAATTTATTTTATAAAATTCGCTCTTTTTGCATTTTAGCACTAATATTAAATATCTAGTAATTTAGAATCTGAATCTAGATACTGTTCAAAATTCAGAAATTTACATTTGTTGTGCCAATTTAAAAAAAAGTTTGTTACTTATGAATAAATTGCAAATATTTGCACAAATGACAAAAAAATTTGCAAATATTGTGCAAATAATATAAGTTTGGTCGTGTTTGCAACTGAGCAAATGAACGTGTTCACACGATTTCCAACTTTTGTCCCAAAATTGGAAAATGCTTTTCCAATCAACTACATTTACAGTGAATTTTTTTCATTTCATTTTTTTTTTCATTGAATTTGCATATTTATGCATGTATTTATTCATTTGCACATTTGCGGGAATGTTATTAATCTTCTTTGATTATTGTTGCCGCACTTCGCCAGTTCAATAAAAAGTTGTTAAACAATAAACGAAATGTGGGCTGCAATGGCTATTTTGGTTACAGATACATAATATGATGGAAAATGAAGAAGAAAATGAAAACGAAGGAGAGAAATAATAAAGAAAAGTCCAAGAGTTATTAAAATTTTCTACCAACAATGTTTTAGCACCAATAAATCAGAAAATTTCTGCAAAAGAAAATCGATGGAATTGGGTTGTCTACGATATCCCGCTCAAAATCTCGTTCAACAAAATCCCTTTCTGTAGTCACTACTCGCTCACGCAACTTCGTTGCTCCGCTTAGAGTATGTCCAGTCATCTGGCAGGCGCCTGTTTCCGAAGTTTTGTATGCCTCAAAAAATAAGAATCAACAAGAACGAACATAACTTAGTTACAATATGAAGAAATTCAAAAATAGTACTTTATAATAAAGTATTGAAAAATCCCGCAAAAAAGTAGTGAATTTTTGCAGGATTTCGCGATTTTATTTTTTTTTTTCAAATTAAATTTTCACAACTTTTTTTTTTGTTTTTCTTCAGGATTTCGTTACTCGGGATATTGTTGCACGGGATATAGTGATGTTCCTGATGGAATTCATCTATTTTAAGTCGTGGTCATCAAAAACGTAAAGTAACAACAAATATACTCTGGACGAAAAAAAATCATATATTTTGAGTACCCTTTGCGATAGCCACTTTTTATTTTCGGTTTCAGAACAGTCATAAAGTGTAACAGTTGGTAACCTTCGCTGCGCTCTGCTTATAAATATCGCTATTTATAATTCTATTTTTGTATGGAAAAATTTGTCATAATTTTTGTGGGACTTGAATTTAGGGCCATAATTTCGGGCGTTCTATTCCAACTGAAAAAAACTTGTGATTGAAAAGGCGCATCAAAACAATAATTTTCAGTCGGAATTCATCATGAGGGACGGTGCTCGCGATTTCCATCTGAACGGATACGTCATACTGTATGGTGTGCCATATACGCCGAAAGTTTTATCTAGCCTCTTTTTTTCGAGGACGCCCGTTGTGAGCGATACAAAATTTGTTGGATTGGTTTTGGATGGCAAGTAGTTTAAAATGTGTAACTGCACATACAACTCGCTCAACCTTCTGTTTCGTTTGAACGCTTTAAATTTCTTTCTCAAAAGTTTTTTTTAAATCATTGGTTAATTGGTTTATATATAGGAACAATAATCCATTCATCATAAATTAAAAATAGTGGCGCTCATTTGACCGATATCGTCTTCTAAAATAAAGGGAACTCCGTAGCAATAACATTTTTGTACGGACAATTATTTTTCTTGTCTGAAAATATATTTTAATGTGACTTGCCTTACATTTAAAAATAGGAAATGTATATCTACAATATTTCGAAAATTATTCGATATTTTTATCAGCGAATTCATTCGTCAAACTCGTCTAGATCCAGTGCCTCTAATCTACAACCAAATTGTTTCCATCATTCGAGCCATCATCATCATAATTTCCAGCATTCATGCTAATCATCGCCATCATCATCATTTTGCAGTATTTAATGTTATTTTTGTTTGCTCTTTTGTTTTTCTATTTTTTATTGTTCTTCGAAGCAGGAGATAGAAATCAATTTAGAAATAGATACATCTATCTATTGAATATATCGATGAAATAATTTGATTGAAAGCAACAGAATATTAGAAACAATTAGGAGCTGTTATAATTTATGTACATTGAAGTTTGGACAGAGGATTAGGTGTGAACTTTTTTTTTATCTTAAGTTGCTTAAAAATGTGCTACAAGCTAGATGTCAGCTTGAGTTTTAGACTGAATGACCAGCATCTGTTTTTACTCATTCAAGAAATTCTGAAGATTCCATATAGACCGCCCGCCCTGGCAAACAATCAGTTAGAAGTATTTTGACAGTCAAATTTTCCTCAAATGGAAAAAAGTGCACATGAAACACATGTTTTCATCGTTATCCAGCAGACAGTTTTTGTTTGAGATGAAACATCTTATGGATACGACTGCCTGTCGAGTTAAAGCATATTGCTTCTTTACTCGCGTTATGTTCAGCGCATGAGCGTCATCTTAACAATCTTCGTCTATTACTTGTTGGAATTTTTGTATTTTTGTTTGTTTGTTTATGGAAAGTCAACTATTTTCCTCGACTTAATGGGGAAAAAGGGAATCGGAAAATGGAGAATCCCATATAGAAATATCGTCAAAGTAGGGCCACAAATGGAAGAAGAAGTACATCATGATGAGGCAGTTTGATTGCATTTGACAGCTACAGCATCTCGACAATATGTCAAATTAGAGAGAGTGTTAAGGCGACGTATTTGGTTAACCCGAATTTGTTCAACTGGCACACAGACTGTATTTTTAAATGTTTTTACAGACTTATCAGAGGAGATATGCAATGGCATTGGTATAATGTGATGGATTTCAACCTGAAAGACCTTAAATGAGTGTGATATGGTGTGTAAGTTGGTGTGACTTGTTCTTGTAGGATATTGATATTCCAGATGGTATATGTATGGAACGGCAATAAGGAAGAATGACACGTTGTCTTTTAGAATTCCCCATGTACCAAGTCATGAGAGTAGTTAATTGAATGATGATTGATATATTGTGGGGAGAAATTAGTTTGTTAGGTATTTTAATGGAATCGAATTGGTTTAAGGTTTAAGTTAGAATAAAAAAACATTGAATAAAGGAACAGGTATAGCTTAAAAGAACAACATTCAAATGGACTCAAGTTAAGATACTGAGAAGCCTAAGGGCCAATCTTTTCAGCTCCGGTTAAATCTCTGGTTTGGTCACCATAGACTTTTCTTAACCAGTTGTTTTGAAACTCAGTTAACCACACTTCGTCTTTTCACCATTTTATCTACTTTGGTTACCAAACCAGAGATAGTTCCAGTTTTCCAGTGGTCCAGTTGTGAAACGGAATCTCTGGTTAAGTTTGTTTACACGATTTTGAATGCGAGAGAAAGAGATAGAATTTTTGTCAATAATTAATAACAGCCTGTCTCGTTTCGATGCACATGGATATACTGAATTGATTCATTTACGAGCAAAGGAAAACAAAAAATATACATAAAATATAGGGGTGGAATTTATTAAGATGGTAGATCATCATTTTCTTTAATTTTATTCTTCGGTTAGTAGTGATAATCAATTATTACCTAATACGAGTATATTATTTATCATTCAACACAAATGTGGAAATAATAATCGCTAACCATAGAATTTCTGTGGTTAACCAAGCCAAATTGACTGGTTAACGAAATCTCTGTTAACCATAGATTCTCTGGTTAGAATTTTGCTGAAAAGACCGAATCTCTGTTAACCGACTGGAATAATGACACTAACCACGGAAAATCAGCTGGTTTACGTAATCTATGGTAACCATAGATTCTCTGGTTAAGATTTTGTTGAAAAGACAGAATCTATGGTTACCAGCTGAAATAATCAATGATTAAACTTAACCAGAGCTGAAAAGACTGGCCCTAAGTCTAGAATGAAAGCTATATCTTTTGGGATAACAATGATATGTGCAGGAATACATCGCGGGAACAAAATCATATGATTTCAGAAAAAAATACCAGTGCCGAGATTCAGCTATTTTTTTGAGTGAGGCGAGATGACTCGCCTCACTCACTTTCTCATCTTACTTCTTTGCTAAAAACGATTCAGCTATTTTGACGACCTTCTCTCCCTGACAACTTATGTGACATGCTTTGTAGGACTTGATCAATAAATCGAAGTACCTACCTAAAATGTCCGTTAGAATACATCTTTTTTATTTATTTATTTATTTATTCAATATCGAAAATGCTTGAAAACAGTAAGATTTAAAATCTTATAAGATAGCTGTAAGCTTATTATACAAAAACAATGGCTGAGCAAAGAAGAAAAAAAAAAAAAAAGTTACTTTAATTATTAAAACTATCATAATATAAATAAAAGCACATTAAGTTTTTATACTGAAAAATAAGATCTAAGCACTCTTTTTATGTTTGTTGCGTTCAGATTTTGTTTTATATTACGAGGTAAGGTGTTCCAAAGCTTAATAGAATTTACAAAAAAATTGACGTTCCGATGTTAAATATGCGTAAGGAGGGATAATCAACTGATGAGATCTGTTTGAAGACCCGGTTCTTACTCTATCAAAACAATATTGTGGTTGGCGTGTGAGAAGTATATCAGAAAGCAAAATCAAACAACGATGTTCTATATATTTTTCGAAAGGCATGCCCAATAATTGCGGAGCAAAACCAGATATTCTATCATACCGTCGCAATCCAAAGACATAACGAACGATTGAGTTGAAAGTTTTCGCCTGCTCATGAAGCTACAGTTACAATAGATTTCGCAACCATAGACCAGAATAGGTATTACCAGGGTTTTAGCGAGAAGCAAACGCGTTTTTGGTGGAGTGAAAGATTGTGTTACCCATAATGTACGGAGTACTCCATATACCTTACCAACTAGTCCAGTGATATGATCATCCCAAGTCAAAAAACGATTAAAAGTCACACCAAGATTCTTCGCTGTAACCACATATTCCATTGGAGCATTGCTCAAAACAATCGGTGGAAAATAAGAAAGGTCTAGAGATTTTCTATAAATGACAACACATTTGGACTTTTTTGGGTTCAAAATTAGTCCGTTTGACAAAGACCAGTTTGTAACTCTCTTAAGGTCTTCATTGACGCAGAACGCTCCATGTTCGATTAAGCCAAGCGGACAGCTGAAATACAGCTGAACGTCATCAGCATACAAATGATAGCTACAATTTACTAAAGAAAATGGAAGTTCATTTACATAAACAGAGAACAAAAGAGGACCCAGTATAGAACCTTGTGGTACACCAGTAACATTCGGTAAAAAATTTGAGAGGGAGTCACCAACTTGCACTGCTTGCTTTCTCTCGGTTAAATAAGAGAAAATTAATTTCGTTGCACTAGATGAAAAGTTAAAATTAAGCATAAGCTTTCTACATAGATTGACATGATTAACAGAATCGAAGGCTTTCGAAAAATCCAACAAAACTAGAAACGTAACTTCGTCTTTATCCAATGCTTTTCTGATGTCATCGGTAACATTTAAAAGTGCGGTAACACAACTGTGTTTCTTCCGAAAGCCAGATTGATAAGGGCTAAGCAGAGAGTTAGTAGATAGAAAACTATTTATTTGCTTCTGAAGGATCCTTTCAAAGACTTTTGATATAAATGGCAATACAGAAATAGGTCTAAATTCATCTCTTTTAGCGTTTTTTGGAAGTGGAATGATTTTAGCAACTTTCCATAACTCTGGGTATAGCCCGGACGTGAAAATAGTATTGAAGGCATAAGTGATATATGGTAACATAAGTGGCAAAATTATACACAGAAAAGAAGGATGTATATTTATCTCACATTTGGATAAAGCTTTTTGCCTGCAGCAGATTATTATAAATGCATCGAATGGCAAAAACATACAAGGGAACACAAATATTTATTTTATATACTAACCTTTAAACTCCACCTATTGCCCATAAAAGTGGTGCGCTATACGCCCTAAAACCAATACAATTATTATAAAATGTAATCCTTTGTTGATCAAAAAATTATGTGATTTTGTTAAAAATAGCTTCAGCATCAGAATTTTCTTATTCCAGAAAACTTAGAAATGCATCTTTAGTTGGATTCATCCAAAAATCTG
The DNA here is from genome assembly GCA_951217065.1 of Baccha elongata. Classification (NCBI taxonomy): domain Eukaryota; kingdom Metazoa; phylum Arthropoda; class Insecta; order Diptera; family Syrphidae; genus Baccha; species Baccha elongata. The sequence continues at coordinate 178,748,690 of OX578272.1, forward strand.
AATATCTGACAACCAACACCAATTTTTTTTTACAGAACTGATGTCAGTTGTTTCATTTATTATTAATGAAAAGTACATTGACTGCGAAATATTTGTACCAACTTTTGAATCTCACGATTTAACTAAATTTATAACTTCGTCCAACGTGAACACTTGCACTTGTTAGCTGAATCGGTTTTCAATGAAATGCGACTCATTCACTCACTCCCTGGAAGTTCAATACTAGTTTTGAATTTGAGGAGGTTTCAATATAAGATCAAAGTATAGTATAAAAAAAGCTCTCACGAAGGCCAGCCTTATGTGAACAACACTATTATTATAATGTGTACCTATGTTAAAAAGAGACATATCTACTCAGAGCTAGGAGGTGTACAGATCAAAGTATCGACTTCCAGAGGTACCTCACATAACTCTGGTTATAACTCGTTGAGAAGGAATTAAAGACTTAAAGCCTAATAGTGTTAAATTAAACTTCGGACATCCCCGATAGATTGAAGGGTGCCCGGGTCATGTCAGTGACCCTGTCCGAACCCTTAGCAGTTCATGCATGTCTTTCTGCTTGTTTAATTTTTCCCATCGTACAACTTGGTAGTCCAGAACTGTAATTTTCCTTAGACCACTCAATTTAGCTTTGGGGCAAACTAGGAAGAATAGTAAATTTCGTTTCTCCCGCCTCGCTTTGACCTAGCTAAGAGCGCCAGCGGATCCGTATAGGGTATTCGATACCCTTCAGGAGGACTGTTGGCAGAATTCTGTTTTTTTTTGTCACAAAAGGTCTTTAACTTTTTTAAAGTGCTCCAAAATCGAGCACTGAATAGAATTCCTATCTGCGAGCTGCGTTTAGACGCTTAATAGTAAAATTGTTGCCAACAACTGACCTACAAAATTCTATTGTTTGTTTTTAATTTCCATTTTATAATTATTAATGGGTGGCACCTTTCCTCGCTTTGCTTGTGGCTGCTGCTGTTTTTGCTGTGACTGCTGCTGTGTTCATTGCTGCTGTTGCGTCTGCTGCTATTTTTGCTGTTGTCGTTGCTGTTGTGGTTGTTTTTGTTGTTGTTGTTGTTGTTACCTCGCTTTGCTTGTTGCTGCTGCTTTTTTAGCTTTGACTGCTGCTGTTGTCACTGCTGCTGTTGCGTCTGCTGCTATTGCTTCTTATGTGTCTGTCGTTGTGATTGTTGTTCTGCTGTTGGCTGTTGAGGCTGCTTAAGCGGCTACTGTGGCTTCTGAGTCTGTTGCTGCTGCTTCTTTTGCTGCTGCTGAACTGGGAGTGGTTGTTGTTGTTTAGGAGACAGCTGCTGTTGCGTAGCTTCTAGTTGTTCTTGGAGAGCTTAATGGCGGGTGAGCTGCTCAAGAGCCACTTGGCACTGTTGTTGGTTTTCTTGACCTTGTAGGTCCCGCTGTTGCTGCCGTATTTGTTGCTTAGCCTTGGTTGATGGCCCGGCCGTTATCTGAATATCGGCTGTTACATCGCCAAATGTTCCAGCTCCAGTTGCTGTTGGGGGACCTTCTTTCGATGTCTCGATTGGTTTGACCACCTGATCATGTTGTTGTTGCTGTTATTATTTTCTCTTAGAGACTTCTTGCCAGAAATTATTTAAAAAAGGCCTTGCCCGGGGTAAGAATCTAACCCACGACCTTCCACACCTGAGGTGTGCTCCAATACGAACATAAAGGATAAAGATACCATTTTTGAATCTTTTTATATAGATTGTGATGGATGTGTTCATTACACAATTTAAAATCTCCGCTTCTGCATGTACTTTGATCTCTATAAACTGATTTGTTGATGCAAATTTAAAGTTTAATCTAAGATCTGCCCATCTTATTTGTCTAATAATAACATGCGATTTATTTTTATTTCAGCTAAACTATAGACCCTTCGATAACTCATTTAATTTCACGTTTGATATAGTATGTTTACTTAGTGTTCCATCTCAATGAGAAACCCAGACACATCACATTTATCTTATGTAATTAATTCCCACACCAAAAAGTCTATCAATCTTTCACCTATATTTCCGCAGATGACATCTAACATATAAATGCCACTTGTTCCAATCCTGCCGAACTAATCCCATGAAACAACCACATCGTTTTCTAAATCAATATTTTATTTATAATTAACTTCTAACATGATGCACACGACCGACACTTTGGTTGGTCCTGAACAAATTTATTTTAAAACTTAAAAAAGTTAAGTGCCCTTCAACGATGCTGATATTATAGGGTGTTTGTCATGATGGCCATCATAGAACAAACCGAATTCGAATTTGTATTTTGTAAAAAAAAATCTTCAGTGGGGAATTCGAACGAGCCCTATGTTTGACGAGCATTTGCACGATGGCAATTAAGGGAAGCAAAAGAAAACAGAAGCTTATCCTTTGGATAAACAAAATATCGGAATCCCCTCGTAACAAAAGTCGATAAGGATACATTCAGTTGCTGTTGCCAATGCCGAGAGATGACAGCTCTGAGAGCTTCATATGGTATTCCAATCAAAAGAATTTCTTTAGTTTTTTGTTAGGTAATAAAAAGTAGGTCTGGAATTTGTCAAAATTGTGGGAATTCGTTACTGGGGCATTAGTCGATGATTTGGATTAATTTTAGTTTCATTTAAGATTACGGATTTTTTTTGAATTTTTCATTAATTAGCATTTTCAAAATGTCCAGATTTTGGACATTTGTTATTTTTATCATTTACCAATTTTTTATTATCATCCAAAATCGATGATGATCGAGTACACTTACTATATAATTACTTAATTACTTACTTAATTTTTTCAGTTTTTCGCTTTTAACTCAGATATTTAAAGAAGATATTATTAAATAAAATAAAAAAAGCATTTATATTTTTTCGTATCTTCAATAGTTTCTGAAATATAATCGCTAATATGTGAAATAAAATTCAATAAAAATAATCAAAACCAATAGGTAAGACTAATAAGCGATCTTATAATTGTTCACTTAATGTTAACTTGCGATTATAGGTTAATATAAGGCAAGTTATGAATTCGTGAAAAAAAAAGTTTTGAGATAACAATCAAACATGCCATTACGATGATAGCGAAGTGGAAAAAACGGGTCTGGCAATTCTGTCTGTGTGTCTGTCTGTCAGTCTGTCTGTCAGTCTGTCTGTCAGTCTGTCTGTCAGTCTGTCTGTCAGTCTGTCTGTCTGTCATTCGCACCTGCAGCCTAAACGATTGGGCCGATTTCTTTTAAACTTGGTATATAAGGTTTTTATGGTGACCGTCAGGGGAGTTTTTCGAATTTAAGTTCTAGGCCTAAAACTAACGGTACCTGCCATATTACGGTTATCGAAAAACTAGATATCAATAAAACTTGAAATGATTGACATATTAAAAGTCCCTCGATTTTTACACCTAGAATCATTCGATGACTGGACAACATATTTGATTTTGGCTTGAATCTTCGTATAAAAAGTATAGTTAGCACCTTGAATAAAATTCATATGGGATCGTAATGTTTTCCGGCACACTTTTTCCCGTGTAATGTTTTCAGGCAATGTTTTACTGTATTCCGGAGACGGTACAATCATGAATTGTACGCAATCTACCTTGAAGCAGATATCGTGACAAAAATTAGGCTCGGTAGAATCCGGTGGGCAGGGCACCTAGCTCGCATAAGCGAAGAGGAACCTGCTCGGAAAGTTCTTTGTGGTACATTCTATGGTACATTCTATGGCAGACGACAGCGTGGTAGACCATGCTTGCGCTGGAGAGATGGCGTAGACCAGGACGCCCGGAGCCTTGGGGTGCGCAACTGGATGGCGTCGGCTCGAGACCGGGATAGGTGGAGAGACTTGTTGAAGGAGGCCAGGACCGGACCCCGGTTGTCGAGCCGAGAATGATGTATTCACTACTAGACTATTTGAAAAGTACTTTTTTTGAAAATACATACATAATTGAAAATACATACATACCTAATTGAAAATTATCGTGTCGGACATTTTAAGATTTATGTTCGTTCTTGTTTTTGTTCTTGCAAACGTAATACGGGAAATCGTTTTACGGAATATAACCAAACTGATGCCCCAGTTTCACAGTGAGGGTTTAAAGACTCTATTTTCAGTTTAAACTACCGTTTTTTAATTTTCCGGTTTAACGTTTCTTTTAAATTAAACGATTTCATTTAGTCGTTTAAACGCCGCACAATAGCATCACTATTTCACAATAATTCACGATTTATTTTATCTTCACTAAAATAATTTGACATTTCAAAACAAATTTCATAACATAGAGATTCGACAACTGTTTTTAGCTAACTGGAACCGAACGAATTAAAAGAAAAGTTTAAACTTTCGTTTAGGTTTAATCAAACTTCAATTTAAATTAAACTCTCATTGTGAAACTGGGCATGAGTATTTATTTCGTTCGCAGGCAAACGAAAAGATAGAAAAATTTTGGTGCCCTCTTAACTCAGGTAAACGCAGGAAAATGAAACCAAAACAATCAAACACGCGGTTGGTTATGTTTTCTGTATACTAAAGAAGTAAACGACGGAAAAACGTTTGCCCGTGTAACTATATATATAAAATAAAGCAAAAGATATCGTCGTATAAAAATGACTAAGTACAACTAGAGACATGGCAAATTATGTAAGGAATAAATATGTTGTCAGATGAATAATGGTTGAATGTTATGAGTATATACCATTTAATGAATATATGTATATAAATTGTATTTAAACAAGGTTTGTGTTTAATAAAATTTAAATTTTTCTTAAAGTGCTCACCAGCACAAGATTGCAAAACAGCTTTAATTACGTAGAATTCGGCTGTGCATATATGTAAAAATATTTTTTATTCAATTATTATAAGCGTCCAAAAATAAAAGTAAATATATATATAAAAAAAAATAATAAAAAATACGCATTTTTAATTTTGAACAAAAATTTTACTGATGTCGAATTCCTTTTACCAAAAAAATTGATTTTTTTTCACAACAAATAATTTTTCTCGACAGTATGCTCGTTGTCTATCAAATCTTTTAAGTATGCGTGCAAATACGTGGAAATCTTGCTTCCAAATCGAGATTTTAATGGATCTTTTTTTAGATAAAAAAATTTCATTTCCTCCCAAAAAAATGACGTTTGACAGATTTTTTTTTATATAAAATTATAATTGGCAACCCTGACTGTAGGGATTGCTCAACACTAAGAGGTGGGGTCTTTTGCTTAATTACTCTCCACATCTAGCTCTACAATCCTTCGATTTTTTTCCTTTTAATATTATTTGAAGTTTTGCACAAAATGTTTGTGTCCATCTGACCACATAAATAATTGATCGTCACATTGTTTAATCTTTCAATATAGTTATAAGTTTAAATTTGTATGCATATTATGTCATATAATTATGTATTATGGAGTTATATCTAATTCTAAGTTTATAACTATTATTCCTTCATTGCACACATAAATGCATTTTTTAAATCAGCTGATATGTTCGAAATAAGTTTTTCACAGGCAGCGGACAGAAAAAAAAAATGAAAAACAAAAATTATTCGTCTGACGATTACTTTTTTAATAGGTACCGAAATTAAACACAACACGAAATTTATTAAAGGCGTGGCAATCAACAAATATTTCACCTCCTTTCTTGGTGGTTACAATGTTACATATTGCTATAAGAATTGACTAGAAATTAGAAAGACAACAATATAGGGACTGTGGTACATTTTACAAGTTTGCATCAGTATGAATAATGACGTCGTCAAACCAAACATTAAATTATTAATAAAAAATGCGCTTGCGCCGGATTTGTTTGTATAAAAAAAGCGTAGTAATAATTGTTTTGAATGAACTTTTGTTTGATTTGATTGATTAATGATAATATTCTAGTTTCTCTCCTGATGGAAAAAATATTGCCTTGGAAATTTCACGTAAAAGTGTTCAGACGATTTAACATCCAACTCTTTTTATGTTCTCATTTGAAAATTTATAAGCGAATTTTAAGAAAATTATTTTTGTTGTTATATTGTAGGTACTATTCGTACTAGAATGTCAGTTTTATAACTTGACCATTCTTTATTCCGTCAATTTTTCAATGAATGTTTTTGAACAACAACAACAACTTAACACCAATTTTTTTTTAAACGAATTTTATTTATTCGTTTTTACGAATTTTACTATTCGTTTTTTTCCAATTTTGGCTGGAGATATAGCTATTTCAAGGAGTGCCAATTCCTATAATCAGTCTCCTTATTAATATTGCCTAGCTTTAATCCAATTTTATTATGAAAAACTTTTTCACATGCAAATCATGAGATTCGAACCCACGCATTATCAGATTTGCTCAGTCTTCGAAGTCGTATGCACAACGCATTCCACCGCTTATGACCACTGACGACACAGGTCGAGGTGTTATGTTTGTTTGTTTTTCAAACGCATTTGCAGCTTCAACCTTTTTCTAAGCGCCTTTCCAATATCAATCGGTATATCTTCTTTTAAACTCTATTTTGAAATTTCATAAAAGCTTGTAGGTACTGGTGTTAAATCGATGTATTCATAATCTCTTGAGTGTCCGCAAACTTAATTCAATTTCCTATAATAAGATAAGACATTTCAAATAAAATCTCAACAAAATTATGCGTGTATATACATATCACCTAGCCGTAGGTGCATAAACTTTTATTTCATCGCCAGCTGATTTTACTCAATTTTCACCTCAGTACAACATGCTAAAAGATCCCAATTAACCAAGTAGCCAAAACGAATTATTGTATTTTTATTATGAGAACGCTTTCCTATGTCCCACTTACACAAATAACTCATACACTGTACGGTATTGTATTGATCAGATTGTCCATATTACAGAATCATATTAATGGCCCATTTAATATCGGCCTTCCACTTTTAACTGAAAACAATGTGAATAGGTTCCAATAGGGGCAGAGAGCGAGAATGGGGCAACTATATGGCTTTTTGAAAGGCTTATATTGTTTGCTTAAACGAAAAGTGGTGATATAGTGTATGGTGATGTACCTAAGTTGATAGACCATTTATTTCTTGTCTTTAAAAGATCTCTTGGTTTAAAGGTCTTGCGGTGGTATATTTGCGTTTTGTCTTTTTTTTTATAGTAATATAGAAATTAATATACATAATTATATAACAATGTATGCCTTATACATCACATTCAATGTAAAGCCATAATGCCCTAACCTTAACAAACAACTAAATGATATAATTGACACCTTTCTAAAGGCTGTCCCATTTTTAACCACACTCCCTTAAATACTCATAGTGCTTGCCATTGAAGGAATTTCCTTTTTTAATGTTTATTTTTGCTGCAAATATTTTCAAGAAGAGCATCATCATCTTTTTGTTTACATAATGTAAATATTTAAATATTTATAAGAAAAACATCAGAATGTTGTTTGAGAAAACACTAAATGCGGGTGTGATATGTTCAAAAACACAATTTGCCTTTCTTGAGCGAATATTATATTCTGTTGCGTTTAGTCTCTTTTTTTTAATTTAATTTTCATTGTTTTACTCTGAGGTTTTCAAGCTTTTTATGTGTGTTTCACATTATATTTCGGCTTTAAAATTTTGTTCGGCTACCGCTGCGCTGCTGCAGAGATGTGCGAAAAAAATAAGATTTTCTATTTATTTAGTTAATGTCGTTTTATGATTTATGAGATAAGCAAATACATTAATTTAAAATAGTTTATTGAGTATGTTGTTCAGGGACATAGAGGGTTTTTTGAATTTATATTAATATTATGTGCAGTCCTTTCCTTTTTGTTCGTGAAACTGGGCATTGAAAAAAAGACTGTCTAGGCATCTAATTTCGCGTACGCAAAATAGTTCTCTAACCACTAATGGATATACCCTAAGCGGAGCAACGAAGTTGCGTGAGCGGGGGGACTACAGAAAGCAATAATAATCCCTTGAACCCGCAAAGCGAGCCACCCATTTATTTAATATAATGTATCTACTGTTATGAAAAAGGTGCCGGCTAAAGACGATAGACATACACAGGGTACATATATCCAGAAGTATGTGAAGAGTAGCCTTTAAAGTTTATAGACAGACTCTTTAGAGGGTGAACTACAAATGAAAATAAATTCTTGCACTGTGTTGTAAGAAACTTAAGCATTTCGCAGCGTTTTTGGCAAGCGACTTGGAATATGTTGTCATTTCACAGAAAGTGGTAAGTGACGCAAACACCGAGAATGAAAAGCTTTTTCAGTTCCTCGATGCAAGTGCATCTTATATATACTGTCATAGGGGCATGTTTCACTTAAGCTATAGAAGACAATCAGCCTTATTCTGCTAAACGAGGGATCGGGAGATTGATTCACCTCATCGATTCCCGTTCGCTCGTCGTCTGTATTCTGTTAAACGTCGTCGCGTCGGGAAAACTGCTTTATCAGCCTCAATTTTGAATCTTTCGATTATCAATTTTGAAAGAAATGTCAAATTTCTATTTCAAAAAACTATGTTTGAAAAAATAAAACAAATTAAATAATAAAATATGTACGTGTTTGCTTATATTGTTCTTAGTATCCGTCTTTCACAGCAAACGCAACAAATAAGTTGCGGATTCATAAGTGAATCTTTTCTAGAAGGCAAATCGATTCACTCGTTTAAGAGAATCACGAGCTGAGTTACCGACACGGCGGAAAAGTTTCCCTTCGAAAGTTTAGTAGAATTGTTGATTCTCGGCGAATAGTTTCCCTCGCCGTTTAACAGAATAGGGCTGAGTTTTCGAAGGATTAAATTTCACACGACTGCTGATTTAAGGGCCCAACCCATAGAAAGCGTTGCGTGCTTTACGTTGCGTTGTCGCTTTCAACTGAGTGCAATTTTAAATACATAATCGCTTATGAAAACCGACCAATAGGAAGCGTTTTGTCTATGAGTGTTTTCCCATAAGAGCCTGTGTTTTTGATGTTGCACTCTGTTAAAAGGGAACACTAAACGCACTCACCGCGTTCTATGGGTTTGGCCCTTTAATGAGCTTAACATACGCCACCCCTCCACTTCTATTTATATTTCATGCTATATTCGGTAAAATATAGACTTGGCGTATGTCAGTGAGTCATCAGCAAAAAGAAAGTTCTTTCAATCTTGTGGCATGGGGAACGGTCCAAGCTTTGATCCATGGGCTATTCCAGCTTTGATGCCCTTCACTTTGGACTTGCAGTTTGCAGTTCTCCAGTTGAACGAAGAAGTTTCTGCAAGAAAGAAAAGAAAAAATAATATTGATATATTGATTAAGTGGTGAGAAAACTGTAGTAGGTAAAGTTTATGGAGCAGAGCTTCAATCCATACGCTGCCAAAAGGTTTCTCGACATCCAGAATGTATCCAACTGTGCCTCCGTGGTTGCTTGGAGCTGTCGTAAGGTCGTGTTGTAATTTCACGATAAGATGCAGTGTGGAATGGTGCTCCCTAAAACCATACTGCATCGGGGATGATGCTGTTTTCGGTACAAAAATTCTTGAGTTTTCTAAGGACCAGTTCTCCACTGTTGGTGACAAATTTACTGAAGATTTGCATCCAATGAGTCTTGATGTTCTTAAAGGCATCGGGTCCAGGTTTTATTGCTTGTAGTTTCTTCATGATTTTTTCATTGTTGTGGTGGTTGACGGAATTCCGGAACATAGTATTGACGCTCTGAAGCTCACTCCATACTCTCTGATAGTTGCTGTTGGATGTATTCAGCACTCATTGGTGAATCTTTTACAAACGTTTTCTTAGCCGCTGCCGATGTGCATATAGGTTTTGAACTTAATCGGGAAAGTGCTGGTCGCAGATCTCTGACTTGAAAGATCGATACTCAAACTTCCGAAGCATCTCTTCATTTCTTCCACCTTACATGGTTCATGCTTCTTCTTTTTCTGCGTTTCTTGAGCAGGGTTTCTTTGTATGTTTCCATTTTAATTTTAATGCACAAACAGATTTAAAAGTCCACGTTGTGGACTCATTGTTTATGACCTTCTGAGCGCTTGAAGGAAATTTTGCTTCATCGATCAGATACGATGTTGAAACGACTTCTTCGTTCTCACTGTTGGCGTTAAAATTTCACAGGAGAACCTTTATTTCATATTGCTCGTCTTTGTTTTATCAAGGAGCTCGTAGAATATTTGATTGATATCGTGTCACCTTTATATGATTTGTAGCGATATGAGCAAAAACAAAGCTCATATTCTTAAATTTTAGATCTAGAATTCAAGATTTTGATACTCACTGCTATTTCTCTTAGTTCGCAAAAGTTTAAAACTTTTTCCCCGTCAATTTGTTCTCCTACACTAAATCAAAAATGTCGTATTTTTGAAAAAAAAAAATATATATATAATTGTGTTTTAATAGTTATAACGATACTCCGGTTTACTAAATTGAGTAAATACATGAGTACCTACTTGAAAACAAATTTCAGCAACCAAAAATTATTGCAACACCTGACGATGGTTTTATGAACATGAAAAGATATATTTCTCATTCTCTCAATAAACTTATTTGTAAGCTGCAATTCTTTCACTTCAGTCCTTTATATTTCAATATTTGTTCTTAATTTTAATCGTTGAAATATTTACTTTTATAAATTATTGTTAGAATAACAATGTTATCCCAAAAATTTATAACCATACAAATTTCATAAATAAATATATCACTATATCCTCATTGAACTTAATTTACATTCAATTCGGCTAGGTTGAGTCTAGGTGAACTATCTAATGCTCTCATCCATTCCCCTTACAGGTTAGGTTGGTATGGCATATCAATTCGTAGCTATTTTACATTCATATCTGTTTACAACATAAACAACAAACAGTTCCTCGTAGAACAGGGTAGATTACGATATCAATAAGATAAAGCTACAAATTCTGAGAGTTCTGAAATTTAATTTTCCTATTTCGAATAAATTAAATCCGATTTCCCGATTCAAAATCGTATCGAGAATATACTGCGCCCCCTGTAGTGACTCTGTGTCTTTATTAAATCATTCAATTTGGGGGATGGGCAGGGCACTTGATGAGTATTGTGGCCCAGTTAAAGGCGCGAGCAAATATCTTTTTTAGAATTGGATTGGAAGAGTTATTGAACATTTTATGACTCAAAACCGTAAAGGTGTTTTATTTTTTGTTTGTTAAATATGAGAACTCCTGGTGTTTTAGTTTCCGATATTCATTTTCATGTGCAATAAATTTAACTATTTGATTGGTGATGAAATGAAAAATTATATTTTACGTATATTTTCTGAAGGTGGTGATTATTTGCGAAGCTCTCGTATATTTTCTCGGTAGGATAAATGTAATTTAATACATTTCAAAACTTGAAACGAAGAAATATTTAACAATGTCTATTGATTGTGGGAAGAACTCGTTGATTCATTTTTATGTAGAAAAATATACAAATATGCAGTTTATTATTTGATTGATTAAAATGGATTTGAGAACTATCAATCTATGAAAATTATCGCACTACATACCAGAATAAGCCAAAACCACTAAAAAACAAGCCTTAAAATGTATGAATGAATGAATAAATTAATAGTGGGGTGTGATGAACTACGACCTAAGAATCGAGTGCCTTCATATAGAGCTGGATGAGAATATTAATTCTACAGATCTTCCTCTAATTCTGTTGCTTAAATGAATTTCAATATTTGGAGCACTCTGACAGAGGATAGTTCGCTCTCTTCTACCTTTAAACGGCTCAGATGTGTGAGTCTTTTTTGTAATATAGTGCCCCACATTATCCAAATATCCGGAGTTTCCTCATGTTCGTTACAGAACCTGCATGTTGGCACATGAACTACCACAATAATATCAGGTGCCTTCTTAGTTTGTAGTGGCCCGTGAGGAATCCTGTGATAATTCCCATGATATTTCGACTTAAGTTGGTGAAGTCTTTAAATCTTACTTGGTGGTAGTTCCCATCAAGTATAGGAGTTTGGCCTGTCTCATCTTAGGAAAATTGCTGTTCTCTTAGACGTCTCTTCTATATTGATTTTATTTCTAATCACATTCTTGCCTAGCTCCATGAGTGGTGTTTTGGCCCCTATTTTTTCCAGACCTCTTTTTTCCTGAACACTCTTCATTTTCACCCATATGGCCTGGCACCATGTTTCTACAAAGTGATTTTGTTTTGATAGATAGATACATAGATAGATATGTGTTTATTTCTCATTAAATTCAGATATAATATATACAAACATTTGATATAACTTAAATAATATTTAGAAAATTAAGTGACATTTTGCATTTTGTAATACCAAGGTATAAAAATAGGGTCAAATGCCACTCAATTAATTTAGTTTATACAAATATTAAAGTTTAAGAATTTGGGTAAGGTGACCCTCAGAAACTATAAAATAAATCACAAAAATTCAGAAAAATTCAGAAAATTAAAAATATTATGAAACAAAAGGAATAACATACATTTCAAAGCTAAATTCATTAGACAATTATATGATTAAATCAAAGTGCCAGTGAGAAGAGATTCTAATGTTACATAATTCAAATCAAAGAGCCAGAATCTTATTTGCTTGAAGAACAATCCAGGAATAGTTATGCTCCTAATAGACTGTGGGAGTTTATTGAATAAGCGACACGAAGATACAGAATAAAAATTACGAAAATCAGTAGTGCGAAAGTGAGGTACCGATGTGAAATGCATATGATTACTACGTAGGTTAAAATTAGATACAATACGAAAATTTAAATTTCCAGACCTCAAGAAAAAAGTTTTTAGCACCTTAAAACAATACAAATGACGGACAGGAAGAATTTTTTGATCACAAAACAGAGGGTAACTAGGATGACGTCGAGTCTTACGACATATGTTTCTTAAAATCGATTTTTGTAAGACTAATAGGGCTTGAATTTTATTATGACCTGCACCTCCCCAACATGCAATGCCATATTGAAGCTTAGAATGAAAAATTCCGTAGTAAATAGTTTTCAAAAGAAAAGGAGAGCATATATTTCGCAGATAGTAAAAGTGTCTAACAGCACAAAGGAAATATTTCCTCAAATTTTCTGTGTGATTAGTAAAACTCATCCTAGAATCTATACACATCCCCAAATATTTAAATTCATCAACAGTCTCAACTAAAAAGCAATTTTTACTACAACTCATACTTCTAGAATAGGAATCAGAGTAACAGCCCAGAGAGCATATTGTGCCGTCACAAATTTTAAAACGTTGACACTCCGGTGCGTGATAGTAGGTACAGATTAGTTTCAAAAAAATTTCTGGAAGTCAAGCTGAAAAACATAATTTTAGTTTTAGAGCAAATCATCAAATTATGTTCAGAAAACCAGATACGCAATAAATTAAGATCCCAATTTATATCACAAGTTAGGTCTAAGGCGCTACTTGAGCCATAATAATAACCAACGTCGTCAGCAAAAGCCGTGATTTTGTCTCTAAAATTCAAATCAAATATTGAGTTAATGTACACCAGGAAAAGAAGTCTGCATACTGATTTTGTCACATACTGATTTGAATTTTAAGGCGTAGGAGTTAAGTGCTGTTTGACTATGTGACAGTATTACTTGGTTTTACTTGCATTATTTTTTTTCGATATTAAGCTCTGCACATTTCCCTATGGCCTTATTTTCCGCTTGAAAAATCCTACAGGAGTGACCCATTAGCACAGATGACAGTTTAGTTCTTTGCCAGTTCACCACCTGATGACATTTGTTTTGTAGGTGTTTTGAAGTTGTACTTTTTAGCCATATCATCTGTTGACAGTCAATGAAAGACATTATAATTTAAATAGAGTATTTATCTCTAAAACTTATGATTTTGTATGTACCAGATCTTAAATGAAGATATGAAGAGGGAACAAATAAAGGGTTAAATCAATTACTACTGTAGGACAGGCTCCAGTGATGCATAATCAAGCAATCTGTTTCACTTTTTCAAGTGCTTTTCTTGTTGTTTCAAGTCCGGTTCTTTGTTGTGCCAGGCTACACCCCACCATAGGTAATAATGGGTCTCACCATTATGGTGTACATACATCTTATATGATGTTTGGTTTACCAGCGATTTTTTTGCATATCATGAGGGATTTTTTGGCTTTCTCAACATGTTTGTTCCAGAGGAGTTTGCTATCTAGTGTAAAGCCTAAATATTTCTCTTTGGGCTTTAAAGGGTACATGCTTAGTCCAACTGATTCACACTACTTTCAAGTGTGATTGTCAGAGCGTTTTCAAACTTCCCATAGGCTGTTATAACGATGTCGTCAGCAAAACCAATGCTTCGTATGCCATTTGAATTTGAAGTAAGGCATTCTAACGATTAATCAACAACAAGATTCTATAGCAAGGGTCACCTTACCCCTCTTCTCGTTTTTATGATTCTCTGGATGTTTTGCTCCGAATATGCTTCTGCCGTTCTCGTGCTCAGCATTCCATTAATTCATCTCGATATAGTGGTGGAAACGCACTTCCTTACCAAGCCCTGATTTACTGCCTCATGAGATTATCAAAAGCTCCTTCTATGTCTAGAGAGGCCAAAGACCTCACTGCTAAGAACCGATCAGTTTTTCCATGAAATATTTAAGAAGCTAAAGAAACTCATTCCTCTTTCATTGTCGCGAGCAAGAGAGAAGCTGAAAACCCCGTCCAAAAGACTTTATTAAACGTTTCATCAAAGAGAGGCGAAAAAACTCATGGAAATGCAACGACACCAGTATTCAACTTGCTTCAGACATGAAACAATGCGAACAGGGTGTAGGCGTGCTGACGTTATCTGGATGCCAACCCGGCGAATATCACAATCAGATCTTTAAATAAAGTGATGAAGTCGTTAAGTCAACAAGTAAACCCATTATAAGCCATAACATCTCTGGAAAAGAAGTGTTGCAAACAAGAGACATTCCTTTTAGCAGGATTGACATTACTAGGATGCTGAGGTTCCACTGTTCCAGCCATGTAGTTCCTACCATATTCTCATAATGATTTGGACATTTGGTTTATGTTCCTCCCCAAATTATCCCCATAGACATAAAACAGATCGACTAGCAAGCCATCAGCCTTAGCAATTATAAACTATTTTTTTAAATCGGTTGGGAAGCTAGACCCTTCCCAACCCAACCCTTCCCTGGCGTGTTTAATCGTCTATTTCGAATGGTTCATTAGGTCTAAAGGTAGAATTTGTTCAACACCAGGAATTAAAAGCCTACAGAAATTAACTTTCCTTATATGCAGCACCGACAACGATGGCAAAATTAACAGATTTTATTGGTGCTGTAAAATTTTTCTTATCATCAAACAAACGTTTCTTCTGACCTTTTTTCTTCTTTCTATAGAACATCGTGTTCTTCTCTGTTTTTCTGCTTGTAGACTACAATACCAGCTCAAAAAGCTTTTGTCCGTTGCCGGAGATGCTAATGTGATCGTTTTCCCATAGTCTTCTTCTAAAGACAGTCGCTGCCTTGTAGAAACCAAGGTATTAGATATCGCAGTTTGGGATCCTTTTCTACCCTATGTGTCTTGTTTTGTATTTCTCTTCTTTTAGACGGGAGTAAAAACTACTTTATAGCCAGTTCAGACCCTCTGTGGTCTATGTATATTAAGAGTTTTAACATTCCACGTGCAGATTCGAAGCTCGTTGCCAATTAATTTGCAAGCCTGGGTCGACAATATTCCATTGCCGTTCCACCCAATAAAAATGAAGATACCTAACTCGTCGCACCTTCTCCCTCTCTTGTAACTTATTATTATTTTAAATTTAATAAAGTATGTACTAGATATTCAACGTGACGGTGAGTGTATAGGAGTTGACTAGACTTCTGCTAATACCAATTCGACATTCCCAATATACTTATTCTACTTCTTAACATTTATTGGTATCACTTAATTAAAAATAAAAATTATTTATGACGTGAACCTTCTCCAAAAACTTGCTGTATGGCATTGTTATATTACTGATGGTATAGCTCTTAACATAAGTTACCAAATTGCCTTTTTTCTATTTATAAGAATTCTATA